>JAJKFI010000003.1:12530689-12593372 GCA_029204185.1 Lerista edwardsae | reverse complement strand
GGGGGGGGTGCAGTACATAAAATGAGGTTTTTAATCTCACTCCAGATTTTTCATTTCCCATTGTTAGTGAAGTGCAGTTTTTCAGATTTCCAAAACTACGTTAATTTGCAGAGGCAAATAAACTAGGTTTTCCTTTGAGGAAAAAAGTTGCAGCAAGCTCTGTCCATCAGAATGGAACAAATCCATAAGGCATTTTGACTTAGGCTGCTCTATAAGCGCATCCGTCCTTTTCCCCCTTCTTCTTATAAGATTCACATATAAGATTACCTACGTTTTCCATTTAAAGCAAGCTGCCAAGCTGCTCCCAAGACAAATGAATGGAAAAATTAAGCCTCCATCCTCCAAGTGAAATCCCATTGGTCTTTTTTTCTGATGGGAACTTGGCCTCTTTGAAATTGTTAAGACAAAGTATGAAAATAGCATATTTCATTGCTTGGCAACCTGTAAAATTATTACTTTCATCCGTTTGCAGAACTAAATGATGATCTTATCTCAGGCAGATGACCCAGCTGAACTCTGGCTGGCTTAGGAGATTCATTATCTACCAGCTACTTGCAAAAAACGACTGATGGACAAGCCTTCCAATTCTGCATTGTCATGTGAAGGAGGGAGATCTAGGTAGATAAATCTTGACAAAGGATTTCATTGACCCAACAATATATTTTCTATGGCACCGCTCCAGAAATGCTTAATGCCTCTGAATGGGTCCTGGCCAGAGGTGCAGTTGCCAACACAATGTACAATCAAAAGAGTGAGTGCCGTGGAAAGAAAGATATATCTTTACTGCCCTCTTCAGGCTCTGATGATGACTATACCAGTGCACAAGATCAATAATTTTCCAGGGCACTCTGTGAAAACAAACATTATCCTTACAAGAAAAATCTGCAGGCATACAGTTGGCAGAATCAGGCGGTAAAGCTTTTCCTAGCATCTTCTGGTGGCAGGTGACAAAGGGCCAATCCTGTCTGAAGACTACTGTGTATTTTTTGTTTAAATCCCTGCACATGCAAAGCCAGCATGGTTCTGCCCTCACCATATCCCCAACACAATGGTGGTATTATTTATTTAGCTATATAGCACCACCAACGTTACATAGAGCAGGATGAAAAGACAGGGCCCTGCCCCAAAGGACTTACAATTGAGACTGACACAAGGGAAATAGCAGAGGGAGGGAAATGACGTTGGAGCAAACAGCAAAAGAATATGCAATTGGGTCAGTACGTGTATTTAAATTGACAGGGATTAACAGTAGAAATCCAGTTCAATAGGAAATGCTCCCACGTAAGTGTGTATAGAATTGCAGCTTAATAGCCAAATCCTGAGCTGCCTGGCCACCTGAGTGAGCAGCAGTAGCCAGGCGACTACCGCTGCATCCTGCAGCAGCCAGGCAGCTGCAGGAAGCGCCCCAGGAGAAGGGAAATTGGCTCGCAAGCCACTGGTGGGTCCCAACCCATAGTTTGGGAACCTCTGCCCTAATATAAGATGAGGAGGAAAGCAGAGGGTTGGAAAGCCACAGACACTCAGGGCACAATCCTATGCATGTCTACTCTGAAGTAAGTCCCATTGTGTTTAATGGGGTTTATTCCCAGGAAAGTGTGGATAGGATTTCAGCCTAAATCTGGGTTGTGTTCCTAATTAGGGAATGCAAATCACAGAGAGAACCGCAGCCAGCTCTTTCAAGGCTGCAGAAGAAAGAAGACAATGTACCGCATGGGGGGGCATTAAACCTGTTGCACAGAATGGTGCAGGATGCATCCCAAAGCCAAGCACCACATCAAATGCCAAAGCAGTCAACTGTGTCAGCCCCTTTCCCTGTGCTAAGGGCACAGGCGGGCGAGCTATTTAGCCAGTGCAGAGTCAAGGGCCTCCCTGTGGGGCCACACGACCCTACATGAAGGTTGGGATCAGAAGCAAAGCTCACCACTGGTCTCACCCACACTCCACCCCTACCCCTGTCCAGGAACACCCTGCCTGAAGAGGCCGCAACGCCAGCAGTGCACTCTCCACTCGCCTGTTTGCAGTGCTGCCTCTGGGAAGCGTGGGGCTGGCATTGGCCCATCAGTCACCCAGTGCCAGTGGTAATGGCTTACCACTAGCGCTGGAGGGGCCCTGTGGCACCTTTTGTGACACTAGCGTGATTTGTACACTTGTACCCATGCTGAGGCCGACAGGATTAGGCCTCAAAGCATTATGCCAAGGCTTCACTGAAAAGCTGGGGTTCAAGAAGAAATATTTGGGGATGTAAATAGGTTGATTCTGAGGGGGGCATCTCTTTCTCAACCTTCCCTAAAAGAAACCTCCTCCATATTTCACATACATGCACCAAGTCCCACACACACTTATTTACACAGAAAGTGGCCCCGTGCAAATTAAAGGGTAACTTTTAACAGCTGCATGACAAATATTCAACAGAGGAAGCACTTTCCAGCAGGGAGATGCAAGGATAGACTGCTTCCTCAATCAACTTTCTGCCCATTATGCCGCTGTTCAACCTGACCAAAATTATTACTAGGCCGAGGCACCTCCCTTATGAGGAAAGGCTACAGCGTTTGGGGCTCCTCAGTCTAGAAAAAAGGCACCTGAGGGGGGACATGATTGAGACGTATGAAATTATTCAGCAGGTGGCTAAAGTGAATAGATGGATGTTCTTTTCTCTCCCACATAACACCAGAATAAGGGGACAGAGTTGCGGACCCAAGTAATGGGCCGCCCATGGACAGAGAAGGAGGCGTACCACCCCCTCTGAAGGTTCCCTGCCCCTGTGCACTGCTCCGCCATGCCCCCATGCCATGCCAGGCTCCATCTGGGAACCATACAGGGTCAAAGCAGCCAGGGAGGGGCAGACACCGCCTCTCCGAGAGGCAAGCTGCTTTGTCACTGCCCTCCTCCTGTATCACCAGCACTGCGCCTGGAGCCATTTGCCCCCTCCCGCTAAATAGTAGGACTGTGACTGAGGGGACATCCACTAAAATTGAGTGTTGGGAGAGTTAGAACATGACCTCAGCATTAGAATGGTCACTTATGCAAAAGAACAGTCTGGTTTTTGCCGAAACCTGGAATTGAGGTTTTTAGTGCCTTATAATAAGACGCCTTGCCTTATAATAAGAATGCCTTATAAGGCATTCTGAGGCCTAGGGAAGCCTCAGAAAACCTCCCCGTCAGGGTTGCAGGGTCAAAGTGGGCCCTTGGGGGGTGTCCATCATTTGTGGATGCCAAAATCCACAAATGTCAATCTGTGGAAAATGCAGGTTTAGTGGTTATCTCATCTTTACAAATGGGAGTGGCTTCAACCTATCCATGTGATCTGAATCAGGGACTGTCACTGCACCCTCTTATCTACTGCACTAGACAAGTCTTTAACATACAGCTGGGGGCGGGGGGAAGAGGGGAGTTTCCCAACTGCTAGTTTTGTCAGAGCGAAAGCTGGGATGCATACTATAGGAAATCAGGAGGAAAAAGTAAGGACAACAGACCATTTGGAAAGCTGGAAGCGAAGGGACATCAAGGGCCTGATCCTATCCAACTTTCCAACACCAGTGCAGCAGCAATGCAGCCTGGGAGCAAGTGTTCTCTTACCTTGAGGAGGCTTTTGTGAGCCTGCCCCACCCCACCCACACACCCACTCACCCGTGCAGGATGCAGTGCATGCCCCATTGGCATGGCTGCATCAGTGCTGGAAAGTTGGAAAAAGAGCTAAACAGAAGGCTTCAAGCACTTCTCAGTTGTTTTAAGCAGGAGTGATCTTTGATCAGCGTGCCAGCTGCCTCTCTCTGCTTCATGTGTATGGGCTATCAGGAAGGCTGCAGCCAAGGGAAGAGCAAGTGGCCCTGAGCAAGCTTGCATTCCAAAGCAGGGGGAGGCTGATCATTTCAAACGGGGAAAAAAAAATCACTGTAAGTAAGACACAATGAATGGGTGGAGACTTCAAATCCATCAATGGCACACAGAGATGCTTTGCATTTGGGGATGTACGCAGCCATATTCAAAAAGCCCTTTGTACTTTTCAGCTGTCAGTTTGAATGGGGCCACAAATTCAAAAAGCCTACCAAGCAACTTATTCAGCTCGACTGCAAAAAAGAAAAAAAAAGAAATCCATTTTCACTTGCTTTATATCCTAATTTTTCAGCCACTTTTATGCTTGCATGCCAGACCTTATCCCACCAAATATAAATTAACATTTCAAAATGCGTTAATATCAGTCAGTTCACCAAAATCTGATAATCTATTGTGTCCTCTTCTTCCACTAATATTCTATTTCTATTCAAAAAGGCAAGCCGAATGTATTTTGCAAGATTTATCCTTCCATATAAAAATCTTGACTCCAGCCTCACAGAACTAAACTGTGTCCCTTGACATCAAACTCAAATGTTAATGTATATTTTATTATAATATATTGGCATGAGATTTTAATTTCTATGCAATATTTCCATCCAGTTATTCCTCACTATTTTATTTTCCTTCCTCGCTCCATCATTCAGCTTAAATACAGAAAGAGAAAGAAGGAGGTTTACCATTTATATAGCACAGGAAATTATGTTGTAGTGAGTCAGACCATTGGACCATCTAAACCTTGTACTGTTGACATTGACTGCTAGTGGCTCCCAATAGTTTCAGTCTGGTTTTTTTCTCTGCCCAACCTAGAGATATCTGGAATCAAACCTGGGATTTTCAGCCTGGGCAAAGCATGTGCTCTGCCACAGACTTGCAGTCTATTCTTTACTTTTTGTTTGTTCCAAGCACTTGAATGACACCATCTCAGCAGCAACAGAAAGGAACCATTTCCAGTGGCCAAATAACAGGTACAAGAAATAACTATCCATTCCCTACCAGCCTCAGCTCTCGCCCACAGCTTTTCCTCAGCTGTTCCACCTCAGCTCTATACCACCAGTTGCTTTCCCTCTTCTGTAGGTTTCCAAAAGTGTTTGCAAGAGTAAGAACATAGGAACATCCCCACTGGATCAGGCCAAGGCCCATCTAGTCCAGCTTCCTGTATGTCACAGTTGCCCACCAGATGCCTCAGGGAGCACACAAGATACCTGCATCCAGGTGCCACCCTGCACCTGGCTTTCTGAGTAACCTATTATCCTTGCACCCCCACCCCCAGTGAAGACGCCAGACTATGGGTTGGGTTTAGCTTTATTAGCCATTGGGCTTAAAATAAACTAAAATAAAAATAGATTAACCATTTTTTAAAAACATGAAACCTACTAGACACATAATCCCTCCCTCATCAGTCTGGGGTAAACATATCTAGAGTTCCATGGAGAGAAAGTGGGGTAAGGTGCTGTGGTGGAAAATGGGTGTGACCATGGTCACAGGCACCACAGCCCAGTGAAAGCATGAACTGTCAGCCCAGAGGATTAAAAAAGGGCCTACCTGCTCATGTAAACACCCTGGAAAGGGGCACATCACAGCAAATCGCTTCCTCCCATGACCGAGACTTTGGAAACGTTATTTGTGAAGGCTTTTCAAGCTCCCAAACCAATCTTATAAGATCATCAGTGGTGTAAGTAATTTTGCTTTGTTTTAATTAGCCAACAATTACTTAGCCAAACACTCTATGTTGTTGCTCTGTAATTAGACCTCTCAAGGCAATTTTCTTCTTGTAAAAGCAGCTTCGAAGGGTTTGCTTCAGATTGGGGTCACAGCATGGAGAGGTGGTCCAACTCTTTTTCCTGTGCCAATTCCCCAACTTCACACACACACACACACACACACACACACACACACACACACTTACTTTTTGGTTCTGCAACTAATAGCTTCAGGAGGTGATTTGGATGGTGACTGAAATGCTGGGTGAATTGCTTAGAATCCACTACCCTTGTGTCATTGTCCCAATCCAAATTCAGGTGCCATCTTTCACAAATTGGTTTAATGAAAGAAGACTTTTTGGAACTGAGAAGGCCACAAATTGCATTAGAAAATGGTGGTCCAGCTTTGGGCAGCCGGGGAGGCACGTGTTCTTTGCTTTATGTTCAGCTGTGCCAACCTGGAAGCAGTTGGCAGTTATATAACATCAACCTGGAAGTAATTGATGGTGATATAAGGCCGCGTTCTAGGCCTGCCAAAGTCATTAGGCAGACTCAAGTTGGAAGCATGGCGTAATTTAAAAAGGGGTATTAAAAAGGGGGTTGAGAATAAGCCCATATTATCATGCCATTGTGCAAATCAATGGTAAGGCCGCACCTGGAATATTGTGTACAGTTCTGGTCGCCGCACCTCAAAAAGGACATAGTGGAGCTGGAAAAGGTGCAGAAGAGAGAGACGAAAATGCTAGGGCTAGGGCACCTCCCTTATGAAGAAAGACTACTATACAGCATTTGGGGCTCTTCAGCCTAGAAAAAAGGCGCCTGAGAGGGGACATGATTGAGACATACAAAATTATGCATGGAAGGGATAGAGTCGATAGAGATATGTTCTTTTCCCTCTCTCAAAACACCAGAACAGGGGGCATCCGCTAAAACTGAGGGTTGGTAGAGTTAAAACAGATAAAAGGAAGTACTTTTTTACCAAGCGGGTAGTTAATCTGTGGAAATCTTTGCCACAGAAGGTGGTGATGACATCTGGTCTAGATGCCTTTGAGGGGATTGGACAGATTTCTGGAGGAAAGGTCCATCGTGGGCTATAGGCAATGATGGATTGTGCAACCTCCTTACATTGGTGGTGGACTACTTCAGAGTGCCGGGTGCAAGGGAGTGGCAACAGGATGCAAGCATCTTGTTGTCTCATGCCACCCTGGGGCACCTGGTGGGCCGCTGTGAGCTATAGGAAGCTGGACTAGATGGGCCTTTGGCCTGATCCAGCGGGGCTCTTCTTATGTTCTTAAGTAGCAGAGATAGGTTTTTTATGGGTCAATCCTAACCAACTGTCCAGCACTGACATAGTTGTGCCAATGGGGCATTTTCTTCATTCTACAGAGGAGGAGGAGTCACTGAGGCCTCCTCAAGGTAAGGGAATGTTTGTTCTGCTGCACTAAGCAAGCAGCCCCTCCCCCTCAGAACCATTCCAGGTGGCTAGAACAAAACAGAGGCGTCGCCTCCATTTTGCTCTAGCTTCCCCAGAATAGCTACGAAGGACAGGGGGAGGGGTAGCTTGCATGGTGCATTGATGTGCTGCGCAAAACGTAGTGCTGTGATCTCCTCTAGCTACACCACTGATAGACGTTGCTAGTGCAGCTCCGTGCCACATGCGTACATACCTTTGCCAAGTGAGAGTTTATGCACAGAGGAGTTCCTTTGCTCAGTTGTGGCGCACCCTGCAAATCCATTCATAATAATAGCCTGAAGGACATGTAACTAGGCACAAATTACTGTGGAGGTCAACCTGCAGGGCAACGCGCAAAGCCTTGGCTCCCAAAACCCCAGAAGTGGAAGAACTGCCTGCTCTTATGAATATTTGATAGCCCCATAAGTGGCAGTCTCTTAACACCCCATAAGTGACAGAACTGTCTGCTTTTATGAATACTTTATAGTACAGATAAGATACATCTTTCCCCGCTGTTCCAATTAAATGCTTTTACAATAAGTCAAGCAGAAAGATACCAATAGTGTGGTGTTCAGTTGAGCCCGAACAGTAACAAATTGTTTGATTTCTTTCCACATTTTTCCCTAATGAAGGATTGGAACTGTGTTGAAGCAGGTTCCATTCCTTCAGCTGCATTCAGGTTATCCCAATTTCCTGATTCCAAAGGGGTCCCCTAATTGCCTTGGCTTTGAACTTTATTTATTGTTTTAGCCCTTTCTTCTTGCCCTCCCCTCCTCCAATGTGAATGATTAGTTTAACAGACTTCCAAACTACAGCCTGGCTTTTTGACCCAAGCAGGCACAGAATACATTGTATTGACTGATTTGTATACAAGCTCATTGAGAGACTCTAGCAAGCCACAGTGAAAGTCAAGAAAGTTGGACAAGAGTCATTCATGGTGAACTGGGCCTAAGTGTTCTGGACAGGGATGGGAACTTGGCACCATGGTGAGTCTTGAGTCAAATCACGAGTATCTGCCCGGGGTTGGGACTGGCTGCTGCATAACCGGGGCCAGCAGAATACATTCCCCTTCCCCTGGTAACTCGCAATGGCCTGAATGGGACTACTTGGAACTGCACCAGAAACATTGCTGGTACAACACAAAGTTGCCCTGATCAGGGCTGACCAGGTCATGGACAGGGGTTAGGATTGGCCCTAGTTTCCATCTCTCCTCCTTGGGTTGGTCCGCCCATGGACCCATCTTCTGCCTTCCCCCACCCATTCCGCCATCCCCCTGCCATGTTCCACCTCTCTCCATCTTCCCCAAACCCCCTCGCCAACTGAATTCAGCCGGCATTACCTACATGCAGCTGAACCCAGGTGTCAGCACGTGGAGGCCAGCGCACCAGGCTGCCCTTCACATGCCAACACCCAGGACCAGCAGTATGCAAGTGTGACATCACTGCCCCCCCCCCCGCAACGCCCTCTCACCATCAGGGTGGCGAAGGGGTTGACAGCATACATGGTGGGAAAGCGACACACAGCAACGCCCATGGAACCAAATTGCCAATGTAACACCCTTTATTGGGATACAATTTCGGGTCTCGCTAGCAGCAGCCGCCTGCCCGTGCTCTCTGCTCCCCCTCCATGAGGACCCCTCTCAGTGCCACACCGGCCCTTGCTTCACCCCTGAACCAGCCTCTCAGCATTTCCAAATGGAGCAACAGAAAGTCCAGCCCACCAGGGCTTAAAAGAGCAACTGAAAGTCCAGCCCAACTGGGCGAAAAAAGGGGTCAGGTGCTGTCTTCGGGCCATGGCCCCACTCACGGCTCAGGGTCCACACACTTCAGGTCCAGCGGCAGGGTCTGGGATCCTTCTACCAGCAGGGGGTAGTTCAGCAACACATACTGGCAGGGCATCTGTCCCACAGGGTGTGAATGTACCAGGGCAGTTCTCCAGGGGTACCCACTGTCTCCTTTAACTCATGGGGATGGGATTCTGCTGCAGTCCAGCCTCAGCCGGCATGGGAACACAAACCTCTCCTCTCCTAGACATGCTGCTCCTCGCCGTCCTCCCTCCTCCCTCTTATTTCCTCCTTGATGGCGATAAATGCCGTCACCTGGCTCTCCGCGCCTCCCTTCCTGCCCTGCTTTGCCAGCTTCCTCTCCATCTCTTGGCCCCGCTCCAGCAGGCATGTGACAGCAGGTAAGGCTGGACATGCACTGGCCTTTCTCCTCTTAACTCATCGCAAACATGCTTTACGGTGCTTATGCCAAGGGAGACAAATAGGGGACTTGTGTCAGCCCATCGAGCGCTTTGGATTCTGCTCTTAAGAATTTTGAGAATGGGAGAAGAATGTCGCTTTGTGTTGTTCTACACCTAGAATGCAAGAACTACCCATGAAACCAAGCAAGTTGCTAGTCCTGAGAAGAGGGAGGACAGAGGACAGTCTGGAAGCATATGAGTCTGGCAAGCATGAACAGCTGCATTGTGCCAACAGCAGGACATTGGCTTTCTCCGTGCAGCATCTGTGATTTGTTTCAGAATGTGCATACCTCTTGGCTGCCAGGACCACTGAAAGTATGTGCTTAAATGCTGGCAGCATTTGCTTGATTGGTATGCTTTTTTGGAACACAGAGAGAAACCCTCCAACCCTCATCAACAAATATTTCTCCCAGGAGATTTCTCATGCCTGCCTTTTCCATCCCTTCAGAGAAATATGTATGAGGAGATGAACAGTTTCCAGTCCTGCTTTTAAGACACAAGCAGGTTAATTCAATGATTCTACGGTGCTTGCAGACAACAGCAATTCCATCTGAACAGATGGGCACAGCGTTTCACATTTGCCAGAACTGAGAACACCATTAGAAAACCTCCTCCCCTACAGCATGTTGCACACTTGAAAAGGTTGGGTTATAAAAGGGATTAATTCTTCTTCCATTCTCAAAATATTTAATTCTCATAATACTTGTGGTCAATCAGTAAAACTGACTTGAACACATGGATTTGATTAATTTCCAAAAGTAATGAGTTGGCAGTTCTGACACCGAACCAAAGTCCCAATGGTTTGATTGTCACACACAGTACTTTGGTTGTGTTGCTCGCTCATTAATGTGTTTTGCGCAACAACATCCTAGCATATGCCCTTCAGAAAAGGATTTTATAAATAATACAGAGGATCGGCTAATGGACGGATTTGATAGCTATCTTGTGTCATGACCTTTCTCTCCACTCTTGATCCATCACTCCTGAAGCAAAAGGTCATCACTGGATACAGCTATTATATATTCTCATTCTGCCTCCCTGCACCTCCACCACCACTCCCTGGATAGCTAAATTCATAGGCAGATGGAGATTGACATAAATGGGGTCATCGGTGGGCTTTCCCATTTTTATCCATTTCTTGTCTCATCACAGGAAAAAGAGCCAAATGTCAGTGCATCCATCCCACTCATCCCACATCCCTTCCTTTGCACTTACATAATCCCTTCTGACACGGCTAAAGGACAGCCAACAAATGGCTCCCATAAGATGTGCCCTTTCTCGTTTGTGTTCTTTGCTTACAAGCCCCTTTCAGTGACAAGCAGGAAAATATGAAGGATGTCTCGGCTGAATGAATGAATGACGGCAACCCCAAGAGACAGGAATGGTGGCAATACACACTGGCATCAAGAGACTGGTCACTTCTCCTACAGAATGGGCACTTGGTCTTGCCAAGCAAATAGCATGTATTAATTTAGATTTATACTTCACCTTTTGATCACAATGATTCCTAAGGTGACCCACAATAACAGAACAAAACAATCAATGGCCCCTTCTCTTCTCTGGTCCCTGGGCTATGTGACAGTTGGAGAAGAGTTTTTCTCAAGCAGGAAAGGGGGTTCCATGTAGCTGCTCCATTCCCTGGTCAATGGCAGGGATCAGTCTGGTCTTTCCCTTACTATAGTCCTCATCATGAGAGGAAGGGAGTATAACCTTCCAAGAGCCCCTTACTCCTTGGGCTGATGGCAAACTGTGCTTCCACTCACTTTTCCAGTCCCTGAACATTTCTGACTTAAGACTTGCCTTGCAAAATCACACCAAAGTTTCTCTCGTTCAGTATCCTCTTTCCAACAAAGCCAACCAAGGACTTCCAGAAGCTCTCGAAGGTGGTTGCCATCCCAGGGTTGCGCCCAACTCTGAACCAAGCAAGACTGTTAGGGTGGGAAAGAAGTTCTCCAATATTGCTTTTATCTAAACAAAAGTCACCGCAACATTTTGATCAATGTAGGCATTCTCCACCTATAGCTATTAAATAGGTGTTACTTAAAAATTTTTTCTTTTTTGTCAATTACCAAATTACTATATATACTGAATATTGGAGTATAGTACCAAATTCATTGTACAGGAACCATTTTAGATTGCAGGACATCAGCTTTCTTTCTGTGGCAGTGGATCCAAGGCCCTAACTAGATACAATGATGAAGATCCACAATTAGATTTTTTTTTCTCTCTTTTATGAAATGTTAGCATTGTAACTAGGGGGAAAAATAATCCAGATCAGAATCTTGGGACTGGAAGTTACCTCTCTTCCACAACCATTTTTCCTATGAAAATCTCACCTCTGGAATCATTTCTACAAATGCTGAATCCCCCCCCCCCAATACTGCAAATAGCAGCTTGGCAGGTGGAATATTAATTGGGAAAACTGTACTGGAGAAAAAGTTAACTCCACTACTACTGTCACTGGCACTGGAGGAAAGAAAAAAAACAATGGAGATGG
The DNA here is from genome assembly GCA_029204185.1 of Lerista edwardsae. Classification (NCBI taxonomy): domain Eukaryota; kingdom Metazoa; phylum Chordata; class Lepidosauria; order Squamata; family Scincidae; genus Lerista; species Lerista edwardsae. The sequence goes on along the minus strand of JAJKFI010000003.1, from coordinate 12,581,644 downwards.
TAGAAGTCTCCATGAAGCTTCTCCATGAGCTTCAAGAAAGCATCAGTATGCATATGAATGTAATTATCCTGGCATTTGTTCCTGTGGAGCTCAGTATGCACACTGGAGACAGAAAGTAGAATCAAGAATTGTGGGCACATGTCTTTCTTTGCAAGTCTACAGAAAAGGGTCTTGTACTATGATGGTTCAATAGACCAGAAAAATGCAAGCTTCAAGACAAAGAAGTTATATCAGCTGTGATCCCTTTGACAAGTGCTACAAGCTAGAAACCTATGCTAATGAAATATTCAGCGGTAACACGGATGTCCCATTAGCTGAGACATCACAGAATGACAGCACACATGTATTTAAGTGAAGGGCTTCTCTTCTGCAATGGGCATTCATCAGCCAGCAAGTGTACTTCAGGGGCTATTCACATTTTTATATCTTGACAATATTCCAACTGGGTTTTATTAGCCCTGTTCACTTAATTATGTCTTGTCTAAATTATTGCTTAAATTTTTTATAGCAGTAGACTGTTCAAAGAACTCATTCATGCAGAGCTAAAGGCATAATGCTTTACAGCTTTTTGGAGACATGAGAAGGGTGGGGAAAAGACTCCTCTCGGACCATAGTAGGGAGTCCAGTGCGCCTAAGTGCAAGTGAATGTTATCAATTTTACATTAGCCTTTTTGATGCAGAACAGGTGTCTCGTTGCATGGCATTCCAACAGGTGCCAAGAGCAGATAAAGTGCAAAGGCAAGTGAGGGCTTGTCTTTAGGACAGTTGCATTAACTGACACAGGTGCTCTTTCAGCAGCTTGGTCCTTGGAAAGAGAAACAATTTTTATAACAAATGGGAGACTTTTAGGGCACAATCCTAACCTCAAATTAGAGTGCAATCCTAACCTGGAGTTACGCCGGCACAATTAGGCCAGCCCCAGGGACATTGTAAAGTACCTTTGCACCACTCTCAGAGTCAGAGATACATGTGCCATCCTTTCTGACTCCAAGAGTGATCCAAACATGCTTTACTCTGGCATTTGTGCCAGCCAAACTTTGCTGGCCTAACTGTGCCGGCCTAACTCCAGATTAGGATTACACTAAGGATTACAACCTTAAAGGAAAGGAAAATGACCCAGTTTGTGTGAGAAGGTGCTTTTTCTTAAAACAAAAGCCCTTTTCTCTTGTGGGAAAGGAACTCTCCACATGGTGTCTGGTTCCAGCCTTCATGGATAACAGAGTTTGCTACTCCTTAACATGCTTTCAGCTATCACAGAAATTCTTGTGTCAGCAGGTTGTTTCTGAAAATGGAGAGTCAGAAAAGGACTTGCCCTTGTGCATTCTCAATTACAGACATGCACCCTTTCGCTCTCTTGCTCTCACTCTCTCTCACACACACATACACTCACACACACTCACACACACACACATACCACTGACACAAGTTGTGATATTTAGCCACAAATAAAACCTGCTGAGGACTAGTGATTTATTACTCAAATTGTTTGCACATATGGCTTCATTAGAACAGAATGATCTGCCACAAGATAGCAACTGCATGAGCAGTAGCATAGCTACAGGGGGCCAGTGCGGTAAATATTGCAGGTGCCTCAACATGCCATGTAAGCAGCCCCTCCCACTTGCTGTTGGAGCCATTCTAGCCATTGCTGCTGAGAACGGCAGCAACACTCCCAACAGTGGGAGGGGCTTCTTACATAGCACACTGTGGCTCCCGCAATACTTACTGCATTGCCCCCCCTGTAGCTATGCTACTGCACATGAGTTCTCAGCTTCTGATATATACCCACAAGATAACCTCCCATACTTCCTCCAGATTAGAGTTTGAGACTGAAATGCAGAACTCGAAAGTGGGCCATTAAGTCTGCCCATTTAAAGTTAACACATGCTAATAGCACCATTCTCTCCTAGCTTGCATTAGTTAATTAAGATCTGTGCAGGAGTGCTGATGTGAGTCCCAAAGTTATTTGAGCTTCAGGTAGCTTATCTAGAGGTTAATTATTGTAAGTGTTTCAGCCTTAAGAAATTGGCTTGCCTGAGTTGGTTTCAGCGGATTCTGGAAACCAGCTCCGTACTTTTGAAGGCCCCTAGGTAGGGCAGGGACCATAGCTCAGGAGCAGAACACACCTGCTTTACATGCTGAATGTTCTGGCTTCAATCTCAGTATCCCCAGGTCAGGCTAGGAAATATTCCTGTCCACAATCCTGGAGAGCACCTCCCAGTCAGCCTAGACAATGCTAATCCAGATGGACCAAGGATATGACTGCCAATCAGCATAGAAAACACGGAGCCAGGTGGACCAGCAATCTTCACATGCTCCTAAATGACCATCGAACCCACCACTTGCAGGACCTGTCTTGCTTTGCAATGAGCATCTTTCAGTGGGCAGCCACATGCCATGTCAATTAGGGGGGGATAACCCCAGAAGCTGCCTGTCCCTCGAGCTAAACAGCCCTCTTCCCAGGGCCAACTCAAGAGTTCCTGACACAGGTCAAATGTTTTCTTCCTTACCTGATTATGTGCCAGACTCTGCTTCTCCCACTCCCTAATGTTCTAGCTCAGAACTCCTTCCCTCCACATTTCCTCTTCATCTTTGTCTTCCCCGTCCCATTCCTTTTCCAATCAGGGAGGAGAAGGAGAAGACATGGAGGCAGGTAAGCCAGAGGTGGACACCCCACAACCAATCTGCTTCCAGAGGCAACTACTTTAGCAGAGCCATCTTTAAGCCAATTTGACCAATTTCTCCAAATTCAGCCCTGCACCTAATCATTACCACACAACGGTAATGATGATGATGATGATGATCGTATTTATATACCACCTTTCTTAGGTCATTAGATTGCTCCTCTGACTTTAACTCAAGGCAGTTTACATAGGCAGGCTGTATTCATAAACCACAAAGGTTTTTACAAATTACAAGGAAGTTCTATCTTTCAAGAACAACATACAACATACAGATGGTACTTTCATGGTGTAATGATTCTCGTATGCATATATTATATGTGTAGATGCATTTGATTCATTAACTCAAGTGCACTTTTTAAGTGCACATTTTGATTGTTTTCCATTCTCCCATGGAGATGCAACATATAAAATACACTTTATGTATATGCCTAAGATTTTACAGACCTTGGCAGTGAACAAAAATGTTGCCAATTGGGCGCCGCAGCTTCTAACGCCAGCCTGTGCTTAGGCTAGCCCAATCCTGCCTCTTCCTTCTCATCCTGGGGAGCCTCTCCAGCGACTGTAGCTCTGATGCCCTGGCCCAAGTAGCTCACCCTCTGGTACTGACCACACAAATGTTACCCCTTTTAGCCAAGGAAAAAGAAAGCTGGTCTCTAACTATACGAGAGGTCTTTGTAGCTGAACAAAACCAGTGACTAGTACAAAAAAGTAGAGGCAAGAAGAACAAAGCAGTGGAAGAGAAAGCTCATTCTTAATCAAGGAATAAACCAACAGAGCTGAGCTGTGCAGCACGCCGGGATGGGGGAATTGATGGCTGACTTACATGCATCATTAAAAGTGAAGTGCCTGAACCAATCAGTTGTGAATGTCTGAGAAATGATAGCTGGAAATGTTAGAATTTAATATCATCAGTCAAGCACAGAGCTACAGTTATTGTGTGACAAGGGGGCTGCTTCCAAGGGAAACTCAAAGACTGCTCCATAAAGAATGAAGCCAACTTATCAGACCTAAAATTAAACTTTTGTTTGTGAAGCATAGAGACACTTGCAAAAAGGAAAGTGCTGCAAAGTGTTTTAATGCCTTCGCACTGCTTGACTCTCTGTGCATTTTAAAATGACTGCCAGTAAGATGTCAGCCTTGCCCACTTAAACTGAATTCCCTTTTGAGTGAGATCAGGTTCCAGAGAGAATACCTTGTTTAAACTGGTCAACGGGCATGCCAATTAAGGAAGAAGGGGGTCAGCAGTTTTCCACATATCCAGTCACATCTTCTTACATATCAGGAGCACACGTATGGTCCAGCACACATATTTGAAATAGTATTTGAGCACACGTATTTGAAATAGTCAAATTGAGTTTAGGCTGTGAGCTTCCTGGGAAAGGAAACGATTTAGTTAGTTATAGTTACGTAAACCACTTTGTGAACTACTTTTTGCTGAAAAGCAGTATGTAAATGTGAGTGCAATCCTAATCTGGAGTTAGGCCAGCACAGTTAGGCCAGCAAAGTTTGGCTGGCACCAGGGCCACCTTCACCATCGCCATCCTTCACTTAATTTTTACAGTGTATCCGATTGACATAATTGCGCCTTATATGACTCAGGGTGCAGTGCTAATCTGGAGTTAAACTGGCACAGTTAGGCCAGCAGTTTGGCTGGCACAAGGGCCACCATAAAGCACGTTTGGACCATCTTTGGACTCAGGGAGGATGGCGCATGTCTGTGTGCTGGCCTCTCTGACTCCAAGAGTGGTCCAAACATGCCTTATGGTGTCCTTTGCTGGCCTAACAGTGCCAGCCTAACTCCAGGTTAGGATTGCACCCTGAGTCATATAAGGCACAATTATGTCAACCAGATGCACTGTAAAAAGTGGGTGAAGGACGGCTATTCTAGAAAAAAGAGCTGGTGTGAAACCTTTTATCAGGATTTTCAGTGTCACTTAATTCTGAATCTGTAAACTCAACTGAATAAAAAGTTAGCGAATCCTGTATGTAAAGTGCAAGTGTGGAGAAAAGAAAAAAAAGCTGGACTGTTTCCTAGTGAGCACAGCATAAGCAGCATTGTTCCTGACTGGCCTCATCCGAACATTCTCAGTTTAATTCAGGCCTCTCTGTGATGTCACAAATAAGTGACAGCCTTCTTGCCCCATTTCTGCCTTAGAGCAGGGCTCTGCAAACTAGGGCTCTGCAAACTATGGTATAGCTGTAAGTAAAAGTTATCTTCCCTGAATCCCCTCTTCCTTGCTTGTCAATGTATTACAGGTCTAACCTTTTTATACACTGATTTGACTCAGCACTGATGGCCAGTGCAGATAAGAAGGATTCTGCTGATCCCTGCGAAGGGGAAAAAACTTGGCCCTGTTCTAAAAAGCACTTTTCTATGGAGTCAGTCAGGGAACCAGACTATTAGAATTACTATTTTCAGCTCGTGGAGCCCCTCTCTCACTGAAGAATGGAATGTGAAAGTGATGAATCCCTTTTGCATTGCATTCTTCAGTGAGAACCGGCAAAGGAAGGGGGTCACTTTTCTCGGAGTGAAAATAGCAGTTCTAACTGACTGTCCGACAGATCCGTTGTGTTTGTTTTAACTGCTTTAACACAGTTTTCGGTATCAGTGGGGAGGTCCAGAACCAAACCCCAGCAGATACTGGGACAAAACTGTATTACATACTTTTTTTTACAGAAAATGAAGGGGAAAAATCCTAACTTGTTCCTAACATCCTAATTAAGCCTGATTATTTATCTACAAAACCTTCTGTTTACTTGGTTGAGTCTCTGAACCTACCAAAGGCAGCCTCATAAGGGTTTTTTGAATGGAGTAGGAAGTGCCACATTTACTCTGGGAAATATTTTCTGCCAGATAAGTGAGAAAATCATGATTCCCACAGGTATAGTGTCATGGACTGGAAAATGTATTGCAACAAACCTCTTGCTGATAATGTTCTTTTCAGCTCATGCTACGATACCTTTGACTGTCAGCATTTAGCTATTACTTATATCAGTTCGAAGTGGCTGATAGGTGATCAAAAGCGTGGAATAGCTGCTCAGTTTAGCAACTGGTAAGCATCAGTGTTCCTTGGCAAACACACATTCTTTTTATTATTATTCTTGAGTTTCATTATAATGTGAAAATGAGCAGTTTAAGAGGTATTGTTAGGAAGCTGAATTGCTCAGTGAGTGTTCTGCCGAACCCAATTCTACGTACATTACGTCTTTCAGATGGGACAGAAAGAAATGACATCTGCAGTCACATCTGCTGTTCATGGCCTCAGCAGGCTTTGTGCTTGTATTTCTGGACAGAACCGACTGCCCAGAGTGTTTCTCTGCGCAGGTCAGGTGCCAAGAGGAGCATCAGTGCTGCTCACAATAGGGAGGGCTTTCTCCAAACACTGGGGCTGCAATCCTATACACACTTTCCTGAGAGTAAGTCCCATTGAATTCAGTGAGACTTACTTCTAAGTAAACATGAATAGGATTGTGCTGTGGATCTGATTTTCTCACTTATCTGGCAGAAAATATTTCCCAGAGTAAATGTGGCACTTCCTACTCCATTCAAAAAACCCTTATGAGGCTGCCTTTGGTAGGTTCAGAGACTCAACCAAGTAAACAGAAGGTTTTGTAGATAAATAATCAGGCTTAATTAGGATGTTAGGAACAAGTTAGGATTTTTCCCCTTCATTTTCTGTAAAAAAAAGTATGTAATACAGTTTTGTCCCAGTATCTGCTGGGGTTTGGTTCTGGACCTCCCCACTGATACCGAAAACTGTGTTAAAGCAGTTAAAACAAACACAACGGATCTGTCGGACAGTCAGTTAGAACTGCTATTTTCACTCCGAGAAAAGTGACCCCCTTCCTTTGCCGGTTCTCACTGAAGAATGCAATGCAAAAGGGATTCATCACTTTCACATTCCATTCTTCAGTGAGAGAGGGGCTCCACGAGCTGAAAATAGTAATTCTAATAGTCTGGTTCCCTGACTGACTCCATAGAAAAGTGCTTTTTAGAACAGGGCCAAGTTTTTTCCCCTTCGCAGGGATCAGCAGAATCCTTCTTATCTGCACTGGCCATCAGTGCTGAGTCAAATCAGTGTATAAAAAGGTTAGACCTGTAATACATTGACAAGCAAGGAAGAGGGGATTCAGGGAAGATAACTTTTACTTACAGCTATACCACAGACATGGCAATATCTCTTCAATCAATCAATCAAAAAGTATTTATATACCGCTTTTCAACATGTTCCCAAAGCAGTTTACATGCAAATAATACTAAAGTTAAATGGCTCCCTGTCCCAAAAGGGCTCACAATCTAAAAAATGCAGACCACCAGCAACAGCCACTAGAAAAGACACTGCACAAGGGTGAGGAGGAACAGTTACTCTCCCCCTGCTAAATATAAGAGGAACACCACTTGGAAAAGTGCCTCTTGCCCAGTTAGCAGGAGTAAATTTTATAAGTTTTATTAGATCTCAAAGTAATGGGTAATTTCTATCAATTCTGACTGCCTCGTTACTTTAGGCAATCATTAAACAGAGCCCACCAAACAGGGAAGAGATAAGCATATCATGCATTGGTTATCATCCTCCATCCTTCCTCTCTATAGTTCAACAGAAGATGCTTCCAGACATCTGATGTAACACTGCATCTGACATTTACAAACCTCTTGTTAGTTTGCATAGATTATTAGTGGGTTCAGCGTCAGTGGTCCAGTCCAAATGTAACACCAAATCCCTATGCCATTTGCCGCCACTTCTTTGAATTACCTGTCATCATCCCCACTTTTAGTATAGCAGTGGTTCTCAGACTGGGACCCACTTTTTAGAATGGCACTCATGTCAGGACCCACCAGAAGTGAGGTCATTAACCTAGAAGTGATGTCATAGACAGAAGTGCCATCATTGTAACATAATCAAATGACACTCCTGGAATGCAAACTGGCATTCTTGGACTACAGCAATTGCATAACCATGAAACATCCCTGACCGAAACCAAGATTAGGACAAAATATTATGTAAATGCACTGAAATAAAAACAAAACTTAAAAAAACCCTCACTTGAAAATTCAAACTGTTAATACTCACAAAAGTAGAAGGGGAAGAAATGGAAGCAGTGACAGAGTTTATTATCCTGGGCTCCAAGATCACCGCAGACGGTGATTGCAGCCATGAAATTAAAAGACGTTTACTTCTTGGGAAGAAAGCTATGGTGAACCTAGACAACTTAATAAAAAGCTGAGACATCACTCTGCCAACAAAGGTTCGCACAGTCAAAGCTATGGTTTTCCCAATAGTAATGTATGGCTGTGAGAGCTGGACCATAAGGAAGGCAGAGTACCAAAGAATAGATGCTTTCGAATTACGTTGTTGGAGAAGACGTTTGAGAGTCCCCTGGACTTAGACTTGCCAGGTGTCCCTTATTATAAGGGACTTCCTGTATTTAAGATTTTAAAATCGTGTCTCATATAGATGTTGAACAGGATTTTTAAAATCCCATTCTAAAATTTTGCTGCTGTTGCTGTTTGCTGCTACCTCACCATAGCTAACTGCATAATTTTTATATTATTTCTGGTAACCATGGAGTGGTTTGATAGAAAGCAGTATCCCGATACCTGTGTGTCCCTTATTGTCATTTCGAAAAACCGGCAAGTCTACCTGGACTGCAAGGCGATCCAATCGGTCAATCTACAGGAAGTCAAGCCTGATTGCTCCCTGGAAGGACAAATACTGACGCTGAAGCTCAAATACTTTGGCCACCTCATGAGAAGAAAGGACTCTTTAGAAAAGACCCTCATGCTGGGAAAGATCGAAGGCAAAAGGAGAAGGGGGCAGCAGAGAATGAGATGGTTAGACAGTGTCACCAAAGCAATGAACATGAAATTGGGCGAACTCTGGAAGCTAGTGGAGGACAGGGAGGCCTGGCATGCTTGGTCCATGGGGTCGCAAAGACTTAGCGGCTGAACAACAACAACAAGGTCTGCAATTTCCAAGGTAGCTGCTCCCAGCTTTCCACAACCCACCTGACATCAGGTTGCAACCCACCAAGTGGGTCCCTTCGCACACTGCAGTATAGTAGTAACCATCGTCATCTTGGCTGCAGCCTGAATGTGTGCAAAAGCACTGGAAATGCACTCTGTACTTGAGTTATTCCTCTATCTTGAAAACTGAAATAATCTTGTACCCAAAAAGCAACTCATTGGCCATGCACTGTAGCCTACCATGTACTTTACACAGAGAGAGAGACACACACCCCTATTTCTGCTGTCTCAAGCAAGCAACACAATCAGGTTTATACAGTACATACCTGGTATACCGTTCAACCTGGTAAGTCAAAAATTGGGAAGGCTCGAACTAGGAGCAGCCATGTACTTACAAATGGGGTACAGGCTAAGCACACAGTACAAAGGAGCCAACATGGCCTTTGCAACATCACTCTACAGCTTTTGGAAGATTATAATTTAAGTACTTCACTCCTTGTATATTGCAACCCAAATCCCCAAAATACTATTGGATTACACTAAATCTTTGCTGTGACACTTGATTTAAATACTGTTGCCCAGGCCTACTTGCCTAAGTGCACACAGCGCGGGTTGTGTTTGACTTGGAGCGAGCTCAGAAGGCACCTGCATGAGGGATTTTTAAAGCAACTGTCATAAATTTCACTGGATGTGACAGACCTTATAAAAATTAAATAATGTCACGCCTTACAAGCATTTCATTCACTGCGAGCAACACATGCAGGGCATTGAGGCCGACACTTAACTTTTTCCATCTGTGGATTCAATGCCACACAAAGGCTTAAATGCCATATTGCTAATTTTCCAGCATGTGGTAACTATTTTGCTGTTTAAAAGGGGGGGGAAAGCAGTTCCCAAGCTACAGAGAGCGACGACTACTGGCAAGCATCAGGCATATCGTGGTCCAATAGGCCTAGCATGGGGTCACTGTCGCTGCCAGTAAATCATGACAAGGTTCCTAGAGCAGCACTATTTCAGTTTTACACTGGAGCGAAAACCCATATTTTTCAAAACCACACATGCTTATGGGGCTCTATAAATAGAAAATGTCAGCATTGAGTTTGACTAATGTAACTCCATCAAATACATGTCAGTCAGAATCCACCTGTGGAAAAATAGCACAGAGCGCAGGCGGCTTGGCACAGAATTCTGCTAGAACGTTCCAGATGATATGAAGTCAATAAAACACAAGCCAATTCACATGGCTATTCAAGCATAGCTTTGGGTGTGCAATGGGGATTTAAAATGACTCCTTGAAGTTCTACAGCACTAAGGGCCTGATCTCATGTCTCTGTTAAATGGCATGGGGCGAGTTCAGTTGCACCTGCCTCTTGCAATGCAAGGAGTCTCCCTCTGAAGATTAATTCAATTCACCCTGACAGAAAGCTGGATCTTGCGGCACTTCAGTCATGACTGAATAATAGAATCATGTGGGATCACAGGAGGAGCTCACACATCAGCGCTGCCAGGTGATGCTGCGATTTCTATAGACCTTGTTCAGAGGTTACCAAAGCAATATGAATTCAGGCCATAGAGACACTCAGCTACACTTCAGTAGTATATTATCTTAGAGGCATTTCATTCTTTAATTATTTTAACCTTTATAATCCACCTTTCATCCAGTACAGAATTCAGGAACACCATATGTAGGTTTCTAAGGCTTCAATCCTATTCAACCTTTCCTGGGAGTAAGCCCTATTGCATACAATAGGACTTACTTCTGAGTAGACATGCCTAGAATTGTGCCCTAAGGCAATCACCCACCCATGCACTGAAGCCCAGACCTACTTCATTTCAGGAAACTGCTTATCATGTGCTCTCAAACCACAGCCTGGCCTGGCCTACGGCATTACAGAAAAGCCAAATTAGGCTTATCCCCAAATAGGCATCTCACAGGGTGTTGAAGTCAATCACATCCCTGTCAAGGGTGCCTGTATGGTGCATGGTTGGAAACACATCCCTGGGACAGTCACACTTTACATTTTTAGGCGCACCAAAATAAATGTAATGTGTGAAGCAACCATCTGAAAAGAAGGGGTGGGGAGTTGACATCTTCTGGATCTTCTCCCACTGTAAGCTTGTATTATATCATTAACAGCACAATCCAAACCTTCAGTTGAGCTCAGACCTCAATGGCCGACTAAGAGTGTCACAAACATGACATTAGGTCCATTTGCTTCTACTTGGGAGCCCGCTGGGCTGGCATAAATGCCCACACAGGAACGGCAGTGCCAGATCTGGATCCTGCACTGCATAGCACAGGTACGTTCGCACCAGGCAGCATGAAGTGGCAGGGAGTGTTTGGGAAGTGGGGAGGGGGAATTTTGAGCAGGGGCAGGATGGAGGAGGATCAGGACCGGGGAGGCGGGAGAGTCCAGTAGAGCAGGCCTCTGCCTGTATCCTAACCATTTTCCAGACAAGGCAGTCTTATATGAGCCTTGCTGGATTTGCACCAGCTATATAGCTGGTGCAGATCCAAGAAGCCCCACAGGGGGGCTGGGGCTCTACACGGGGTAAGGAGAAATATATCCCCCTAGCCTGAGGAGACCTCCAGCCAGCTCCTAAGCTTCACAGGATGCAGGGCAGGCCAAGCAACCTGGCCGCACCAGCACATCTTAGAACTGGGCTGCCCATGACAAACAACCAGAATGCGTGTGGGAGAAATACTGCTTCCATCTGGTCAAGATATCGCGTTCATTTTTGCAATGGAGAGATCACCATAATGCCACTTTTGCCTGATTTTTCATACAATGAACACTGTTCTGTTGGTCATTCTTTCGCCTATGCCTAAAAGTGTTTCGGTTCAACACTTCATAAAAAACCAGTAAATATAAAATTGCTCTTTAAATCCCTAAACACGTTTATGAGGTGTGCTCATATTCCACTGGGCTTGGTGGGGCTTCCTTCTGAGTAAATGTACCTGCCTAGGATTGCACTATAAGTAAATCACTGTTAGTCAGAAAAGCAGTTTACTTAAAAGCCAGCGTGTACCAATCACAAAGGCCTATTGCATCGTTTGTTTTACCAAATGATGCCCTGCTGGAGCAAATGTATTCCAGGAGATGCAGTAAATAAGCCACATTACTACCAAATGAATGAAGTATTGGACATAATCAAGTATCATGTGTCTTCTGAGCCACCTTTGTTCTTTATTTATTGAGGAAATAAGAAGCTGTATGTTATTTGTCATACTGAGCCACTCTGTGGAGTCATCAATAGCATTTATACCAGCACGCACAATTTACGGCAACTCAGATACTATGTTCCTCTCCTGCCAAAACGTGACAGATAACAGTATTGCCAAACAAGTTTATCTCAGGGTTGGCTGATTTCAGTGTTACTCTTGGGGTGTTATGTAGGAACCTCTTCTGTACCATCAAGTTCCACAGTGCACCAGTGCACCAGTGGGTCAATACATTGGTACCCTCAAGACTATACCATCTTAAGCCTTTGGCTTGTCCTGGGACCTTTAAAGGTCTGGGCTCTGGGTTGCTGAGGGTGGAGAGAGGCCTGATTGGAACACCTGTGCTGGGCTTGCAACTCACGGCACCATTTGGCTTTTCTCCCCAGGCAAGTGTGGAACATCTTAAGCCATCTTAAGCCTTTGGCTTGCCAGAGGCGCGAGCCTCTGGCGCGAGCCAAAGGGCTCTTTGCCCGTGGCTCTTCGCCTGGGGAGCGGAGCCGGGAGCCTACACCATCTGCTACTGTGCTGTGTCCGGGTTCTCCTGGTTCATCATCCTGTGGATCGTCACGCTCCAGCTACACCTTTATTTTTGGGCCCTGGTCACCTGTCAACAAGCCAACCCCAGCCTTTTAACTGAGTGAATGATAGTATGCTTGAGATCTCCTGGCCAGGGTGAGAGTCTGGCCAGGAGAGAGGAAGGTTGTCCCTGCCTCCGTGAGAGGGGGGCGGGGAAGGAGTGAGGCCTCTGCCTCGGTGAGAGAGAGGCAGAGGCCTGCAGCAGCCCAAGCCTCAGTGTGAGGGGGGGTGAGGGCGGCTGCACTGGTTGTTAGTGGGGAGTGTATGTGTATGTGTGCCTGTGTTTTAGTTTTTTGTATCTGTGCTGGTGGTTGGCTTGTAGGTCGCTCCTGCCGGAATTATGTGTCTGACATCTCGAGGGAGCTCAGGGGAGGGGAGGGAGGCCACCATCAGCAGAGTTACGGGTTACGGAAGGTATGGCGGTGGGGGTTGGGCCGGACGTCACAGGAGAAGGAGGGTCAGTCGTAGACAGACTGTCCCTCTTTCTGGCCCTCCCCTCATCCCTCTGACCCTTGGAAACCCTGGCAACAGTCCCCTGAGTCTGAAGCTGCTGCTTCTGAATGCCAGGTCGGTGAATAACAAGACCTCCTCAATCCATGATTTAATCTTGGAGGAGGAAGCCGACCTGGTATGTATCACGGAGACCTGGCTGGATGAGCTGGGAGGGGTCAGTCTTTCCCAGATTTGTCCGCCGGGTTTCCGGGTACTGCAGCAGCCACGACTACAGGGGAGGGGAGGTGGGGTTGCAATGGTCTATCGGGATTCCATCCGTCTCACCAGATATTCTGTCCAGCAGTCCACCGGGTTTGAGTGCCTTCGCGTTGCGTTGGAGGGGCGAGACAGAACAGGGATTCTGCTGGTGTACCGCCCGCCTTGCTGCCCAGCAGTCTCCCTGCCTGAGCTGACGGAGCTGGTCTCGAGCGTGGTGTTGGAGTCCCCCCGCCTTTTGGTGTTGGGGGACTTCAATGTCCATGCCGAGGCCCCGGGAACACCTGCGGCTCAGGACTTCATGGCCTCCATGGCAACCATGGGTCTGTCTCAAAGAATTTCTGCCCCGACGCATGATGCGGGACACACGTTGGACCTGGTGTTTACAGCTGGACAGGTTGATGGTGATCTGGAGGTGGAGGAGATTAAGATCACTCCTTTGTCATGGACAGATCACTGTCTGGTGGGATTTAGGCTTGTTGCAGCTTCTCACCTCTGCAATGGCGGGGGATCGCATTCTATGATCCGCCCTCGGAGGCTGATGGATCCGAATGGATTCCTGAGGGCTCTGGGGGATTTTCCTGCTGCCAGAGTTGGAGATCCACCCGGTGCCCTGGTCGATCTCTGGAATACGGAGATGGCCAGGGCCCTGGATGAGATCGCTCCTGAGCGTCCTCTGCCCAGTCGCAGAATCAGAGCGGCTCCTTGGTTCTCTGAGGAGCTGCGAATGATGAAGCGGCAGGGCAGACGATTAGAGCGTCGGTGGCGCAAGACTCGTGCCGAATCTGACCGAACCCGGGCGAGGGCCCATTTAAAAGCTTATTCTAGAGCAGTGGTGGCGGCTAAGAGGGCACACTTATCTGCCACCATTGCGTCTGCAGAGAACCGTCCGGCTGAGCTTTTCCGTGTGGTCCGTAGCCTTTTACACCTGGCCCCCCTTACTGGCAGGGAGGAGCACACGGAGGCTCGCTGTGACGAGTTCGCAAAACATTTTGCAGACAAGGTCGATCAGATCCGGCTTGACTTGGACGCCGCTGTGGGCATATCTAGTGATGTCCCTGGGGAACCTGTCTGTCCTACGTTTTGGGATTCTTTTCAGCTTGTAGAGCCTGAGGATGTGGACAGGATTCTCTGGAGCATGAGACCTGCTGCTTGCCCGCTCGACCCTTGCCCGGCGTGGCTAATTAGAGCTGCCCGGGGAGGGCTGGCCGAGTGGACAGGGAGGGTGGTGAATTCATCTCTGAGGGAGGGGGTGTTCCCGCCTGCCTTGAAGCAGGCAATGGTACGCCCCCTCCTGAAGAAACCCTCCCTGGATCCTACAAACTTAAACAACTTTCGGCCAGTCTCCAATATCCCATTTCTGGGCAAGGTGATTGAGCGGGTGGTGGCATCTCAGCTTCAGAGGGTTCTGGAGGAAACGGATTATCTGGACCCATTCCAATCTGGCTTCAGGCCGGGGTTCAGGACGGAGACTGCCTTGGTCGCCTTGGTGGATGACCTGCGCCGGGGGATGGACGGGGGAAGTGCGACCCTGTTAGTCCTGCTGGACCTCTCGGCGGCTTTCGACACCATTGACCATGGTGTCCTTCTGGGTCGGCTGGCCGGGTTGGGGCTTGGAGGCACTGTTTTGAAGTGGTTCCGCTCCTTCCTGGCTGACAGATCCCAGAAGGTGGTGCTGGGGGATGCTTGTTCGGCACCCCGACCTCTTAGGTTTGGGGTGCCGCAAGGTTCCATCTTATCCCCCATGCTATTTAACATCTACATGAAACCACTGGGAGAGGTCATCCGGGGGTTTGGAGTGGGGTGCCATCAATATGCTGATGACACCCAACTTTATCTCTCCTTTCCCCCTGATTCTGAGGAGGCAGTTGAGGTCCTGGATCGCTGTCTGGAGGCAGTTGGGGGCTGGATGCGGGCGAACAAGCTGAAATTAAATCCGGATAAGACAGAGGTGCTCTTGGTCCGGAAATCCACAGCTCGGGTACTGGACTATCGCCCTGCTCTGAATGGGGTTGCACTTCCTCTGAAGGAGCAGGTTCGCAGCTTGGGGGTTCTCCTGGATCCACAGCTACACCTGGAGTCCCAGGTGGCGGCGGTGGCCAGGGGAGCCTTTGCTCAGCTTCGGCTGATTCGCCAGCTGCGGCCGTACCTGAGCTGTGCGGACCTGGCCACAGTGACCCATGCCCTAGTGACATCTAGATTAGATTATTGCAATGCGCTCTACGTGGGGCTGCCTTTGAAGACGGTCCGGAAACTACAACTAGTTCAGAACGCGGCGGCTCGGGTGGTTGCTGGGGCACGTCGGTTTGACTCTGTCGAGCCGTTGCTTCGGCGACTGCACTGGCTGCCGGTTCTGTTCCGGGCCCAATTCAAAGTGCTAGTTTTGACATTTAAAGCCCTTTACGGCTCGGGTCCGGGGTATTTGAGGGACCGCCTCCTTCCATACAATCCAACCCGTACTCTTAGATCATCTGGAGGGGCCCTTTTGACTGTGCCGCCACCAGGAGAAGTGAGAGGGGTGGCGGCCAGGAAGAGGGCCTTCTCGGTGGTGGCCCCCCAACTTTGGAATACCCTCCCCTTAGAATTGAGAACTGCTCCCTCTCTGTTAACATTCCGGCGGGGGCTGAAGACCTTTTTATTTCAAAAAGCTTTTAGTTGACAGGTCTGGCGGGCTGGCTGGTTTATTATATTTTATGATCCACTGGTTTTTTGATGCTTTTAAATTGTACTGTTGTCGGTTTTAATTGTTTTATTGTATTGTTTTTTATATTGTTTTTAAAGTGTTTTTAATGTTAGTTTTTATACTTTGTCAAGCCGCCTTGAGCGCCTTTAGGCAAATAAGGCGGGATACAAATCTCCTAAATAAATAATAAATAAATATACTGTTATACTGCCAGCAGTGCGCTGGGGCCTGGGCAATGTGAGAGAGAACATCATCATCTGCCATCTCACGCAGTTCCTTTAAAGAGATGTTAATCCAACCATGCAGCCTGTGAGAGGAATTTGTTACCCCTCCTTCCGGGCTTTCTGTTTGAAGCTATACTTACACCTATACACACAAAAGCAGAAAAAACAACTTGCAAAATTGAACTCATCTTCCTTATTTATTTTAGGGTGCAATCCTAACCTGGAGTTAGGCCAGCACAGTTAGGCCAGCAAAGTTTGGCTGGCACAAGGGACACTGTAAAGCACATCTGGACCATTCTTGGAGTCAGGGAGGAAGGTGCACGCCTGTGTGCTGGCCTCTCTGACTCCGAGAGTGGTCCAAACATACTTTATGCTGTCCCTTGTGCCGGCCAATTTTTGCTGGCCTAACTGTGCAGGCCTAAATCCAGGTTAAGACTGCACCCTTAAAGATGTCTTAAAGACTAGGTGTTAAGCTGTACATGGTTATCCATTATTGCCCCCCCCCAACAAAGGGCAGCACCCAGTTTTATGGTTTTCTTCATACAAATTAACACATGCATATTCAATAAATGGGCTTTTTTGTGCCCATATATAGTAAGAGTGTGGTGGACATGGTGGCGCAGTGGGTTAAACTGCTGCTGCTGGGCTTTCTGACCGGAAGGTTGGGAGTTCAAGACTGCGTGATGGAGTGAGCTCCCGTTGCTTGTCCCAGCTCCTGCCAACCTAGCAGTTCGAAAGCACCTAAATGCAAATAGATAAATAGGGACCACTTTGGTGGGAAAGTAATGGCGTTCCATGCACTACAGCGTATAGTCATGACCACGGAAGCTTGTCCTCGGACAAAACGCCGGCTCTACAGGCTTTGAAACGGAGATGAGCACTGCCCCCTACAGTCGGTCACGACTAGACCATTCGGTCGTGGGGAAACCTTTACCTTTATAGTAAGAGTTAAGGCTATCTATTCCAATAACATGTAAGGAACACAATGCCTGTTTTCTGAGGAAACATTGGTTGGACCCTACATTCCACACTGATAAGCACACATTCCTTTCCTCATTCCTGAGTCCTTGGGGGAGACCCAGGGGCTTCCTTTTTACTACCCTGACCAATGAGTTGGCATTTATCTGAAACTAAGAGCTTCAATGTAAAATACAATGTACAACACAATCATACAGTTGAACAAAAATTGAGGAAAACATGATCATACAAACTGCACTGAAGGTTCCAGTTCCTCCCACACAGCCATACACTGCATCAACTGAACGATGTCTAAATGGAAGGAGGCTTTTAAGGATTTCCCTGTAATTGTTCTGCAACTACAACAGTAAAGCTAGTCCAATGGGCATTGCAGTCCTGTGCTGCACTGGAGCAGGCAGGCCGGTGGGAGTGAAACTGCATCCAATGCAACATTGCAGCATGCAGGTACCTCCCAGGCGCAAGGGCAAATTTGTGCCCTTACACCATGGGAAGCTCCTGCCTCCCAATGGCTTCCTTGGATCTGTGTCTGTAAAATCACAGGCACAAGTCTGAGGAAGCCACATGGCCTGAATCAGGGCCACACGGACTGAGGATGAGGCTTTGCATGAGGCCGTTAGGGAATTTTATTCCCATAACAGCTCTGTTAAGGCAGGCTAGACTGAGATTGTGTGAATGGCTTCAGGTTTAATACATTGATTAGCCAACAGGTACTGCAGTAGACCATATAAAAGCAATATAACAGACAGAGAGATGGTGTAGTTAGATTATCTTTACAGCCTTGTATCTCCCCAGTTCAGGGAAGACCACAAAATGAGAGGAACAAAGCAAGGGTAGCCTAGAGATTCATTGAACTGAACTCCCCAGTGAAGAATCCATCCAAGTCAAATGAAACTAGGGTAGTTAGTGTCAGTAGACTGGAAGCCTTCTAGCATCACCGACATCCTGTGTAGAGCACCAATCCCACTGTTATATAAGGCCAACTTTATTGTAAAGTGTTACAATACTCTTATGTTGTAAAGTGTTACAGACTTAACAATTGCTAAAGTCTGAGGGCACAATCCTATCCAACTTTCCTGCACCCCTGCAGCTGCAATGCAATCCCAACGTAAGGGAACATACATCCTTTTACCTTCAGGAGGCCTCCAAGACTACTGCACCCTCACTGCAGGATGCAACACATGCCCCAATGGCATGGCTACATCAGTGCTGAAAAGTTGGATAGGATTGGGCCCTTAGAAGCTATGGTCCCTGACTCTACAGCCTTGCCTTTTCATAGAAAATGTGTGGAAGCCACACACATTAATAAGACACTCTGCACAAGCTTGAAAGCCCTGGTTTGCTATTCATTCTCATGATCCAATCACTATCAATCAATCACTAGTATTTATATACCGCTTTTCAACACAAAGTTCACAAAGCAGTTTACAGGCAAATAATAACATTAAAGTTAAATGGCTCCCTGTCCCAAAAGGGCTCACGATCTAGAAGAATGGAGAACACCACCAGCAACAGCCACAAGAAAGACACTGTGCTGGGGTGAAGAGGGACAATTGCTCTCCCCCTGCTAAATATAAGAGGACACCACTTGAAAAAGTGCCTCTTGCCCAGTTAGCAGGGGTAAACCCTATATCCAGGGTTGATATAGGACACTACTAAGATATTCCAGGGCCAAATGGATGCTAGATCAACATTTGAGAATGATTGTGATCTATTGATTTCTTTCCTAACGGTGCATAAGCTAGAGGAATTTTTGTTATCATTATTCGTTTCTACTGGAACCAGAAAGTGTGGCTTCCTACAGTTTGGCAAATTCCAATCAGTATGCTGCTTCCTGGACTCGGAAAGGATAAGACACAAGAGGGAGCAGGCCTACTCAATCAAAAATGACAAGCCAGGTAAATTATGTAGGAGTATATGAAACCAGGAAAACAAGGAATGAATGATGTTTTGTGTATGGAAGAGACAGAAAGGAAGCGAGGGGGAGAAAGAGAATCGTTACAGATAAAACAACTCTTAACGACACTTCTGGCAACACTTTTACACAATAAAGCCTTAGCCAACGTAAACTAATGAGCTTTCTCTGCCCACCCCAGGAATGAAGCCTTCCCTCGCTCCCCCAACGCTCTGCTAGACCAATTAAGTTGGATACAGGGGGAGAGAGTTCATGCCAGTCCAGAACAAAAACCTTTGGATATCCTTGGCCTCTGGGCCTTTCCGCCAGCCACTAAATCACTGCGCTCTCTCTCAGGGATAAAGTCAGCCTCTGTATTTTGCTAGAGGAGAATAATAATAAAAGTACACGGTATGTGTCTAAGGATTTCTCACATACTGCCTTTTCTGCACATTGTAAATCCATTTCACTTGCGTTGTGCCCTCTCTTTTTCATCTCGGAGAAAAGCCTCCAAATGTTTAGTTCCTTCAAAAACATCACAGAGGCTAGCCAGCCACTTGTTTCATCTTTCTGTCCTCCTCGAGCTTTGAAGTTCGGCGTATCTTAGACACACACGCAAAATTACACGCTGCGACTAATTATATTTTGGCATGAGTCAAGTCAAGCCTGGAGGATATCGTCCTAGTCCAAAAACACAAAACAAAAAAAATTAACCAGCTCTAAGCAACTCTCTATTTAAAAAAAAAAAACACCAATTAGGTATTATAGCTGTAATCTCAGCCACAATCTGAAGTGCTGACTCCTTTATTGTTTGCTTAATAACGCCATCGTGCATGAGAGCTCATTAGCAATCCCTCTCAAGAGGGGAGGTGCAAGCCTCGTCCTTAAAGGATCCTGAGCAATAAGCAGAGTGGTCTTTTGCTGGGGGACTAGTTCACACATGCAAGGGACCAAAAACCTCCTCCCCCCAAAATGGGATACAGGCAAGTTTGTGCTTCCCTGACAAGATTGTGCTAGTTGGATGGAGGAACAATAGGACTGGGCTGTTCTTAATAATGGCTAACTTGTCTCATTGCTTAATGTCCATTTATGTAAGTGGGACTTAGAGCTCAGTCCTAAACTAGTGTTAGGCTGGCATAAGCTAAGCCAGCAAAGTTTGGCCGGCACAAGGGCCACCATAAAGCGTGTTTGGACCACTCTCGGAGTCAGGGAGGATGGTGCATGCCTGTGTGCTGGCCTCTCTAACTCCGAGAGTGGTCCATACTTTATGGTGTCCCTTGTGCTGGCCAAACTTTGCTGGCTTATTTTATACCGGCCTAATTTAGTTTAGGATTGCGCTCTTAGTGAGTCTGTGATGGATTAGATGAGGGCAAACATGCTGAAATTAAGTTCTAACTAGATGAAGGTACTGTTGGTCGGGAAAACTGTAGGTGGAGTAGAGGCCTGTTCTAGATGGGGTTGTGCTTCCCATCTGTGCTCCCCAGCAGGTCTTCAGGTTGGGGCTCCTTATGGACCTAGTCCAACTTCTGGATGTTAAGATGTTGGCCGTGGCACCTTTGGCCAGCTTTGGTTACTATGCCAGTTGCACCCATTCCAAGATCATTCAGACCTAGCAAGAGTTGCCCACATGCCGGTAACATCATGATCAGATGACTGTAACACACCCTGTGCGGGGCTGTCCATGAAGACTGCTTGACAAAATCAGTAGGTTCAAAATGGGGCTGCCATTATGTAACTGGAGCTGGGGGGGCATGAACACATCACATATAGGATGTATCGTGTGCACTGGCTGCCAATTGGCTACCAATTTTCTTGGCGTCATTTAAGGTTCTGGTTAGTGCTTTTAAAACCTTTTATGGCTTGAAGATACTTGAAGGAAAACCTCTCCTCATATACGTTTATCTATCCCAAGACAGTCTGTGGAGGGTCTTCTCCACATGCCATCATCTGCGGATGCTTGGCTAGAGGCAACACGGGGGTGGGGGGGAGACATTTTAGATGGTGCTAGCCACCTATGGAACACCTTGCAGGAGGATTATTTTATGGCTCCACCCCATCCATCTTCCGTGAAAATATTTTTTTCTCAAGCATTTGGTTAACTCACGTTTCTCATGTGTAATCAGTTTAACAGCCCAATCCTATCCAACTTTTTAGCATCTCTGCAGCCATGCAAACGGGGGGGTGTGCTGCATTTTGTGGGGTGGGGCCAGTCACAGAAGCCTCCTCAAGGTAAGGGAATGTTCCTTCCCTAACTTCAGGGCTGCATTGCAGCTGCATCGCTGCTGAAAAGTTGGACAGGATTGGGCTCTGTGTCAGTCGCTTCGTCCTGTTTTGTGTATGCTGTAATTTTCAGTTTTTATTGCTGCATATTAAATGTGTGAGCTGCCTTGAATCCTCCAGATTGGGGAGAAAAGTGGCATAGAAGACTTTTTATTTATTTGTAAATAAGTGATAAGGACAGTTTTGATGGCATCTAGAGGCAGCTGAAATTTAAACAAACCTGAAATAATGACAGATAGAAGATCACAAAATACCTGCAATGTGAAAAGCAAACTCTGCCTCTGATCTCTTTAATAGAGCAAAAACTTCATTAAGGCTTGAAGGATCAAATCTCCGCAGGAGGTTAATTTGGAACCCTTTCTGCTAACAACTTGATAACTTTTCCCATGACTTCAAAGCCTTTCCTTGCACCTTATGGAAGACAAAGCAGGTTACAGAAAAAAGAGAGCGCAAATACGCCATGTTCACCCTCGCACTCTCTTCTGTCGGATTATAAAGCATTTACTGTAGACGTAACAAATTGTGCCACTGCTCCAAAAGAATCGCTCCCTAATAAATAAGTCTACTGTTATCCATCTTTCATTATAGAGAGAGCAAAAGGCCACAAACAGATTTATTTGCCGAGAGCAGAGTCACTTGAAGTATGTTGGGAACAGGACTTCTGCAAAGCACTAGAGCCCCGTTCTATTGAAAAGGGTCATTGTTATTGCCCTTTGAGAACAAAATGGCCCATCTCAAGCCCCATTCAGAGATCACATCAGAGCATAAATATCAGAACACACAAGTGATGCTTGTGTGCTGCAATGCATCCTTCTTGCAGCTTGTATGCCACTTCCTAGCTCACTGAGGCATCCCCATGGAGATGCTGCCCGTTGCTAATTGTAACTCTCGACCCCAGGAAGCCAGAGAGCAGCAGCAAGGCTGGCAGGACTGAAAGCTTTAAAACTGTGAGCAGCAACAGAGCCCTCTGATCACATTTAGGTCTGTGGATGTTTGGGCTAGGTATGCAGGTCCTCTTTTCAAGGCTGCACAGGACAAATTAGATTGCAAACTTGCCACATACGTTGCAATAGACATATCCATTTTTTAAAAAGAAAAAAGGTTGCCACACATCAGTGGCAGGTCTGAGTCCAGAACAAAGTTGGCTGGGGCACAAATGCTGGTGCATGAAGGATACAGCTTACTTTTGCTAAGGAAAAAATGTGGCAAGTTCACACCTGCACCTTAACCACTGACAACGTTACGTGTGAACGAGCCATCATGAGATATGGTTTAGAGCGCAATCCTAAATTGCACTGGATTGGCGAGGCTGGTGGGCCTGCACCAAATTCAGAGCACCTCAGGTGCCCTGGAAAGCCTTCCCAGGGCAAGGGCACATTTGTTCCCTTGCCCCAGGGGAGGCTCCGGCAGCCCCATGGGGTTCCTCAGATCTGTGCCTGCTATTTAGCAGGTGCAGAAATGAGAAAGCCACACAGCCCAAATCAGGGCTGCGCAGCCTCCTGAAGGGGCCTTGGATGCAGCCTAACGGCTACATCCCAACCACAACCCCCAGCCCCACCCACATCCTCCCACCCACCTTCCAGAACCACCCTTGCGCCAGCCAAGTTCAGCTGGCCCAAGGGAGGCTCTCCATTGGCACTCTCAGGCTGAAATTACTGGTACTGTGGGCCCGAGAGCTCTAGCGCCAATGCAAGGGTGCCGCTCGGCACCCCCACGTTGGCGCTAGTGACGTAGCGCCGATGCACTACTTCAAGGGTGGGAACTGAGGTTTCCAAAGTTCAAACAGTGCAATCCTACGCTTGTTTACTCAGGAGTAAGAGAAAGTCAATGAAGCTTATGCCCAGGTAATTGCATATAGGTTTGCAGCCAAAGTTCAGTATATATCGAGCAATGGTAGCTGCACAGTGCTATGAAGACTGCTTCAACTTTAACTCTTCCTGTCTCCCATCATGGGCTTCTTTGATGCTCACATGCTGATAAACATCCCATAGACATTCAAAAGGAATCACTATTTGAGCACTTAACCCCCACCTTCAAACAGACTTTGGTGCAAATCAAGGGGCTATTAATGTTCACCTCCTATGCGCCCTAATGCCATTAGCTAATGCCATTAGCTTCCCTGTTTAAGTTACTCTGAGAATTGCCACTGAAAAGGGCAGGGATCATTTTATGTAGCCCCTATTTGCTAAATTAAACATTATCCCGAGAACTAACTTGCATGCCTAAACATTATGAGCAATGAAGAAGAGTCTTTTTTTCCTCCTGTAAAGTGGAGTTAAGCCGGCACAAGTTAAGCCAGCAAAGTTTGGCTGGCACAAGGGCCATCGTAAAGCACATTTGGACCACTCTCGCAGTCAGGGAGGGTGGCACATGTCTGGGTGCTGGTCTCTCTGACTCTGAGAGTGGTCCAAACATACTTTACACTGATCCTTGTGCAGGCCAAACTTTGCTGGCCTAACTTGTGCCAGCCTTAATCCAGTTTAGGATGAAGCAGATGTTAGTTCAAAGCCAACAGCCCAGTCTCACTAAATTTCAACACTGTGTTCTAGCAATGGTTCCTGCCTTACAGCAGCTGCAAAGAGCACACTAGCACACTGGCAGTGCAATAAGTTGTCTCCTTCTGGAACACTGGTGGAGATGTTGGAGCAACCATGCATGCAACAGCAGGTCAAGGAAAACCCATTGACACAGGTGGGTCAGCAGTAGGAAGGCAGGACAAAGAGGAACAAGGGGAGAGCTGGAGGCCTGATGAAGGCAGAACGGGATGGCACCTAGGTGGGATGCTATTTCCTCCAGCAGCAGCCGACACACCCTCTTTGTTCTTCAAGCTTGCACAGTGACTTGTTCTGTTTGTTGGCTGTGAATGCTAAGCAGCGCTGCTCCCACTGCCCTGGCAAAGTTTATATCACAAAATACGCAGGATGAAATTTGCTCTCCAACTGCATCTCAACATTTCAGATGCGGAAAACACATAGCATGAAATTGGCCCTGGGCAAGATTTTTCAGCCTTGCGAACATTTCTCAAATGGCCTGCTTGCCTTTGAGCAATTTGCCTGGCAGCTCTCTGCTCTGCAAAGAGTTTTGGCACGTGGTGACGGCGGCCAGGAAGTTCAGCCAACTGTGACTTACTGCTTAATCACCAGAGTAACTGGACAGTGCTCCGCTAACAGTTATAGGCGCCATGATGGAACAGAAATTGAGGAGTGTTTGGAGGGGAGAAAAATGGCAGGAAGCCAAGTACGAATGCATCAGCATCAGATTCAGCAGCTCAAGACAGGTTGCTTTGATTTGTGCTGGCATCAAAGCCCAGCTCTGTTCCAAACAGGCCACAATGTGAGCTCACTGCAGGTATTATATCAAGAGAAAGAAAGACATTGATTTGTCCAGTGAAAGGGGGAGCTGTGGCTGCTGTTTCCAATTCTCAAGAGGCTGGGGAGGGGAGGGGAGGACTGTAATCCGTATCATCTTGCAGAAGGAGGTAAACTCAGCTCTGATCATTTGTGAATGATCTCTTTCCTGTGCATTTTATTCCCTTTTGGGTGTTGTAAATCTTGAGTTACTCAATTATAAAACAATCCACATTAACATATGGAAAAAGGTAACAAATAGAAAGCACCTTAAATGAAATCACTGATTATGTAGCAATCACTAGCCGGGTGGGATAAAAGGAGCTATAACTGTGGCCAGAAAGGTACATTATTTTACTTTTGCCACATTCGTATAGTTTGGACAAAGCCTCCTTAATATTTCCTGCCAAATGGCCTTTGTCATTTTCCATCTTAACACAATCACATATCCTAAGCATAACTGCTGCATTGTGCATCAATTCTTTTTTGCAAAGGGAAAGATTTGCCACATTAAAATGCACATTGTTCAGTGAGTAGATGCATTCCTAATACATTTCTGAAACGCTCTTATCCACAGAAATGGGTTTCATTATCTGCACTCAAAACATACTCATATCTCCAAAGAGCCACACACAAGGCAGCCTCCTCCACAGTGGAACCAAATTGAGCCTCCTTCGAGCCTTTACAACTTCACACTATTTAAAAAAAGAAGCTGTCTTTCTAGGATGGGGGTCAAAGTTATTAGGAGGGGTCCTATGGCTGCCTGCGTCACACTGGGTCTGCAGAGAAATGAAAAACCTTCGCTCACACCGTTGCCGGCTTTCAAGTTGAAAGATGCCGATTTGGAGATTGAGGAAGCCAATGTCACTGGTGAGGCGCGATTCGGTTCTGGAAAGAAAACTAAGTCAATCTGAGAGCACCGAGATAAGAAGAAACATGAAACCATCAAGAAATGTTGTATTTGAAGGCCACCCCACTCTCAGATGCAGCATTTGTCAAGATTCATGACTGCTCGTTAACCTTCAGAGCATCAGCAAGCTGACGGGAAAGGTAACAAAAGAATCGTGTGACTTTTATGAAGAGTTTGGAGTTATGCAGTTGTGCTTTTGCTTTTGCTTTTATTTCCTCTGCAGAATTGAGCTTCTGCCACACCATCAAAGATGAGCACCGTCCAGAGCAAAGAGCTGGTGCAGCATCGTGGCTAAGAGGCACTGAGCTGCAAATCAGGATTTCCAATCTCACCGCCACCACGAACTCACTAGGTGGCCTCAGGCAAGCCACTGCCCTTCAGCCTCAGCTCCCTGACTGCAATATGTCAATCAAAATGCCTACCTGGCAGGGCTGTTGTAAAGACAATCTCAAGATAAGACACCTGAAGCACTTTGGCCATACAAATC
This sequence comes from Lerista edwardsae, assembly GCA_029204185.1. NCBI lineage: Eukaryota > Metazoa > Chordata > Lepidosauria > Squamata > Scincidae > Lerista > Lerista edwardsae. The sequence continues at coordinate 12,555,691 of JAJKFI010000003.1, read as the reverse complement.
TTTAGTCATGATATTTCCCCAGGAACATAATTAATATGACAAGCCCCTCCGTATAGGGCTGGAGTGGTTGAAATGTTGGTGCAGTTGAGAGGCATGGCCGTCAGTTATCAATGGGTGCATCCAGTAGCGTAGCTACAGGAGAGCTGGTGCAATAAGTACTGCAGATCCCACAACACATCATGTAAGCAGCTCCTCCCAACAGTGGCAGTCCTTGGAAGGTGTGCGTGTCACTCAGAGCTGCACGAAGTGGCTCCCTGGAGCAGCTTTGCACTGTCCCATGCAGCACACAGCTCCTCCAATACTCAGAGTGGGAGGACACTGCTGGGAGTGGCGCATAGCCACTCTGGGCGGCAGCAGCAGAGGAAGGGGTTGTGGTACCGCTCCCTGCCAAGTGGAATCCAGGGGTATTTGCCCCCTTGACTCCCTCTAGCTCCATCACTGCCTGCCACTCACGGCAACTGTTGGAGCCATTCTGGGCAGCAATAGTGATGCATGTTGCCGTTGCTGCCTAGTTTGACTCCCACCGCGAGTGGGAGGGTCTGGAGCCCCCTACTGGTTGCACCCATGGATAACTGATGGTCATGCCTCTTGACTATATCAGCATTTCATTCACTCCAGCCCTATACTCAGAAGGATCATTAAAAGAACTGGATCAGGCCAAAGACCCATCTAGTTCAGGAACCTGTCCCCCACAGTGGCCCACCAGCTGCCTCTGGGAAGTTCACAAGCAGGAGATAAAGGCAGACTTCTCTCACACAGTTGTTCCCCTGGTACTCACGAGCATACAGCTGCTGAACCTGGAGTTAGCACTTAGCCATCATAACTAGTAGCCTTTGATAGACCAGTCCGCTGTGAACGTCCATTCATTTTACTGAGATTTACATCCAAATAAGCATTCTTAGGACTGCAGCCGAAAAGCAAGAATGAGAGAAACGGTTAAGATCTTAAAATAAAAATCTTAAAAAATAAAAGGCAAAAAAAGGCGTAAGATATTTTGCAAGAAGTTTAAAATGGAAAGGATCCAGGAGACACGGAGCTCAAACTTTGACACAGGCTATATTTTGGATGCTTTCCACAGTCTCCATTGCTGAAGGTATCTATTTCTTCCTAATGGAAAACTGCTTCTGGACAAAAGGACGGAAGGTGCCTCTCCTCCATAAACACATGCTCTTGGTTGATGCACTGTGTTTGCGTCTTCCAACTGTTGAAACAGTCAAACATTTCAACTGTTTGAAATGACCAAAGAAAACAGATGTAAGGCTCAAACCACTTCCTATTTTAGCACTTTTTTTACAGTGGGCAAAAGGGTCTGTGGAGGCAGAGCAGTCCCTTTGATAGGGCAACTGAGGCAGCCACCCTCAGCCTTGAGTGTTCACAACCAAAAATATGACCATAATGGGGGGGACGGGGACACGGCACTGGTTGAGTTGCGTCAGGCCCACAGCTCACCTGGACCCTTCTAGGGACAACTCCGTGTAAAGGGCAGGTCTTCAAATGACCGCTGGCTAGGCTAGGTAAATGGAACCTTCCTGCAAAGAGGCCTCATGCTAGAATGACGAAAAAGCAGAGGAAGGCAGTCACAAACAAACCAGGCCCCATCTCAGAAATCTCAATGTGCACTGGTGTTTATTTTATACCTGGCAACCTGTGGCACTTCCTAAGTGCCACGCACGAAGTTGTTAGCTACAGCTGTGCTGCCTGACACCAGGCTCCTCATCTCTGAGCGCATGGCGCTTCTCACAGCACAAAGCCCAGAAAGAGAGCGACAAGACCAAAGTGGAGTAAAGACAGCCAAGCAGAGGCTCATGTTGGCTGGCAAAGCCACCTGGGCATGTCCACTCAAAATAAACTGAGAATGGCACGTTCAAGATTCTGTATATAAAAGTGGCACGTGGCATCCTGCAGGTTGGCCACCCCTGTGTGAGAGCATCGAACTAGCCACAGTTGGAAAAGGAAAAGTTGTGCTAGAAAGGCCTCTAGCGATCCAGCTAGAGCAGTGGTGGCGAACCTATGACACACATGTCAAAGGAGACACACCACAACGTTTTGGGTGGCACGCCAGCGGTCACCAACACTTGACAACAACTGAGTTTGATTTACATGTATTTCATTTGTGTAATAAAATTATTTGAGATTTCGTTATATAATACATACCATACATGACTGAAAACAAATAAATGAATATGTAAAGAATTGTTTCTTTTTTGTTTGGATGACATGCCAGCAGAGTCAAGTTAGAGATTTTTTGAATCGTTGACGCACTAAGCCCAAAAGGTTCACCATCACTGAGCTAGAGAGTTCTTATGTTCTCCTTTCGCTGGCAGAACCAGCCATAACCACTTCTAATATAAGGAGAGGTTGAGACTGTGCACCCAGCATTTACAAAGCTTCACTGCAGAAAGATTGCCAGCATCAGCAAATGGTCCAGCTTGGGAGTATTTCATCACATATGCTGGGGGACTGCAAGAAATCCCTGGCAGAAAACAAACAGCCAGCATTCAAATAACTGTGTGTTTCGAATTCCCACTTGCCCTTCGTTTTCAAAAGCCTAACGACACTTGCAAAATAAGCTCCAGGAATAAAACAATCCTAACAGCGGCTCAAGGAAAATGGGTGCTTGGGGGAGAATGTCTTATTATGAAGAGTGTAATCCTTATCAAATGGAAAATCAACACAAGAGCCCACGCTGCATTTGTGACAGGGGAATCAGCACTGCACAGGGATTTCTTTTGTTTTAGCAAGAAAACGAACCCCAGCTCTGATTAGAGGTTTCTATCTATCGGCTTACTTTTAGCATGCAAACTAAGCTACTACTCCCACTGGGCCAAGGCAATCATAAAGATGGGAGACTGCAGCAATCAGTGTGGTTTTCTCCTTGAGGTAAATGTGTCGCCATGAGTGAGGCCTTGTGGGGCACATGCTTGAGGCCCACATTCACACAAGGGCCCATGCCTAACCAATCCCTGAGGAAGTGGCTATCTGCTGGTGCTGCTGATGCTTTCCAGTGAGGTATGACTCACAGGGATGCTTACAGGGCTCAGGCCCAGTCCAAGGTCTCCTGACACCTGTGGCTGCATGCCAAATGCTGGCCCTCCTTAGCAGAGATGACAGAGAGATGTGCCAACCTCTCTTCCTCCCACTCTCTAGCTTACTCCACCATCCTCCCCTCCACATTTCCTTTGACTCTCTATCCCTCCTGCCTTTTCCAATCCAGGGAGGGGGAGGAGGCATAGCCGCAGCAGTGGAGGCATATAGGCAGTCAAGAGATGGGCATGCCCCCATCCAACTGTTGCCTGAGACGACCATCTCAGTGGCCTCATGGATGGGCATTCCATGATTGGGTGATTGGAGGAGCCACAGTAGCCATAGACAAGCTTCTTCCCCCACTGCTGCTTTAGAATTCCCTACTGTGTATCTCAGATCCTGCACTGGGAGTGCCACATCCAGGATTATCAAATAACCCTGGGGATGGAGGAGGCAAATGGCTTGCTGGTGCCATTTGGTCCCATAGGGCCAGCATAAAGCCTGCCACCTCCACCCTCCACATGTTCACACACCCCCGTCCTCCAAATGTCTGAAGAAGGTAAATGAACCAGCAAGCCTGCCCAGTCCCTTTTCCATTAACTCAAGCAAGCAACAAAAACAGGTTTATTGAGCCCTTGATGAGTCACCACTGATGGATGTTAGTTCGGTGGGTCACATGTTCTGTAGGCTGGGCATTATTAAGCAAGCTGCCCAGCAAGAAAGAAAGCAAAAACGACAGCTATTGGAAGCCATAGAGTTTAACCACTACCGAGAGGAATTTTTTCTAAGCCACTGAAATCTTAATGTTCATTATTTGTAAGAGTCCATCGTTTACTGTTTAATTTTCTGGCTAAAATTAACTGTCAAGTGAAGAAAATAGGGGGAAAGAATTGTTTTATTTTCCACGCAATTCCAATTCATTTTTACGCCTTCCCATTACTGCATTTTAAAACCTATTTTCTGTTCATATTGCTTTCACTGCTTTTAATCACTCTTCAGTAATTTACTAAGCAAATATTATCTAATTCCCTCAATATATTTTGAAATCCAATGTTCTAAGAATTTGCAGTCTATGCCTCTATCTGCTTTGGAATCCTTACCCATAAATCATATTATGACATTATCTGCATCTACAAGGTGCATCACTATTTATAGTTCACCTTGTATTGTTCCAAATCACATGATCTTCATAAATCATACTACTCTTATCACTTCCACTGTATGCATTTCCAGCTATCAAAACCATCCTTGCCCAAAACTTTTGTGTTTGTTTTTCATTTCCTTGCCATCCTGCTCCTACAAAGTTATCCCCTTTGATACTTTTTTGGAAAGCAGGGATGTAGTCTGCTGGGAATGAGGTGAAGCAGAGTGCTGGGACGTCTCAACAAGCATATAAATACTGCAGGCACCACAATGTGCCATGTAAGCAGCCCCTCCCACTTGCAGCAATGGTGAGTGGGAGGGGCTGCTTCCACAGCACATTGTGGTGCCTGCACTACTTACCATGCTATCCTCCCCTTCTGGCTGCACTGCTGCCCAACAGAAAGTAAATGGAGACATTTTCCTAGGAGGCTATGCCAGTGCAATGTTTCCCAAGCTGTGAGTTGAGATCCACGAGTAGGTTGAGACAATGAATGGACCCCATGTGCATTTACTGGTGAGTGCATTTACTGAGGTGACTATGCCTCAGTCTACTTTGAAGGGCAAACTGAGAAGAATGCGATGCCAGCAGAATGGTCCCAGTGCAATGAACACAGGCTCCAAAACACAAGAAAGAAGTCCCGTTTCCCCCCACACACACACATAGCTGACAAGAAAAATGTATCGAGCTCTATAGAAAGCAAAACTGAGGCACAAGCATGCATTTCACTCCTGTCAAAAGCGAACCAAAGGGGAATGCAAGGCCACTGGAATGGTCCCTATCTGATGAAAGTGGAGCTCAAAAAATGCTTCAGAAGGCATGCCACATTTCATTTCAGTGGCTCAACTGCAGAAAAAATCAAGGGCTATAAATAGTATTTATACCCAGCCCTATCCAGTGTTAGGAGTGCCTTGAGCAAAACTCATTCTGCATAGGATATGTTTGGCATAGCCTACTCAAGCAACACATCTACACAGCCCTACAGCAACAGATCTTATCATACAACACAACTTGTGTCCAATTCGTTACATGATAAATACTCTGAAATACATCCCATGGAGACCCAGCTCCTTCTGATAAAGCAGTGGTTCCCAAACTTTGGGTGAGGACCCACCACTGGGTTGCAAGCCAATTTCAAGTCAGTCATGAAGCACCTAGAGTAGCCATACTAAAAACATAGGAAGATGGGACACTGGAAAGGATAAGGACTGTGCATACCGTGGCTTTTCCACACCCCAGGCATGCTGCATAACATCATGACATGTCATGACATGTCACATGTCAATAGGAAAGTAGTCCACAGTCCTCAAGAGACGCCACTGAGAGACTTCTCCTAGGAAACAACAGGAAGGGGCCACCAGATACTCACATTCCAGGATGCTGGAAAGTGTATAGCTTTCAGGAGACCTGCAAGTTTGTTAATGTAACTAGTTACTACATTTATATCCCACTTTTCTCGAGGAGCATCCAAAGCTGCTTACAAACACAAAAACCACATTTAAAATAGACACTCGTACATAAACATTAAGATAACCTTAAATATTAAAACCACCTTAGAATCATAACAAAACAAAAAACCAGAAGCATTAGGAAAGGGCAAAGTTTGTAAAATCTAAAAACTGTGTCAAAGATCTAAATGGAAGTAAACTAAAGACACACACACACACACCCTGCCAAAAAAAAAAAACACCATGACCTCAGAAGGCTAATCTAAAAGGAAATTTCTTTAGATCCTGCCTCCAAGGATGGAGTAAACTGAAAGGGAGGGAATTCCATAGGGTTGGTGCTACTACTGAAAAGACCCTTTTTCTTCCTGCCACCCTTCCCATCTCCATAGGTCTTCTCCAATGACCAGAGAGGATGAGCTAGATTGTATAGATCATGGAGGTATCCTTGCATTCTACCTGAAATCGTCCTAAGGAGTAATGGAAGCCCTAGAGCAGCCCAGCATCATGCAAAGGCCTAGATCATACCAGTGCAACTCCACAATCAATGGCTGCATTGCTGCAAGGCTCTGGCATCTGATCCTATCTACATTGCACTATGCTCTGCAGACCACAGAATTAATCTGAAATTAGCTTAACTGTAGCAAGTCTGTTCGCCTTGGTTTCTTCTGCTGTACAATAAATGAAAATAAGGCTCGGAATTAATGAAGGAAGAAAAAGAAATAAATTAGACTACAGTAGTTTAGCTGCATAACTTTGTTCTTTACAATAGATCTATAATTTCTCACTGATTAGCTGGTGCAGACAGTTTAACGGTGTCGAATTAACACTTCTGCACACTGTAACTGGAGCCTGCTGATACAATGCAAGAGTTCTGTGTGTCCAAATCTTACAAAAAAAAAACCCACTACAAATTGCTTGAAACTCCTACTGCATCTAATAACACTTTTAAACTGTAGAACTTTTAAAAACTGCAATCTACAGCTACTTGATCTGATCATTAGATGCAACAGGGAGGACAATCCTTATATTACACTAGAAATGTGACAGAATTTGTGAACTTCTTTTTTTTCCCCTTTTCTGTTTTTGAACTTATTTTATGGTCATCCGGTCAACTTCCACCCCAATCCTAAACACATGACATGCAAACAAGAACCTACTCCTGTGTGCAACATCTGTCTTGTGTGTGGCTCCTACAGCTGAAATCCAGCACTTGTTGACTCAAAACTGTAGGGGTTCCCCCCCCCCCAACAATTCACAATAACTACAATGAATGCATGTGGAGAGGTGGGAATGCATCGAAGCAGCATAAATTGCACAGCAGCTCTCAAAGGGGATTGTCCGTAGATGTCCTCTGGAATCACCTCAATTGATCCCTGAGCGGAACAGGAATATAAACTCCTGCAGAGTATTTCTCCTCCCAACTTTACCCAGGTGCCAACAGCCACATAGAGTTGCTCCCAAATGCTGGGACATCATCCACCACAGAAGCATCCCAACTGGCTAATCCTCCCCTGCACATGGGGCCAAAATGATCACAGGATGGTGGGGTAATGAGGGGGGAACTACACTCTCCCAGCTACCCAGCCACCAAAGATTGCCATAGTGGTCAAGGGGATAAGAGGAGGGGGGAACAGCCCACAGGTAGTACATGCATGCACAGCCATGGGCATGCCCCATGGCCCACCACACCCTGGTGCTAACATTGAGCAGTTCAATAATGCAATTGTACAGTGAATGTTTTATTTGTTTTTTTTTTAAAGCTTTTTGTCTTAAGAAAATGAACAGTTAATTGGTAAAATGAACAGAAAAAAGCATGCCTATTATAATTGCATTCATTCATTATAGAGTTATATTTCAAGCAAAAGAATCTGTAACTATTCTGCATAAAATGTATCTAAACCAGTTCAATGTATTCAAACAGGTCGCCAAACCACTTTTTAAATTTAGGGCGCAATCCTAAACTGAGTTAGGCCAAAATAAGCTAAGCCACCAAAGTTTGGCCAGCACAAGGGACACCGTAAAGTATGTTTGGACCACTCTCGAAGTCAGAGAAGCCAGGAGACAGACATGAGCCATCGTTTCTGACTCCTAGAGTAGTCCAAAAACGCTTTATGGTGGCCCTTGTGCTGTCCAAACTTTGCTGGCTTAGTTTATACCGGCCTAACTCCAGTTTAGGATTGCGCTCTCAGTGTCTTAACTGAAACCAAACCCACATTTTGAATAGTTTGATTCCCTGCTGAAAAGAGTGCATGTCTATTACATACTCGGGGAGTCATGAAACTAGACCTTTTGCATAGGGCCTCATGTTTCAGAAGAAATAACACTTTTTATTGCAATCAAACAGGAACGTTTATTATAAGCAAGAGCACAACTAAGCTAGAGACTAAAAGAAACTAGGGGGGAATCCAAGGGTGGAGTCTAGTCTCATCCCATAATAGAACTTTCTCCTTCTTCAATGGCCATGTTGTTTACAAGACCTCATTCGAAATCAAATGAACAAAAGCCCCACTTGATATTACTGTGGCTAAATTGTCCCTTGCCTGACTGAGGATTGAATTTTTCAATCCTCCTCCCCACATAAAACGTTACCTACACATGCAGAAGTAGACCTGAGAGAGAAGGTCCTAGACTAGGTTCATTCAATATGTCTAAGTGGGGGGAGGAGTGGAGAATATTCTACCATCTGCAGCAGATACAACATATGGTTCTTCTTGTGGTTTTTGCCCTTACTGTATTTCTACCAAATAGGTTTACAATAAGAAAAAAAATTAGTAGAGAAAACAGTTAGAGAGCAATCCTAACCTGGGGTTAGGCCAGCACAAAGGACACCATTTGGACCACTCTTGGAGTAAGAGGTCAGCAGACAGACATGCATCATCCTTCCTGACTTCCAGCATCATACTTTATGGTGTCCGTTTTGCCGGCCAAACATGCACACCCAAGTGTGCCGGCCTAACTCCAGGTTAGGCCTGCGCTCTTAGAAACCTTCCACACCACAGCTGAGAGTTTAGCCATCATTAATAATATCACTATCACTTTTTCCAGGTAAGCAACCGATAAGTGTTATCTAAACTGATAATGAGTATATTATCCTATCTTTTCCTCTTTGGGTGTGCTGGTGCTTTCTGCAGATGTGCGCTCTATAAATCAGTAGACTAACAAAATCTGAACTGTGTCTGGATAACTCGAACTGAAGCAGAGAACCGCATTGCAATATTAAGAGGCATTTGCTCATAATTTAATTTAATACCTTTGGAAATAACAAAAACATGGATATGCATTATGAAAATTACCACAAATTTGGCTATTATGTACAAACGGTATTGCTTTGTCAGAGTCCTATAAATGATTATTTTTTTAACAGTCTTACCATTTTAATTATAGCAGCATAAACAATATCAAGACAGAACATGGTATCCCATGAATACTGATGAGCACCCTATATGGGAGAATTCTGGGAGATAAGCAGTTTCATTTCTTGGTAACCCTAGCATGAATTCATGGCTAGTCATAGAGATATTTTTTCTTGTCATTATCCTTGGGTGATGATCCATTTGGAACTGGGATCTGGGAAGGATCCGAGATACATTGGAATCACCGCCCGCTGAGCCTAGCCAAATGTTTGCCATTTACATCTTACAATCCAGATCTACATGTACATATGTACAGTCAGTCCTCATTATCCGCTAGTGTTAGGTTCCTTGAAATCCTCATAAATAATGAATTCACAGATAATGAATCACTGATCCTGGATACTTTATCTGCCATCAGAAGGATTCAGCAGAGACCCTCAGGAAGCCAGCAGAGAGCAGCAGGAAGTGGCAAAAGATCTCTGAATGCTGCAGAGACCTTCCAGAGGTTGCAGGGATCTTCAGAATGGCACCTGTAACCAGCATGGACCCCTTAAACATGGCTGGCAGACGCTTCTGTGCTGGTCGCAGGTGCCATTCTGAAGGTCAAGCAGCCTTCGGAAGGTCTCTGCATAGTGGATAACAAGGACAGAGGTGCAGATAACGAGGAAAGTAGCAATTCTGCACCTCACAGATAAAGTTGCAGATAAAGAAGACAATCTCTCTACTACTTGGTGACTTCAGAAGGGATCCTGGCGGAAGAAAAAAGGGAAATCAATCTTTAGACAGTACATTTGTTTCTAAAATCCACATTGGAAAGGAAAGTGTTCATGAAGTTTTGATATCTAGGTGAGGTTCAAAGGAGAAGTGAGAATCAGAGGTCATCCAATTTCTGGGAGAACAAAGAAGCAGAAAATGGCTGGAGTAACCCCAAAGGTGTTTAAGAGACCACATCCATTTGATCCCAAGGTTCTCCTGTTGAGAAAGGGGTGTTTCAGAATAACCTGAAGCTGATCTTAACACAGCTGAAAGAGTCTACCCACCAGCAGGCTGATCGGCGCAAGGGAGGCTCCGTGCTGAGGCAGCACGAGGATTGGAGGGAGGGAGGGAGGGGGCAGGACTTGTGCAGTCTTGGGAGGTGGCCATATGGGGCCCCAATTCGTGAGGCCCCAATTCGGGCTGCGCAGTCTCCTCAGATCTGCACCCGCTCTTTAGAGGGGGCAGATCCGAGAAGTACATAGGGGAGGCTGGAAGGGAGCGCATGCTCCCTTGCCGCAGGGAGGCTCCAGCCTCCACTTACCCAGCGCTGAATAGGGCACTGGCCAGCCGGCCTCATCATTCCAGCGCAGTACAGGATTGCGCCTTAAAAGTTGTACTTCAGGGTTTTAGTTTTTTTTGGCCATAACTTTTTATATAATGAATATATTACATTCCTGGTTTTTTCATTGAATTCCGGGTGAAATTCCACATCTAACGGCATATAGCATGATGGTGTTATCTTTTAAAACTGTGATTTTAGCAATTTTGGTCCCTGGTGATGTCCCGCTGTGCGCATCACCTGGTGTGGCCTGCCCCCCCTCACGATGCCACTGGATCCAGAAAGATACTTTTTGAGTTCTTAAACAAGCCGACATTCTCAGAATCATTTAATACTTTAGTTATGACTTTGTTGCTGCGAGTTCTTGCTTGGTATACACGTTTGCTTTGTAAATGTAAAATGTGTTGGTGTGCCATGAAGATTCCAGTTTTTCAAAAAAGCAGAGCATGCAAGATTGAATTCATCCTACCCACCACGCCTTCTGCTACTCCTTTGGGTACAGCGATTGAGTTTCCTTAACATGAAATTGGAAGGGTGGGAATGGAAGAGAATGCACAGAGCCCTGATTATTATAATGATAGTAAATTATGGGCCTAACAGCAGTGGGATCTTTTTACTACGGAGATTATTCTTTTCAACCCAACTATTAGGTGAACGCTCGTCTTTTAGCAACATTAGTCCAGGAATAATAGACCTCAAATCCTTAAAGTCGGGTTTATTCACTGTTCTGGAGCCATCAGAGCTTTAAAAGGAAGTCGTTTTGTATTTATAAGACTTAAAGAACAAACTGGGTCACCATCACTGCAGGGGTATTCACTCTTCTATAGTGAAGTACATAATGGGTACTGTGACTAGGTGAGGGAGTCTCAGAAACCCTTTAAATCTCATCTCACCTTTCTGAGCATGTGGGTGGCCTGGTAGCCTCTGGAGATGAGAGGAAGTCGGAGAAAGGATTGTCTGATGCTTCAGATCTGCCAGGAGACAAAGACTGAACTATAACATTTGGGCATGAACTCTTGCAGTCAGGACTGATTATCTGTAGCTATACTTGGATAATATTGCAGAGGGGGGATGTCTTAGCTGAGCTACCACTCATATAAAAAGAATGCTTTTTTTCCTGAAATGAAAATGTACAATGGCACTTTAAAAAGTGGCTCTGAGATTTGAAACAAAACAGATTTTGAGAGGACAAAAAAAATTAAGAGCTGCCTTATACCAGTACAGTATAACCCAGCACAGCTGTCCTGGCTTTCTGCCCAGAAGTGTAGCTATGGGGAGGGTAAATATTGCAGACACAACATGTCATGTAAGCAGCCCCTCCCACTCACCGTTGGAGCCATTCTAGGCAGCAACAGTAACTGGGAGGAGCCACTTCTAAGGCAAGTTGCAGTGCCTGCAATACTTACTATGCCACCCCCTTACACCATTGGTCGGTAGCACACTGGCTCTCATCTCTTAGGGAGCCTCTACACTAGAGCCCTTTAGCACTGCCCAAGTATTCCTTTTCCACAATTACAAGCTACAAATAGAATAAATATGACACAGTCATGCAGCACTCTATAGCCAGCGGGCCCTCGTTACCCGGAACAGAACCCCTATGGCAAATGGGAACCGTGATAGTCAAGTTTGCAGTTTTCGGGCCCACCAACCCAAGCAGAGCTCCAATCAGGCCTGGGGTGTTTTCAGCGGGCCGGAAAAGCTGTGCACAACCAAAATGGGTTAAAAAAAACCAGAACTTCCAGTTTCTCAGTAGTAACTAGAAGTGACATTTTTTGCACTTATCAGGTATTCTGGGGCCCAAGAAAGCCGCAGCCCTCAGAAAACCCTCTGGACTCGACTAGAGCTTTGCTCCCATCAGGTTTAGAAGGTTGCATGGAGGCCCCAATCCATGGGTTCAGAATCCATGGATGCCAAATCCATGGATAAAATGGGATTAGATTGCCTGTACACTCTTTTAACTACTTGTGCCATACAAATGTTCACTAATCCATATTGTACATATTAAGATTATTCCTCTTTATCCGCAGCAAGATTTATGATATAAAGTACAGGAACGGGGGGGGGGGAGAGAGAAAAGGACCAAGTCTCTTCTGAAGGCTAGGTCCACCTCTTCGTCAGTGCTGCCAAGCCAGAAGTGCCTGCCCTCACAGTAGCCGACAGTAGGGCATAGCAAGAGGTAGCCTCAGAGATAGGCAAGGGGGAGGGGTTCCTTCACCCACTGGTCCTCCTCCCTTCCAGTAGCCTTGTTTGGGCCAGCCAAGTCACTGGCTTGCCAGCCTCCTCCAGACTGCCCTCATCACCGGCTTGCCTGTGGTTATAAAGAGCTGCCCCGCCCTCTTGCTCCATTTCTTCCCCCCAGCCAGACTGCACAAGCCCAGGCTGACAACCCTCCAGGTCCCTGATCCTGCCAGCACTTACCACCCTGCCTTCTTTGGCAACTGCAGCCAGGGGTCTTCTCTCACCTGCTCCGGGCCTCCCCAGTCCAGGTGGCCTTCTCCTTCGGTCGCAACAGGACCGGCCTCACTGCGATTGAGGGGGGAGGTGCTATCCTTGCTGCCGTCCGCTGCGGCAGTGCCTGGTGCTTCTCCTGGCCTGACCTGCCAGTGGGGCAGGGAGGCCCTGGACTGCTGCCACAGTCCCCATGGGAAAATGTGCTGGCCGGAATCCTGGCCGCCTCGTGCCTGCCTGGTGAGCAGAGCCCCAGACCAGATCCTGGACACTCTTATTTTACCCAATGGGTACACCTCCTGTCAACTTTGAGCTTTAGGGGAAGCATTCTTCAGGACCCTTGAAGGACGGACAGCAGCTAGGGAAAAGATGGCCTCTTTCTTATGAGATGCACAGCCTTATCTATATATATAAAGAAGAGCGTATGTATGTGTGTGTGTATGTATGTATGTTTGTTCCACATAGGCTCCGCAACGCCTGGACCGATTCGCACCAAACTCAGCACGCGGGTGCCTTGGCCCCCCGAAACCATCGCTGCGCGGTTTTGGAACGGATCGCGCCCCCACGGGCGCGGGTACAAGCGAATTTGTGGTTCTCTGTGGACGGCTATGGGCTGAACCGAACATTCCGAGGCTCTGGTGATGTCATGATGAGATGCAAATGACATGCGGAATCTTCAGGCAGCAACTGAACTCTTGACAGTTGAAGACAAACAACAGCAAACAGATTTCCCGCAGGGAATCTTATACCAGGCCAGGGAAATGTGTTCTGTGGACATGTGGGCGGTCTCTGCTTGGCAGTGACAGTTGGCACAAGGTGTTGTGGCTGTTGCTCTCACTCTGAAAGTTTACTTTCACTGTATAACATAAGGCAATTGGGCAGGTGCAACCAAAGGCTACAAAGATGAAACAACAGCGTACACAGGAAACACCTGAGGGGAAAAAAATGACTTGCAATGCTACGTCACAGAGCTGCTACATCTAGAGCAACACAAACAGTACAGCAGCGTGACAAAAGACTGCACGATAAGAGAGACAGAGCTGCTACATCTAGAGCAACAGAAACAGTACAGCAGCAGGGATGGGACATATAAACACCCGGGCACACATGTGAGTGGGGGGGGTCAGGGATGGGACATATAAACACCCGGGCACACATGTGAGTGGGGGGAGGGGTCAGGGATGGGACATATAAACACCCGGGCACACATGTGAGTGGGGGAGGGGTCAGGGATGGGACATATAAACACCCAGGCACACATGTGAGTGGGGGGGTCAGGGATGGGACATATAAACACCGGGGCACACATGTGAGTGTGGGGGGGTCAGGGATGGGACATATAAACATCCGGGCACACATGAGAGTGGGGGGGGCAGGGATGGGACATATAAACACCCAGGCACACATGAGAGTGGGGGGGCAGGGATGGGAAATATAAACGGGCCATCTGTATGCCTGGTGAGTGGGGGGGGGTCAGGGATGGCACCTATAAACACCCGGGCGAAGCCGGGTACATAAAAGCTAGTCTATATATATAAAGAAGAGCGTATGTATGTATGTATGTATGTTTGTTCCACATAGGCTCCGCAACGCCTGGACCGATTCGCGCCAAACTCAGCAGGCGGGTGCCTTGGCCCCCCCGAAACCATCGCTGCACGGTTTTGGAAAGGATCGCGCCCCCACGGGCGCGGGTACAAGCGAATTTGTGGTTCTCTATGGGTGGCTATGGGCTGAGCCTCAGCATTCCGAGGCTCTGATGATGTCATGATGAGATGCAAATGACATGCGGAATCTTCAGGCAGCAACTGAACTCTTGACAGTTGAAGACAAACAACAGCAAACAGGTTTCACGCAGGCAAACCGATACAATGTGTTCTGTGGACATGTGGGCGGTCCCTGCTTGGCAGGGGACAGTTGGCACAAGGTGCTGTGGCTGTTGCTCTCTCTGAAAGTTTACTTTCACTGTGTAAGGCAATTGGCCAGGTGCAACCAAAGGCTACAAAGATGAAACAACAGTGTACACAGGAAACACCTGAGGAAAAAACAACAACAACTTGCAATGCTACGTCACAGAGCTGCTACATCTAGAGCAACAGAAACAGTACAGCAGCGTGACAAAAGACTCCACGATAAGAGAGACAGAGCTGCTATATCTAGAGCAACACAAACAGTACAGCAGCGTCACAAACAACTACAGGATATGAAACAGAGGGCTACTATACCTACAGCAACAGAAACAGTACAGCAGCAGGGATGGGACATATAAACACCCGGGCACACATGTGAGTGGGGGTGGGGTCAAGGATGGGACATACAACACCCAGGGACACATGAGAGTGGGGGTGGGGTCAGGGATGGGACATATCAACACCGGGGCACACATGTGAGTGGGGGTGGGGTCAGGGATGGGACATATAAACACCCAGGGACACTTGAGAGTGGGGGTGGGGTCAGGGATGGGACATATCAACACCCGGGAACACATGTGAGTGGGGGTGGGGTCAGGGATGGGACATATCAACACCTGGGAACACATGTGAGTGGGGGTGGGGTCAGGGATGGGACATATCAACACCGGGGCACACATGTGAGTGGGGGTGGGGTCAGGGATGGGAGATATCAACACCCGGGAACACATGTGAGTGGGGGTGGGGTCAGGGATGGGACATATAAACACCTGGGCACACATGTGAGGGGGGGCAGGGATGGGACATATAAATGGGCCATCTGTATGCCTGGTGAGTAGCTGGGGGTCAGGGATGGCATATATAAACACCCGGGCGAAGCCGGGTACATAAAAGCTAGTAAGATATATTTTCAAGGCACATGTATTATATGTTCCCTTTTGCAGTGTATCTGTTTTAGTGCTGTGATTCTACAAATAAGGACTATGTTCAGTGCATAGCCTAGTTTAAAGAAATAGCCTTCATTTTGATTGCTTACTTGTGTGAAATAAGATTCTTGGATCAATTCAGGCCGATTCTTAATTTCTGATAGAACAGGAAGTTACTATCGAAAGGCAAGTAATGCCTCTAACAATAATAATGCTTGACTATTATATCTCACAAGCCCAGTGTTCAAAGCACTTCCCATGTTATGTCAATATCAATCTTTACAACAGCTCCAGAGAAGAGTAATTTTGTATTATTCCCTTCATATTGCAAGTGGGAGGCTGAGGCCAAGAACAGTGGCTCTCCTAAGGCCAACTAGCTAATTCACAGCCAAAGTCCTCTGTTCAAATGTTGCTTTGGCTCATCCAACCAGGGAGACAACACTGTTGGCAGCACACCAAGAAGCCCTGCAGCCACCACAATCTATAGCCCCATTAAACCTAGAGCACTTTTCTGCATCTATGAATCTCTCCCTGACCACAGTAGTCATTGATGCAGGTGCATGCTGTCATGCTTGATGGGCAGAGGTGGGGCATGAGGCATGAGGATACTGGGCTTTCCAGGAGGAGCCTGGACCACCATGGTTAAATAACATCTGAAGAGGACTATGGTCATAGGCAGTTTGCCTGTTTAGGGTTGTGCACACATGCATGTGCAATGCACATGCAATGAAATGTCCAGGTTCCAAACAAAATCAGGAGAATGACACAGGCAAATGGTTAAAGCCCCCTCTTATGCCATAGTCCTGATTTAGATCAGGATCTGGCCCAGCTCCTATTTAGATTTGGAAAAAATGTAGATCTCAGTCATGCATTCTAGTGTGTGTGTGTGTGTGTGTGTGTGTGTGTGTGTGTGTGTGTGTGTGTGTGTGTGTGTGTGTGCTCTCTCTCTCTCTCTCTCTCTCTCTCTCTCTCTTCTCTCTCTCTCCCCCTTCCTTACAGTGGTTTTCCATAAGAAAAGCAGGTGTTCTCAAAATTCAGATGATCCAACTGACACCACTTCATAGCTCTCGAGGACGAAATGAAATAGGCCGTCTCCAAACTAAGAACTGCCAGACATGCCAAGAAGCTGCCACAAAAATAATTATTTTCTTCTTTCATCTGCAAAGTCAGACAGCTCAAAATCCCAATGGACCCTCTCATTGAAAAGCCCAGCCTACAGGTGAGAGGACAGGAACTTTCATGCCACATAATGCACTTCACACTGATAGGGAAATATCAGCTATTTCAATGAAAATAGATGCCTACAAAATACGGAAAAGCATCTGCAGCGACAAGAATGTAAACACCAAACCAAATGATTTGCCTCCTCCAGAACACATATTGTACAGTGTTAACTCCAATCAACAAGAGCATATTTTTCACCCGTGAGGTGAATGGTTAGAAGACATATTTGTCTACTTTTCTGAGGTGACGCTGCTTCTATTGTGCCATTGTTACATTAGGAAGTTATTAGCAGTACACTTCTGACTACACCTGTCCATGCATTCACATGAACATCTCACCACAGACATACCTTAAAGCAGTTATTTTCAGTCAGTGTGCCTTGGGGCATTGGTATGCCTCAGGAGTTTTGGGGAGGTGCATTTATTAGTAGGCCTATTGGGGCATGTGAACCCTCTGCCAGCAACATAGTGTGCCTTGTCACTTGTCCACAAATTGACAGTGTGCCTTGACAATTTTAGTAGTGCCTTGTCAGTTGGCCATGAGATGAAAAAGGTTGAAAACCACTGCCTTAAAAGATCTTTATTCATCAACAGAATGCACCACAGTGGCCTAGGTCTGAGGGTGTTACTTAAATGGTTCAAGGTCTAAACAACAAATCTGTATCAAATCTGCAGTCACTGTACTGAGACTTCAGTTACATCAAAAATAGGGAAAAGCTTAAACCAAATCCAACATTCTTAACCTTTGAATAATGATTAATAACTATTATTCAAAAATCAGAAAAAGATCAAAGCAACAATCAGACAAGCCAATGCCTCATTAAAATGATAAATCTTTTAAAATGATAAATATATAGCATAGCATTCAAAGGGAAGCTCTCAAGGAAATCACAACAAGCAAATGAATGTAAATGAATGAATTTGCAATGTAATGAATGTAAATACAGAAGACATAAATGTGGGTACAAAAAAATAAAAGCTTACTAAACAGGGATTGGTCACAGGCCTAAGAGTTTACTGCAAAGGAAATAAGTAAGACTACCATAAAGGTAGAATAATCCTAGCTCCAAAAGCCAGTGCTTCTGACCAAACTGTCCATGAAGTTTGCTACAAGTGTTGACGAAAGCAAATAGTGGGGAAACTCGGGTGTTATGTGTCAGTTATGTCTAAAGGGTGGCTGGAGGTGAAAAGGGAAGGGGGAAATTAGTACCTTGGCTGAAAGATTTGAAAACCAGTCTTTGAATTAAATGACCGTATGTCCAAATCAACCTTTTCCTAACAGAACATATCCGGAAAGAAAACACAGCGGCAATCTTCTGGTACTGGCTGTAACCAACAATCAAAGATCACAAAAGACTCTCAGCTAGCAAATGTCCGTTTTCAATTTATAGCCTCTCACCTCCATGAAGATTTCCTGGAGGACAAAAAAGAAAACTTCACACACTCATATACCATGAAAGACAGAGAACATTAGACTAATCTCACCCAGATTAATATAGAGTTTAGGAGAACAGGGGAAAATAACAGATAGATACATTCCCCCAGAGAAAATTATGCAGCGAAAATAAGTCAGGAGTGGGGCTAAAAGTCATCTCGGTAATCTGTTGGGGTCTGAGCTGTCTGTGATCTGGAGAGAGATCTTGGATGCAGAGGGACAACTTGGTAAAAATGTCTACCCAGGGCACCGTCCTAAACTGAGTTAGGCCGGCATAAACTCAGCCAGCAAAGTTTGGCCAGGACAAGGGACACCGTAAAGTATGTCTGGACCACTCTCAGAGTCAGAGAGGCCAGCACACAGACGTGAGCCATCCTCCCTGACTCCAAGAGTAGTCCAAAAATGCTTTATGCTGGCCAAACTTTGCTGGTTTAGCTTATGCCGGCCTAACTTCAGTTTAGGATTGCGCTCCCAGTGTGCAGCAGCAGGGAAGAATGCCAATTCCACGCTTGGGATAATTTAAAAGGGGATTGAGAATAAAATGGCCAATATTATTATGCCTTTGTACAAATCGACTGTAAGGCCACATCTGGAGTACTGCATACAGTTCTGGTCACCACATCTCAAAAAGGATATAGTGGAACAAGAAAAGGTGCAGAAGAGAACAACCAAAATGTTTCCTGGGTCCTTATGAGGAAAGGCTACAGCGTTTGGGGCTCTTCAGTCTAGAACAGGGGTCTCCAAACTACACCCCAGGGGCCAAATCCCGCCCATGATAAAATTTAATTCAGCTCTCAGCAACTCAGTAATTTGACATTATATTATTTCTCACTTTAAGCATAACATTGTTTCTTTGTAAATGTCACCTTCTCTTTTGTTCTGAATCGTCTCATGCTGATTACAAAAAAGATTCAAATAAAACATTCATTTAAATTTCATTCATTCATTTATAAAATTGATTTTTTTTGCCTGTGAAAATTTGTAAAATATACAATGTGGCCCTTGTACTAAAAAGTCTGAAGATCTCCAAGGCGTCCCAGGCCTTGCAATGCTTTAAAAGGCATTACAAACACAACTTCCAGTTTTGCCAAAAAACCGAAAGTTGCTGTTTTAGGCCTGAACAGCCATTCTGAGGCCACATGTGGCCTTGGTAGGCCTCAGAAAGCCCTCTAGACCTGACCAGAGCATAGGCAAAGTTGCCCTTGCAAGTTTCAGGTTGAGCCAAATTTGGGGGACCTGTGTTGAGTCAAATTAAATCCACAGATTAACAACCTGCAGATAATTAGGCTCAACTGTATCTTGTTGTCTTGTGTGCTCCCTGAGGCAACTGGTGGGCTACTGTGAGATACAGGAAGCTGGACTAGATAGGCCTTTGGCCTGATCCATCAGGCTCTTCTTAAATTCTTATGAGATGATAAATCCATTGCAATGGGAAGCCCAAATAGGAGGAGCAGGATGGAGGGGAAGAATAGAGAAAGCTCCATATAGTTTTAGCATCAGGAGCAGTGATGTCATGCACCCACTACGCACCACTACGCGAGTACCGGTTTCTAGAAGTTGAGCTGGCCTAAATCATTATTTGTTTGGCATTTGGACAAGTGCCAATCAAAAGTGAGTACCGGTTTCTAAATCATTTGGATGACACCACTGATCAGGAGCCAAACTTTGGTCACCCTCTTGTTGAGAATCTTATTCATGCTTTGCCAGTGAAGTGCAGAGCATCTTTTCCCCTTGGAGGCAGGTCACACAGCCAACAGGAGTCATAATTTATCAGAGTAATACAGCTACTAAATACAAAGTGCGACAGAACTTTAACCAAAGAATCTTCAAAAGTACAACATGCATCCAGATGGACACAAGGAAGAGTTGCCTGTGGGATCAGACAACAAAATCAGACAGAATTCAAATACACAAGGGTGAAGGAGGCTTTGATTATTTGAAGGAGGAATAGAAGAAACGCCTTGAATTTGTGATGTTTCCCAGAACAACGGCCAATGGCTTTCTCACTGACGACCAAACGGTCAATGAAGTAACATCATTCCATGCATTTTGACACTTACCTAGTTCTGGATTCAAGCAGCTAATTCAGTTCCTCCTCTTGCTGTTCTTATCCTTGCAGTCCGTCTCTGGTCCTTGCCTTCTGCAGCTAAGGCACATAATAGGGCACATAATGATGGGGCCAGAGAGGGGAGGAAGTGAAAAAGTTACCACTGCTTTGTTTCTCACTGCACTGGGGGATTTAAAGGTTTGTGAATGGTGACTGGCTTCAGAGCTGGCTTTTAGCCAATTGGCTCAAATTGGACCCCATGCCCAAGAGGGTACCTAGCCCATGCTAGGGTAATCTATTCTTGTATGCAATTTTATATTAAAACTAGTTGTTTGCCCGCAGCTTTGCCCACGTGGAAATAGTAACGCAACAAGACTACATCTTAATGCAATAAGATTTCGTAAACTGTCACATTCACTGAACGATGATAAACTGGAAGACTTGCTGAGTTAGCTTCCCTTAAATACGACCATCTAAGATTCCAGTGGGTGCTGGAATTTTCTCAAACATCATGAGTCCAAGATCGGGGCATAATGATTTCTAAAAATTTCCAGAAGGTTCTGCAGAGTTCTATTTGACTAAAGTTGGGCTTAAATTTCATCGGGACTGTCACCAATCAGCTTAGAGACCCCGAAAACTATGGATTTGACACTAATGTCAGTCATTTTGGACATTTTATTTTTCACCCCTTCTCACCCCCCATGCTGATGAGGGCTGAACTTGGACTTAAACGGCATCGGGAGTGTCACTATTCATCTCAGCAATCCCGAAAACTATGGATTTGACACCAATATCGGTCATTTCCAATTCTTTTTACATGTCACCCCCTTCCCACCCCCACCCCTAGGGATGTCTCACCCCCACAGTATTTCTTTCCAGATTGTAAGTCATATGTGTACCAAGTTTGGTATAAATTGCTCCAGGCATTCCAGAGTTATGCTGGAACATACACACACACATACATCCTTTTTTTTATATATAGATGTGCTTTGATCCATTTGGTCCATTAGCTTACAAGTACTTTTTAAGCACACATTGTGACTGCTTTTCATTCTACCAAAGTGATATAAAGTATATAATAAATTTTATTTCTCTCTCTAAGATTCTGCAGACATTGACTGTGAACCTGAGGTCCTGAAAAAAAATGCTTCCAGTTGGACCTCTCAGCTCCAGTTGGGCCCTGCAGCTTCTAAGGCAGTGACGAAATACAGTTGTTATTTTTATATATATATATATATATATATGGGGTTTGTATTCATTGCTTATGCCAGTAAAGGATTACTGACTGACTGACATCATGTGTGATGTGTGAGGCTGTGCATTATATAAATGTCAAATCATTTCAAAAATGAAATTTGAGTTTTAAAAACCCTCAGTTGTTGCTGGGTGTTGACAAATACTGGTGTGCCACCCAAAACACTGTGGCGTGTCACCTGTGACATGTGTGTCATAGGTTGGATTGCCAGATACAAACTGGGACAGAGTGTCTATACCTTTAACCACTGTATAGGAAGAGGGAATTCAGGCAGGAGCAGCTCATCATGAAAGGGTTTTAAAAGCTACACCTGCCAAAATTCCCTCTTCTATACTATGGGTAAAGGTATAGGACTCTGTCCCAGTTTGTATCTGGTTATCCCTAGTCATAGGTTCACCATTACTGTTCTAAAGCCAGCCCTGTCTGGTTTACAGAATGGCCAAAAAAAGGGAGCAGCATCCTCTATTGCAGTTCCAGACAGCAATGAAACAGAAACTAGCAATCCAAACAGTCAGAACACAAGTAGAGCCAGCTAAGGTAATAAGGGTTCTATTAGCATTGTGAACACACCTTTCCTTTTCCTGTAGACTTTTGGAGGGAAGGAAGAATAACTTCAAGTCCTACTTTTGTTGACAAAAGAAAATCCCTCCTTAGAATACAGTGAAGCCCAGCATCATCTAACAATCTAGAAGAACTTTACACCTGTGTCTGGGCTTTCCTTTTAAATTAGCTCCTCATCAACTCTTATTACTAAACAAGCACAGAGCAGCTGTAGCTCTCCAACTGTGATTAGCAGTAAACCCTTCAAAATCCATCCCAGCTCAGACAGCCTCTCTGCCTCTGTACTCAATTGATTAACTCCTACTGGTTTGCAACTAAACCTAATCTATTAATTTAACAACCTTGGAAAAGCTTCAAATGAAGCGTGCGCCACGTCAGAAGGATCCGAATACATCAGGCAATGCACACATCAGAAGGATGGCACTTTGGAGGTGTTTTAAAGAGGGATAAATATCTTAAAAGATTTAAATGGCAGCATTTTTCGTATAGCCTTTTGGCTCTAAAACTGGGAATTGCTTTATTGATTCCACACACATTGCAGAATGTTAAGAGGACTGGAGTAATGTTATTAGTCTTCTGGGAGTGATAACATAGGAGACAGGGAAACCACAAGCCAATCAGCCTACAGCATCTGAAGCAAAGCAGGCTATTGACTGACTGCCATGCTGGCTTCCACTATGCTAAGGAAGAGAGGCTTTCAACCTGGGGCTTACAGCGCAAACCATCTCTGAGCAATCAATGAAACTGGGGGGAAAGACAACAGGCTGTGGTCCACAGATCGCTACTATCCTGCTTTAAGTCATCAGCGGAGGAACATAAAACATTGCCCAAAGAGAAACAAACACCCACCCCAAGAAAATAAGCTGAATATTTCACCTAGTGAAGGGGGAAGGGAAGGCTCATTTCCATGTTATGGTGATTGATGGCTTACTTGACAGCAGAGCCGGCCTTAAACCAATGTGACCAACATCGTCTCTATGGGCTGTAGACCAGTGGGGTGAGCAGAACAGCTTTACCTTGGACCCTCCTACCTGCCCCTGCCTCCAAATGGCTCAAAATGGGCCTCCTGGAAGCAGTTGGTGGTGATGTCATCACATCACCACCAACTATTTCCAGGTGCAGCACCACAAGTGCGTTTCTTGGTGTGTGGAGGCCCCACAGGGAGGGTGAGGGGCCCCATGGGAATGCCTTACACTGGGTCCCACCACTTCTAGAGCCCACCCTGCTTGAGAGGCATGCCTGCCTGCCTCTCTCAATTTTTGCACATTGCCAATCTAGGCACATTGCCAGATGTCTTGCAGGGATTTCTTGCAGACCTATAATGGGTCTCCCATTTTTTTTATGAAGTGCAGCAGGAGCAGAGGGAGCATTACTGGAAGACCCTCTTTCTGACTGCTACCCACCCACTGCCAACAACAATGAAACAGGAGCAGAGGCAGTAAAAACCATGGATAACCATCTGTCAGGGATGTTGTAGTTGTGAACTGCCTGCACTGGCACCGGGCTGGACTTGATGATCTTGTCAGTCTCTTTCAACTCTAGGATTCTACCTCCCCTGTGAAGGAAGCATCAATGGGAGAAAATGAAGTAAAATATGAAACTTGCCTAAGCTGGTTTGAACTTCGTAAAAGTCAAGTTGCATGTTGCATGTTTAACTGACTAGCCTGTGTGCCTACAGCTCAGAGCATGGTCTGGAAAGCCAATGATGCAGCAATCTTGCTGAGGCTATGAAGGCCTGAGGCTGGGCAGTGACTGAATAGAAAACCACCTGTGTGTGCTGCCTGAAGTTCCACAGAAGCAATATAGAAAATGTCAGCTCATCTGACAAAGACACCATCTGTAATATTACAGTTTTTCCTCTGAGGCCCTCTGAAAAATTCCATCCCACTAAAGACAGATTTCTGAGAAATGGAAATGCTAATTACATTAATTAGAAATGGTGTGTGTTGACAATGTTGTAAATATGAATGGTCCCAGTATTCTATATTTATGAACTGTTCCAACATTGCACTTTATTTTATTTAGATCTTTTACAGTACACTGTAAAATTTTTCTTTATCTTTTTTTTACAATCTGTTCTCCAACAGTGCAAATTTATGCATGTCTAATAAAAAGTAAGTATCATTGTATTCAATGAGGCTTACACCCAGGAATGTGTGCAAATGATTGCAGTCTAAATTTAACAATAAAAAATACTGTGTCACTCAGGGTGCAATCCTAACCTGGAGTTAGGCCGACACAGTTAGGCCAGCAAAGTTTGGCTGGGACAAGGGCCACCATAAAGTACGTTTGGACCACTCTCTGAGTCAGAGAGGCCAGCACACAGACATGTGCCATCCTCCCTGACTCCGAGAATGGTCCAAATGCGCTTTATGGTGGCCTTTGTGCCGGCCAAACTTTGCTGGCCTCACTATGCCAAGTAAGGATTGCACTCTCATACACATTTTCAGTTCCAGCGTTTCAGATATCACATCCCTGCTGCATACAGGACCAACACAACAGCCTTGTGTGATCATTGTTTGACGCTTTAGAGCACAATCCTAACCTGGAGTTAGGCACAAGTTAGAGCAGCAAGTTTGGCAGGCACAAGGGCCATTGTAAAGTAACCCCTGCTAACTGGGCAAGAGGCACTTTTTCAAGTGGTGTCCTCTTATATTTAGCAGGGGGAGAGCAATTGTCCCTCATCACCCCAGCACAGTGTCTTTCTCGTGGCTGTTGCTGGGGGTGTTCTCCATTCTTTTAGATTGTGAGCCCTTTTGGGACAGGGAGCCAGTTAACTTTAATGTTATTATTTGCCTGTAAACTGCTTTGTGAACTTTG
Organism: Lerista edwardsae; assembly: GCA_029204185.1. Taxonomy (NCBI): domain Eukaryota; kingdom Metazoa; phylum Chordata; class Lepidosauria; order Squamata; family Scincidae; genus Lerista; species Lerista edwardsae. The sequence continues at coordinate 12,530,788 of JAJKFI010000003.1, read as the reverse complement.
TGTTGAAAAGCGGTATATAAATACTAGTGATTGATTGATTGATTGATTGATTGATTGATTGATTGATTGATTGATTGATTGATTGATTGATTGATTGAT
>JAJKFI010000003.1:12451907-12530679 GCA_029204185.1 Lerista edwardsae | reverse complement strand
GATTGATTGATTGATTGATTGATTGATTGATTGATTGATTGATTGATAAAGTATGTGTGGACCACTCTTGGAGTCAGGGAGGACGGCACAATTCTGTGTGCTGGCCTCTCTGACTCAGAGAGTGGTCCACACATACTTTACGGTGGCCCTTGTGCCAGCCACTTTCCTGGCTTAACTGTGGCCACCTAACTCCAGGTTAGGATTTCGCTCCCAGTGACTCTTGTGTCACTTTCACGATTTACCCTCTCTTCAGTTCATCTAACTACAGGAGAGGCAAATAAGTTGTTTTATATATATAAGTTTTCACCAATATAAGTTTTCACATTTGTGTTTGGAAGAAATTGAAGCGGGAGTCATTTTAAGCCTCTTAAAATGCATTAAGAGTCTGATCAAAAAAACATCAAAAGGAATTAGTCCAGAGTATTATCATGAGGTTTGCACAGCCGTTATGTCAGTGAATTAAGCAGGCTGGCTAGGCCTGTACGGAAGACTCCAGGAGGAGAACCCCAGGAACAGTATTCTTAGCTCCTTAGAAGGAAGATGGGATGCAAATACTATTGTGCCCAACATATACCAAATCTCTGTGAATTTACAAAAACCACTGGGATGCCCATATCTGCCTCTTGGTCTTGCTGTCAGCAAGAAAAAAGGGGGGAGATTAAAATGAACTGAAGATTATTTTTCTTGCCACAATTGGCAATTTGCGAAGTACTCACCATGGCAAGCTGTCAGAGCCTGTTCTAGTCCCCTCTCAGGACTCTTTTAAGTTAATGCAAACAAATATATGCTGTGAGCAATATGGAGAGCTTCAATTACAAATTACTGTACTCCCACATAGCCATTGTTGTATGCTCCTTACTTACCCATGCAAAGTAATATCCCATCAGGGCGAGACAAAAGGCAGACATGACAGCAAAAGAGCATCTCAGGCTGTGCCTGAATAAAGATGTGTTCAATCTAAAGAGGCAAGCTCAAGTCAGCAGGTTTTTAGGACGAAATGGAATCGGGTGGGCCAGCAGCATCTTTAGGAGCACAGGGGGGCAGTGACACTGTGACATCACTTCCAGGTTCTTCTGGAGAAGTTGGAGGAAGCTTCTGCCTCTTCCTGTTCAATCTGAACGTCACACTCTTTTCTCCTCCTTTGGAAGCACTCGTTGCACACTCACAGCGGCAGCTGAAGCGCAGACACACACTATGGCGTCTCCTTCCAACCTGGCACCTTGGCAGAACACCCTCAGCCCCCCATTTGCTACACCACTGTGATGGACCACCAGTGTTACGTGATGATTCCCTTTGAGATGTTAGTTGCAACACTGATTCCCGGCTGTTGATAACAGCAATGGCACTCTGTTCAGCAGAGAGAAGGCAGCCGTGTGGTGCAGAGAGCAAAGCCCATGATAAAAGGTCGACCAGCTAGTTAAGACTGTGTACTTGGTTTTCAAGCAGTTTAGTTGCATTGATGCAAGGATGCTATTTTAGGTTGCAGAGTGGGCATAGAGACTTCAGCTCAGGAATAAACTCAATGAATGTTTCAAAGTTTTGCTTTAGGATAGGATAGCTTTAGAATAGAGATTGAAAGCTAATTTCAAAGCGGGAAGTTGCCATGTCAGGCACTAACCAAACGCCCACATCCATCCGACAGCCCACCTGGCTAGTAGGACCCCTGAACCCTTAGTATCCGACTCTCCTAAGGGGCAGTGGAAGCACCCCATGTGCCATCAATGAAATCAGGGAATGCTGTAAGGGGTCCAGGGCCAGGCTTTGCTCCCCGTGCCTTCAGCAACCCAATGCTAAAGGAATGGTACCCGCAACCAGCATGGACCCCTTAAACGTGGCCGGCAGATGCTTCTGTCACTTACCTCATTATTTTGAGACCCCCTCAAAAGCAGACCAATGGAGGGCACCCAGCTCTGCCCAACAAGTACTTGCTTCAACTGTTCCTCCTTCTCCCTCCACTCCTTCAATTGGAAAAGAAAGAAAGGGGCAGAGAGGAAGAGGAAGGGAGGAGTGTGCTGAGCTAGAGCACTGGAGAGAGCAAGGAGCAGAGGCTGGTACATAAGTGGGGCAGCAATTGGCATGAGGTCTTGGGCCAGAGGTGCTGACAATCCCACTTTTATATACTTCATACAAACTAAAAAGACAATATAAATACAGTCACTCCTCATTATTATCTGCTAGGGTTGTGTTCCTGGAAATCCTCGCAGATAACGAACCATTGGTCCTATGGGATCAATGGGGTTAGGTGCAAGGGGTACCTTCTCTGCCATCAGAAGAACCCAGAAGAGACCCTCAGGAAGTCACCAGAGAGCAGCAGGAAGTACCAAAATATCTCTGGATGCTTCAGAGACCTTCCAGAGGCTGCAGGGATCTTCGGAATGGCACCCGCAACCAGCACGGACCCCTTAAACCTGGCTGGCGGATGCTTCTGCAAGTGCAAGTCACAGGTGCCGTTCTGAAGGACCCTGCAGCCTATGGAAAGTCTCTGCATAGTGAATAAGGAGGACAGAGGTGCAGATAATGAGGTAAGTAGCAATTCAAGCAAGGTTGCATATAAAGAGGACAGACTGTACTCCTGAGGAATAATCATGTATGGCCTGAAACAGAAACATTTGCAAAGCAAAGCTAACAGCACAATCATATTGATATACATTCAGAAATCCCACTCTTTTCAGTGGCGGTATAGGCCTAGTGTGCATAGGATTTCAGCCTAAGGGCCCAATCCTAACCAACTTTCCTGCCCTGATGCAGCCCCAAGGTAAGGGAACAAACATTTCCTTTCTTTCTTTCTTTCTTCCTTCCCTCCCTCACTCTCTCCTTATTTGAGGAGGTCTCTGTGACTGCACCCCCACTGCAGAATACAAAGCACCCCCTATTGGCATGGCTGTACCAGCACTGAAAAGTTGGATAAGATTGCACCCTACACTGACATTAAGGGACTAATGTAGCCTCATGACCATCTTATAAGGAGCATCTCTCTCTATTCAGGAAACGCAATACAACATCGAGCACTGCAGGAGATACAAAGTCACTTTGGACAACCCACCTTTCAAGTCCTAATGGGCAAAGCAAATAACACCGAGCTAGGGAGCAATCGCTCTGAGCCTGTTAGGAACGTTTGGATAACAAAATGATACAGCTGTCCCATGGGACAGCAAATACCATTTCAAAGGGAAAAAAGCCTTAGTTTTATCACGCAGACGTAGAGTGGCAGTGAAAATTAACACCCTGCCAAGAATACATTTTCATTTTAAGTTCTGCCAGCACCTGTGCCAAGTGAAACCATAAGTGACATCCAACATTGTCTCCGAAGATTTGAGGTTGGGGAATAAATTGCAGAGAGTCGGCAGCCTGGTGCTAATAAGGCAAAGGAGAGGATTTAACACGGCCTTCTTCAATGGAAGTATGTGGACAGCCAAATTGTTGTGATGTACACATAAGAAAGAAAATGTGCTATTTTAAAAATCAAGGAGGGAAATCAGGGTTATGCTGGCTTGTCCCAGAATTTGCTTTCCCCCTCTAGAGGGGTCTCTATTGCAAGTCGAGACTGAAACAAAACACCTTCAAAAGGGAAGTTCCAGCAAAAGGGTTTGAATCAGAGGAAATGGCTTTGGGCAAATTCACATGACTGGGGGCGCAATCCTAACCTGGAGTTAGGCTGGCACAGCTAGGCCAGCAAAGTTTGGGCAGTACAAGGGACACTGTACAGTATGTTTGGACCACTCTCTGAGGGCGCAATCGTAACCTGGAGTTAGGCCGGAACAGTTAGGCCAGAAAGGTTTGGCTGGCACAAGGGCTACCGTAACGCACATTTGGACCACTCTTGAGTCGGGGAAGATGGTGCACATCTGTGTGCTGGCTTCTTTGATTCCAAGAGTGGTCCAAACATACTTTATGGTGTCCATTATGATGGCCAAACTTTGCTGGCCTCACTGTGCCGGCCTAACTCCAGGTTAGGACTGCGCCCTCAGTCAGAGAGGCCAGCACATAGACATGTGCCATCCTCCCTGACTCCAAGTGGTCCAAACACACTTTATGGTGGTCCTTGTGCCAACTAAACTTTGCTGGTGTAACTGTGCCAGCCTAACTCCAGATTAGGATTGCAGTCTGGAAGTCTGTCAGCATGCAGAACCTTCAGGAAAAATAAGACATGGGTAAAGGTGTTTGTTTTCTGGTAAGCAAGATAGGCTGACAGCCCAAATCTTACTGAGCACAATGGGATTATGGGCAGTCCATTCCTAAACTGCCGTGGGCACGGAGGAGCAGTGGCATCATGGGCATCATGGCAGCTACCAGGGTCTCCTCAGGGGAAGAGAGAGAGAGAGAGAGAGAGAGAGAGAGAGACAGAGTGGGAATCAGGTTTTTTGCTCCCTTCTAACAGGTCATGAAAAGAATAATCTATTTATGTCCCAAGTCACATGTAACAACCAATGGCTCTAGATGGGGCACGGCTGGCAAGTGTATCAGCACAGGGAAAATGTCCAGCCAGCATGCCCCCATTTCCCTCTCCCCATGCAGTTTGACAGAATGGGCTGATGTTTCCTCTTTTAGCTCTCTGTTAGAAAGTAGTATCTTATTCTCAGCCCATTCTGTTATTCATACAACACTACAGCCCAGTTCAGAGCCCAATCCTAAACCTGTTAGTGCCAGTGGCCCGTGCATACCACTGGGTCTGGGTGTTGGAAACTTGCTGTAAAGCACATCTTCGGCTCCTGGAGAGCAGGGAGTGCTGGCACTAGGCCCGAGCCAGCCAGCACTGCGCCCAGTGCCACTCAGAGGACGCCAGTGAGTACTGCTGCCACTCAGCAGTGAGACTTCTCAGGGTAGGGAAGGCGAAGAGAACTGGTCAGGGGGAGGGATTGGGCCCGGAAGGGGGCAGAGATGGTGACAGAGTCGGTCGCCCAATCCTGTACTCCCGCCATGGCCAGAGAACCCAACATGGGCCTCCTTGGTTCTGCAGATGCTCAATAGTGGGCAGAGAGCCAAGGAGACCCATTGGCGTTGCAGAGGCATTACCCAGGTTAAAGGAGCATTGCTCCCTTACCCCAAGGAGACATCTGGTGGCTTCCAGGAGCCCATAGGATCCAGTGGTACCCTTTTGGCACCATGCACACCAGAAAGCTTAGGATTGGGTTGCCTGATGATAACCTAAACCAGCAATGTGCTGTGGCACATTGGTGTGCCATGAATGGTCTGCAGGTGTGCTGTGGGAGTTTGGGGGAGAGTCACTTATTACTAGGGCCACTGGGGGATGTGAACCCTCCACCGGCAGTGAAGTGTGCCCTGTCAATTGTCAGAAAACCGATCATGTGCCTTGACAATTTCAGCACCTTGGCCGTGTGCTGTGAGATGAAAAAGGCTGAAAATCACTGATCCTAAACCATGATTTGGATAATCATAAATGAACTGGCACACATTTCAGCCTCAAATACTATGGCTAGTTACAACAAATCAGGATGCCAACCCATAGTTAAAAATCCTGGTATATTAACCAACCACATTTTGAATAAACCACAGTTCTTCAAGACTGGACTTAACTAAACAGAATATAAAACCAACCTGCTTCCCTTCCTTGGCAAAATGCTTGCAGAACCATTCTAAACTGTGATAACTCCTGCCAAGAGCTTATGCCTTTTTTTGGATCCAGCATTATTTTTATTGTGCCAGCAACACCTGGTGGAGAAAGAGGGGATTATCAAATGCAGATTTATTTATTTTGCTTTTGTATACCCAATGTAGAAAGTACACTGTTAATTACCCGCTTTTATTGATGAACTTTCACTATAATGAACCAGCCATTTAATGCAGCAAGCAAACCCTTTAAACTGGGGGGATCCCCAGGGGATCCCCCAATTTCCATTGACTGTGTAATGGCTATTCATGTTCAGTGGTTGCAGAAAGGTAAGCTGGGAAATACTTCCAGCTCCAGCAAAGTGCAAGAAGGACCCCCCCCCCCCGCTCTGGCGCACTCTCTCTCTTGTGCGCACACACAAGCACACGCACACACACTTAAAATCCCATCTAGTGTGAGTCAGAGAGGCAGATGCAAAAACCAGACGGAATTCTACATACTGCTGAGCCTGCATTCTCTCAATAGTACTCCAAAGATACTGTGCTGCCTGGAGGCAACCCTGCCTAAGGGTGTTTACCAATATGTATATCTCTCCACCCACAATCCTAGGGAAAATGAAACTAAGCATTCACATTTGCCTAGAGCAGGGGTCAGGGAACTTTTTTACCTTTTACCCCAAAATATATTTAGATACGCCGACATTACCCCCTTGACGTTACCCCCCCCCACCAGAACAAAAGAAAAAAAATTACATATTGGAACCCATTGCTTTTTATTTGGTTAATTAATAAGCTTAATTAATGCTATAATATGAAGTTGTAAGGAGTTTGGGTACACCTGCAGACCTTGAGAGAATAGAATTCAACCCTTCTGGGTTTAGTTACAACCAGCTTACCTTTTTGACAACAGGTTTAGGTGCTTGGACTTAAGATTTCTCTCTATAATGAACAGATTGGGGTGGTCTGTCTGTCTGTCTGTCTGTCTGTCTCTCTCTCTCTCTCACTCACACACACACACACACACACACACACACACACACAGGGGGGGCCCAGCAACCGCAGTTCTGATTTTGTTTTTGTTTTCTGCTGTTTGCCTTGCCTCGTTGCCTCCCGCCTCTCTTTGTGTCCTTGACTCCTTGCACAGGCGCAGGCACCCCAGCCCGCCCCCCACTCGCTCGCCCGCCTGCCCCACTCTTTGGGACAGCAAGACAAGGCAAACCCAGGGAGAGCCCTAGCTGCTCACAAGCAAAGAGGCACGCCCACAGAAGTCCTCTCAACACCCACACACACCCCCACACACACGTGCACGCCTGTGGGCACATGCACACACACACACCTCAGCTGCTCACCAGAGCCTCCCCCATGCCTGCACATCTCACGTCCCTGCCGGGCTCCTGGGTGGTGGTGGTGGCGGCGGCGGCAGCAGCGGCTCCTCGGCCTCCCCACCCGGAGCCTCGGCCTCCCCACCCGTCGAGCACCGCCAACTCCACGGCTGCCTGAGTGCCAGCTGGGAATGGGTCTGCGACGGCCTCACTGCCTGGAATAGGCTTGGCCTCGCCAGTTCCCCCATAACCCGGCACCACCGCAATTGAAGCCACAGCCGCCATTTTCTCTGCTGTTGCTTCCTTCTCCCTCTACCAGCAGCGGGATTGATAACCACGGCCTTCTTCGCCGCCTGGGAAGGGAGGGGAACGCTGCCTATTGGGGGCCAAGTACCTTTACTTGCCACTTCTAATCTCCTATTGGAAGCAAGGGAAATCCATCAAGCGTGAGAGGAACTTCCCATTGGTCAGAAGAGAGAACGTTGGTCATGAAGGAAGGATGAGGGAAAATGGGGGCGGGGGCATACTCCTATCTGTCCATTACCCCCAGGAATTTCATTTTTACCCCATTTGGGGTAATTTACCCCTGTTCCCTGACCACTGGCCTAGAGTACCTTGGTAGAAATTCTGCTTGAGAGGTGATCATGTTTATTACATAACTGAGAGGTATTTTCCAAAGGGGAAGATGCAGAATAGTACTGAATGCCTCCCTTGGAATCAATCAAGCACAATAGCAAGCAAGCAAACAACATTTATATACTACTTTTCAACAAAAAAGTTCACAAAGCGGTTTACAGGCAAAAAAATAAAGTTAAACAGCCACCCACATTCTTTCATCAGGTCCTGCATCCCAAAGGGTACTGTGGAAGCAGTCAGGAATGTGGAACTGAAGGAGAGCGATACGTACAGAGCATGGAATCTGGAGACTGGGTTAGGAAACAGTAAGCTCTTCCAGCTGAAATAAAAGTGTAGATTTTGTAATACTGAATCAGGCTTTACATTAAATATAAACCTTTGCTACTGTTATTTTGTAAAATTAACCCCTCTCACAATCAAATGATTCCTCATATTTGTCAGGTATTGAGTGGATTCTGTGGTCTCCTGTGCACAGTCACAACATTGCATTTCCAAGGGGAAGGCCTTGTGGCAGGGACTAGCATCATTAGTGTTCAAGTGAAAGGCAGCCACGTTCTCTTCCTGCTTTCCTTCCACAGCACAGAGAGCAACTGAGAAAAGGAAGCAGCAATCCCAAGTGAGTGGTGGGTGGAGGAAACAGGCAGGTACATGTTCCAGATGGGCCTCCCCACCACTGGCATCTCCTGCCTGCCTTCCACTTGAAGTGACCACCCCACTTTAGGGGCTGGCTGTGCTCAGGAGGCCCCTTGACACAGAACACTGGGCACAGAATTGTCATGGTGCAGCAGCCCCCAGCAGACCTGGTCCCAGTGAGGTGAGAGCACCCACTGTTTCACATTCTGTACAGCAACACAAATGCAATTTCCTCTCCCACTTAACCTGAGAGAGCAGGTGACACAAGACAGTTGCTGCTCATGGGGCAATGAAAGCAGGCAAGTCAGTGGCAATCGCCAGGAATACCACTGTCTTTGATCACTTGCCTGCCCTCTAACTCCAAGAGACCCAGTCTACAGAGAGAATTGAGACCACCATGCTACGCAGCCAGAAAATTCAGATAAGCAAGGGAGCACCTTGCTGGGTTGTGCACCTGCATTCTGCCTCGAGGTGCTGAAGTGGTGGGAAGTAAGTAAGAGCAGAAGCTTATGCATGTCTTCTCAGAAGTCCCATTATAGTCAATGGGACTTACTCCCAAGTATGTGGGGATAAGATTGCAGCCTATGTTGGCAGAGGCAGTGACAGCAGAAGTAGCAGCACACTCAATCACCCTCTCTCATTAGCAGCCCCAGCCCTCCGCAACATGCTGCCCACTAACAGCTTTTGCTCCTCCATCTCTGCTCACATCTCTACTTTCTGGCAGCCTAGCCTTTTGGTGGGGTGGGCAGGCAAGCAGGGGATGTGAGGATGAAGTACGGGGGAGGGGGGGCTCCCAATTCATGCTGGCAAGGAATCATCTTAACTTTGAATCAACCCCGCTAAGTACAAGACCGCAGATAGCCTATCAAATGCAGATGGTAGAGGCTAATGTAGCAATATGGAAAACAACCCCTAGAGGGAGCTGTGTTACAAACCAATGAAATTCTATCAATGCTGCTAACAGCGTTTGTTTGCACGTAAGAAACCAAGAATAGCTAGAAGGGGTGTGCGTATAAAAGAGTGCCGCCTAAGAAACGCAAACATCTGCTTCAATATATTCGCAAATATTTCTCTGCCTTCCCTACCCAGTTTTACATATCCCTTCCCCATTATCCACCTTCTCCGAGGGCAAAAGCTTTAATGGTCACACTACGCACGCTCAATCCATTTAGCCAGCAAACCCAAGAAACGAAGTGTGTCCCTTAGGAGCCTCCGTACCGCTATAGAAGGCCTACAGGGCGGCGTTTGTCCTTCAGCGGCTTCCGTAGCGGGCTAGCGAATATGGCGGAGTATTCCTATGTTAAAAAGACCAAGCTAGTTCTGAAAGGGAAGAAGGTGAAAAGGTGATAATGTTTCCTCTATGTCGGTTTCTAAGTTGTGGGAATTTATCGGGGCTTAACATCGTAACCTTGTTTTCGCTCCTGGGTGCGAGCTCAGCAGTGCCTGAAATCGCTGTTCGACATGCCTCTGAGCTTGTACAGAGTGTGACATGTGTGATAGCCATCCCCTCACTGCGGAGCTGATCCCACGCGTTTCAGATTAGAAGGGCGCTGCGTGTGGGCTAGAGAGTCCATGGTGAAATATTAAGCCCCGTTCAGAATTCAGTATTAGAAGCGAAGCTGCGAATAGTTAGTGTACTCATTCCCAGAAACTGATCGCTTTTGTAGGTGGCGGTTCCATTTAGCCTATCATGGGTACTCAACGAGGTCTTGCGTGATTCTCATGAATTTGTCTGAATTACAGGATCGTCCCCTTATTGGGTTTTATCTCCCTAGTTCAAACAAATGATTTTGATTAGTCTTAGTCTCTTCCACCCCTTCAGTCTCTTCCACCCTTCCTTCAGTAAAACAAGGTGGTCTTCAATACAACCCTGGTGTACTGCTTTCTACTTGCCAGAAGAGAACAAAACGTTGTACAGGTTCACTTTGAACCTCTGGGATTGTTTGGTTCAGAATCTTTCTCCGTATAATACTCCTTTACTATCTTTCTCCGTATAATACTCCTTTACTATCTTTGGCAATACTGTACCATATCTCTTTGTTTATCTGCGTATCTAAGCACTTTTACTATTTGTTCCCTACATGGCTTTGCATACACTGTATTATTTTGGGGAGCATTTTGCAGATGTGGAAATTTGTGCTTGCCTGTGAATGAGGAAAGGCTACATTTTGGAGGGCTTTTTCATTGAGACATGGTTGAGAAATCATGCATGGTATTGATATGATTAGATGGAAGGGTGTTCTTTTCCAGATCACACAATACCAGAGCCAGGGGTCACCCACTAAAATTGAGTGTTGGAAGAGTTAAAACAAAGAAAATATTTCTTTACCCAATGTGTAATTAATCTGTGGAATTCCTTGTCACAGCATGTGTGATAGCACCTGACCTAAATACCTTTGAAAGGGGATTGGACAATTTTATAGATGAAAATTCCATTACAGGTTACAAATAATGATGGGTATACCTACCGGTTCTAGAAGTAGGCTATCTGAATGCCAGGTGCAAGGGAGTGACAACAGGATGCAGGTATCTTGTTGTTTTGTGTGCTGCCTGAGGAATCTTTTGGGCTACTGTGAGAAACAGGATGTTGGACTAGGTGGGCCTTTGACCTGATCTAGTAGGGGTCTTCTTATGTTCCAGCAAAACACTTCCAAAATATAATGTGAAAAAATTCATTGTTCCCATCATAAATCTACAAACCTCCATATTCACGCAATCTGGATTCATGGGAAATCTTAAATTTAAAAATCACACAGAATTTGGGAATCTATACTTCAGGTTAAGGCATTCAAATGAATCAATTTTAAAATCAGGAATATTCCTTAGCTATGTCCCATTTTTTTCTGCTGCCCTGCAGTGTTGTTGTGCTTGGAGATTAGGCATGAGTAACTAATTTGTTGTGTATTGTATGCAAAGTGCTGTTCATTTTTTCTTGCAGTAAGAAGAAAAAAGATAAAAAAAGAAAAAGAGAAGATGATGCAGAGGATCAGCTTGATGTTGTTGGTAGGCTAGCTTTTTATGGAAGTGCATGAAGGACTTAAGTTAAAAGTACTGGGAATTCTTTGGCAAGTATTCTTAAGCTTATGAAGCAAAAAAAAGTTTTAAAATGAAATTGTTATAATTTGGACAGATAGATCCTGGTCTTAAACATTTATGACAGTGTTTCTTCCTCTTACCAAGTTATAATATATTGTTAAACCATACTCTGACATATTGGTATGTTCCTTTAAAGGACTGGTCCAATCTGAAAATTGGGCTGCCAGAATGGCCACTTCTGTGCCCCTTGGTAGCAGTGTGGTAGCATCAGCAACCAATGCTGATGGTTTCTCTGTATCTTCAAAGTTTTCTTTCTAGGCAGTTGCTGAGATTTGTATGCTTGTGTTTCTCTCCTCTTTAGAGGGCTGGTGGACAGTAACTAACTTTGGTGAAATCACGGGAACCGTATCAATAGAGATGGGTCATGGAACCTATATCAGTGCTCTTGACAATGGCCTTTTTACTCTTGGAGCACCACATAAAGGTTGGTATCTGTGAACATACAGAGAACTTTTCACAATTGTTTTTGGTATGAATAAGTCTGATTTTTGGAGGATTTTGCCAGCCTTGCCAATAAATCCTGAAAAGTTTGTAGATATATACTTTTTTCATGAATCTGCCTACATATATCTGTGCCAGCTTTTTGTGGCGCTCAAATATCGTGAAATAAATGAAAGCATATGTGTTACCAGGTTTTAGATAAGTAATGTTAATCATGGTGTTAGCTGTCAAGTCATGCTAGTACACCTGTGTGTCTTTTTCTGTGTGTACATAAAAACTACGCGAGAGCAAAATTTGTCACATACAATAAACTTCAGATATTTGAGAGCCACATATAGCACAAATTTGTTCCTTCTTTCATATGACAGCCCTTAGTTGTTCTCAACTGTCTGTGAGAGTAGAACAAGATCCAATGGGGGCAAACTGTAAGACATGAGATTCCAGCTGGACATCAGGAATAAATTTGGTTTAGCAGTGGTACAGATTGACAAGGGAGGTGGTGGATGCTTCTTCACTTCAAGCAGAGGCTTGAAAGGCACCTGCTAGATATGCTGTAGGAGGATTTCCTGCTACAAGCAGGGGAATCAATCAATCAACAGTATTTATATACCACTTTTCAACACAAAGTTTACAAAGCGGTTTATAGGCTAATAATAAAGTTAAATGGCTCACAATCTAAAACAATGCAGAACAAACCCCCAGCAACAGCCACTAGAAAAGACACTGTGCTGGGGCGAAGAGGGACAATTACTCTCCCCCCGCTAAATATAAGAGGAGCACTACTTGAAAAAGTGCCTCTTGCCCAGTTAGCAAGAGATTGGACTAGATGACCTTGTGAATCCCTTTCAACTCTGTGATTCTAGGAATTTATTAAATATATTTACTCACCATTAACATATGAAAGATTCTGATTAACCTTTTATATTAATTTTGATGCAAAAAGAAGTTTAGCCAACATACCAGGTGTGCCTCGGTATCCACAGATACCATGGATACAGGGATACCTATTAAAAAGATAGGGAACGTTAACGAAATCTCTTCTTTTCTTTTTTTTTGCTTTGTTGCCGCAAAACCACTGATGTTCCCCTATCTTAAAAAAGGTGTCCCCAGTATCCATGGTTTCAGGGGATCCAGAATGGAACCTCAGCAGATGCTGGGGCATGCCTGTATTTCTGAGAGCCACACGTTATATGTCAAAGCGCTATACGTGGCTTGCAAACCATGGATTGGCTACTCTGATATCTAGCTTATTTTTTATTCCAGTAAGGAACTTGGAAAGAGGCATGCAGTGAGATTGGCAAAAGAAACTGTAGAACAACAATTAATATTCCAAGTGTCTTTGATATGTTTTTAGGATTAAATATGTTGATAATCATTGACAGGAATACCAACATATTGACCTTAAGTACAGTATGGTACCCTGTGTCTTCTTGATATCTTTAGATGAAGGCCCTAGCCCTCCTGAACAATTTACTGCTGTCAAGCTGTCAGATTCAAGGTAATTATACTGCTGAACTTTATAGACTTCCTTACGTTTCTATATATAAGAACATGGAAGATTCTTAATCATGTTATCTCTCTGCAGATCATATAACTGTTATAATTATAGCAATAATGGTTGCTTTGGGGTAAGCATCCAAATACACTCCCAAGGATTCTCTGGAACATACTTTGAAAGCCACCAACAATCAGATCAATGATTGTTAAGTCGTTACTTGTGCTTCTGTTCTTTAAGAATCGCGTTGAAGTCAGGCTACGGCAAATACCTTGGTATTAATTCTGATGGGCTGGTTATTGGACGTTCTGATGCGATCGGTTCAAGAGAACAATGGGAACCAGTCTTTCAAGAGGCAAGTGTCCTAAAATATTCAATCATTCTTAAGGCAGAATGCATTGGTTTTAGATGATGATGATGATGATTAATAACCCACTTTTCAACTAAAAAATTATCAGAGCGGTTTACAGAGTTAGCATGGTTCCTTTCATTTCTAAAAAAGAACCTTGAGACAAATGAAACATGCATTGTGAGACAATAACAAGATTTCAGACATGACTGTTGTTCACACTTATAGAAATAGTTTTATATCCTTGAAAATATTAAATGTAGAACTAATGCTAATCTACACATGCCAACTTTGAATTTTAAGTTGTTTTCAATCACAAATTGGAATGCTCATAAAATGACAAGTTGTCTAATTGTAGGTTTAAATTGATTGTGCATGAAATTAACTAATTAATTAGATCAGAAATCAGTGGGATTTGAATGAGGTGTATTGATCAACTTTGATCAACTGAAAATTTCTGTAAGGATAACTGAAATGTAATCTATGATAAAGTCACAAAACTTGAATTGCTTAAACCTTAGGAAGATGATAATAGTATTACACATTTGGGTTCATTTTTCTTTAGGGGAAAATGGCTCTGCTGGCAGCAAACAGTTGTTTTATCAGCTGTAATGAAGAAGGTGATATAGTAGCCAAAAATAAAACTGCAGGAGACGAGGAAATGGTGAAGGTAATTTGACCTTTTTTTAAAATACTATATAAGCAGAACTTGTATCTCTCTATAGGAGTATTATAAGACATTTTTATGCCCTGTGAAGTGGAAAAGCACCTCTGGAAGACTTCTTCGCTGAGACCAATGTAGTTGTATTCTGTATTCCTTGTAAGGGGTCTGTGCCAGTATGTCATCACTTAACTTCTGGATTGCCAAGCTCCATGGCTGTGCAGCTTAGCAAGAACCCTGGTTGTGTTAGATTTCTTTGGTATGAATTTCAATCCACATTTTCTGAGTTGTTTTTTTTTCTCCTTTCCCATTTAGATCAGGACATGCACAGAAAGAGAAGCAAAGCAAAAAGATGACATTCCAGAAGAAGACAAAGGCAATGTTAAACAGTGCGAAATCAACTATGTGTATGTGTCGACACTTTGGCTAACTGTAAAAACAAGATGTATCTCCCAATTTCCCCTGATAGAAAATCTTACAAGGCCTTGGGTCCTAGGTTCTCTGTGAAGGGTCATATATTCCCTATGAGGGGTCTGTGCCAGTGCACAGACCCCTTTAGCTGCGAGGTGTGGCAACTTTGTCATGACACCATCTCTGGATGCTTGGTGATGATGTCATTGCTGAACTTCTGGGTTGCCAAGCTCTATACTGGCTTGGTGCTGCACAGCCCCACAGCGTATTGGGAACAGTGCTTGGGTCCTGGTGGCCTCACATAAAGCTGAACAAACCTCACTCCATGTGTCCACAATGCTCATTTGTGGCTTTCGTTTAAAGGAGAAAATAGCTTTCACAGAACAAGGGGCTGGGCACTTGTTTTTGGAGGCAAGACCGCTGTCACAATTTGTCACCTTATTCATTGGTGTAGTCCACAAATGGAAGTTTGTGGTGTATGTTACTGATATTTACCATGATGATTTCATTCAAACTGAGGATGTCATCTGTGTCTTCCTTGCAGGAAGAAGTTTCAGAGTTTTCAAGATCGTAAACTCAAAGTCAGCAAAGAAGACAGTAAAGCACTGAAAAAAGCTAGGAAAGAAGGCACTTTTCATGAGACCTTGCTAGACAGGTACTCTTCCCATTCAGATAACATGTCAATGGGATACCATTTCTGGACATGTGCTGGATACCATTTCTAGCAGTAACTGGATTGTAGTACTTTGTTTTTGGTAGATTTGTTATTTCTTTCCCAAACCTCTTCCTATTCTACCAAAAAACCTGCAGGTGAGACTTTATGAGAAATACACCTATCAAAATCGATGAACCGTGAAAGAGAGTTGGATAATAACTCTGCTCTCTCCTGCATTTGTGGGGGGAGGGAGGTATTTTTAAAAACAAATGGCATATGTCCCTTCCCAAGCACAGCCAAACACATGGAAAAATTGTTATAGGATCTAGTAGAAACCATTCATCCTCTTCATGGCATCTGGGGGGCCACTGTGAGATACAGGAAACTGGACTAAATGGGCCTTTGGCCTGATCCAGCAGGGCTCTTCTTATGGGCTAAACTCATGGAATTTTCTCACCAGTGCCCTGGGCTTACAAGTATGAATGATGGAGAACCAGCTGCCATCTTTAGGTGTTGGCCAGCATGCTGCAGTGCACACATGCTGAGAGCAGGAGGAGTCCTCTATTAGGCACTGTGCCCAGTGATTCACATGATATGGAGATGGATTATGCTCCAAACTGTACAATGATATAGTGGCACATTTTTTCCTTAGGAGGAATAGATCACAGCAGGTAATTGTCTATCCCAAAGTCTTACATCGACACATACTCAGTTTTCTTGTTCTGTATCCATGCAAGTCTTCATATTAAAGTTATTAAACAAAACAGCATAGTGCTAGAGAGAAATTGTGCTTCAGTTTGTTTCATTAAACCTAAATGAATGGGGAGCACCCTTTTAAAAGCGTTATAGTATTTAATCAAGCTTTTTTGGCTATTGCAGAATATAAACATTCACATTATTTTAATCACTTCTTTTCTTTCTCTTATAGGAGATCAAAATTGAAAGCTGATAGATACTGCAAATAGCCAACACAGTGGCTGGCAATCTGAGTCTTTCCTCTTCCTTTTGCTAGTTACTCTTCTATGTGTGGATTTTAAATAACTTTTGGACGAGGAGATCCAAAACGGACCTCCTGGTTTTTACTTTGCATTATGTTTTTGTTTAGTTTCATTTACACTAAGCAAAACACAGTTTCATTTTCCAGCGTGTTTTATGGATTGCTTTATTTTAGCGCTTTTGTCTTCTGTATCTTTGCTCGCAGCGTACTGATGATTTTGTTTATTGTCATGAACTTATTTGGACACCTGTGTAAAATAATTGGGATATAGATTTTAAATAAACACGCTTTATGAATACTCTTTGCTCTGGGGATACAAGTATTTCTAAGAAGGAAGCACTATTGAATTCTATCATAGTGAATTCTGAGTAAACGGCGTCACAAGGAGCTCCTAAGAAGTAGGTGAGAACATGCTGGCTCAGCGTTCCTTTCATCAGGCTGAAATCGGCTGGTTTCAGAATGAACCGTTTAAGATCATGAGAACTCCATTTTCCTCCATGAGTTTATCCATTGTAGGCAGGGAGGCAGTGGCATACTTAGGGGGGCTAGGGAGCAAATGTCCCCGGGAACCAGGCAGGGAGTGTTGGCAAAGTCCTCCTACCCTCACTCCACTCCAGGGCCTGCCCTCCTCCATTTTTTTTAAGGGGAGGAAAGCAGGCTGCAAGCAGCCTCCCTGACCCTCTGAGGCTGAAATACTGGAGGACAAAACACTGCCTTCTCCCCACCCCACCCCCCGAAACATTTTTTGGTGCCCGGAAGGCCTTTTCCAGGGACCAAAAAAAGTCTCTGTGGGGAGGCAGTGTTTTGGCCTCTAGCATTTTGGCCTCAGAAGGTCTTTGAGGGTCGGGGAGACCATGCATGGCTCCCTGCTCTCACAAGGCTGAAAGTAGTCACTTCTGGAAATGACAGTTTTTGGCCTCCTGTGGGTCGGGGAGGCCACGTGTGGTCTCCCCAGCCCTCAGAACATCTCTGGGAGGAGGCAGTGGGTGTGGGGGGCAGCACCTGCAGGAGATGGGAATTGGAGTCGGAGACGGGAATTGCACCCAGTGGTCTTAGGCCTGAGCACTTGCATTTCTGGTTTGAACATTTCTGGTTGGAGGAAAGGGATAGTGGGCATAGTCCTGTTTCCCCCTCTGCACATTAAGTGCATGCATGGAGGTGGGATGTCTTCATAGGATTGCACCAACAAGTGAGTAAATAATCACTGCTTTGAGAGTATGGTGCAAACTTACTAGCTTGGAGTGGGCTACGATTAGTAATAGGAGCAAGTGGATGATAGGGACATTCTCCATTTCATGGGGGCCTGTATTAAATAGCTCCCTCTATGTGTTCCCCTCTGAACCTCTCTGGCTGAGGACTTTCCCAGGTGTCACAGTTATATCAAATGCTATTTGCCACCCAATGTATTCCTATTACACACAGAAAAGTAATGTTCCCTTTCATGGATGAGGAAAAGATAGAAAGACACAACCCTATACCAATAGCCCTCCCAAGGTGTGCAACTACCAGGCAACTTGTCTTGACACAACACATATTTGTGAAGGGACAGAGTAGCCTTTTAGTCCTCCATTAGCGTGGATTGCAGCAGATTTCTGGATGCAGGCATTCCTTGGGAACGGCTTCAGAAGATTGGTCTATGAATCAGGAAGAGCCCAGATGCAGCCAATACCCCTGATTTTAATAAATGCTCCAAGGAAGGAAAAGATGGCAATGTTTCAGCAACGTGTACAACACAAGATTCCTAAATCATAATCTATCCCGGCATCAGTTCTTGGCCCTTGATAACTCCACAGCCCATAGGAGTCACTTGCTGCTGAATTGGTGCTCCCTACAGCCCCCTGTGATGGGGTGGTAGATGAGTTTTGCCCAGTTCAAGAGAGCTGCGCTTTCAGGAACGCCACAAGTGACTTCAAAATGCCTTCTGATTGAAGACTACCTGAAATCATGGCGCCTTCTGCTTCTTCATCCACTCACACTGTTTGGCTGCAGCTCACCTCCGATCTTCTGCAAGGGTGAGCAGCTGCCTACCTGTGGCATTTGTTGTCCTCATTTAGCATTTGCAATACCTACAATCTTCCAATTGATGGAAATCTATCAGGATATGTTTCAGAAAGGTACATTATCAGGTACTAATTGGGAAATTTGATGTGGGTGGGAAATGTACCAATGATGGCACATACTAGTTTTTGCTAGTAAGCTACAGTGTGTCCTAATTAAAAAACACATGGTATGCTATCATTCACACATGTACTATATATGGTGTATACCGAAGCAGTCGCTTGACCCAGTTAGTTAATTAGACCAAGCGCTCAGAATGTATGTACTAAAGCTTCTGTGGCCAAAGTTGTCGTCAACTGAGAAATTCATTTTCAGGTTCTAAAGCCACGTTCAAGAAGTACAGATCGAATCTCAGTGTCTCGTCCTAACTTTCAAGGTAATGAAATAAAACATAAAATAGTTAAGCTAGCACCTAGAACTACTGAAACTGACTAGGAGCAAAATGTCAGGCCTGCTCAGAATGGTAACTGAAACACAAACCTCTAAGGCAGTGGTTCCCAATTTTTTTTTTATTGGTGGCTCCTTTGACCTATTTGGCCATTGGCCATGGCTCCCCAATAGGGCTACAATTCTGTACATTGTATGGGATTTTTGCAAGGTTTCCACGGCTCCCCTGGCTGCTTTCTGAGGCTCCCTGGGGAGCCACAGCTCAGTTTGGGAACCACTGACCCAAAGGAAGCAATGAGTGATGTGTGGAACCATCCCAGCACACATGTCGGTGGATCTGCAGAATCTCTTAAGTAATATGATTGCCACACAGCACAAGCAGATGCATGATTTATTCAGCAGTAATTATCACTATCTTCGAGGTCAGACACCTGCTCTGAGGTGGAAGAGAACGGGGCCCCCTGTTGGCCCAGAACAGTAAGCTTTGCCCTAGCTCTTTAGACTTTTAACTAGTAAGGTTGAGGCTTCTCCATGACTGAATGGTCTAGTTGTGATCGACTGTAGGGGGCGGTGCTCGTCTCCGTTTCTAAGCCGAAGAGCCGGTGTTTGTCCTAGGACAAGCTTCTGTGGTCATATGGCCAGCATGACTATAAACCATAGCGCACGGAACACTATTACCTTCCCACCGAAGTGGTACCTATTTATCTACTCACATTTTTAGGTGCTTTCGAACTGCTAGGTTGGCAGGAGCTGGGACAAGCGACGGGAGCTCACTCCGTTGTGTGGTCTCGAACTGCCAACCTTCCAGTCAACAGCTCGGCAGTTTAACCCACAGCACTGCCATGTCCCTGTTACCTAGCCTCTTTTAACTTGTACAGCACATTTAAATAACTTGTGCCAAAGGAAGCATGAAGCTATAAAGCAATAGGATACATATATAGGATGTCTC
The DNA here is from genome assembly GCA_029204185.1 of Lerista edwardsae. Classification (NCBI taxonomy): domain Eukaryota; kingdom Metazoa; phylum Chordata; class Lepidosauria; order Squamata; family Scincidae; genus Lerista; species Lerista edwardsae. The sequence continues at coordinate 12,511,021 of JAJKFI010000003.1, read as the reverse complement.
AAAAATGTACACACGTTTTAAATTGGTTATATTCAACCCAATCTTCAGGTGTTCCAAGCACTGAGCCAATGAGGTAGGTAAAGTCTCCTTTCGCTCTATTCTAAACCAGTGCAGGTGCAGGCATGCTGGTGTGGAGTATTTTCCCAGATAGATAATGATCTAGATAATAGGCAACCATTCAGCGTAATCTTGATGACTACTCAATCTCACGGGAGGGAAGAATGACCCATTATTACAAAATCATGTTGCACACAACCTGGAATGCCTTTTTAAAAAATTACTAGTAGTTGAAAGGCAGTATAATCTATATAAAAAGGACTTGTGTGTGTGTGTGTGTGTGTGTGTGTGTGTGTGTGTGTGTGTGTTCCGCATAGGCTCTGCAATGCCTGGACCAATCGACACCAAACTTGGCACGCAGACACCTTGCGGCCTGGTGACAAATGCTGCGGGGGTCAGGCCCCCCTCGCGCCATCGGGGGTGGGGGTATGTAGGGGGCCCCGCGTGAAAACAGCCAAAATCGGCATCGAATCCGTACTGTCCGGGGTCACCGGGATGAACGGCGATGCTCCCGACACCGTTTGAGTCCTGGTTCGGCCCCCTTCAGTGTGGGGGGGCAAGAAGGGGGGCGAAACAAAATGTCCACACTGGCCCGCTGGAATGCCTGCAGCGATTGCCACCAAACTCGGCACGCATATGCATTACGGCCTGGCGACAAACACTGCGGGGGCACAACCCCCCCTGCCAACCCCAGGGATGGGGTGTGCAGGGAGCCCCACGTGAAAATGGTCGGAAACGGCCGATATCGGCATCAAATCCGTAGTTTTCTGAGTCGCCGAGACAAGCGGCGACGCTCCCGACGCCATTAGAGTCCGAGTTCGGCCCCCCTCAGCATGAGGGGTAAAAAGGGGTGCAAAACAAAATGTCCAAAATGACCCACATTACTGTCAAATCCTCAGTTTTCGGGGTCACTAAGCTGATTGGTGACAGTCCTGATGACATTTGTTACCCGGGCAACGCCGGGTACCAAACAGCTAGTCTACAGATATAAAAGAGAACGTGTGGGTGGCTGGGTGGGTGTACGTTTGTGTGCATGTATGTTCCGCATAGGCTCCGCAACGCCTGGAGCAATTGACACCAAACTTGGCACGCATACACCTTGCAGTCTGGCAACAAACACTGGGAGGGTCAGACCCCCCCCCGGACCCCCGGGGGTGGGAGTTCAAGGGGGGGTGCAACATAAAAATGATCGGAAACGGCCAACATCGGTGTCAAATCCGTCGTTTCTGGGGTCGCCGAGACGAGTGGCAACACTCCCAACACCATTCGGTTCGGCCCCCCTCAGTGTGGGGGGGGTGTGAGAAGGGGTACAAAACAAAACATCCACCATGCCCTCCTGGAACGCCTGGAGCTATTGATGCCAAACTTGGCATGCATGTGCCTTGCAGTTGGCGACAAATACTGTGGGGGTCAGACCCCCCACACACACACCCCTGGGAGTGGGGGTGGGCAGGGGGCCCTGTGTGAAAATGGTCAAAAACGGCCAAAATTGGCGTAAAATCCATAGTGTCTGCGGTCGCCAAGATGAGCGGCGACGCTCCCGATGCCATTGGAGTCCACGTTCGGGCCCCCCTGAGCATGGGGGGTGAGAAGGGGTGCGAAACAACACGTCCGCCATGCCCTGCTGGAACGCCTGGAATGACTGGCACCAAACTCGGCACACATGTGCTTTGCGGCCTGGTGACAAACATTGCGAGAGTCAGGCCCCCCTAGCGCCCCCGGGGGTGGGGGTACATGGGGGGGCCACGTGAAAATGGTCAAAAACAGCCGACATCAGTGTCAAATCCATAGTTTTCGCGACCGCTGAGCTGATCGGTACAATTCATTCCTTTTCGTGTCTAATAGAACCTTGGGATAAATAAATACCCGGGCAACACCAGATAAGGAAAAGCGAATTTAAAATAAAACACTGATGAGCCATTGAAACGTGACATAAGCCATGTGACTGGAGCATTCAGACATTTATGTGCCAAGAACTAAATGTTAAAAAGTGTTAGAATGCTAGTGAAACATTGTTATGAATAGTAGTGAAATATAATGAAAGTAAAGTGTTAGAATGTTAGAAAGAAACCCAGGACCATGGAAAGAGAGAATAAACTATATGCAAGCTGGTTTAGCAGATTGACTGAAAGTGTAGTCCTGACCTGGAGTTAGGTCAGCACCTTTAGGCCAGCAAAGTTTGCTGCAAAGAATTTGCTGCAAACAGGTAGAACTAGATTCTTATAGATAGGGGTGTGGTTTCTGGTGATTTTTTCCCCAAAATTTCTTGATTAAAATAGCAAATTGTGGTGGTGTGTGCTTTTATTCTACATTTTCATTCCAAGTTCTCATTTTTATTAATTTTAAATGCTTTAAAAGTGTACTAGGTAGGTGATATCGTGTCAGCAGATGCAGCCACAGTATTAGTTCTAATTGGAAAAATAATCTAATTTATGGAAAATATTTTAAACAGCAAAATGCAGAGTTTTGTTTTTTCATTCAGGTATTTTAACCTCCAAAAGCAGTGTTTTGTGTTTTTATGCCATGTTTAACAAAAAAAACCCACGCTACTTATAGAGCAGAACCCAACCAATAGCTTAATGTTTCATATTTAATCTTGTGGCTCACATTCTAATTATGCCTGCAGAGCTGATTTTATTGTTGTGTTTTAGTTTGATAGTTAAGGATTTCATGCTCTGGGTGTTTCATAATTACCTGAAGTTCCAGTAGAACAGAATTTAAAAGGGGAGGGGTTCTGAGGATATGGGTAATGGTAGGGTTACTAGATACAAACAGAGTGCCTATACCTTCAACCATGGTATAGAAGAGGGAATTTGGGCAGGTGCAGCTCAGCATGGGTTTAAAAAAACTGCACCCACTAAAATTCCCTCTTTACTTCTATACAATGGTTAAAGGCACACCAGCCCCATTTGTATCTGGTAACCCTAGGTAACAACAACTATTACAGAGCTTGGAAACATCCCTTGAAATAGAAGTCCTGTCTATGTCACGATCTTTTTGAAAGAAAGTTGCAAATCCTTCTTGAACCTTTTTCTTCTGAATGTTTCCCTGTCCAGCAGGAATATCCTGTGTAACACGTCTGAAAAGCTCTGACTTGCGTCTTAGGGACCTGAGAACAGAAGTAATAATTTAGAGCCACAAGATGTGAAAGGCTCTCACTTGATCATTGTTTCCAGCTTGTCCATCTTCCTGTTTTGGTTCAGCCTCTTTCCCAGGTATGCTGTCAAACTGTATCCATGTATGAAAGAATTGACATGTATTCTTGTGAAGGACAATGTGAAATATCTACAACATGGAAAAATCCCTTTTACTGATAGGGTTCACCCAGCCCATCATGTTTCATAACCTCAGGATGCAATCCTATACACCTTTACCTGGAAGTAAATCCCACTGATCTCCGTGATGCTTACTTCTGAGTACTGTAGAAAACTTGTTCAAGAATCAAGCGTTTGGCCTCCAGTGTCATCAGGTCTTTGATAGGAACAAACATTCCCTTAACTTGAGGAGGCATCAGTGACTGCCCCTCCATTGAGTGCAGTCAGTGGCGTTTCTACAGGGATGGCAAAGCTCTAAGTTTTGCAAGAAGCCTTACCTTGCAGTGGAAATCACTCCTCTCCTGCACCGTTTTAGCCAATCCTCACAGGGAAAAGCAACATCTTGGCATTGCTTATTGGCTACAGCAGCAAGGGAGAGGCGGGATTTACATGACAGGGTTAGGCTTCTTGCAACACTTAGAGCTTTGCCCTCCCTTTAGAAATGCCTCTGAGTGCAGTATGCCCCCTTGGCACAGCTGCATCAGTGCTGGAAAGTTGTTAAGGATGGAGCCCTTAGAAGGTGAGCCAAGTTCTCCAGTTTCATATGGGAGGAAATTCCAGAGGCAAAGGTCAAATCCAGCACCTGGAATTAGGGTTACCAGATACAAATGGGGATAGTATGCCTATACTTTTAACCATTGTATGGGAGGGAATTTTGGCAGGTACAGCTTTTTAAACCCTTCGTTGTTGAGCTACATCTGATAACCCTACTTGGAACTGAGCCCAGAAACAAATTATCAATTGGTAGCCAGTGCAGCTGACAACTGATCCCAGACAACATGCAGGTCACAGCCATTTCTGGACTGATTGTCATTTCCAGGCAGTCTTCAATGACTTCAAATCTAGAGGGGATGAGGCATGAATGACTGAGGCCAGAAATGGACACAGTTTGCATACCCAGTGCAGTTGGTAAGAGGTAGTTCATGCCAGCACAGAGAAAGAGCCAGGGATATCCCCTCGCCAACTTGTGACCATTCTTGTGGTTATTTTGATTAAAAGCATGTGCTTTTTATTGCACAAGAAGCATGCTTCTAGTCCTGTAATGGTCTAGCTCAGATTTTATTAGTGCCTGAGCTGCAAATCAATATGCAGAACACTAATTTTTATGCTAGCCTTCACATACCCAGTAAAACTGCCAGTGTAATTAAAGTTCTACAATATTTATTGCAGGACTGAGAAGTACCTTTGAAGGAGGCCATGGTGAAGAAAAGACAAGCTTATCCATTCAAGGAATGTGACTTATTTCCCTTAAGGCCTGGTGGTCTCATCAAAATATGTGCCTTCTAAAATAACCTATTTTGTCATCAGAGTCTCTCAATGTCAAGTACAGGTAGATGTCAAGTACAGGTAGATAATCCCTTATCCAGACATCTGAAATCCAGACATCTTTGTCCAATACTTTAAAAAAAAAACTTTCTATAATGTGAACACTAGAAGGTCTTGTGCTCATTCCCATGTACAGGCTGTAAGTTCTATTCTCTGCTCTGTGGTGAAAAATGTTAGAGGCCAGCAGACACCCAAGTGGGTAACAGTGAAAAGAGCAAGAGGAAGCATTTCTCATTATATTTATGCAGTTATTCCAAAATCCAGACACCTTCCTGTCCCAATCAGTCTGGATATGGGATACTCAACCTGTAGCTCACATGACAGTGTTTTAAAAAGTGTAGGGAGAAGTGCCCAGTCCCTACACAAGGCAGATCTTGTGGAATTAAGGCATGCATTTGGCATGTGCTATACAATCCTTAAAACTGTATGGAACTCAGTGGTGCCCAGAGAAATGATAGGCAGTTCAAAAAATATATGGGCCACGGAGCCCTGCATGCTATAAATGGAAGAACCTGAGCTTTGATCAAGATGCCTGCAACATCTGCATGATCTGATACCAGACTGATTGTGAAGATGTTGCCTTCAGGTGCTTGATATCAATCTTTTTTTTTCTTTGAATGGGGTAAGAAAATTCTCTGACACATAAGGAACACGAGTCCTCATATGAATCTGCCTTGCACCTAAATGGCCAAGCAGAAGTTTTTTTGTCAATTGGTTTTTTCTTTCAGTCCTATTAATGTGCCACAAATAATCCAGATGTGGCTAGTACCCCTTTTCATAGCTGATAGGCATTTGCAGACTTATTTGCAAGGCAGGTCAGGGAAATGACCACTATACTTTGCATTCCTTTTCAAAAGTTGCCAAACCAAGTTGCAATAGACTTTCAGAGCACGCCCAGACAGATCTACTGTGTTTGCCATGCAAGGACTGCCCAAGGCCTTCTGACACCTCAGGTAGCATACAAATGTTGGGCCCCCTCCTTACCAGATTATGTGCAAGCCTCTGTTACACCCACTCTCCAATATTCCTGCTCAGGACTCCATATTGCCTTCCATATTTCCTCTTCCTTTCTGTCCCCCTCTTCCTTTTCCAATTCTGGAAGGAGGAGAAGGGGCAGTGAATACAAATCAGTGGACAGAGATGGGCAATCCCCCACCAATTAGCTGCCTGAGGCAATTGGTTCAGTTGGCTTCATGGGTGTGCCGGATGGAACATGACAATCCATCATGTGGCTGCAGCCCAAAAAGTAACAATTGGCAGTGCTAGAAAGCACTCACCTGAAAGTGCTATCAGTTCCTTAACCCTCTGCTATACCTTTATTTAAATTACATCACACCTTTCTGCAGGATTAAATGGAGTGCTTGAGGCAGCTTTTGTGATGGCAACTACCTGTGCCATCACGCTGGCTTCTCATGCTTCCTTGACAGTGCCAAGCAAGTTGAATGGTGCCTCCATCAAAAAGTTCTGAGTTCTTCCCACTCAGAACGAGCTCCACCTTATGCTGGTTGTACAGTTATGTACCTTCACTTCCTACCATTGCCTTTCCAATCATCAAGGTGCCATTTCTTTAAAGCAAATAAGCAAATAAATGTTTGAATAATTCAGTTCATCTATGTGTTAATACCCTGAATGCTTGTCTCGACTTGGGTGAGGCCAGCAACACCTACCACTGGCATTGAATTAACCAAATACATGGATACAAAATGTTGCCTGCTGCCTCTTCATCACAAGCAGACTCCAAATCCTAGATTACAGTGTGCAGCATGGTTATCACAACCGTGGGAGTATGCTCACACAATTCTGTGCAAAATGTGTACATAAAATCAGAACTTTTTAAAGAAAGGCCAACCCATTCAAGAGGCCGACTAAAGCAATTGCCTCAGACAGAAGATTGACAGGGGACACTCACCTTCATCCATCCACCTACCTCCTACCAATGGTTGCTGCTCCTGCTCCTCCTTTTCCCATTTTCTGGATTGGAAAAGGAAGAGGGGTAAGTGCAGAGGAGAGGCAAGTAGTGGCTTAGAGCAACGTTCTACCAATCCTAGTGATGCCACTGGATTTAAGCTATGCATATGACATTGTAATTTATTCTGTATGGTCTGGTACAGGAGGAGGTCCGTCATGGGGGTGACACAATGAGCTCTCACACCAGGTGACGCAAACACTAGTGGTGCCTCTGCTCAGGCATTAGACAATCTTCAGCTGGATCTGTCTGCTTCAGCCCAGTGTATACGGAGATAGTGGCCGAGTCAGCTTTTTTATTACTTTTATTCTTTCTTTCTCCAGCAACACTGAACACCACTGCCTTCAACAACTGGGACAAGGACCAGAGTCCATTGAAGCAGCTCAGTGAGTGACTCAGTGAGCAGCAGCCCAGAAGACCTGCAAGTAGGGTGTAGGGCATCCCTTGTCAGTTTACCATTCCAACGATATTTTATGTGAGCCTTTCAGTTGACGAAGTGGGTGAGCCGGCCTCGACCCTGGTATTTGCAGATTTCACTCAGGACGCAATCCTAACCTGGAGTTTGGCCAGCACAGTTAGGCCAGCAAAGTGTGGCCGGCACAAGGGCCACCGTAAAACGCATTTGGACCACTCTCAGAGTCCGAAAGGATGGCGCATGTCTGTGTGCTGGCCTCTGTGACTCCGAGAGTGGTCCAAATATACTTTACAGTGTGCCACCCAAACTTTGCTGGACTAACTCTGCCAGCCTAACTCCAGGTTAGGATTGCGCGCTCAGAGTTGTTTTAAGCACATGGTTGGAAAATATACACAAAGGTGCATGCAACAAGCTAGAGTTCCTTTCTGCCATATTTATGACGGGCAGCTCTAAATTATTGGTCTTACTCTGTGATTAAACTGCCAGGTTTACATCACTGAAAAGTGCTGCGGTATGTCTGGCACCCTATTTGTTTTTTTTAAATGCAGAGATGAAGATATCCAATTGTTATTTAGTAGGCTGCAAATAAGCAGGAACAGACAGTATGGTACCTTTCATATATTACTATGTTAATATTAATTTTTGTTCATATGGAGTAAGACATTAGCATTGAGTTGCAGTTGGAGATTAGCAATGAGCAGGCCACGTTTACAAATGACAACACTAATAGATTCTGAGCTAGCTATCTGTGACAGTTCAGGAAAGATACCTTGGTGTGGTTGTGGAACGATTCATGAAGGCTTGGACCCAGTGTGTGGCAGCTATGACAAAGACCAATTCTTCGTTGAGGATCATTTAAAAAAAAGGGATTGCAATTAATTATAATGCCATTGTACAATGCAACATTAAGGCCACATCTGGAGTGCAGTTCTGGTCACCACATCTCAAAAAGGATAGTGGAACTGGAAAAGGTACTAAACAGAGCAGTGGTAATCAAACCTTTTAGACTGGAACCCACTTTTTAGAATGGCACTTGTGTCGGGACCCACGGGAAGTGACGCCATTAACCTGGAAGTGATGTTGTGGCAGGAAGTGACATCATCAAGCAGGAAGTGCTGTCATTGTAACTCCTGAAATGTAAATTGGCATTCTTGGGCTGCAGAAATTGTACAACCATGAAACATCCCTGACAGAAAGCAAGGACAAAATATTATGTAAAACTACTGAACTAAAAACTATTTTTTTTAAAAAAAATATCACTTGAAAATTCAAACTTAATGCTCACAAAGGGAATATAACACAAGGTTTGAAATTTCCAAGATGACTGCTCCTAGCTTTCCGCAACCCACCTGACATCAGGTCACGACTCACCAAGTGGGTTCCAACCCCAGTTTGAATTACACTGGAATAGAGCGACCAAAATGATTAATGGGTTGGGGCACTTTCCTTGTGAGGAAAGACTGCAGCATTTTGGACTCTTCAGTCTAAAAAGAAGTCACCTGAGGATGGGCACGATTGAGAGCCCAATTCTTTGGGCCGCATGCTTTATGGTGGTCAAAAAATGCAACATCCCATTTAGCCCAGCCAAGCTAGCCAAACCATCTAGCCAGTGATGTCATTCAGGGGGAATGGACCAGAACGGGAGTTCCGGATCCTAACGGGCTCCGTGGCTGGTTCCGGGTTCCCGACAAGTGCCAATCAAAAGTGAGTTCCTGTTCCTAAATCATTTGACTGACACCACTGCATCTAGCCCAACCAAGAGAAGCCCCAATTCTGGTAAGTTGGAGCAGAGGGCAGGTTGGGGTGGACAGTCAGTGGAATGAGGCAGGGGGAGGAACGAGGCAGAGACAGGGGCAGGGAAGAAGTGTCTTGAGGGCAGGAAGGGGACAGGATCATGGCTGCAGCCCCAATATTCTACCCCCTTTCCAGCTTTGATCCACCTTCCCAAGGTCACTCAGATTTGAGCCAGTAAAAGCTGGCGCAGGTCTGAGTAGATCAATCATAGCAGCCAAGGCTGGGCAAGGGAACAAATATTCACTTACCCAGAAGAGACCTTGGGGGGGGGCCCTCCCCGCCCCCAAACTGCAGGATTCAGGGCACGCTCTGGGGGTTGTAGCTACATTGGCAAGGGAAGGGGTTAGACAAGATTGGGCTGTGAGACATAAAATTACGCATGGGATGCACAGAGTGGGTGAGAGAAATTCTTTTCCCTCTTACACAACACCAGAAGCAGGAGATAGCCACTAAAATTGATTGGCAGGAGAGTTACAACAGATAAAACAAAGTATATCTTTACCCAGTGAGTAATTACTATGTGGAACTCCTTGCCCAGGATCAAGTCGTGCCCCAAACTCCAGCCACTCCCAACCTGTGTGGCTCTTACTCACGAAACACTGGATGCATTCCAATTAGCTGGGCCCCTAGGGCTTCAAGCATCCAGAGTTGCCCTACTTGCCCTACTGACTTTTGCACAGCCTGTTATGTAAACGCAGCGTAGTTCCGAGAATATAACTGAATTTTCATTCTTGTATTTGAGCCCCTTCCTGGAAACATGACTGTCCTGGCTATGGCTAGTGGCATAGCTGAAATGGAGTCAGAATGCTAAGTATTGATGGCACCACAATGTACCATGTCAGCGGCCCCTCTCCCTCCCTGCCATAGCCATACTGGCCAGCAAGAGCAACACAGAGGATATGCCTCCTCTCACCACCTGGTATGGCTCCAGCTGCAAAAGGGTGGGGCCACTTACATGCATGTTGCAGAGCCTTCCATACTTGGCATTTGACGCCCCCTTTAGCTACACCACTGGCTATGGCCAACAGCATGCAATACACATGCTCCATCACTGAGCTGCAATCTTTCTACACTGAGCCCAGTGGTGGGATTTAGGGGGAACGCGGGTGAACTCAGTTCCACTAGTTAAAATTAGGGCTGACTCCGCCCACTTTACTCTCCCTCCTCCCCCCTCCCAATTCCTCTGCAAAGAGCTTTTCTTCTTGGTTGGCCGGTATTCAGAGGGTTAAAGGGAGCGATTCCTAGGGGGGCGAAGGCAGTGATGTCATTCAGGGGGAACGGACCAGAACGGGCGTTCCGGATCCTAACGGGCTCCGTGGCTGGTTCCAGGTTCCCGACAAGTCAATCAATCAATCAATCAATCAATCAAGGTACTTATATACCGCTTTTCAACACGAAGTTCACAAAGCGGTTTACAGGCAAATAGCAATAATAATAAAGTTAAATGGCTCCCTGTCCCAAAAGGGCTCACAATGTAAAAAAAGGCAGACCGCCAGCAACAGCCACTAGAAAGACTGTGCAGGGGTGAAGAGGGACAGTTACTCTCCCCCTGCTAAATATAAGAGGAGCACCACTTGAAAAAGTGCCTCTTGTCCAGTTAGCAGGGGTCAAGTGCCAATCAAAAGTGCCAATCAAAAGCAAGTGCCAATCAAAAGTGAGTTCCTGTTCCTAAATCATTTAGATCCCACTACTGACTGAGCCCATTTAACCTAGATATGAAAGAATCTATGTGACATTCAGGCCAGCTCCAGTGGAGGCGGGTCCCAATGTGGGGCATTCCCATGGGATCCCCACCCTCCCTGCGGGGCCCCCATTCACCAAGAAAAGCACTTGTGGTGCCGTGTACGGTATCCGGAAATAGTTGGTGGTGACATGATGACATCACTGCCAACTGCTTCCAGGAGGCCCATTTTGGGCAGTTCAGAGGCAAGGGCAGGTGGGAGGGCCCAAGGTAAAGCTGCTCTGCTCACCCCACTGACTTACAGTTCATAGAGATCCCTGCTGCTGCTGCGGGTGATATGCTCACCGCACTGGCCCAGGGCCCCCCAAAATACAATATTGGCCACACTGGCTTAAGGACGGCCCTGGTGACATTCACAAGCCTCTATTCTCCAGATTGACACAGTCAACAGCCTCCCTGTGTTATCATTTCCTCGCATACAGGCTGGCCAACTTGTTTGTCAGCTTTCTCTGAGGTTGGGCCTCCTGCAACGCCTCTTTCCCTTCTGTTGGCATTATAGGACTATTCCTCCCATCTCTTTTGCATTGCACGGGTTCTTTTGCCACTGTCTGAGTACATCATTCTGTAGGGTAATCAGATTGCTGAGAATTGTGATAGGTGTTCAGAATAAACAAAGATTTTCTTGTAGGCAGGAACTGCCCACCCTCCCTTTGGGTGATGGCGCAGGCCTACTCAGAGGCACTGAACAATGCCAATTATTGTTTCCCAGTGTCAGGAATCAAGCTTACCAGGAAGGAGAGGGACCCAGCCCAACCACCTTCCTGCAAGTGGAGAATCAGGACCAAGAGTAGGAGCACTATTAAGAAGGATGAGCTCCGATGAGGATAACACTCTCCACCTAGGCTGCTAAGCCCAGCCTAGGAGGAAGACACCATGGGTGGAATATAACCTTCTCCCGTAGGGTATTTGCCAAGGTCCCAAAGGGCAGAGTGGAAAGCAGCAGCAGCAGGAAGGCTGGAGCTTGGCAATGAGGATGAGCAAAGAGAAATACAGAGTGACAAGGAATAGACAGCCCTGCAGCATCAGTAACAATGTTCTCTGGATCATGATGCATACTCTGCGTTTGTGGGGGTGGGTGGGTGGGTGTTGCCACCAGTGTACACATGCAGAGGCACCCTGTGGAGAATCAGATGTTACGGCTCAGTGTAGAAGCAGCTTACAACTGTGAGGCTTGGAAAGGCTTCAAGGTCGCAGAGCTCCGGCAAGGAACTACTCAGACAACAGAGATTAGGGTAGCAAGAACTTCTATATTCTCAAGGCTTCTTGCAGCAAAGAACAGCTCACAGGTACAGCAAAGCTCCTCCAACAGCAACCCTTACATCGCTTGCAACTAACCACAGGTGTTTCTGGTCTTGATTAAATAGTCCCCAGCATCCAATCAGAGATCAGATGATCTCATCCCCAGGTTGAAGCTGAGTCAGAATGACTCAGCACTTTACTGCTGGTCTGCTAGGCCTGAATGACTCAGCACTTTACCTCCTGAGTCGGCCTAGTGTTAGACCTTTCCCATTCAGGCCTGTAAATTCCAGGGACTTATTTCAGTATCCCAACACTTTCTTCCACCTTCCAAGATGGAGGCTGCAGTAAAACCGTTCAGTACTGACTGTTCCTCCTGATGATGCAGTCCTGCGGCATCATTGCAATCTGGAAAAACAAAAGGGTTCCTCCTGCCAAGGGTGTGGCCACTTGCAGGGGTATAGCGTGCCTTGCTCGTGCCCAGGCAAGGCATGCGTTGCACCTCCACGCCATGATGTCATGACGCCTTGCGTCAATTGAAGCCGGGGGGAGACACATGGATGCTCTCCCAGCCTGGGCACGCCTCCCCCAAAGTTGGGGGAGATGCACCGAGGCTGGGAGACCCTAGCCTCCAAGGACAATGCCTCCGTGCGCCCCATGAGCCGGGGGAGAGATGGGAGCTTGCCTGCTGCGGGCAACGGAGGCTCAGCTGTGGTGCACATGCCCAGGCAGCCGCTTTGCCTTCTGGGACTTGAAGTCCAGTTTGTCGGTGTTGCAAAGCCTTTGCAGCTCCGACAAACTGGACTTCAAGTCCCAGAAGGCAAAGCGGCTGCCTGGGCATGCACACCACTGCTGAGCCTCCGTCGCCCACAGGCAAGCTCCCATCTCTCCCCTGGCTTGCAGGGCACATGGCGGCTTCTCTCCTGGCCACCGCCAAGCGGGCACTTTAACCCACTCAGTGGCGGCCAGGAGAGGAGAGGTGGGCCTGGGCAGTTGCGGGGGTGGGGCGGGTGCCATTTTGGGGGCTGGGCTGCCATGTGAACAGCGCCCCCCACCTTATGGCACCCCAAGGCTCATGCTCCCTGCTGCCATAGGCTCCCTCCGCCTCTGGCCACTTGTGGTTGAAATAGTTGAAATATCTGGCATTCCCCAAGAAAGAGCAGAGGACACAAGCTGCTGTTGCTTTTACAAAAGGAACGGATGTGTGGGCAACACAGTTCATTCTAAAAGGCACATTTGAAAATACAGAATGGTTGGTGGGCAATTCTCAATATAGCAACTATACCATGTAGGCCAGAAGATGTACTCTCAGTGCAATTCTTTGCATGTTTACTCAGAACTAAATGCCACTGTATTCAACAGAGCTTACTCCCAGATAGAAGTGTGAGCAGTGATGTCATTCAGGGGGAACGGACCAGAACGGGCGTTCCAGATCCTAACGGGCTCCGTGGCTGGTTCCAGGTTCCCAACAAGTGCCAGTCAAAAGTGAGTTCCTGTTCCTAAATCATTTGAATGACACCACTGAGTGTGAAGCCCATATCCTAACCAGCTTTCCAGCACTGACATAGCTGTGTCAGTGGGGCACGAGCTGCATTCTGCAGTGGAGTAGTAGTCATGGAGGCCTCCTCAAGGTAAGGGAATGTTTGTTCCCTTACCTCAGAGTTGCATTGTCCTTACCTCGGTGCTGGAAAGTTGGTTAGGATTGCACCCTGAATTGCAGCACAATTCTAGATGTTTTTTCCCATTGTGTTCAATGGGGCTTACTTCCAGAAGAGCGTGTTTAGGTTAGCTTAAGTCAGTGGTTCTCAAACTTTATAGGCCTGGTACCCAGTTTTTAGAATGACAATCTGTTTGGGATCCACCGGAAGTGGTGTCATTGCCAGAAGTGCCATCATCGTGACACCAGAGCCCGCAGCTTTCCTGAGAATGCAGCAATAAGTTATATTAGGTTATTTCTCAGCCATTTTCCAATAGCAAAGTGAATCAAAAAGGAAAAAAAGGCGACACAAACAAAATAGCCACACAGCCCTCCCCTGTCCAGTGTCCCATCTTCCCATATTTTCTGATTGCTGCTCCGGGTGATCTGCAACTGATTTGAAATTGACTCACGAACCACCTAGTGGGTCTTGATCCAGTCTGAGAAAGACTGGATGAGGTTACTTAGGAACAGTGAATTTGCTGTTCTGTGCTCGGTGTTCCAGTGACCAATTATACTGTCTTCGTCAACATACTTTTGAGAACTGCCAACATGATACTTCTTGTCCACTGATCCTCCTGCCCCCTTCTTTCAGCCAATCCTCCAGTGATTTCTGTCGTCCCTCCCTTCACAAATCAAAAGCCCCCCAGTGCTTTCGCTTGCCGTCTCTTCTACAGTGCGAAGAAATCCGCTAAATTGGGGGGCAGTTCTTTTCTTTTCTTTTTTTTCAGGCTGCTGTTACTGGGTTACACTTTGCTCCAACCTACTGAAACTGTTGTTTAGTTGTCGCAGCGAACGGCCTCCTGGGCATTTTTGGTTGGGGCGAGAGCTGGGGTTGAAATAAACTGAATAAAATAACACCCAGTTGCAACTCTCCCCTTCGCCCTCCCTACAATCCTTCTACAGCTCTGCGCTGCGCAACTTGAACACAGCGCTCCAAAATGAGGAACCCGCTGCAGTTTCCCTCGCCCCGGAAGATCCCGCAATTCTGTCTCGAATGGTCTCTCCCTCGGGCTCCCTTTTTACCAGCTTTCACTTCCCCCTAACTGCTCAGTGGAAAGTTCCCAGGAGTGCGTCACGTGAGGGGGAGGCCGCCGCCGCCGCCGCCTAGCCCAGGATCATATGATCCAGTGTCGTTCCGTCTTGACTCTCGCGGTCGGTGTCCAGGACAGGCAGAGGAAGCGAGAGCTGAGCTTGACCGGCTGCAATAATGCTGCGCAGGGCGAGGACGATCGCCGCGTTCACTGCCTTGGTGGCCGCGCTGGTGGTGCTGGCCGAGGACCCGGTGAGTTTCATGGGACGAGTCCTGCTCCTGCCTGTTTTCCCGCAGCCTTCTTCCTCGTCGGCAGGGCGTCGTTCCCACGCAGCGAAGGCTCAGAGCAGTTGCGCCTGGCACAGTCCGAGTAGGAAACGGGCTGAGGTTGCAAGTTGATTGAAGGGGTGATTGATCTCCTGGGCCTCGGTCGGTTTCTAAACCAGTGTATGGTTTCTTGCCACATTTTGCTCGGGAAGCTACTTTGCATGAGACTGTAAGATTGACAGCCCGTCCCTTTGAAGACGTCTGCCGTGCCTAGTAATGATGCACGCCGGTTTAGGTGGCGTGTTGTGTAAGATGGCTGCGTCGTGGAAGGCGTCCTGTCTTGAACCACTGTCGATTGACTTCTCTGTCCACAGACGGCATCACATCCCATTTGTTTATGGAATGAATTTACCTGACTGCTCATTAGTAGCGAGAAATGTTTTGGATGAATGGACACCTTTTCCCGCCTTGATGCAGTGGTTGTGTGAGTGCTTTTGTGGTTTCACAAAATGTTTTCATTTAGGCTTAAGTTGAGCCATGCCTTTCAAGAGCTGGCAGTGTAACCCTAGGCATGACTACCAGAATGAAAGTGCCATTGAATTCAGTTTACTCCCAGGTGTAGGCCTTAGCCCTTGAATGTATTCTTGGTGTCAGCTTGGCATAGGTGAGTGAGTGCCTTCTGAGCATGTGCAAAATGTTTTTTTCTTCTTCATCATCACTGCAACACCAGAACCAACACCTATATGAGTAGGATTGAGATGCAAGGCTTCCAGAATGGCAGTCAAGACTTCTGAAGCTGATTTTAAAATCTGGTCTATCTCCTTTTTGAAAATTAAGTAATGGTTTTTCTTTTGAGTAATTGCATTTTTTTATAAATAAAAAAAATCCACCTGCCACTTTCCAAAGGCTTGCAGAGGCACAGAAAACTGCAACGGCTGAGCACTGAAGTAATGATCTGCATACAGTACTTAACTGTGTGGTCATCGCAAGATAGCCGTCAAGTCATAAAATTAAATCCTCCAAAATTGCTGATTAGCCAGTGGTTGCACACTCCAATTAAGGGACAATTAAGCCTATATCTGGCAGATGTTAACCATGACAACTTTCTATGTGGCATTTCCACCGCCAACAGTTACTTTAAAACTGGACATTTTTAGTGTTGTAAACTGAATGAAAGGGCCATGTTGACTAGTATGAATCTTTAATTTTTAAATTGTTGCCTTCCATGTGCTTTGTACTGTCAACATTCCAAAGTGACCTACTAGGACAGCGGTTTCTGAACTGTGGATCACAACCAGTGGTGTCTCTACAGGGAGGGCAGAGCTCTAAGTTTTGCAAGAAGCCTTACCTTGCAGTGGAAATCACTCCTTTCCTGCACCATTTTAGCCAATCCTCACAGTACAGGGAAAAGCAACATCTTGGCGTTGCTTACTGGCTACAGCAGCAAGGGAGAGGAAGGATTTACATGACAGGGTAAGGTTCCTTGCAGAACTTAGAGCTCTGCCCTCCCTGTAGAGACGCCACTGATCACAACCCAATTTTTAGTGGGTCATGAATTCTGACAAGGTAGATTAGACTGTGCACAGTAAGGGTTAAACAACTTGCTGCTTGTGAGGAGCACCATTTCCCTATATCCACAGAGACTTCAGCAGCTGGTAAAGTGAAACCTTTTTTTAGGTTGGTCCTAATGGTAAAAAGTTTGAGAACCGTTGTATTAGGAAACTAAAAGGCATTCTTGGAATTGGATGTGAAACTATCTTTGGTTTGCCATTTCAGTGCTCTGACTGGTGAAATTAAAAACTTTTTTTAAAAAGAAAAAAACTTTTATTCTCTCCTCCATTTTTCCTTCCTAGCATTACAATTGCTCCTGGGGCTTGAGATTTTGGTGGCCAAGCTACAGTCCTATGCACACTTGGGAATAAGTCCCATTGAACTGTATGGAGCTTACTTCTGAATAAACATGTATAGGATTATGCTGCAAATTAATTAAAGCACCTAACTCTTACTCTCTCCCCTCCCCTTGTCATTTTTTTGGTCACATTACAGCTTGTATTCTTCCCTGGTGCTTGTAAGCTGCTTTCCTGTTTAGAAAAGCAAAAGAAAAACCCATAGTAGCAAAGGCATTGAGTTCTCTTGAAGATCTTGTGTCCATTTCCTGAAGAAATGGTTTTTTTACCCATTTTGCTTGTTTTTGAAAATAGAAGTTTTTTCTTTTCTATCTAATCAACACTATTTGAAGTAGCCTTGGAAGTAGCCTGACCTCTGATGAGTTCGGGTCTGGTTATGCTGTGTTTGACAGAGCTATTAACTTGCTGTAATGTTTGATCAAAGAATGTGTTGGAAAAAATGGAGCTCAGCAGTTCGTGTGCCTCCAGATCTGTTTCTTTGCCTCAAGGACAACTTGGATGCTTAAAAATATGAAGCATCATTGCTTAGCAAGCAGCTTGTGTAAAGGGTACTGATTATTATGCACCATGTGACAAACGTCTGCTGTACTTCCAGAAACATGTCCCTCTAACTTCTGCATTTTCCCCCATGTTTCATGCTGGCATTTTCTCACTTTGTTCTTTTTAAGCATACCATGTCCAGATTTCTCAATAAGTTGCTCCTCTGTTTAATTACAATAAGCTTTGTGGCCAGTCCGTAAGATATGTGGAAGTTACCTGAAGAAATTATTCCCTACAAAATATGGGGCTTTTGCACAGGCCCAGTTTGGAGTTGACCCCATTCAGGGTAAGAAGTTGAAATATTTCTGATATCCTGAAATTGGCCTTCAGTTCTGCCATGTTTAATGTGTGGGAGAGTAAAACATGTCTCAGTCTTATGAGATGCATCAGCTCTTCTCAGGAAACTGTGGCTCATACGGAAGAAGAGAGAGGGAGAGCAGTTGTCATTTTCCTTCTCCCCCCTCCCCGCCACTTCAGACCTCATATCTCTTTCTCGAGAGCATCTATATGTATATGTCCAACCAGCAAACTGATTCTATGTACGAGTATGGGTAGCCCCATCCTAATCAGGGTTGTGCCATATCCAGCGCTGGTTAGGAGGTGGTTGTGGTGCAACTCAGAGTAAGGGGAGTTATTTCCTCCCCCCCCCCCGTCCTCCCAGACCCCTGGCTGAACTTGGCCGGCACATACTTGCCCATCTGTGTTGTGACATCTGGATGGTGGTGCAAGGGACTTGCACCAGCCAAAAGTGCAGTTAGGATTGCGCTCTGAGTGACCTATTAAAAAATATCAGTAGGCTATGAGTTTCAGGTATGCATGTGTTTAAATCAGAGGTCTCCAATTTTTTGGTGCAAGGGCTATATTGTATATTGTACAAATTCTGTACAAAATCTGTTCTATACAGAGTGGAAACAAGCGACACATGGCAGCCCAATCTGTTGCGGAAACTTGGTTTGTTTTTATTTGTTTACACGTGTGCAAAAATTGTTGCTATTTCCTTACCACAATCATTTTGTGGTGGTGTTGAAAAGTCCAAATGCAGAAACCCATTTTAGCAGGGATGAGGGTAACACTGAATAATTGTACTTTGAGAGTTTTATAGTGCATGGTGCAGGTGACTGAAAATGAGGATTAGCCAGGCTGACACCACACTGGCTATTTGGAAAAGAGTGTGGCGGGCAAGAACTGCGCATGCTAACTATCTGACTGCATGGTTAGGGCAAAATATTAAGTTGGTGTGAGCTGGATAAAATAATGTGGCAGGCCGATTATGATCCCTGGGCTGTAGCTTGGAGCCCCCTGGTCTGTTTTATCCATGTAGTTTTGATCATTGCTATAATTAGACTCTACAGAAATAACACATCTTATTTGTAATGCTTGTATCCATCTTTTTCCTGTGGTGGATCTCAAGGTGATGTGCATGCGCTCGTCAGGTAGTCTCCCATCCAAGCATCTACTGGACCTGTGTGGCATCATAGGCTTTTAGACTATACAAGCAAGAGCTGACCACTCAAATCTCTGGACAAAGTGGGTTCACTGAGACAGAAAGAGGACTATGAAGCAAGTGAGTCAGTATCCTGGAAGGGAGCTGGGGAAGGGAGCTGAGCTGCCTTTTCTTCCCAGGAAAGAAAGAGGAGGTAGGAATGCTTAGAATGGGGAGCAGCCCAAAAGTTTGGCTGGCCAGCTTATGCTGGTTTCAGTAGCGCTCTGAGAACAAATAACACAAGGCTCTTGAACTAAACCAAGGCTTTTAATATGTATTTGCCCCATATAATCCAATGGAATTCATAGATAAGAGTGACTCAAATCGGTAAACACGGTGTTCCATCGAGATTGAGAGCTGGTAGAAAGCTTTTATCTCCATTTTGGAGATATGAAAACTTCATTAACAGCCAAGCAGTAAACAAGTGCTATCTCAGTTTGGAGCATTGCATTCCTTTGATTGGCTAAACGGGGAGGGTTATTACATAGTTCCAGTGAGAGAGCAGAAATGTGGCTTTCCTGGCCTGAACTTCTGTGGCCTCTTCCTAGCAGTCCTTCTAATAGCTACATTGCTGTTCTGGCCCTTTGCTGTCCAGCCAGGCACGCAGCCCTGGGTGTTTACGGGCCCAATCCTATCCAACTTTCTAGCACCAATGCAGCTGCCATGCAGCCCTGAAGTAAGCGAACACATGCTTTCTTACCTGGAGAGGCCTTCAGTGCTTCCCCACCACCATAGAATGCAGCACACACACCATTGGTGTGTTCTAATTGCCCAGTTTCAACCTATTGTTTCTCATCCTAGCCTCAGGGACCACATAAAGTAAGCCCTTCAGATGATGGCTAACGTCCCTCCCCTTGGTCTTCTATTGGCTAAGCACACCTAAGCATTCTTCATAGGACTTGGTTTCCAGACACCTCACCATGTCACACAGCTTCCCTCCTCTGAACCTGCTCCAGCTTGTCAATGTGCTCAAAACATGGGCAGTAGAGAGCTGTATACTGTGACTTCTTGTGAGCCAGACCTTAGGCCTCTGCTAATGCAGCTTCGCAAAGCATGTGGCTCCTAGAAATCACCCCGTTATTTTTGAATTGCTCACAGGCATTTCACTTAATAATTAGGTTCTAGGATCCTTCAGGGCATTCACGTCAAGCTGACCAGTCTGTAGCTTCCTGTATGCTTTGTCCTTTAAAAAAAAAAAAAAAAAAAGATGAGAACAGCACTTTCTTGTTTTTGAGCACCTCGCTTGTTCTCAAGGATTACAAAATAGCCGTTTGCTCAGTGCTATCTAGCGAAGAATGCAGAGCAATAGAATTTCTTCACCACAGTAGGCGTTTATAGTGGGCTGTTATTTGTGTTTGACCAGATGTGGCCTGAATCATTTGCACCCTGTTACTTAACACACCCTGTTACTCACTGTTTTGCTGAACCCAGCTGCTCAGAAAACCAAGAAGAATGTTCTTTTCTGCCCAGTTGGAGGGTGTCTAGGTAGGGTTACTTGATGCAGATTAGATCAGAGTGCCTTTAACCATTGTAGAGAAGAGGGAATTTGGCCAGGTACAGCTTTTTCAACCCTTCCATGTTGAGCTGCACCTGCCCAAATGCTGTCTTCTGTACAATAAGGTGTCACTCTGTCCCCATGTGTATCTGGTAACCCTATGTCTGGGTGCACTTGTGTTGTTCTCAACCAAATTGGGGCCTGTCAATTGGGCTGTCATGGGACTTTTGGGTGCCAAAGTTACCTGGGCCCCTAGGAGGCGCTAAAGAGGGAATAAGGTGCACAGGTTGATCGGGTCTGCCAGCCTCTCTGCTTAGTAGGTCCATCCCTAGTCCAGGTCCAGTTAGTGATGTCAAACAGATACTTTATTTGCTTATATAGCAGGAGATAGCACAGGTAAAGTGCCATACTGCATTGCACACACAGAAATATCAGTCTTGCACCTTTCTCACCCACTAGCCAAGAAAGGTGCAGTGCTGAGATGCTGCACAGCCTTGGGTTCTGATAATCTGCAATTCACCAGAGGGCTGCTTCCTGGGATCAGTGGGGCTTTTCTCTCAGGCCTTAACAAATGTGTCCTGTTCAGAGTGCATCCTTATTTTGTCATCAGCTTGGTGATATTTCTTCCTAGCCAGCCTCGCATTCACACTTCTTTCACAACCTTTTATACATCTAATCCTTATATTGCAGAGATGGCAACATTCTAAGAGGTGAGGAAGATGAAGGCGGGCCTGTCACTAAGGCTAACCATCTGGAACCAATATGGCCTAGGGAAAATATAATTAGTCAGGACATTGACAAGAGCCCTAATCATTTCAGCAGGAAACGTCTCTAGACGTATCAGCAAATCATCTAGATCAGTGGTTCCCAAACTGTGGGTTGGGACACACCGGTGGGTCGCGAGTCAATTTTAGGTAGGTTGTGAAGCACCTAGGGCAGCCATATTGAAAATAAGGGAAGTTTGGACACTGGAAAGTGGGAAGGCTGTGTGGTTCTTTTGCTTGTGTCAAGGTTGTAAATAGGCTTTTTTTTCCCCTTTCACATTCACTTTACTATTGGAAAATGGCTGAGAAATAATCCAACTTATTGCTGAATTCTGAGGAAAGCAGGCTCTGGTGTTATAATGATGGCACTTCTGGCTATGACATCACTTCTGGTGGGGCCGAGACAGATTGTCATTCTAAAACATGGGTCTCAGTGCTATAAAGTTTGAGATATCTCAAACAAATCTCAGGTCATGGGCCATCCTTATTGCAGCCCCCCCCCTTGTCTGTCCTGCAGAAATATGCATTACTAAGCTTTGAAGTATTTTTAGGCCGCTTTCAGCCATTTTCAAGAAGGAGCTTTTTTAACGCTTAAAGAAGAGGAGGCCAACCAGATTTCGCTCAAGGTCCTAGCACCACTCATGCTTTTTATTTACACGGAGGATCTTGGCTGCATTAACTGTTCTAGTCAGTGCATACTTTTTTCTTTCTACATAGGTGAAGTTGGAAAGCCACTCCTGCCTTTCCTTTGCATGACGTCACCCTGCAGACTATCTTGCTTGTCAGGCAAGGCTAGGGCTCTTAGTTCAAAATACACTACATCACAAACAAATGACTGCCTTGAAAAATGAGCACCGAAAAACCTTCTCTCTCTAACCTGGCTTTAAAGATTGGCTTAAAAACATTGCACCAAGTCTTGGGCCAAGAACCTAAGAAACTATGATTTGGCATGATGTCAGAATTGGCACACTGTCATTGGGGCCAACTAACTATTATTGTTGCTGGAGAGCTGCTGTACCACAAAGATTGGTGTGAACCTGAGTGTTCAGGTTATTAGGTGATAATCGGCTCCAAATTGTGGTTTGCATGTTTGGAAGCTCAAGCTATGGTTTGGTACAGTGTCTTAGGGCGCAATCCTAACCAATTTTGCGGCGCTGAAGTAAGAACAGTGCAGCTGTGCGGTAAGGGAACAAACATTCCTTTACTTTGAGCAGTGACTACTGCTCCATTGCAGGATGCAGCACATGCCCCGTTGGCATAGCTATGTCAGTGCTGGGAAGCTGGTTAGGTTTACACCCTTGGCTATTTCCACTTGTGTAACATGTCTGTCTAGTAGGCAAAGCTTCTTTATCAGTGGAAACATCTCCTTGAATGTAGAGCCCTGCCACCTGTAGCGGAATTATCTCCGCTTGGGGATGTAGTTAGAATCTTGTTAAACAAGTTGTCATGTTTAAACCAAGAAGCTTGTGATGTGTTTTTAAGATAAGGCAGGGTGGAATAAGACTTGTTTCTCCTGATTTTTTTTTTTTTAAAAAGCTACTGCAGAATTTGCATCAAATGTTGTATCTATGAATTTGGCAGTTTATGTATCATTCATGTGTTTGGTTGATCCCAAGAATTTCATGCTTGAACTCCATGACCACAGGTGTGTGGGGATGTGACCTCTTTTGTGTTTGTCATGACATGGGTCATCTTCCCATTTAATTGTTTTGAAGTCAAATGAACTGTAATGCTGTTTTGTTATACTTACAGATGCTTGAAAACTGTAGAACACTTGTAGCCCAAGCCTTCATGTGTTTACTTAGAAACAGTAAGTAAACTTGCACAGAATTGGGTTGCAAGACTTCTATGGCTTGCTTGTATGGGTAAGTGTGCACTGGATTGTAGTCAAAATTGAAAAGGCAACAAAACCTCTGGAGATACTGTGCGTGTGCTATGGGTGTGCTTTTCAGAGCACACGTAGCATGTGCACATTGGGGGAAATCTGTTGCATGTGCAGAGGCCAGTGGCACAGGTCAGTGGTTTGGCATACAAGGAAGAAGGTGGAAGAACACAAATTGTGGGATAATAACAACATTGCAGGGAAGGGAAATTGAATAAAAGAAATGTTACTGTTCATGCAACTGGACCTGAAATGCAAGCAAGACCCTAGGTCAAGGAAAAAGGAGGAAATCCTTACAAGGAAAAGTGGGTGTGTGATGGCACAAGCAAGAAGGCTAGAAGATTTATTCTTGTGATTGCACACAAAACAGGAAAATAGAAGGCAGCTTTGTGGGCTGATGGCTAGACTCTGCCAAGGACCAAGATCTGTTTCTGCTGATTTGGGGGAAAAGCAGTACAGAGGTTGTGGTACTAGGTTGGGAAGGTTGTCAAGACCAAACCATCTCTTGGCTTAAAAGCATGCAGTTTAGGGGAAACATTGATTGCTGCCCCTACCTTTGTGTTGCTAGCAACATTGTGTATTCCAAGTCAGGAAGCAGGAAGGATGTGGCTTTTTGTTCACAGGTTCAAAAGTGCTGCGGGAGCGAAGTGCCATCACTCTTGGGTGAAAACCCAGCAAGGCTTCTCCCATGCCAGCCTGCTAAATGGGGAGGGGAGGTCTGTGTATGTTTGTTTGTTTGTTAGTCTATCTACACTGACCTGTTAATAAGTTGCATTCTTTGCAGCCGGTGGGATCTGATGGCCTCTTGCCATCAGTCTGCTTCTAAAGTACAGTATGGGCCTGGGCTATGCTCTTCTAGCAGGCACCTAGTGCCACTTATATATGTATTCAAACATATCACACCTCATGCACTTAAAGAAAAGAAGCGAAAAGGTTGTCGGACAACACATGCCACCAACACAGAGATGTTTGTTCTCAAAAAGTCTCCTTTGTTTTGCAGTTTGGTGAAGATTGCAGAACTCACGAGTATCCTCCCTCAGGTATAAGGTAAGTAACTAAACAAAATGACTGGTAGTTGCAGATGTAAGGATGATTCTGTGTTTCTCACAAATTGAGTAAAAAAAATTGAACTTTGAACTAATTCCATTGACTCAGTCCTGTGGTGGTGCTGGTAATTAATCTATGGAACTCCTTGCCACAGGAGGTGGTGATGGCATCTGGCTTAGGTGCCTTTAAAAGGGGATTGGACAGATTTCTAGAAGTCCATCGTGGGCTATGATGGATTGTGCAACCTCCTTATGTTAGTAGTAGGCAACTTCAGAATGCCAAGTGCAAGAGAGTGGCAACAGGATACAGGCATCTTGTTGTCTCATGTGCTCCCTGAGGCATGTGGTGGGCCACTGTGAGATACAGGAAGCTGGACTCGATGGGCCTTTGGCCTGATCCAGCAGGGCTCTTCTTAAGTTCAAGCAAGGCAATTTCATTCTGGATTGCATCAACAGAAATATTTTCTCATAGATGCCGTTGGCAGCACAATCTTGCACTAATTATTGTTGGTTAACTTTAGTTTGAATACTGTTCTAGTTGAACCACTATATATTTTAGGATGTTGATGGCTTGGAGTTAAGGAACAATGTGCATGATGTAGAGTCGGGGAGAGCTAAGAAGATTTAGGAAACATATTTAGCTGAAAAAGATATATAAAGGCTGTAAAGAAGATGAACGGTGTTTATTCCCCCCCCCCCCATGCATGGGAACTGTAATGAAAATAGGATTGGATTGAAATATGCATATGAAATACACTTGTGTTTAAATATTAACGGAGGAATGCAGTAATGTCTGTAATGGAAATTGCATAGCGGTTCCCAAAATGTGGCTCCATGGCCCACCAGTGGGGTCACAACCCAATTTTTGGTGGTTCATGAAATTGACAGAATAGATTAGGCTATGTGCATCAAGGGTTAAACAACCTGCTACTTTTTGGGGGGTGGAGAGCACTGCTGCCCAATCACCATTATAGCCACAGAGACTTGAGCTGTTGGTAAAGTGAAACCTTTTTTTTTTTTTAAGGTGGGTCCTGATGCAAAAACATTTAGGAGCCACAAGCATAGCATGTTGCCTGGAAATTTGTTGAATTCTTAAAGTTATTTTTTGATGGGGAGCTTTTAAAATGCTTACTGGGAACCACTGAAAGAACGACTAGCACGTAGTGATGTATCTTGCAAATGTCGCTGAACTTGGCCGTTTTTGCAGGTTCAAAGGAGTAGTTCCAGAGTACATCATAAATCTTGACTTGCCACCCAGTGAGAGATGGGTCCAGGTGGCAAGTGAGAAAAAGAAAGAGGTATGGAACTTGGCAGAGGTCTTTCCTTTCAGCTATACCTTGGGAGCAGCTGGAGGGGTATATTTTAAGACAAGCAAAAGTGTAGCAGGCCTTCCTTAGCTGCAGGCTGGGCATTCTGAATCTCTAAGGCCCTCCTTTTATGGATTTAATTATCTGTGGAATTTGATGTCTGGGGGGATCCTACAGATACTGAGGGCTTGTATCTGCAGCGTTCTAGCATGGATGAAACAATGCTACTAAGGATTGGGCGGAGAGCAATGTTGTTTTATTATTGGCCTCCAACTCTGATTTTATAATTAAGCATACAGCCTCATATCTTCGCAGCAATTATCCTGCGCCGCCTGACCCTTGAAGCCAGATGCAAATATTAATGTTTTAATTGAAGGACTAGAACAATTTCTTGTACTAATAGCAATTTGTTTGTCTGTGTTTTAGCCTTCTACGTTTTATGCTCAGACCCAAAAAGTTTGTAACTCTCGTGTTGATTTGTAGTGTGTGTAATACTTATTTATGCCCATAAAGGTCAAGTAAGTAAATATGTAATGGCTAGGGTTTCTATAGAATGATGTAAAAGTAGTTGTTTTAATTGAAAAAAGACATTTGACTTGCATGTTGCTTTTCCTGTTACGGCCAATGTACTTGCTTTAACCAATACATGATGACTGGAATTTATATAAGAAGCGGTCTTCTCCTCCACCATGAAAATCAAACCTGTTAAAATAACTACACTTATTTGATGGTGTAGACCCTTTCTTATATGAAGACCCCTTCTTATATGAATTCCAGCAAGAGAAGACTTCTGTCCGTGTCTGTTTACAAGACTATAAGGGTAGTTAAGGTTTCGTTGGCTGCAGTAGGCACTTGATATGCTGCGAATGAATTTCATGTCATGTTTTCATTTCATGAATTTCATGTCGTGTTCGTTTGTCTCTGGTATGTATGTTTGTGCAATTTCTTGTGGCATTTTAAAAGATACAGATCTGTCTTTTAACTCTGATTAGCTACCCAGTTCATAGCCATGGCAATTATGACAGTCCTCGTTAGGGTAGACAACCTCTCTTAGGACAGATGTGAGGGTAGATATGTTAAATAGAACAAGATTTTCCAGAATTGGGTGTGTGTCTTTGGAGTGCGTATTTCTACCAGCCAAGCCACTAAAGGCCACAGCATTCATTGCGTGTATATGTGTGGGGGTCCCTTTCCATAGGATAACAGCCCAATCCTAACTTGGGCAGGGGCAGGCAGGCCCACGCTGCCTCCTACCTAGCGTAGGAGGCAGCTGGAGCTCACTGCGGGCAAGGGGACATTTGTCCAGTTACCCCGGGGTAAGGCAGCTAGATGGGGCTGCTCAGACCTGCATCTACTAAATAGCAGGGGTGAGTCTGTATGGCCCACGACAGCCTGGATCGGGAGCTAGGCCACATGTCCTAGGGATGGGGGTTAGGCTCTGGTTCCACTCCCTCACAGGGCCACCCTCCCTCTGCCCTGTTCTACCTCACCCTCCCGCCTTCCCCAGCCTCAAAAGGCCCCACACTGGCTGTGTTCATCCCATCTGCTGCTGTCCGCCATGCAGCTGGGTTGGCGCGAGTGCTTGTGCCAACCCAGCACTTCCTAGGCTGACATGAACGTGCCTTATGGCATCTTTGCAACGGCCCAGGATTGACACAAACATCATGCATCAGTCCTAGGGTGCTCTTGGAATGCGCCCTAAGTCTCCTTGACCAATGCATTTGACCACACTTGCAACTTTCAGTGCACAAAGCAAGGGAACAGACGTTATTGGAGCTCCTTCACTAATGGGCAGCCTAAAAAAACAGTGTTAACATCCTTTTTAACATGTGAAGGGTTTATATGACTCTGATTCTTGCACGATTCTTGCATTCTACTGTGCTAAAGTTTATTCATCTGAACTTTTTGAAAATTTCCAGCTGAGACTCACCATTCAAGCTTGTAAAGAAATAATATCGGCGTTTTTCCCCAGTCACAAATTTGAATCGCTCTTAGAGGCTAAAATGGTAAGAATCTTTCCTCTGTCTAAAGTTCTGATTTTGTTGGCTGTGCCTGCTATACTAGGGCAATAAGTAAAAGAGAGGCAGTAAGTATCCTAATTTCCCCACCCTTCTTCCTTGTGAGGCAAGAGCCTTTGGACCTCCATTGCAGCTGCCCAGCAAATTTGCTTTTCCAAGCAAATTTATATAGTTTATATACAAATTTATATTTATATATAAACTTTATATATTTATATATAAAGTTTATATACAAATTTATGCACACCAGTCGAGCTCTTATGACTTATAAATAGTTGAACAGAGAACAAAGTGGAAAACCTATTACAGAGTTCATTGCTGCTCCTTGGTAAGTCAGTTTGGAACAGGAGAAGGATTCGGGGAGATGTAGCAGGAATGTCTGTATGCAGATCTTATCACAAGCTGATACACTCCTGGGTGACTTCAGAACAGGATCTCCATTGCTGGTCTAGAACAAAGAGACACGAAGATCAGTGGTCTTCAACCTTTTTCATACCGTGACCAAATAAGTATGAGAATGGGGACCCACCATTGATCCACCCCCCTCCTGGGACCCTATCCTCCTGCCCCTGTCACTATCCACTCCCTGCTCCCGTGATGCCCTCCCAACACTGTTCACTATAATAAAATATTCTTATTGGAAAGAACAGAAAAAGTTACCATGAAGCCTGGCACTAGTGAAAGCTGTTGTACCACAATTTCTAAAAACCTGAGCAGATCTGGGACACAATCTCTTGGTAGCTGAGGAAGTACATCAGATGTCTCCCCTTTTACATGGTGGTTCTCTAGGCCAATGTTCTTCAACCTATTTCATTCCCATAAATTGCTACGACCCCACAAATGAAGCCGTGCTACGCTGTTGAGGTATTGACCCCAATATTGAAGAACACTAATCTCTATAGTTGCTTTTCAGATCTGTGTCATCTTGTCAGGGGTTAAAAACTAACGTTATAAACCTGCCTTTAAAACGTAAAACTGTGCCCTTTTGTTGCTTTCTCTCAAATGGTTGAATGTCTCCAGCACCCAGTTTTTTTCAGTGGAAGTTACTTGGAAGCTGGGAGTGGTGGATGTTCTTAAATATTCATCTGGGTCATCAGATCATCAGAAAAAGGAACATTCTAGGGTTGTCTGAGATTCTCTGTTTGACCAGGGATCAAAGTACAAGTGATTCACGTGCAAATCTATGAAGGCCTTGATGCTCGTGCAGCTTACCTTGCTGTGGCTATATATACTGAAGTCAGACTCTGTTCACTTTGTGTACATGGTATGTAGGAGGGTCATTTTTTGAGTAAAAAGTAAACTGCAGGTAGCAAGCGGGTTTTCTAATTGATATCTATCTAGACGAGTGTTTCCCAAACTGTGGATCAGGACCCACTAGTGTGTCATGAACTGATCTTTAGTCAGTCGTGAAAAGTTTTTTTAAACATTAAAAAAAACATTTGCAAAGCACAGTTTGCAGAAGAAAATTGGTAGCTGGAATGCTAACCTGGGGTATGAGGTCATCTCCATACCCCAAATTAAA
The DNA here is from genome assembly GCA_029204185.1 of Lerista edwardsae. Lineage (NCBI taxonomy): Eukaryota > Metazoa > Chordata > Lepidosauria > Squamata > Scincidae > Lerista > Lerista edwardsae. The sequence continues at coordinate 12,482,212 of JAJKFI010000003.1, read as the reverse complement.
ATGTCACATTTTCTGATCTTCTCTAGTAATTGGCATGCCAGAGCTCACATTTGAATCGGTTTCAGCCTTTTGTCTGGCCTGGAAGTTCCCAACTTCACACCTAGCTCTCCAGTTCAGTCTTCTTAGGATTCTAGAATAACTGTAAAAAGGTTTGAAGGAAGGGACAGGGAGGCACTGAACCTTATTTTTTTGCCTGTAAGCCGCTTTGCGAACTTCTTGTTGAAAAGCGGTGTATAAATACTATTTGATATTGAATTAGCCTGAAAAATGGATTGTTCACATTCTTGTTGCTTATAGATCTGTACCTGTATTACATTATTGCACCATCAGTGTATGTGGTGGTTTACATTGAGTGAGAAGATAGTCCCTGCCCCAGGGAGCTTACAATTTAATAAGGGAAACAGAAGGGAAGAGAACAGAGGCAGGGTAGACAAGGGAAGCAATTATATATATGAATGTGAATCCAAATATGACGTGTGTTAAAAACAGGGGGAATGGGAGTGCTAAAGAGTCTTGGTTGCATCAGTTTTGCACAGCTTTATCTATTTTGAAATAACATGAATCCTTGTTCTTTCTCATTCTGTTTTTGTACATTGTAACCTTTAAAAATACAGCTTGAATGCTGCAAGATGTATTATAAAATACATACACATTGAGGAGCTGTAATTGGCTACTCTGTCTGTTGTTCAGCAACTCTCTGTTGATGTGGCAAGTAGACAAACAGCACAATCTTCTGCATGTCTGCTCAGAATTACGTCTCACTGTGTTCAATAAGGCTTACTCCCAGGACAGTATGCATAGTATTGCAGCCTAACGGAGGGATCCTATGCATTTCTACGAAAAAGTGTTTAGTAAGTTTCAGTCCCATGTAAGTGTGCATAGGCTGCTCTTCTAAGTGACAACTCTTGTATGAACTGGTGCTCTTTAAGTGCTTACAAGAAAAGGTATTGACAGGGAAGTCACAGTGGAAAATTATTAAACTGCTAGTTTAAATGTGAAAATGTGTGTTCTCCTTCTAGCGTTGGCTTGGGAATACCCTTCCCTCTCCTTTCCAAGAAGAGATCAAAGGCATTGCTTCCGCTTCTGGCATTCCGCTAGGTAATTCTTGTTTCTGGCTTTGACATTACATAATGCATGTTTTGGCATAATTTTTCTTCAAATATCTTACAGCACAATCCTCCGCATGAGTTAAGAGGGACTCATTCTTAGGTAAGTGTATAGGATTGCAGGCTTGGCCACCCTAAACCAGTGCTGAAGTTCCAATATGTGCAGGAGTGCTCCATGAACATGGTAGAAATGGCACCTTAAAATGCAGATTGTGATTCAAATGTATGGCTTGTTCAAGTGTTTCTTCCATGGAGTGAAAGCCAAGTAAAGTGGGAGCAAGTTTCTGGCTTGCATCTTCCTCCCTCTGTCCCTCTTCCATCCAGGCAAGACTTGAGCCATGATGCATCTCAGGTGTTTCACTTATTTCAAAACTTACTAGGCCAGTGCTCTTCAAATGGTGCGTCATGATCCACCCTAGAGAGCAAAAAAGGGCCATTTCCCCTTAAGGGGAGTGGCCTAGGAATAGCACCACTAGCAATCATGGCACCACAGAGACATGTAAGGGTATCTGAGGGGTCATGAAGCCTCTCGGAGGGTCCTGAAGGCACGCAGCCCCCTCCGCAAGCCTCTCTTCTGCAGAAGGGAGCTCCGGTTCAAATGTATAGCTGCAAGCCAGTGATTGCTACAGCACTGTCAAGGCGTACAACCCCTCCCAGTCCCTACCCCCGCAAACACTGACCAGTGATCCTCAAACTCCCAGAGTTTGAGGACTGCTGTTCTAGGCCATCTTTCTGTCCTATCAGAGGGTCCACCAAGTTGGCTTACAGTAATTGAACAAAACAGACGTGGTATCCACTGGAGTTCCGTTCCAAACTCCCCCTGGATACCAGAAACCATAGATATTTGGGACACCTTTTTAAAATATAGGAAAAAATCAGAGGTTTTGCTGCAACAAGGTAAAAAAGAGATTTGCTTAATGTTCCCCTATCTTTTTAATAGGCATCCCAGAATCCGTGGATACCGAATCAGTGGGTACAGGGGCACACTTGTAAAACATAATTAGTTTTGAAACCAATAACAATATAAATACTCAGCAGAGAGCAGACACAGAAATTCATGCTCTCCAGAGCTAGAAAACTTTGCCGTGTGTTGGGGGAAGCTAAATGGAACCAAGAGTCTGTGTATAAGAACTCCCCTGTTCGTTTCCCCTGATTAGAACTTCTCAAACTACAGATCTGCTTCCTGGATTGGATAATTTGGAAGAAAAAATCAGCATACTTGCCATAGAAATTCAAAAGTTTGAAATGAGAGAATCTTTCGCTGTTTTAAATAATCGGTATACGAATTTTTGACTAAACGTGTTTCTTTTTCTGTCCCCCTCTGGCCCTTTTTTTTCTTTAGGCGAAGTTGTTCTGTTTAATGTCTTCTATGAAATCTTCACTGTCTGCGTTTCAATAGTAGCAGAAGACAAAACAGGTAAATGTTCCTCAGCTGTCTATTTTAATGACCGCGCTATCTTGACTTTCAATCACTTGACTGTTATCACTTTGCCTCTTCCAACCATTTTCACTTATAACCGCATTTCTTCCAACTGCTCTCCTCTTCGGTCTGATTTCATCCAACCTTCCATGACATTCCTCAGTATCTTTATGTTGGGTTTTTCTTTTAGCTCTGTTTGTTTAGGATTGGCCCTCTTCACATGTGTTATATTCTTAGTCATTTATATTTATCACTGGTCAAAATAAGTTTGTGAGCTAAATAAGGCTATGCTTTGAAATTTGTCCATTTTTTATTTTCATCCATGCTCTGGTCCCTAACCTTAACCCAGGAATCTCCAGGGGTCTTTTAGCCAGAGGGCTGCATCAAATATCTGGTGTGGTGTTGAAGACCAGAAAAATAAATTAAATTTAAACATAAAATTTAAATCAATACAATAGAGATGGAACTTAAATTAATCAAAGTTCCAGGATTCCTCCAAGCAGCAACACACACTACACAAATATAGCACACACTTTAATCGATTTCCATTCCCCCACCCCAGAAGCAGCTTATTTAAATGTGCTGGATTAAATATCTCAGAACCAGCAGGCCTCCCTGAGCCTCAGAGAGCTGCCTAAGGCCTTCAGAGAGCCTAAAACATCACTTCCAGATCTTTGGGAAAACCAGGGACTATTTTTGGCTGCCTGAAGGCCTTCTGAGGGTCACAGAGGCTGCATTGCACCCCCCCCGGCTTTCAAAATAACATCTGCACACAACCACAGCACAGCTTGGAGGGTGCAACCCATTCCTGCAAGGTCAGGAGGGCAAAAGGCTCGAAGGGGACCAGAGGCTTGCTGCGAGCCAGATAGAGGCTCTCCAAGGGCAGCATCTGGGTCCCCTGGGCGAGTGTTTGGAGACCCCTGCCCTAACCCAACGGAAGTGCAAAGTATTGCTGTATGAAGCTTTTGGTATACTTCTCTCTTGATGATAAACTTTTGCTTTCCTGTTTTCTCTTACCACGCCCACCTCTGAAACCAGGAAAGCTGTACCATGTGAGAAATCTTGATTTTGGACTGTTTCTTGGGTATGTATTGTAAATAACAAGGATCCCACCTTTGTCTCCTTCTCTTTTAACTGCTGTAGGCTAAGCAATGAACTGGGTGTTCTAGCATTCAATGTTTTGCTTTGCAATTAAGGTAATGGAGACTTTGCCCTCCTTGGTGTCTTTAAGGCATTTTGCTTCCATATGCAAAATGCCTCATCAGGCATGTTTCCCATTTTCTTCTTGATTTTTTTCCCCCCTGTCCTCTTCAACAGTTTGTTCATTGGGGGGGCAGAGTTTTCATGTTGTGATGATTAATGGAGGTATAGTGCCCCATTTCATGCTCCCTTCTGAACTGAGTTCCGTGTTCTTCCCATATAATGCCAATGGCTGGTGCACAGCATTTCTGAAACTGGGATAGGATATATAACCCAAATTTTGACACTCATGCATAATGCTAAAAGGCTCCAGCATCTGGAAGAGAGTCCCGTGTTTTCACAGTTCTAGGGTAGTAATCTCTTGTAGTTTGCATTAAATGCAGATACCACTTAACTGTGTTTTCTTTAGGTGGGATATAAAAAATAGTTCTTGGACCATAACACAGCATCTGAAGCCCTTAATGGTGAATCTGAATTTTCAGAGGAACAACAAAACTGTGTTCAAGTCTGCAAATTTTGCCGGCTACGTGGGAATGATATCTGGAGTCAAACCAGTAAGGAGTCTTTCTTTTTGTGTGTAATACAGAGAGTAATTTCTGAATTAGAAGACAAATCTAGTGCCTCATTCCAAAGACATGGCATATATAAAGAACCTGTCCAGTGGGTTTACAGTGTGGAGGTCAGCAGTGAAGGGGATGGTGGGGGATTGATGAAGGTAGGGAAGAAGTTGCAAGGCTGGGGAAAGAGGTAGTACATGGGTAATGGGTAGCACAGCGTAGCTCCAGTTGGGTTTAGGGTAGGGGCAGTCCCCAAACTATGGATTTCAACATCCACAGTTTTCCTTAATCATGGGGGTTCCTGGAGCAGACCCCCCACGGATAACGAGGGCCTGCTGAATTCTGTTGTCACCTACAGAGCCTGTAGCCTGCTGCATGGTGTTGTCTTGAGATACATGAAAAAGTCCTCCAGAGAAACTGGGTGGGTAAGGAGGAAATGTGTTGTAGCAAAAACTGTTGTCTCAGGGCACCATAGAGACTGATAGACTTCTTGTGGAATACGCTTTTGAGGATCAGAGCCCACTTTGCCAGATGTATGAAGTGTGTCCACGGGGAAGAGAGAGAGCTAGTTATTCGACTAACTTGGCCTCTGTTCTGTTGGATATCGATAATCTTGATTCAAGTGAACTGTGTTGTCTTTATATTGTAGGGCGCTTTTAGTCTAACCATGAATGAGAGATTCAGTCTCGATGGAGGTTACATTGGTAAGTATATCTTCAGGCGTACAATGGCAGAGCATACCTTAAGGTGCAGTCCCAACCTAATTTCCAGCACTGGGATAATGGCAATGCAGCTCCAAGGTAAGGGAATGTTTGTTCCCTTGAAGAGGCCTCTGTGACGACTCCTCCATTGCAGAATGCAGCACATGCTCCATTGGCACAGCTATGTCAAGTGCTGGAATGTTGGTGAAGATTCCACCCTTGCAGATATAACTTATTAGCATTATAGCCCCAAGGTATTAATTACATAAGAAATACAAAGTGAGGAAACTTTAGTGTTTTCCATGATGATGATGATGATGATGATGATGATGATGATGATGATGATGATAATAATAATAATAAATACACTTTTATTGGCATAAAAATGAAATAATACATTTTCAGCTACTTGCTCCAGGAAGAGTTTCCAAATTTTGTGGGTTAACCCCTCTCTCCTGGTTTGTCTTGACAATAGAGTTTAAAAAGGTAGCAACCTTATTAATTAAAATGGGGTCAGTCGATAACCATGATGTATATAGTGCAAAGACCCAGTGTGTGGTACAGTAGGACTGCACATCAAAGCCCACTTGCCTGGGAGCAAATCCCATTGAAATGGGCTCAGAAATGAATTTCTGAGTAAACTGAATAGGCCTGAACTTGGGGTTGTGGGTTAAGATGCGTCAACATAAATTTATCTATGTAACAAAAGCTATTCTAATTTTTTTCCTTACAGGAATCTTTGAATGGCTCATTGGTGAGAGAGAAGGTTGGTGGATGAGCTTCCTCACTAGAGCTGTCTTGGAAAATGGTACAAGGTAATAGTCACGTTTTAAAGAACGTGGTCTATAAATATGACTCATTTGCAACATCACTTCGAACTTTGACCCTTTACCTTTTTTAACGACTTGCACAAAAGTCAAGAGGCTCTTTGCTGGTCTCAGAAGCGTTGGCAGCCATCTTGGTCCTGGCAAATGGGGTGAACAGTGGCAATTAAATGTGTTACTGAGGAAGCTAGTTTAACTCTTGCAAGACTTTGAGACTTGCCTTGTTTTGATACTGATATTGGGAAGAAAATAAGAAACACACGTTGATACGACAAGCCTTGGTGTTAGAGCCATATAGTGGTCTGGTGTTTGCATCTAGGCCCTTCCTCTCCCATGTCTCAACCCAAGGAGGCTTTTGCCTCTGATCCAACAGATGGGGGTAGTTGTTTTTGGTGATATTTTTTCCAAAAATTTCTTGAATAAAATAGCAAGTTGCGGTCTTATGTATTTTTATCCTAATTTTTATTGCAAGTTGTACAAACAGCGTGACTGGCCCTACAAAGGCAAGCAATTACTGGCGCGCACACCCCAGCCCAAAATAACCTGCTCAAAAATTTCCAAGCTGCACCCTGGTTGCTGCTTGGAGTGTCAAGTAATTGCTACTTACTACTTCCACGTTCCATTAAAGTTGCCCCAGCGCGCACTGTGAACTATAAACATGTGTGTTCGTGCAAGTTTAAGCAAGCTTCCTCCTGTTTCTGCCACTCCTCCTGATCCCTTACTGAAAATGGATTCCTCAAAACTGTCAAAAATAAACAAAAGTGGCATTATTTTTGTGCAATTGATCTAAATTTGTGTCAAACTCTGTCAAAATAAGCAGAAGCGATTTTGTGTGTGTGTTTTGACCTAAATTTCGTTATGTAGTGTTTTCAGTGGAAATTCTCATTATTTAGCATTCTGTGTTGATCACAGAAAAAACCATCCCTACCAACAGAGTTATTTTAATCACACATTTCTTCCATCACAGTACCCAACTCCTGCCTGGGTTGAGCATAATTGCCAGGGTACCCCCTAGGCACAGAAACTGGTTGCTGTTAAAAGCAATCCAGGAAGCCATCTAACCTGAGCAACCCGAACTCCTTGTATCCCATATATGGCCTTTGTAATGTTAGGTCTGAGCAACCTATCAGGGAGAAACCACTCTTCGCTCTGGTCAGAAAGAAAATGGGCAAATAACTTGTCAAAATTACTAGAGTTTAAGATGGGCAGAAAAGAGGGGGAAATGGGCAAAAGCAGGCATTTGGAATTGGAGATAAAATGAAACTCTAACTCCCTAGATCAGAGGTTCTCAAATGTTTTGCACCAGGACCCACTCTTTAGAATGGCGCTTGTTTTGGGACCCATTGGAAGTGGTGTCATAGCTGGAAGTGACATCATCAAGCAGGAAGTGCAATGATTGTGATGTAATCAAATGACACTCCTGGAATGCAAACTGACATTCTTAGACTGCAGCAATTACACAGCCATGGAACAACCTTGACAGAAAGCAAGATTAGGACAAAATATTATGTAAAAGCACTGAACTAAAAATATAATTTTTAAAAACCCTCACTTGAAAATTCAAATTGTTAACAATACTTGCACAAGGAATATAGCATGAGTGAGATCTGCAGCTTCCAAGATGGCTGCTTCTGGCTTTCCATGACCCACCTGGCATTAGTCACAACCTGCCAAGTGGGTCCCAACCCAGAAACACTGGCCTAGACATTAATCCTCTTCAGTGTGTGAATTTCTCCCCTAGCCTAACTTATTCAAGTTCCTCTCTCTTTGAAATGCCACTTGTGCCCTTGATAAAGAAAATCCTTGGCTGGGCTGTTGGTGGGAGCAATGGAATGAGACTCCTCTCCTGCCTTCTTTGTCCCTTATCCTTAGGTGGCTCTTGTGTACTGGTGCCTGTAGTACATTCACCAACTGCCCAGAGGTTGCTGTAGGGGGGAGTATTTGGAAAGGCTCTGAACTGATCATATTTGCATTCTGTGTTTCTCTTGTTGCGTACAGCTACGACGATGCAAAGGACAAACTGGTTAATTCAAGACTACTTGCTCCAGCTTATTTCATATTGGGAGGAAACAAATCTGGAGAAGGCTGTGTTATTTCACGTTCCCGATCTAAAACCTTAGACATTTGGAAGTAAGAGTACTTGATGATAAAGAGATACTGTCTCCCCCTTCTCCCAGCAGATATATCTTTTGCATGTAATGGGATTTACAGAAGCAGGAGATGAAGTGGTGCTTGCTAATACGTGACTACCATATATACTTGGGTATTACCTGAGGGCAATAAGCCCAAAATCTTGGAATTTGCTTTGACCTGTGGACGAGTTGAGGGTAAAACTTAAGGGTCTTTGAATTGGATATCGTCTGCTTTTACCCGAGGCCTGATCCTGAAAAATGACTCAACAGTAATTGTTGTGAAGCACCTATTCTCCAGACAAGAAGAAAGATGGAGGAGGTTATGGGAGTTGTAGGCTTTGTGATAAGTATTCCATATCAGCAGCCTTCACAAAGACTACAACTCCCATTACATAAGATCCTTCACCTTTCTTCCTGTTTGGAGAATAGTTCTATTACTGTGCTGCTTCAGAACAAGATAAAGTAGTTCTAGGCTTTTTTTCTTTCTCTCAGCACGTCTCTCTTCTCGGCCTGTCTCCACCACCACCTTACCAAGCAGCTGTTCTTAGAAGCTAAGGAGACCTTACTGTATTGACCCGGAGAATGGCTCGACTCAGGTTTTCAGGGTCAATTTGAAAGCATACTTTTTTTTTTTTACTTATACACAAGTATATATGGTAACCAGTGGTGTCATTCAAATGATTTAGGAACAGGAACTCACTTTTGAGTTCAAATTCAAATGTTGAAAACAAAAAAAGCCATGGAGCCTGTTAGGATCCGGAACACCCGTTCTGGTCCATTCCCCCTGAATGACATCAGTGATGGTAACCCATTAATCTCTTTGCATGGGCTTTTGGGGTACATTTTCTTTGCTTTTATAGTTTGATCTCTTAAAGAAAATAACACCTCGACAAATGTATGCTGTCCATCTAGTTCAATATTGACACTGACTGGCAAGGACACCAAAGTTTCAGAAAGGATTTTTTTCTCTGCCGCATCCAGAGGTGGCAAAGGGTTGAGCCTGGGACCTTCTGCATGCTCTTCCACTGAGTTTCAGCCACTTCAAGATTTCTTATGACTTCATTGTGCAAAAAAATAGTGCTTGCATTTTATCACACTTATCACCTTCTCCAGGGAGCTCAGGGTGGCGTACCTGGTCCTCATCTCTCCCCAATTTTATCCCTGCAGGAGGGGGAGGCTATGAGAGAATGGCTGGCCCAAGGTGACCAAGTCAGCTTCATAGCCAAGCAGTGATTTCAGTTGAGCCTCTTTGATCTTAGGCCAACTCTAATCATTGTACCATACAACTATACCATTGTACCACGTTGGTTACGTTATGCCTGTTTTAGGAATTCCACTTCAGTTCTGTTAGTAACACTTTTGATGTTGGCAGTCCTTCTTTAGTGAAAAAAATGTGTTAATACTTCTTGTTTCAAGCTTGGACGCACAAAAAGGCACCTGGTTTGTGCTGGAGACAAATTATGATCGGTGGAAAGATCCATTTTTCTTGGATGACAGAAGAACCCCTACAGCGAAGTGCCTGAACAAAACACTGCAAGAGGTAAACTTGGGAAACATGTAACTTCACGATGATGAGGCTGAGTGGCAGTGGTGTTCCTGCCATTTGCCCAGGGGGGCAATTGTCCCCAGGTGGCAAGACAGTGCCTGCTGCCAAGTAGTGTGCCATTGCCGCCTGTCCTCCAGAGTTCTTCTGAGGGTCAGGCAGGCTGTGCACAGAGTCCCCGGGCCCTGCAAAGGTATTCTGTAGCCTCCAGAGGGCCATTAAACAGTACTTCCAGTTTTCATTGAAAAACCGTAAGTAAAGCGTAAAGGCCTTCTGAAAGCTTCAGAATGATTTTTGAGGGCCTGAGGACGTCATGTGAGGCTCTGAAGGTTCCAGGTGCGTGGGGGGGGCAGCAATCTCTGTTGGGGGGGGGAGGGTGGCAGTCTACCTTCCTGGTTCCAGGTGGCAAATGGACCAGGGACACGACTGCTGAGTTGGAATGCACTCTGAGCTTAGAATTGCACTCTGCAATTTTAACCCAGGATTTTGAGGCCATGCCAATATTTTTTGAATAATCTCTCTCCTAAGATATAACTTCATGGAAGAGGGGAAGAAAAAAACACAGTCCCACAAAATGGTGAAGGTGTATTAAGTCACTGCTGAGTATTGCTTCCTGTACGCGGTTCCTGTACATGGTTCCTGTACACGGTTGTGGTAATATTACTCCCACATTGCAAATGGGGCAGCTGAGGCTGAAATGGTGCTTTTCTGAGCCTGCTTAATTATCTCCTGGTTTAGTCGTGATTTGAACTGGGAACTTCTGGTTTCTAGTTCAGCCCCAGGCATTTCTAGCTGTTGTGTAAGAAGAAATTGAAGCAAATAAAAGTTCTGTCTGTTAGTCCGCCAGGCCGGCTGCTGCCTTTCATCAAGGTATGCTGTTTGTGGGATGAACTTTGTGGGATGGGGAGTCATTCATTCTCATTGCTGCTGAACACAGATAGATGTTGCTGTTCTCCAGATCGTTAGAACTGCTATAGCAGCTACTGTTACTAAGTTTCACGTAAGTTAGTATTTGATGACAGAAACTGAAAAAAAAACTGTCTTCCCCCCCTTGTTCCAGAACATCTCCTTGCCAAGACTGTACGATGTTCTGTCGACAAAACCTATGCTCAATAAGGTAAGCTCCCCTGCCTTTCTCCTTCCCACACCACCTCCCTTGTATAAAGTATCCTAACTAAACCAGCTCTGCAAATATCAACATTTGCTCGTACGTGATCTGTAATGGTTCAAAGGGAATGCGCATTCTGTGCATTGGCAATGGCGCAGCTTTATAATTTGGACGGAAAGAAAAATGAAGACAAGGGTGAAGGTGTAACAAAACAGAAATAGATACATAAGAATGTTGACAGTGTCATGGAAGGGTGGGTAAAAGAGGAAAGCACGTGGTTGAAATTTGTAATGTTATTGAAAACAGCTGAGAGAGCAAGGTGATAAATGCTAAGGTATTGCTGTATTCCACATCCAAGGTGGCACACATATCACACAGGAACGCTTGTGGTGTTTATGAACAATGATATAACTGTCTTAAGCATTTTCCTTTAGTTCATTCAAATGTTTGTTTCCATCTTAGCTGACTGTGTCTACAACACTGATGGACGTTTCTGAAGGCCGGCTAGAGACTTACCTGAGGAACTGTCCAGATCCTTGTAGTCCCTGGTGAGAGCAGCGCTTTCCTGTGGAATAAGATCTGTGCAAGACAGATGTTGTCCAAAGGAAAACCCACAGCAGCTATATTTCTGCCAAGAACCTCCTTCACCTGCACTGTACTTCACAAGGTGGGGTTTTAGGCCTAGGAGATGCTTCTGAGAGGGAAATGTCCTGCTTTCTTTAACTACTTGCCGTTCGGGCAACAAATAAGCATTGAACATCCCACCACTCCTACTTACAACTGTCCGCTTTCTGGGAATGAAACTAAACGCTTGTCTCTGGGACTCTGCTGCTTCTCATGGTGCAAATTAGATCACTGTAAAAAAATACTGTCCTGCCTGATCCTATGCATGTTTCTCAGAAGTAAAACCCCACTTTTTCAGTGGGGACTTGTTTCCAGGTAAATATGTATGGGATTTCAGCCTGGGCAAGAAGAAACTTCACACATGGCATTGTACCAGTTCCATCACATGTAGGGTTCTCGTTGTCTTTTTTTTAAATAAAAAACTGCACCTGTGACTCTGCCCAGTGCCAACCATTCATCCCTACCCATACTGCAGAGTGTATTTTTCCCAGTTTCATGAAAGTCTTGGGTCTCTTGTGCTCTTCAAAAGTAAGAGAGCCCTGCAGTGGTCAGTCCAGTCTAGCAAGAGAGCACCACAGTGTCATTTAAAACGGCTAAGGAAGGGAGCTACAATGGCACACACTGCATCTCTTCTTTAAAAGGTCAGTGTGTTGGGGGAAGCAAGGTAGGTGGTGGAGGAGGGAAGAAGTGTGGTTGCTTGGACAACATGAACAAGCAAAGCAAGAAGTGGCTGCATATGGGCTGTAGTGTATGTTGCTATCTCACACTTCGGACTTGAATTTTGAATACAGTTGAGCACACTTCTCCAAAAAGGTTGATTCCACTGCTTCAGAATAAAAGCTGCTGTCTTTCCTAGTTGCTAATTAATGTTATGAATACTATACTGCTAGTCAGTATTAAGAATGTACCTTTTTAACACATCCTTGGTAATTTTACTATTAAAAGAAAGTTGGGGAAAACATCTCGTCTCGTTCCGTTCGCGTTCTGAAGGCTTCAGCTTCAGAAAGTGAAACAATGCTGTTGCCTTTTTTTGTGTAACCACCCGTTTGGTTCTTTCAAGGCTAAAAATTTCCATCAAAAATTCCTTCTGTCTGCCTCTACTGAACATGTGCCTTCAGATACCACTTGGTGAACAAAAGCAAAGAGCATGCTAAAGTAAAAAGAAGTCAATGACAGGTTGCAGTTCAAGAAGAAGAACTGAAGAAGAGGGTGTGACAGTCAAACCAGAACCGTAGTATCCTAAGGTTTCAGCATGTTTAGACACACAGGCTTTTTCTTCTGAAACCATCAACCTCTTTTTGCGATTGAAAACAAAATTGAACAGGGTAGGGGATGGTGGATGTGTCAACACCTTGGCACCTGAGATTGGCTGCATGAAAAGCACATGCTGTGCTAAGTTGAGAGCCCTGTCTAGTTGCAGACTCTGTGGCAAGACAAACATTCTCCCACATGTGAAAAGCAGCCAGGCCTTGTTTGCTGAGCTCATCATGGAACGAAACTTTAGGTACTTGATTTTGAAGTAATACTTTAGGAAAAGAATATCGCTGGCTTTGCCTTGTTTGGGTGGGCGGGCATCATGTTTGGCACCACAAGTGGTGCTGGAGGAAGAAATTATTTGAGCAACATAATTAAGCCTTGGGCTTGTCTGCAAAAGGCATGGCTTCTTTTGCTTTTTACCCCAACAAAAGTATGAAAACCAGCTAGCATGCACATAATCGGTGTCTACAACATATAGCACTGACAAGTTCCTGAATTTTGCTCCACATCCACAATTTGCCTCTGACGTCATAAAGCTGCTCCAGCCATCAGATTTTGTATCACAATAAACTTGTCCCGTATGTTATGCTGAGCGAATACCACTGTATTGTGAGTATAAAACGAAGAGGTGCACTTACTAAGTAGCGAAGGATTCATTTCATGGGTTTCAAGGACCCATTCACAGAGGCGGATCTACAGGGAGGGCAGAGCTCTAAGTTTTGCAAGGAGCCTTACCCTGTCATGTAAATCCCTCCTCTCCCTTGCTGCTGTAGCCAGTAAGCAACGCCAAGATGTTGCTTTTCCCTGTGAGGATTGGCTAGAACAGTGCAGGAGAGGAGTGATTTCCACTGCAAGGTAAGGCTTCTTGCAAAACTTAGAGCTTTGCCCTCCCTTAGATCTGCCTCTGCCCATTCACCCAGTCTAGTTTTTTCCCAATGTTTTTCTAGCCGCGGTTCTTCTTGGTCCCTGAATTGGAAAAGGAAGCAAGGATTGGACAAGAGAACAGAGGGTAGTGGTGTTCCAAAAAGCAGTGTTTCTCATACTACCCAATGTGGCAGAAACAATTTTTTTCTAATGGGCTAAATACTGATAATACATCTGTGCCACATTATTACTACTGTTTCTTCCCCAGAAATTTGCTATGGACAAACATCTGCCCAGCTGCAGACTAACACTGAGTAGCACAGGTCCCTTCTGCTTTGTCCCCCTCTTCCTTTTCCAATGCAGGCAGCAGGACCAGTGGAAGTAAGGTGGGCACCACTTGTCATTAAGGCAACTGGCTGAGGCTGCAATCCTACACACACTTACAGGGGAATAATTTCCATTGAATTCAATGGGACTAACTGAGTAGAACTGCTAGTCATCCTCATGACTGGCCCTTCATGGGACACAAACAAATCAGCAGGTGCAATGTTCTCTGACGGCTCGGCAGTGTAGATATTTTGTATTATTATTTTGTGTGAGCCTTTCTGTCATGTTCAGGCATCCTGGCCATGATGAAAATAATGTCCACTGGACTACTGCCTGCACTATTTCCCTCACTATCACAATACTTGGAATTTTTATACAAGTGTTTTGCAACTTGTGCCACTTAAATTGCAAGCCCTGCTGTGGTGCCTTCAACAGCAGCTCATAATATATAGGTGAGATAAATAGATCAAATTATAATTATGTTCTCACAACAGAATAGAAGAGCTGTCCCATCAGTTTTGCCCCAGTTTTTTAAATTGCTGTGTACAAAGCTGCTGTTAAAGGCAAGTGAACCACAGCAATAAAACATAGAATTGTTTCTAAAAAGTATGTTCTGTCATTGTTCCTGCTTTCCTTATCTTCCACAATCAGTTCTGTATCTGCTTCTTACATATCATGTGTCAGATACTGAAACAACACTGAAGAGTAGAATAAAGGGTGCCCCAATACACTGGCTAGATCCAGCTTCTTGCACAATTATAAGTAATCTTTGGCTCTACCAAGGTCTAGCCAGCTTTCTTTTTGGGTGAAGCTTGGAAAAAAGAAGTTGAAGGGCATGGCATAGCAGAAATGCTATGTGAGTTGTAAGGAATAGTTTATGTTCCACACTGTGGAACTATTCCACATAATAGTTTATGTTCCAAAAGTATTTCACTTTTCTCTTGGATTTTGTAGGGTTTGTTTATATGTAAATGTTTGCAAATATATTAGCCAACATATATTTGCATATTGCATTTAATACAATTTTATATGCAATTGGACTTCCCATGCTCAGTAAGGAAGATGCTCTCTCAGCTAAGTGGCACCCACCTTATTATGGGCAGTGATTGTATATAATATGAGATGTCTGTGTTTGAAGCAATATATACTCCCTCCCTGACCACTGTTTGGAGAACAAGGTGGCACAAGAAAGCTGTGGCTCAGTGATAGAGATTTTACAGAAATCTTCCATCTCTAGCATCTTCAGGCAAAAGGATACCCTGCTTTCCAAAAGCATGCAGACCCACTGTCAATTAGGGCAGATAGTACTGTATTGAGGTAAATGGTCCAATAGTCTGATTCCATTGTAGTCAGCTGTTCATCAATTTGATTCGATTCTATTAACATTTATTGGCATAGCATGCACAACCAGCAGAAGGCGTATTTGGCCTACAGAGAATTTAGTTAACGTACAATTAAAAATTAAAGAAGACACATTCTTTTCCACATGCTACGACCTCCTGGTTTGTTTCACTGGCTCGATCAACATATTTTAAGACAGCTGTGGCTCTTCCTATAATACCAGGTGTGTCCACAGATAGCAATAAATGAACTTTGTCTGTGTCTGGCCTTCTTCTCTTCTTACCTAAGATTGACTCTAGGTGTTTACGCGGAAGTTCATTATAACAAGGGCAATACAAGAGCCTGTGCTCAAGTGTTTTGATTGCACCCATTGTACAGGAGCACTGCCTGCTAGCATAAGGAATCCCACTGAATCTGCCATAAAGCAGGGCTGAGGGTAAAGCATTACATCTGCCCAATGACAACGCCCTATGCTCCTGTGGGCATTGTAATATAGGAAAAAAAGAGGCTGGCTGGCCAAACTTGATGGAGATGTGAAACCTCAGCAGAGAACAGGTTTTGGTGGCAGCATACTAGAACACCTGCCATTGGATATCTAATATCCTGCCTTTATTAATTTATAGGCACCCAATTGATTTAAGGTCCCATATCTAAACCTATAGATTTCAGTTTTTTAACAGTTCCTGATAAGCCATCGGGTAGCTTGCTGTCAGATAAGAATTGGTGAATCAGACTGTTGTAACAAATTCTCCACAAGAATTTACTGTACAGAGGTAAATGGACCAGTGGTCTGACTCCATTGCAGTCAGCTGTTCATCTACTTGAGAGAATGCAGAGGTGGGCCATCCCTGTTCTAGATGGAAAATATGACTGGTAAACATGTGAATGAACATCAAGAAATGTTTTCCTCTCCAGAAAGGAATTGCAACTAGCCTAAGGGAAACTGACAGCACAGACTGATTAAGTCATGCACCCTGAATAATAATTACATTTGTTCTGTGATGTTGAGCAAGCCCTTCTGATTGCTTTCATCTTGTTACCAACACACACCTACTGCAAAGGTTCTCTGGGGCTACCAGCACCATTTCAGTCTACGGGCTCCCATTGTGAGTATTATTTCACAATCAGGTCTATACCCTGCAGGAAGCATGGGGGCAGGGCCAGTTCTAGCAGTGGCGGGGCCCAATGCGGGGCATTCCTGTGGGAGGGGGCCCCCACTCACCAAAAAGAGTGGTTGTTGTGTCGTGTGAGGCACCTGGAAATAGTTGGTGGTGACATGATGACATCACTGCCAACTACTTCCAGGAGTCCCATTCTGGGCAGCTTGGAGGCAGGGGCAGGTGGGAGGGCCCATAGCAAAGCTGCTCTGCTCACCCCACTGACTTACAGGTCATAGTGATCCTGGCTACAGCAGCAGGCGATACGTTCAGTTCACTGTGCTGGTGCAGGAGCCCCAAAGTATGAGCCCTAATGTGACGACATTGGTCACATTGGCTTAAGCCTGGCCCCTGCACGGGAGTAAAGAACAGATAACTTCCAGCAGGTGCCAGAGCTCATCTGACTGACTCCTCTCAGGTGCCTGTAATTTGTAAGTTCATTGCCATTCTCAAGCAGCAAGGAAGGGAGAGACATAAGGAGGGGTGGAGTTTGTTAAAGAGATTATTTGGGAAAGCTTGCCAAACACCCTACGGTAAGGTTACACGTAAAGCTTTCCAGACACTTGGGGAGGTTTTGGCTGAGCCGCAGTTTCTTCTACAAGTACAAAGAGAGGTAACTAGCTAGCACATTATCTTCTGAAGCCAAGAAGTGCTTGATGTAATAAATACATGGCTCTTTGATACATCTGTGTTGAAGGAGCGGTTGATTTTTGCCCCAAGGTAATCCTGATGAAAAGTATGACTTTCGTCAATGGCTGTAATGCTAGGTTGATGTTGGCAAGCTTTTTCTTCTTCTTCAGAACTCCTAATATAAACAAACTGCCTGCAAGCCTGCTGTTGTGGCAACGTTTCTATCTACAATGTCAGTGTGATATTATAGATAGAATGGCTACATGGAATGGGATGAGACTGTCGGAGTGCAAGGGCATTCCTATGTTCCTTTTCTGGGCTGGCTTCCTGCCTGGAAAACTTGTATGTCAGTGTTTGTACCAGGTAGCTGTGGGGCTTGGGGGAGAGTTATGCAGCCCTCCTCACCCACCAATTGTGCGTTAGGCATCCTGGTAGGCATTACTGCTACCAGTATGGCAGGTTCAGTAACTGATGCAGCCAGAGAGACTGCCTGATGGATGGAAGCCTTGGCTACTCTCAGACCTGGTCAATCCACCGCACTCTGTTGTAGCCTCTCTGAAAGCAAAGCATTGGTGCAAACCTATAAAAGCATTTTCTTCAGGGAAGTAGCTGTTACGGAGGGCTGGATGGGAATCTCGATGAGCAAAGGATTAAAAACCTTCCCATCTCCCCCTTCCACCTATTATTTACTTAAGGGGGAGCATATGTAGATCCACCATGTGCTTCACATGATGTGTAGTTGTCCCTAAGTGAATTTAGGCTTTGATGCAGTTACCAGCTAATGTGGTACTTGTTGTACAGGTGAGTAGGTCACTTGTGAAAGTGGGAAAAGAGCGTAAAGACAGCCCTGCTGCTGAATAAGGCACAGATGCGCCTAGTCCAGCATTCTTACTGGCCAGGTGCCTCTAGAAGCTCTCAAACAGGGCTTAGGCATGTTGGACCACGGTTGGCCCATCCATGAAGTCAAATAAAGTGGTTGTCTCTGGCAGTAGAGTGGTAAGGTATGCCCATCTGTCTCCTCCTGCTGCTGCTGCTGCTCTTCCTTTCAATACCTGGCTTAGAAAGGGGGGGGGAGATTAGAGCTAGAACATTAGAGAATGGGAGATGCAGAGGTTAGTACATCTTTGGGTAGGAGAGGGGTAACATTTGGGATGCTGCAGGAGATCTTGGGCTAGCCCTCTGTCAGATGTCTCTTATCTCCATCACCTGATACTTAAAAGAGATGCTACATCTGTAAACATAAGGTCCATTTTGCCAGTAACTTCAGCTGTGTGACTCATATCCAAAGCACGGGAATTGTGTTTCTTGAACAGCCGCCTTAGTTGCATGTTAAAATGCAACATTTGTCTCTTTAAAATGGTGGAAAGTCTGACAAGCTGTTTTTCATATGGCATGGCGATGTGTTTTCTCAAAAAACATCAAAGATTGCTCTGGGCAATCTTTGACATAAGTAGCCCTTTGGATCCAAGTCTTGGACTGCATGTCTAAGCCCACTTTTTAAAGCTATTTCTGCAGTGGCCCCATTTTACAGTGCAATCCCAAGCATGTCTACTCAGAAGTAAGTCCCATTGAGTTCAATGCAATCTACTCCCAGTTAAGCAGATATAGCATTAGTGAATTTCAGAAGTTAAAATGTTGTGTTATGGGAGGGAAAAAATACTTTGTCCTGAGCCAGCTGTAGTGGCTAACCTTCAGTTCTCCTGTTATGAGAAACTTTGCTGTATCCAGGCACTCCGTATTTTTAATTTTATAAACATTGTTATAGCACTTAGGATTTATAGAACACATTGCAAATGCACAAAGTCCTTAACATACACCAACAGTATCATTACATGTCCTTCCCTTCACTTCTTTTTCTGAACCAACTCCACAAACACTATAGCCTCTCCTTTTATAGCGTAATTCATTTTTGTTGCTCTTTGCCAGCAATAGGATATTCTTTTCGAGATGTGATGACCAGAATGTAAAATGCATTCTAAATGTAGCTTCATGATAGGATATTTAAGAGGTCACAATGATGCATGCTTTATTTTCAACCTTTCTAATAACTCCTAACATAATCTGTCATCTCTGCTGCTGTAGCACCAAGTTGTGGTTGAGGGAAGCCGAGGGGATAGACTTTGGGCCTATTCCGTCAGCAGAAGTCATAATAGAAGTGCTTAGGTGCCAATTTTGAACTTCTTTTTCAAAGGATCTTGGTCTCTAGGAGAAGTATCAGGCTCAGCATAAGGCAAATTGGGATATTTGCCTAAGGGCATAAGTTTATTTCAAGGAAATAATCTTTTGCAAGAGCTTCCTGGGAGACATGTAACTCATGTTACATTATTAAGCCAAACATCCTATGTATGCATAAGTATCTGGCAGACCTATTAAAGATGGTGAAACTTACTTTTAAGGAGAGAGAGAGAGAGAGAGAGAGAGAGAGAGAGAGAGAGAGAGACTAACATTCTAATACATCTCTTATATTCATATCATCTGGGAACTTAGTTTTTAGTTCTACTTTTCAATTTGTATAGAATTTGTTTAAAGGCCTACTCTAAGAGCGCAATCCTAACCTGGAGTTAGGCTGGCACAGTTAGGCCAGCATAAGGGACACTGTAAAGTATATTTGGACCACTTTCGGAGTCAGAGAGGCCAGCAGAGAGATGCGCCATTCCCCCGACTCCAAGAATGGTCCACACACGCTTTACAGTAGCCCTTATGAACAGCCAAACTTTGCTGGTCTAACTGTGCCGGCCTAACACCAGGTTAGGATTGTGTTCTAAGACTTTGATCTTTCAAATACAATAAGTTTCAAACTACATAACTGTGACAGAAGAAATGAAATAGTTGCAAGATGAACACCTTTCTTTAGGCCCCAGCGTATTCCAGAGCTGCCCCAGCACAACCTGTCCAGCAACAGGTCCAGGGCTACCTTTGCTCTTCTCTTCCATCAAGAGGTTTTCACTCCAGTTCCCCACTGGACCTTGGCCAGCCTTCTCCAGGCCTGCTCCTATACTATACCTCTGTCTCTCTCTCCTTTTTCAAACCACACCTCCTCTAACAGGACCTTACCAGGTCAGAATGGCAGGTCACAGCAAGGGTTTCTGGGTAGTCTCATCACACTTTTTGGGAAGATCTCCTGCATGAAAACAGGGATGTGCACAAACCACATTTTGCAAGTTGAGTCACAACACACTCTGTCACTCGACTCATGGAAATTTTTTGAGTCATTTCTATTTGAGTCCCAAGTCATTTGGAGGAAAAAAGCCTTCCTCCTCCCCTCAAGCCCCCAGCCCCATCTCTTTGAACCTGCCTCACAGCACATCTGCTGCTGTCAATCTGAAAGACGGCTTCTGGATTGCCCACAAGGTCTTCTGGGGCAACAAGGAAGAAAAAAAGTAAGCAAACGTGCATATGCACGCACGCACGCACGCACACACACTAAAGAGAGTCAGGGATCAAATTCTAGTCATGACTCTTCTGAGTCAATGACATCTATGACTCAAGTCCAATACGAGTCTCAAAAAGCCAGCATTTTCATGCCTCTTCCATCAAGAGGTCCAAGTCTCACACCTCAAGTCCCCATCCCTGGAAAATAGTATGGGGGTAGTCAAGAGAAGCACCTTGGGTGTTTTTGAACTAGGTTTACAAGGCTTTTCTGCTGGATGCAGACATCTTCTTAAGAGGGAGGGGCGTCCCTCCAGAGGGAAGCAACTGGGGCAGTGGTTTTCAAAATATTTTTGTGCCACGACCCAGAGAGAGAGAGACTGTTGAGCTTGTCCCCCTCCTGGAACCCACCTCAACCCCCTGTTACTGCCCACTCTCCACCCGTTACACCCTTCCAACACCTCTGCTCACTGTAGCCAAATATTAGAGAGAGAGAGCTCAGAAAAAGTAACCATGAAGCTTGACACTAATGAAAACTATTTTAGCACAATTGCTAAGAACCAAAGCAGGACTGGCCTGGGGCACAATCTCCTTGCCCTTGATGCTCCCTTTATCTGATGGTGCTCTAAAAGATCGTCAACTTTTTCTCATTCTCATAATTTGCCATGACCCCACAACTGAGGCTTTGTGACCCCACTGGGGTCCCGACCCCAAGGTTAAAGAACACTGATCTAGGAGACACTGTGATGTTAGCTAGCCAAATGGGGATATTCTCCTTGGGATGGTAGGTTTACGTCAAAGGCAGATTGGGCTGCTAATGTTTGCCCTGGCTGTCTTCTCCCGAGATTCATCTTCCAGTGGTGGCAGAAGGTGACGTGATCGCATTCAGTGGCACACAAGATTCGAGGTGCTTTTCACCCTAAGTCTGCTGCCACCTCCCTGAATTCCGTAACTGATGGATTTGCTTCCCCTTCATTAAGTGAGAGGAAAGTGAATCAGAAGCCAGGAAACCTTCTTCCTGCTCCTTACTCTTTCACATGTTTCCAGCACTTTCTGCACTTCTTGTTTTAAGCACCCAGGCAAAGGAAGAGAAAGGTAAGAGGGTCGGAGATGGAAGCATCAGCAGCAGATCACCCTCAGCTGCCCCTGCTCTGTGATTAATATGTGTGAGGGTTACTGGTCTAAACATGTATTCAATACATCTTTATTGGTACACCTTTAAGACTACGTCTTTCAGTCTATTTGATTTTCCTTTTCCTTGGCCATTCAATAATGATTTAGGGGTTGCAATGGGAGACCAAGACATTATTACTGAGGTCCCTGCAGCACTGAAGCGCTTGGCCAAGTACCTGGTTCGTGGCTTCTATGGAGTAGAATATGCGCTGGCCCTTGATGTGCTGATCCGCTATCCATGCGTCAAGGAGGATGACTTGTTGCTGCTTCTCAAGTATGAACGCAAACAGCTGCGCACCATCCTCAATACTCTCAAGGCAGATAAATTTGTGAAGCTGAGGATGCGTGTGGAGACGGGGCCAAATGGAAAGAGCACCAGGCACAATTACTACTACATCAACTACAAGGTGCTGGTGGATGTGGTGAAGTACAAATTGGATCACATGCGCCGGAAGATTGAGGCAGGCGAGCGGGAGTCCACCACACGGTCTTCCTTTAAATGTCCTTCGTGCCTAAGCACATACACGGACCTGGAAGTGAATCAGTTGTTTGATCTTTTCACAGGTACGTTCTCTAGCTTGCTATGCTGTTCGTTTGTTCTTATCTTTCAGAAACCCTTAGGAGCATCAGTTGTATTTGGAGCATAATAGTTATGCTCAAGAACTAGAAGATTGTTTGGAGGATGTGCATTAGAATTCAGAGTCTGCCCTCTGTTTTTTCTTTTGACACCACCAACAAAAAAAAGGCAAATAGTCCCCTCTGCAAAGCACTGAGTCATTATTGACTCATGCAGGTAACATCACATTGCAGTGTTTACTAGGCAGACTTAGTTGTATGGGGTGCTTTGCCATTGCCTTCCCCAGTCATCTCTGCCCCCAGCAAGCTGGGTTCTCATTTTACCAACCTCAAAGGATGGAAGGCTGAGTTAACCTTGAGAACCCAATTTCTGCTGGGTTCAAACTCAGGTTGTGGGGGGAGATTTTGGCTGCAATATTGCACCCTGCCATACAAAGCTCAAGGTGGCCTTGGCCTTCCATCCTTCTGAGGTCAGTAAAATGAGTACCCAGCTTGCTGGGGGTAAATTGACTGGGGAAGGCAATGGCAAACCACCCCATGTAACCCCCATGAGTCAGTAATGACTTGGTGCTTTGCACAGGGGACTACTTCACCCAACAAAAGGTAAAGGGTTCCCCACGACCGAATGGTCTAGTCATGACCGGCTGTAGGGGACGGTGCTCATCTCTGTTTCTAAGCCTGTAGAGCCTGTGTTTGTCCGCGGACAAGCTCATGTGGCCGGCATGACTAAATGCCGTAGCGCAAGGAATGCCATTCCCACCGAAGTGGTCCCTATTTATCTACTTGCTTTTAAGTGCTTTTGAATTGCAAGGTTGGCAGGAGCTGGGACAAGCAATGGGAGCTCACTCTGTCACATGGTCTCGAACTCCCAACCTTCCGGTCAGCGGTTTAACCCATAGCACCACCACTTCCCAATTATCACCCAACAAAAGCAGCACTTTAATCCAGGAGGAGTAACTAAAACTGTTCCCTAGCAATGTATAGTTAGAAGTACGCTTGTGCAGCTGAGCCAAAGGAATTGAATTGGTATTGACCATCTGACAAACGCTACCACTTCCATTTTGCCGTCTTTATTTATGCTTCAGAGACGTTCCGTTGCACCTACTGCAATACTGAAGTTGAGGAAGATGCCTCTGCACTACCTAAACGAGATGCCCAGACTCTGGTAGCCAAATTTAATGAACAGATCAAGCCCATATTTATGTTGCTTCGTGAAACTGAAGACATTCTTTTGCCCCTTGACCTCCTAGAGCCCCAGCCAACAGAAATCCCAGAACTATCAACAAGGTAAGACATCTCTGTACCCATGAGGTTCTGAGTGTAAAATCCATAAGCTTATATAATCAATGCTGATGAGTTAAATAGTAGAGATCTGCCTGGGTGAAGTCAATTGTTTGGTATTGATGTAGGTGACAGCTCTACAGTTTGGCCTGGTATTGTAACTTTCCACAGTATCTGTAGGCCTCTTTTCCAAAAATCTGTAGTCCAAAGCAATGACAGTATATATGAGTGAATTAGGATGGAAAGAACCACATCATTCCCCTCTGCAGTTTTGGAGCTGATTACATGCAATATCCTCTGGAAAGATTCTTGCAGCATGTGAAAGAGATCTAACACGGTTGAGCTTTTCTGCAAGTGCTCGGTAGTTGTCAGATCTAACAGGAGGGAACATGTTTTGACTCCCCAACGCATCACAGCATTTCTCTGCTAGGAAGCACTTCCTTTGTCCTCCATTTTGTCCTAAGGCTTGTGATGCAAAATAGTAGGAACACATAACCCTCCCAGTATCTTAGTACCATTAGGCTGCGAAGTAGGGGGCTAGGATAGCACCCCAGACCATGCTAGACCCTACCCTTATGTGCTTCAAGGCTTTTGAGACAAAGGGCAGTGAGTCACAAAAATACCTCCTGTCTTCAGCATAGGTCTTTGGTTTTTATTTGATTTTCAGAATGAGCCCAAAACCAGCTGGAAAACAGATTCAGGAGCCACTGCAGAAACGCTTCAAGTCCTGAAACGCTTCAACTTTTCAGTCCAGTTTTCATTTGGGGGTGGAACTCTGCCCCATTCCTAGGAGGAATTAGCACATCTTCAAGTAGCTTACTAGGCCACAGCTGAGCACATTTGAGAGGGATCACATTGGTGATTCATCAGTGTTTTGGTAATGTTGACCAACAGTATACAAAATAGTCTTTAGGAATCTAGAGGATATCCCCATTAGTGCTCTCCAGTCTCATTCTCAAGATCCCTGTACAGCATCTGGCATAGTGCAATAAGAGACAGCTGTTTGTGGGGATTTCTCCTGTTCAAATCTTGTCTCTGCCATGAACTCGCTCAGTGGCCTTAAGCAAGCCACTCCTTCTTAGCCTCAGCTATATAATATGAGGATAATGATGCTTACTTTCCCAACAACTATCTTCTTGTAAAGATTCCATCGTGATAATACATGCAAAGTGTTCTGCACCTAGCATGCACGATACAAATGCTAGGTATTATGATGTACAGCACTAGATTTGCTTATAGCATTTTGGGGGGTGGGTGGAGAACTTTTCAGCCTGCATCTGGCTTATCTTTTACAACACCGGGTTGTTTCTATTTTACAATAACCCAAGCAACTAGTATCTTATAAAGTGGCATCATGCAGAGTCAGACCATTGGTCCATCTAGGTCAGTGCTGACCAGCAACCACTCTCCAAGGTTCCAGGCAGGATTTTTTCTCTATCCTGTCTGAAGGTGCCAGACATGGAATCGGATATTTTCTGCATGCAAAGGAGGTGCCCTTTCAGCATCATGGCTCCTTTAGACATTACTTGCAGAATAGATGTTTCTATTGCTTTTCAGCACAGGATTTGAATCATGCTTCAAGGAAGCAGATACCTTGATCTGAAAAAAAGTTCTACTTGAGCGTCTTTGAAACCAATGGGACTTAAGCATGTCTCTTTCCGAATTGAGGCCATACTGCTTTAAAATAGTTACTTTGGGTAGGGGAAAAATGAGACCTTGCCAATGAAAGTAATGTTTTCTTTTAGCTTGGCTCAGCATCTGGGTTCCAAAGCAGAGCTGTTTAGCCGCCCTGAAAAATGGGCAACCAGGAATTCCTCTGATAACATGTATGTCCAGAATCTGATTATTGATGTCCAAGAGTCTGAGAGTATGACAAAGGCAAAGGTTCAGGAAGCTAAAGAACAACCTGTGTGGATGGCCGAAAGTACTGTGCAAGGAGCCTCTGTGGATATGATTAATGCTCCTGTTGGTAAGCCCATCTTGCATGAAAAGAGTGTATTTCACACTGGCTTTCTTCCCCTGTATTGTATTATCTCATTCAACTCCCATAAAAGGGTATGCTTTTGCGTATTGCACAGGGGGACATAGTGTTGGGAAATGCACATGGGCAGACAGAGGCTAGCATTTCCAAGCAGGATTCCTAGCCTACTCTTCTGGGCACAGTTTACTCGGAAACCAATCTTTTTAAATGTACACTCTTGCCAGTGGTGTCATTCAAATGATTTAGGAACAGGAACTCACTTTTGATTGGCACTTGTCGGGAACCCGGAACCAGCCACGGAGCCCGTTAGGATCCGGAACGCCCGTTCTGGTCAGTTCCCCCTGAATGACATCACTGACTCTTGCATGCTCTCTCCCCTACCTCTCTGCTTAGACCTGGGTGTACAGGATCTGCCTGTAACAGGCCAATTTGGAGAATTCCTTACAGAAGTTGGTGCTTGGTAGCTCTTGCAATTTTTAGTAGTTTAGCAGAGCATGTATTCAAGTGAGGAAAAACTTCTTCAGTTTGTTTGTATTTAACACGCTAGATGTTCTTAAGAATGTGGACAAATGCATCAAGGAATCTGCCACTGAGAGTGAAGTCACCAAAACACTCCTCATCCATGAATGCAAGTCTTCCTCTGTAATGAGGCATGCCCTTCCTTTGGCCAAAAGCAGGCTGCGTGACTCAGAAACTTACACCAGTGAGTCTGAGGAAGAACCCAAAGCAGAAGTGGCAAAAGCTACAGACAGTGACTTGGAAAATGAGGAGGAACCAGGAACACTAAATCCTACTGTAATGGTGGCTGGGCAGCCACATTTGTACAGTGAAGTAGGTGAAAATCCAGAGCTAGTTTCATTTATGACAGATGAAGAGAGAGAAGTTTACATTAAGGTGGGGCAAGAAATGTTCCAATCTGTCTTTGAGTAGATACATGTCTAAAATCCATTGCTCAGGTTAAACTTTTTTGTTAAATTGATTAATCATACAGTAAGCATAGATGTTGCAGTAACTGGTCTTTTGTTTTAAAAAACAAAGGTCAATGACAAAGTTGATACAGCCTCCAGAAGCTGCCAAAAGCAGGCAATATTAAGTTCAGACAGCAAGTCTATTTTGAAGTATCCCAAGTTGTTTTTTTAAAGGTAAATAATTGTAAATTTGGATTATACAATGCATGAATTGTAAAGGCCTGGAAATACAGTAAAATTCAGCTAAGTGAGGTTTGGTGTATGTCTTTGGAGAATGTTAAGTAGAAGCATAACTGTCTGGGACTGGAGTGCTACGGCAGTGTAACTGTGTGGCTGCTCTGGGGCATTTACACATTGTATTTCTTCACCAGTGAGGATGCGAGTCTGTTGGGGAGATATAGTCATTGGATACTATATACAACACAATAGAAAAAGAATTACTTCTAATTTATTTAAGCCAAAGGAAGAACATTCCTTCATATCAGTACTACTGTTTCAAGAAAATTTTGAAAAGGCTTCAGTAGTGGTGTACTTGAGCTTTTTTGTAAAATAAGGTTTTATTCACTCTGTTAGCACTTAGAACAGTTACTAAGACATGGGGTGGCAGAGGGGCTGTCACCCCAGGAACAAAATTCCTAGGGACACCGCCACGGAGCATGACCAGGCTGTAAAAAACCAAGGAATTTCTTACCTGTAAATTCCTATTCTGGGATGAGGAATGGTGGCATTCGAAGACTAGTGTAAAATGATGCACATAAAGTGATGCACAAGTGTAAAGCGATGCACATTGGGGCAAAAAACCAAGACTTCACCTATAGACTTATGGGTTCTGAGCTGTCTGTGATAGCTCAAGAGAGAGATCTTGGGGGGCTGGTGGACAATTCAACGAAGGTATCGACGCAGTGTGCGGCAGCAATTAAGAAGGCCAATTTCATGCTTGGGGTAATTAAAAAAAGGGGTTGAGAATAAAACAGCCCATATTATCATGCCATTGTACAAATCAATGGTAAGGCCACACCTGGAATATTGTGTACAGTTCTGGTCGCTGCACCTCAAAAAGGACATAGTGGAGCTGGAAAAGGTGCAGAAGAGAGCGATGAAAATGATTATGGGGCTGGGGCACCTCCCTTACAAAGAAAGACTGCAGTGTTTGGGGCTCTTTAGCCTAGAAAAAAGGCGCCTGAGGGGGAACATAATTGAGACATTCAAAATTATGCACAGAAGGGATAGCGTCGATAGAGAGATGTTCTTTTCCCTCTCTCAAAACACCAGAACCATGGGGCATCCACTAAAACTGAGGGTTGGGAGAGTTAAAACAGATAAAAGGAAGTACTTTTTTACCCAGCGGGTAGTTAATCTGTGGAACTCTTTGCCACAGGAGGTTGTGATGTCATCTGGTCTTGATGCCTTCAAGAGGGGATTGGACAGATTTCTGGAGGAAAAGTCCATTGTGGGCTATAAGCCATGATGGGTTGTGCAACCTCCTTACTTTAGTAGTAGACTACTTCAGAGTACCGGGTGCAAGGGAGTGGCAACAGGATGCAAGCATCTTGTTGTCTCATGCCTCCCTGGGGCACCTGGTGGGCCACTGTGGGATGCAGGAGGCTGGACTGGATGGGGCTTTGGCCTGATCCAGCAGGGCTCTTCTTATGTTCTTAAGACCTGCGGGTATGCCCCTCCTACTCAGATAGGCAGGGTCGGCTGAAGATTAGACTCCACCCAGTAGGAGGGCATCCCAGCCCCCAGTCCGGAACTGAAGAGCTATGAGACCTCCTATGTCAGTGAGTCACTTTGTTTTCCAATTCCAACTTAGAAACTTCGCTGACAAAACTTAGAAACTGGAACTCATGTTAGTAACACACACATAAGAAACATGAACAAGAAGGATGGTAAAGTAGAAAACAGAACCTAACCACCACCCTCTGTAAACGATCCCACTAAGCCATTAATCCGCCGAGCCTGGATTGCGGCAGGTTGCGTCCTTCCTCATCCCAGAATAGGAATTAACAGATAAGAAATTCCTTGGTTTCTCTGGGAGGAGGAAGGGGTGGCATTCAAAGACCTGCAGGATATATGAGCCATGCAAACAGGGGAGGGGCGGGCCAGGCGAGGCTATTTGCCTAGACACTCACCACCTTCAGCAGGTGTTGGCCTCAGCAGAAGCAGCGACATCAACTCTATAGTGCTTGGTGAACGTAGTGCACCGAGGACCACGTCGCCGCCTTGCAAATCTCAGATAAAGAGGTGTAGCCCTCGAAAGCTACGGAGGTAGCAGCCCCCCCTGATAGAATGAGCTGTGATCCCCTCAGGTGCTACCTCCCCCAAAGACGAATAGGCCATCTGGATGGCCTCTCGAAGCCACCAGGAAAGAGCAGACACCAATGCTCTTTTGCCCTTAGATGCCCCCCTGAAGTTCACAAACAGTGTGCCAGTCTTTCTAAATCCCTCTGTCCTATCAACATAAAATCTTAATGCCCTGCGTACATCCAGTGTGTGCCAGAGCTTTTCTTTTTGGTGTACTGGGTTTGGACAAAAGGAAGGCAATACAAGTCTTGAGATCTGTGGAAAACCAAGTTAACCTTTGGAATGAAGTCCAGATCCGGTCTTAAAACCACCCTGTCCTTATGAAAGACACAAAGATTAGGATTGGTTGACAAGGTCCCAATTTCAGAAACCCTCCCAGCCGAGATTAATGATACAAGAAAAACCACTTTCAAGGTAAGTTCCTTCAAGGGAATCTTGGCCAAGGGTTCAAAAGGTTTCCCCACTAAGGCATTCAAAACCTTGTTCAGATCCCAGGATGGACATCTATTCATCATGGGCGGATTGAGCAAGGACACCCCTCTGAGGAATCTTTTGATGTGAGGGTGGGAAGCAATTGGGGGGGGGCGGCGCGGCACCCAGAATGCTGTTGAGAGTGGCTACCTGCCTTTTCAATGTGTTGGTGCTGAGCCCTTTTTTGAAACCTTCCTGAATAAATTCTAGGATGTGTTTGATTTTAGGTTTAGTTACCCTCACCCCTTTAGCCCGACACCAGTAGGCAAACTTTAACCAAATCCTATTGTATACCCTCTTGGTGGAATCCTTTCAATAAGCTAACAGAGTTGGTAAGACCTCCTCTGGATAGCCAAAGGACTTTAGGGCCTGCCGCTCAACCTCCATGCTGCCAGGTGGTATATCAGCGGTCTGGGATGAAGAAGCGGCCCCTGTAATAGAAGATCCGGGACATTCAGTAGGATCCACTTGGGACAGCTTGTCCCATGCTGCCCTTGCAGGTGACTCTTGAATTGAATTAGGGCCAATCTGACTGCCCTTAATTCCAATAGATTGATGCTGTATGAAGTCTCCTCCGAGGACCATGTGCCTTGTGCCAGTGCTTCTGCCATGTGGGCTCCCCAGCCCATGATACAGGTGTCTGTCGTGACTATCTTCCTCACTGGTAAATTCAAACTCATTCCCGCTGATAGTCGACCAATGTTTCGCCACCAAACCAAGCTGCCTTTCAGCAGAGGAGTAATCTGTAACTTCAATGCTTCTGAAGTTCTATCTGTTTCTGAAAGGGCATCAGAAAATCTTGTAGATATTGTGAGTCTGCTCTGGACCAATTCACAGGGTCTTGGCAAGACACCATCATTCCCTGAAGTGAAGCCAAGTCCATGAGGTCCATTACTTGACTCTGAAATGTTAGTGCTAAGAGTTTCAACTTTTCCTGTCTGCCCATAGAGGTGGATGCTGTAAATGCCTTGTTGTCTATCTGGATTCCCAGATATTCCACTCTCGATGAAGGCATCAGATGACTTTTCTCTTTGTTGATGACAAAACCCGCATTTTGAAGACAATGCAGGGTCAGTTGAACACTCCTGAGAGCACTCTTTCGAGACGATGCCTTCACCAAGATGTTGTCTAGATAAGGAAAGACATACACCCCGTTGTCTCAGAAACGCCACGGTTGCAATCAGGAGTTTGGTGAATACTCTGAGTGCTGCAGTCAGTCCAAAAGGCATTGACCAGTACTGAAAATGGTCCTTCCCGTAGGCAAAACGCAGGTACTTCCTGTGACAAGGCCAAATCAGAACATGGAGATACGCTTCCAATAAATCCATAGAGGCAAGAGGTCTCTGTTGCAGTTTCACACTACAGACTCCAGAACTAGCTGAAACTGGCAT
>JAJKFI010000003.1:12427032-12451897 GCA_029204185.1 Lerista edwardsae | reverse complement strand
GTCCACAAGCCCCCAACTCTGCTGTAAACATTCAAAACAAACAACAGTCTCCCTGTTCCAAAGCTGCCACAATTGAACACCACATCCATCCAGAATCTCCGTTTCTTCAGGAACCCTTGAGCCATTTTAGATTGAGAATAGCTCTGGTATCCCCGTTCTTTTTGGGAACCAGGAACCACAATGAGTAGATGCCCGATCCTCTCTGCCGGATTGGAACTTTCTCTATGACCTTTATGTCCAGAAGATGCCTGATAGCTTGTAATTTCAGAGCATGCTTCACCGGGTTCATGGAGACAGGGACTTTCCAGAATAGTTTCCGTGGCTTCTTGGTGAACTTGAGAGCATAACCACGGGAAACTGTTTCCTGCACCCAGGCATCTGAAGAAATTAATTTCCAGTACTCTGCAAAATGCAGACGCCCCCCCCCCAATAGCGTCACAGGATCTTCCTGGCCTGGCATCAGTTATGCCTTTGTTCCTTGGTATTCTTGGTGGTATTGGAACTGGATTCCCCCTGTGAACGTCCTTTAGGGGTAAACCGAGCTCTATTCCATTTGGGTTTGGGTTTGAACTGTTCCTTCTTAGATGGTCTGAACGAAAGGAACAAAAGGATTGGTGCTTGGTCTTACTCTGCTCCTTCTTTCCAGATGGTAAAACTTTTCTCTTGTCCTTATTTTCCATTAGAATTGGATCAAGAGCCTCCCCAAAAAGCTTTGATCCCTGGAATGGGATCCCTACAAGCCTCGCCTGGCAGTCTGCATTCACCTCCCAATTATGCAACCATACGTTCCAACGAACTACCACATTGGTTGACATGGAATGTGCCACAAATTGGAGAGCATCAAAGGAAGAATCTGCTGCAAAAGCTGCCAGTAAGGCAATTTTCTTTAGGGTACTTTTAGTTCTGGACGACAGACTTCGGTCAGTTGCTCCCAGTTCTTCTGCCCAGACATATGGCCCTCTAGCCATGATGGAGTTAGCGGCTGTAGCGCAGAAAGCATGGGCTGAACTTTGGAAGCTCTTTCGTAAAGATGCTTCCACGTTCTTGTTGCATGGGTCCTTAGGACCACCCTCCCCTTCTGACGGAATCACTGCAGAAGAAGGCAGTGCTGCCACAGAGGAATCAACTATCGGAACTTGCAATGAAGATAGGACTGAGTCCGGGAAAGAATATAGCTTATTGCTAACTTTAGAAGGATGCTTGATAGAAGTTGGAGCCTTCCATTCCGCATCCAACACCCTTTGAAATGGCTCAGGAAAAGGAATGATGGTTGGTTTCCCTGGGGCTTGGGGGAAAAGGGGATCTGTTTGTTCTGAGAGCCAGAAGAACCACCCTCCACAGGATTCATCTTAAGAGTTCTTACTACCTTTGGCAACATCCGGGAAAAAGATCAGCAGGAAAGAAGCAATCTACCTTGTGTTCCTGTCCATCCTCCTCCCCAGCTAACTCACCTTCCTCCCTGTCAGATTCTGAGGCAGGTGAAGAAGAGCTCTTATAGATACACTTGGAGACAGGCGCTCTTTATGTCTCTTTTTAGACCCATGCTTTTTGCCTTTCTTTTGTCCCTTTGTCTTACGTCTATGCTTAGTTTTGCTCTTTTTTCTGGAGTACCTCTCTTCCTCCTCAGAGGAAGAATAGGATCCAGTATCGGGCAAAGAAACTGGGCTGGGGGACTGGTGGCGTTTCCCTCTCCTGGCAACCACCTTCTTCCCCTGAATGGCAGAAGTAGCCTGAGGTGACATGAGACCCTGCTGTTGCAGCTGCTGCATGGCCACCTTCATCATACTGGTGAACTGATCCTGGGAGACAAGTCCCTGCTGACTTGCTTGTTCCACTCCCACCATATCGGAAGGGCCCACAGACCCCCCCCTTCCCCTTCATTTTCTGCCATCGCGGTACTTGCGGCTCTAAAAAATGGCGGGAAACTCAGCCGGATTGAGCTGTTGACCTCTGCCTCCCAGATGCTCTCACTTCAGGCATTCGAGGTCTTCATGGTCTCTCCCCTTGCTCACAGGCCGATACTCGGTATCCATGTAGCTCCCTCAGTCCTGGGCTGAAAAACATCATACATGCTTGTAAAAAGTGCAGACGCTTGAGACAACACCCCTAATTCTCCCTCAGGGGCTTGTTGCAGCTGTCAGGGAGCTAGGCGTGCTAGGCCTCACACCAGGACTTCAACCCTTTGTACTCCGGCCCGAAGGCGCTGGAGTGGTCATAGTGCAACGACAACAGCTCCGAAGGGTCTGTTCTTTTGCTGCGAGACAGAACGGTTAGCCACGATGACAAGGCTCCATTAACCGTTGCACGGCAGGGCCGCGTTTACCGGCTGCAGCACTGCTACCCCGGGAGCAGCCTCTGCCTGCCTCTCTCTCTCTCCCCCCCCCCAGTCTGGCTGTTATTCAAGAAGATAGAACAGATCGAAAAAGAGGAAAGAAAGGAGAATAAAAGGTATAGAACAAGAAGATAGAATAGATGATTGAAAAGAATCTTGAGCCTAATCTTCTGTCATGCTCTAAGAAGCTCGACTAGCAGGACCTTGTCTCTAGGAGGCAGGGCTGAACTGCGGGCTAGGATGCCCTCCTACTGGGTGGAGTCTAATCTTCAACCGGCCATGCCTATCGGAGTAGGAGGGGCATACCCGCAGGTCTTCGATGCTACCCCTTCCTCCTCCCAGAGAATAATATATTCTGACCAGTGCCAATCAGCTGTGTTTGGAGGGAGGGAAGGTGAGTCATGTGAGCTTGCTCAGTGTGCCTCCTGCCCAAGTATACACACTCTTTGTGGCGGCTGTTGTGTGGTGCTGCTGCTCTTTATCTCAAAAGTGCTGGAAGCTACCCCCCCCCCCCGGCTCTCTTGCACTCTCCCTCCAGCATTTTTTTGTTGACATCATGAGCAAGAGACCTTCTCATCTTAGCAAGTGGTAGACAGCATGTGCGGGGAGGGAGGCAAAATAACTTTAATTCTCTTGCCTTGCTAAAAGCAGTATGGGGGGGAACCAGGAGAAGGGGTAAAGTCCTTGTGCTGTTTTGCTTGCTTTCTGTACTGACCATCAGAAGAATAGCCTGTGGCTTTGAGTGACTAACAGGAAATGTGCAGCTGGGAGAGCTGGGCTCATTCCTTTGGCATAACCCCAACAAAACCTTTCTGCTAAACCCAGATTTGGTAGTAGCTGCTGCAACCTTGCCAAATTCGACTGGCCCGAAGTGGTGAGTGGAAGGGGAAAGGGAAGACTATTGCTGATAAAACTAACTTTGTACATGCTCAGGAGCGCCCTTGCCCTTATTGGGCAGAAGATTTGGTTGAGAGGGTTAATGCCTCCGTTTGCCTGAAGATAAAGAGCTGAAGATATGCAGTTTGCCAGTTCGGGACTACCGGAAGTCTCTGTGAGCAGTAGACCTTGTAAACTGTGGCTGATTAAAAGCTGAGCTGTCTCTGGCTGCCTTGTGAGAGGGGGAGTGTGCTGGGTCAGCTGCTTCTCTGGTGGGAGTAGAGAAGCCGCTTATCAGCCAGCAGAAGACAAACATGTGGCTAGAAAGAAGACTAAATCCAAAAAGATCCATCTGTTTGTGTTGTTGTTCTTGTAAGATAGAACGTTCTGTAAAAATTGTAAAAACCTTCAGTTTATGAATAAAGTCTGCCCATGTAAACCGCCTTGAGTTACAGTCATTAGATCTAATGACCTAAGAAAGGCGGTATATAAATATGATTATTATAATTATAATTATTACAGCTTTGCATTGAGGTTGCATTTGCTCCAAGCTTGAACCCCATTTTTAACTATGTCCTAGGTGTAGGAGGGAAAGTCTCATTTCACCCAAGAAATAAATCCTAGTGACTAAAAATGAGCTCTGCCGTGGTATGGCCAACTTTGCACAGGAGTCACTTTTTCTGATTGCTTGTCTCCTGAACTCCACACATACTACCTTTGGCTGAAGTTTAAAAAGGTAAAGGTAAAGGTTTCCCCACGACCGAATGGTCTAGTCGTGACCGACTGTAGGGGGCGGTGCTCATCTCCGTTTCAAAGCCTGTAGAGCCGGCGTTTTTGTCCAATCATGTGGCCAGCATGACTCTACACCGTAGCGCACGGAACGCCGTTACCTTCCCACCGAAGTGGTCCCTATTTATCTACTTGCATTTTTTTTTTTTAGGTGCTTTCGAACTGCTAGGTTGGCAGGAGCTGGGACAAGCAACGGGAGCTCACTCCGTCACGCAGTCTCGAACTCCCAACCTTGCGGTTGAAAGCCCAGCAACAGCGGATTAACTC
Organism: Lerista edwardsae; assembly: GCA_029204185.1. Classification (NCBI taxonomy): domain Eukaryota; kingdom Metazoa; phylum Chordata; class Lepidosauria; order Squamata; family Scincidae; genus Lerista; species Lerista edwardsae. The sequence goes on along the minus strand of JAJKFI010000003.1, from coordinate 12,447,633 downwards.
GCTGCGCCACCACGTCCCTTGTTTAGGGTACTGAAGTTTAGGGTAAAGAAAAACCTGCATTCTGTAATACACAAAGCAGGAAGAACACGATGTTTCACTTAGTTACATAATTAGCTTACTGATTGCATTAGATTTAAATAATAATCACTTTAATTAGACCTGTCCACAGGTTAGGGTACACAATATACTTTCCTTGCCCTGGGCACTACAAGCCCACACTACGCTACTGAGTGCTATCATTAAACTAAATGCCAGGGTTATAAACCCTTCAGTGGGTGGGTTCCTTGAACAGAATACTATAATGCCAAAGACTTTTGAAGCATTGCTCTTTAACATTCTCTCTGGCACAGAAGTGTTGTACTAATTTGCTTAGTGGAAGTACTACTGGAAATAACTGGCAATGTCATCACAACAAGCACCAGGAAGCAGCTCAGGGCAGACAAGAGGCTTTTTCAAGCATGCAAAAAACAAAACAAAACCAAGCTTCCTCCTGCTGCATGATGCATTGCTCATTTCGCTTTCAGGCAGCGGGGGTCAAGATGCCACCTCAAGTACTACCAGTGGCACGAATACCACTGGTTGAGAAACTCTGACTTAAAATATAATCTAGGATGCTTAATGAGAAACACCCAGTAGAACCTATTCAGCAAGACGTTTTGGCAATCTGAAAGTTATATTGTTTTACACCCTCTAATAATTCTTTGAAGAATTATTGAAATTTTTCCTCTGGATGTGTTGATAGATTTGTTTTTTGTGCTTGTTCTTACACTGATGAGTTTCTTTCTTATGTAATAAGAATGCAATACTGTATAAAAATTCAAACAACCACTGAGTTGAATCTACAGAACTGCCAGCAGCAGAATAACACTCACTTGTACTGTTTTCGCCCAGTGCCATAATAAAGAGGTTCTACAACAGTTCTCAAACTCTTGTGCAAGTGGAACACTACTCCTAAGTGTGTATTTAATTTCACTTTTCTGATACCATGCTCTAGCACATGATGTAATAAACAAAGTAAGACCTTTCCATGATTGGAAGGTACCTTCTTCATGCAGAATGGTACCTCTGAATTGAATCCATTACCTGTTTCCCAAAGAACAGTGTCTCCTCTGAGTACAAAAATGTTAGTCTCCATAGAACCTAGCAATATACACACAAAGAAGTCAATAGAAAAAATTCCCTTGGCTCCCAATTATTTCACTCTGTTCACAGAACTTCATATAGCATTGTTCAAGAACACACACACACACACCCCTACATACAAGTCAAACTTTATTTAAAACTACATTTCAAAATTGCTAAAGTCACAATAAAAATAAAATGACAAAAGAACTGTGCAGCCAGTCTGAAAACTCAGTTTTAGCCATTTAGACTTATGAGAAAGAATCAGCATGCCTATTCTAAAAGGCAATGTGTGAAAAACTAATTTACATTTTTATACAGATTAGAATGCACGTAGTAGCAATTTTTCTATATGCTTCTGTCAATGAAATAGGCCAAGGAGGAAGCCTGGCTATGTGTGCGTCTGTTTTTCATGCACTCTGAGCTCCGACGGTCTCTGTAAGAAGAAGGGGAAAAATACACTTGTTAATTAAATGTTTAGCAACACAATATGAAGTTTAAAAGAAACTGTTTTCAAGGAATTGTTACCTATTCTTCAGTTTCAGACAAGATTATTTTTCAATTGCCTGTCAAGGTAATTTGCTAATCTTATAGCCCAACACTGATACATGATCAATTCAGAACCATGGATGCAATCTTTCCCCCACCTTTCTCTATTCATTTAAAACAGAGGCAGAAGACCAACCAGAGAACTACTAATTTCATTCCCAAAAGTTCTAGGGCTGGAGTTCAACAACTTGGGTCACATATATTTCAAAACTTAAGTCAAACAATACTGAATAAGGAATTTAAATTATCTTACCAGGTTCCTTCAGCATTTGAGGATCTCCTGCTAACTGTTCACCTTGACTTTCTGCGCCAGCTAGTATTTCCTCAACAATATTGTTGGCCTGAGTCTCTGCCACCATTTTTTTCATTAGATCTTCCTAGAAATAGATAAAATCTGAATTGTCATCACTGAATTGTCATTCCTTATCCAACACAGGATAATGTTAAAATTTAAAAACAAAACCTGCTTTGTACATTTCTGAATACAATAATGTTCAAGCAACATACCTCTGAGTAAACTGCAAGTTTAAGGGGCAAATCTTCAACCTTTACAAAATCATCTTCATCAGATTTCTGACTGATGTTTCCGGAACCAGTTTCCTGTTGATAGAATAAGTTTTAAAATTAACCTAGTTCAGCTTAAGAACATACTAATTTATCTAGCCAAGCATTTGTAAGTACCACTGATTTCAATACGAGAACCACCATACAGTATATTTAAATATCTCCCATTGAAATTAATGGGACTGTGGTGTGTTCAATATAGTTTCCATCATGACCTAATTAACCGTTTCTAAGCTATTACTTCCCAAAATGGGGAACCTTTTTTCTAATGTGCAGGGAAAAGAATTGTTCTGGGAAAAGCATGTCAGAGCACAGCTGAACAGGTAACATAAGACTTTTCCCATGCAATGTTTGAGGAAAAGATAATTCCAATTACCCCTGTCAAGGCCTGCTGAAGCTATTTGGCTAATTGAGGCAACATACAGTCCACTGCCCACACCCCAATCTGCCCACCCCAATCTGGACTCTTGAATCAAAGCAGGAAGTGAAAAGCATGCTGGATCGCCCCCAGAGTGCTCTATACTTCCTCCTTTGAGGAGTGAGTTTGTTGCATTCCGACACCCTTCCTCCACTGGTTGCTTTGAAAGAGCTTAGTGAGGGAAGGAACAAGTTTGCTCTTTCCTCCATGTGGGCTCTTTAATCATAGGAGGAAACTTGCTCCTTCCCTCACTAATCTCTTTCAAAGAAACCAGTGGAGGAAGGGAGTTGGAATGCAACAAACTCACTCCTTCCTCCACATGGGCGCTTTATGCAAAGTAGGTACACTCAATTCCCTGCCTTGATTAAAGAGCCACGTAGAGGAAGGGGCCAGTTAGGCGCTTGGCTCTAATCACATGGCCACAGAACTGGAGGGGCGGGGAGATGGTGGTTATCTGTTCATTTCCCCTCTGCTTAGTCTCCAATCCACCACCTGATGCAAATGGGCTCATTTGCATCATGGATGGGCTGACCCCTCATCCTGCCTATGTGCGCTCATACACAGTCTAGGAAAAGCTTCCGATAAGCCCAAAATCTCAAAAGGGACATGCTAAGTAAGACATTTGAAAAACGCCCTGGCAGCAGTCTAATTTTACAGCTACATTTTTATATATAAAGGGGAGAAAAGAATAGCTGAAGTCAAATTATACATACATATTCATTCACCATTACAGGAGACTCTGTATCAGGACTGCCAACTACAGAGCTTTCAGGAGTTCCCGATGAAGATTTGGTTTCTCCATGCACTGTTTCTGATGTTTGATTTCCATTTTCTGCCAATGATGGCTCTGGTTCTTCTGCTGTTAATACAGTGCCAGGATTAAGATCTTCAACAACGTTAACGGCTAATGCCTGTTTATCTTCTAATACATTAAGATACTGAGGAACAACAGCAGGTAAATCCTGATCACCTGAAAAAAAATGCAAACATTTTATTTAAATAGATTTCTAGCATTATTTAGATAGCTATCAAGAGAAATGTCCTGATTAATCAAAGCACAGCCCAAATCGCTGGACCTAGTAACATTAAATTCAAGTAGTATGTTCCTTCTGTAAGCACCCACGAAGCAGGGATTTTTAAAAATATGCCCCCTAAGGGGGTGAAAAGGGGTAAAATGTGTTTTTACTAATCACTCGAAATAGTTCAGTTCAGATGAAAGTTCAGCAAAGAGTATTGTGATGACCAGGCAGTAGCAGTTAACAGCAATTAGTTAACTGATTTGCTCTCTGGAAATCAGGCTAGAGCACAGCTACGAGCCCTTGTCAGACACCAGGCTGGCAGGTATGGAGGCCCCACTGGAAGACAGTGGTGGCGGCAGACCTGGGGATGAAGAGCATGTTGAATCCATGTACCTTTCACACACAACTGTAGTCCATTGCCGATGCATCATCTCAACTCATGGTGGTTCACCTATGAATTGTTGCCAGTGGATATAAAGCAATGGTGCGTGCGAGATCTTATCGCCCCCATTCAATGCCCCCTGCCCCTTTCCTTAAAAAAAATTTTTTTTTAAGTTTTATTGATTTTAATATAAGGATACAGTATAGGGTAATGGAAACCTTGGGAAAAGGGAGCATTAAGGATGACACAAAAGGCTTACTGTCTTGGGATAGCAGTGTTTCCAATCTAATTTATCTTAGAAAAGATAATTTATCTCCTTTTTTGGTGGAGCTAACAAGGGACAGGCAGTGTTGGGAAAAAAATACTCAGATTCGAGTTTTGACGTTTTGGCTTGACTCATCTGAATTGAGTTACGCATGTCATTAACTCACTCTGCCTCGCTAATTTGGCTATTCACTAATGAGTCAGCAATTCCAGCAACTTGAATTAGTGGGCACACTTGCTTACACTTTCGGAGATATGGAAGGGGCCACAAAGGGGCCACCACCCACAATTGACACGAGCTGCAACATCTGCTTAATGGATAAGCCTATTTGTCTAGATGATATCATATTTCTCACATACATTTAAGTATATAAGTTTTTAAATTACACTCCATCATGTGTTGGAGCATATTTTTCTTTTCCTAGGAGAGCTGGGCACTTACTATGGAAGATGAGTTCTCATCATTACAGTTCTGGAATAAGTACCATGAAAACAAAGAGCAATTATAAACATAGCTACAAAAGTTTGAAAGCCTATCTTTTACACTAATTGTAGACATTACAAACTTTGTATGCCGATTTCTTTGAAAGATATTCATTTTACCTTTAACATTAACAGATTCCTGCTCAGAAGATAAAGTATTACAGTCATTTGGGCTCTCAGATTTCTGTTCCAAAACCTAAGAAGAAAGAAATTTAAGCTTAATCAAGATGGCAGAGTCCAGAGGCTCTAATCTGCTGCTCACAATTTGCCAAAACTACATTTCGATGTTTTCTTGCAGTGCCTTGTGTAAATTCATTAAAATACCCAGTCCAAAAGCTTACTATCAGCATACGTTTCAATTACCTCTAGTTCAGAAACACATTCTTTTCCACTTCAACTTTGTTATTTTTCTGTTAAAACTACACTTCCCCATCCCCATACAGTCAGGTTTCAGAGTTTCTTCTACCTGTACAAATGGTAGAAGGCTTATAAACTGTTTCAATACATTTTTAGTAACTACGGTATATATCATGAGCCACACTTTCTAAAGAATGTCCAACAATAATAAAGTTTCCTGGAAATTATCACTGAGTCTAAAGCAACCATGATATAGTAAGACAGGGAAACCAAAACATTTCAATTCCATATAGAAGCTCTTATTTAAAAGAAAATTTACTCAACACTGACATTCATTAGGCATCACAATTACACAATGCTGTCATTCTATCAGTACCTGTTCTTGTTCGTTTTCAGCTGTAGTTTCATTGTTAGCTTGAAGGGAAGTCTGGACATCCACAGGTCCTTCTTCAAATTCATCTATTTCTTCATCTTCATTTTCATCTTCCCCACTACCATAATTAGTTAGAGCCTGGGTTTCTGCTTTAGACAAACCTGAAATGGGTTTTTTAATGTATTTTTACTTAAGTAATGTGTACGCACATATAAATGTACGATAAAGCTATGTGTGAGGATTCAAAAAGTGACTTCATACACATCTAGTGGGATTGACTTTTCTTCACATAGTATATGCTATTAAACATGTTCTCTGTTTCAAAAGTAGTTTGCTGTGCAACATTGAGAAGGGCTGATATTCAAAAAACACAAGATCAAAGCCTCTGTGGTGGCACAGAACCAACTGTGTCATTTTTTGGATCCCAGCCATGTTGCCTATAACCAAGGTTCCCAAACAGGGCGTTGCGACACATTTCTGCAGGACCCACGCTGATTGAGTCACTTGGCAGTGCGAGTGTAATGCAGCATGCTGGAGCACCGCCTGGATGTCCAGAGCTGCAAGCTGGGCTCTCAGCAAAAGGGCTCACCTGCCCTTCCTGGACTGTTTTCACTATTTTAGGAGCCTTTTTGGCACAACCCAGAAGTAAGTGTCACTGATATCATGTCAGTAAGTTGCCACATCATCAGCACTTGCTTCTGGTTCTGAAGCTCAATGAGAGTATAGTAGGCCAGACGAGTTTGGGAACTATTGGCCTACACTTTTCATGGTTAAGAACTGCATTGAGATAACAAATCACTGTCAGATATGAAAGCAGTATGTATAGTGGTGTGCCAGAGATGAATAACAAACAGCTTGATCCCATGCAAGCCGATGGGGTCACTGCAATGTTTCAAAGCCAATGCAAGAGAGGGCTTGGATTCAATCTGTCTTATCAAAACTGAGCTCTCGATATAATATTGCACAGATTTTTCTTGCTTTCTTGCACTGCACCTCAGGCCAGACCTGCTCAAGCTACCTCACTGGGTTGTTGTGAAGATCCAAGAAATAGGGGGATACAGAGCAGGCAGGGTGCTCGGATCAGAGCCTACAAGGGGGAACAGGATCATTGCTGAGTCCCCAGACTCATACTTTGTGTCATGGCACAAAAAAGGTTGAGTACCACTGACTTAGAAGTATGTCCAAGGAACATAATGAATATGCAGGAGTGGTATCAGGGATTGGCCCAATTGGGCACTGCCCCAGAATCCGCAGTTATTTGAGGGCCCATTTGGTCAGACTGAATATTGAACCCTCAGCTGCTGTGGCAGCAACATATTCCTAGATTAGATCAGGGTGGGTGGGTGGCATGGACCCAACATAGGGCTTTACCTACAGGCTGCCAAAAACCTGATGCCAGTTTTGCAGGACTACAGACTTACTATTCAGAACAGCACACATTTTATGCATGCATCCTTGAGGCCCTTCCAATGTGGGGGAAGCACCTGCATAGTGTAAAATCCATGGGTATGAAACCAGCGGATGGGAAGGGTGGAATGTACTACCATAAGTACTACAGCAGGAAAAAGTAATGAAAAAAGTTCTAAATGTAGGCACAGTTCTCTTACATGTACACAATCTTTTTTTTGTATTCTGGCCTGCATGCATCTGAATAGGTCAAATGAAAATATTTGGATAATACAGTATTTTGGTTAGTATGTTTAAAGAATTTGATAGCTTGTACTGGAAGAGGCACAGATCTGATTATCTTACAGAAAGGAGATTGTGAATTTCATTCCAATGGTAGCAATATGTATAGTTATGATATGTGCTTCACTGTTCAAAGCAGCACTTAAAGTAATGAGGCCTACTTACTTATGGACACTGGACAACTTTCACTCTCTTCTTCTTCCTGGTCAGAAGCATCTGATCTTGTACTTCTTGGAACTTGTCTGTTATTGTACATTATAGATTCATGAGCTTGCTTAATAGTTTCAGTTTCATCTTTATCCTAAACAAAAGTAAATATTTTATAGCATTTCAAAGTTACACAAAAAATTATAAACGTATAAATTATACGTAAAAATTTATAAAAGTAAACGTAAAAAATTATAAAAGTATAAATTATACTTTTTTATAAATAAAAAAGTATGAACGTTTCCTAACAGCTTCAAAAATGTAATTCTTCATGCTTCAAACATAAGCATCCGTGCACTTAGAATTCTGCCGAAATTCTACCAAGTCTACAGGTAGGACTTTAAAATATCATGAAGACTAGGAGAAGACCTTTGAAGAAGCAAACACAGAGTGGGACTACATTTCAGTATTTATATACTGGATTTCTCATGGACTCAAGTGGTTTACATGGGCAAGCTGAATATTTTTCATTGAGGATTTTAAAAGTATTCTTCCATAAGAAAATCTCATAGAACCCTCCATTTTGACAGATGCTTCCCTGCTATCCTGGTGCAGTCATCATCCTGGCTGCCAACCTTTGTGCCTTTCAAGCTTGCACAGGCAACTGCAAACTAAGCTTCAGACCAATTCTCAAGATGTTACCCAGTTTTTGCCAGCTGACTTCTGCACACTCCTCCTCAGAGATAAGCCAGAGGCTTCTGAAGGTCTCTCAGTCTCCCTTTCAAGCTGCTTAGTTTTTTTCAGGCAAGGTTAACAGCTCAACCTCCAAATTACACATTATAGTGCAACAATTCTATTACACTTATTGAGAGTAAGTCCCACTGAATTCAATGAGAATTACTTCTGAGTAGAAATGCATAGCAGTGCAGTGTGAAGGTGCAATCCTACGCCCTCTGTTGGACCAAGGCAACATGCGTTGGCCCAATGTCCCCAAGGACCGGCACCCCCGCATTGGTAATACGGCTCTTTGGCTGATGGATACGGTGATACGGCTCTTTGGCTCCCCAGCTACGGGGCTGGGGCACCTCCCTTATGAAGAAAGACTGCAGCGTTTGGGGCTATTCAGTCTAGAAAAAAGGCGCCTGAGGGGGGACATGATTGAGACATACAAAATCATGCACGGAAGGGATAGAGTCGATAAAGGGATGTTCTTTTCCCTCTCTCAAAATACCAGAACCAGGGGGCATCTGCTAAAACTGAGGGTTGGGAAAGTTAAAACAGATAAAAGGAAGTACTTTTTTACCCAGCGGGTAGTTAATCTGTGGAACTCTTTGCCACAAGAGGTGGTGATGGCATCTGGTCTTGAGGGGATTGGACGGATTTCTAGAGGAAAGGTCCATCATGGGCTATAGGCAATGATGGATTGTGCAACCCCCTTACATTAGTAGTAGGCTACTTCAGAATACCGGGTGCAAGGGAGTGGCAACAGGATGCAAGCATCTTGTTGTCTCATGCCTCCCTGGGGCACTTGGTGGGCTGCTGTGAGATACAGGAAGCTGAACTAGTTGGGCCTTTGATCTGATCCAGCAGGGCTCTTCTTATGTTCTCGTCTAGCACAAGGGCAGTTCTGGGAGGAGAGAGGGCAGGTGGGCAGAACTGGGCACAGGTGTGGGTGTGTCAGTAGGCCATAGTCATAACCTTTATTGGCATACAAAGGAAAAGGAAACAATACAAAAAAATAACACAGCGAACAGGGATACAAGAGATCATAAGGAGAGGGTTAATTTCATAATCATAGCTAGAAAATTAGCAATAGAATTTGTGATCGGGGGCAGCGATCACTAAGGATGATAGGGAGGGGATTAGAGAAAAACTAGAAAGAGAGGATAACCAAGGATCTAGGAGCAGTTGATGTAAAAGTTGGTGAGCTGGGCATTTAAGGATTATGTGTTCCAATGAGTCTGGGGTAAGGTGACAAAAAAGACATAGTCTTTTGTCAGATGGGAGTTTGGAGAAGCGGCTGAAATGCATAGCCGACGGAAAGTGTGTCAGTAGGCATGCTGGCCCGGGGAGGGGGTTGGGATGTGGCCTATTGGCCGCATCAAAGGCTCTGTCTCCAGCTCAGACGGGCCCGATTCAAGCCACGCACCTTCCTCAGTTCTGTGCCTGCTACTTAGCAGACATAGAACCAAGGAACCCTGTGGGAAGGGTGTTCTCATCTGGACGAAGTTGACAGTCAACAACTTCTTGACCTGCTTGTGAGCTTTCTTAGAAGCATTACGTTGTCCTCTGCTGGAAATTGAATCAGTTATCTCTTTCCATGCTTTTGGGAAGAAAAACAAGAGATAAATATGTCTGTTTCTGTCTACAGTGTATCATACTTTAAGCAGGACAATGTTTAGTGAAAGACAAGATATATTTGATATTTTGACAATTATTTCTGACATGGTTTTATTTTCATGCACTTGAATAAAACTTAATTATCACTTGTGAGAAAGCTGAAAAGACTGTTAAAAATAACCTTTAATTGCAAGATTAATTCAGACAAAAAAAATCCCAATCATTTAAAGAAAATCTTACTTTGTCTTCATCAATATCTTCAGTTGATGAACATGCTCCTCCTTCAAGTGCTCTCTTTGCCTGGAGTGGGTAGAATTAAAATATTTATTAGCATTTCTGTTCAAACCAAGAAAGCAACAATTAGCGAGAGAAAAAGATTAAACGCTCTAAAGAATGAGAAAGTTGCCATTGCTTTTTTTGCCCCAGCATGCTTGGGTTTGAAGTCATCTTTTGTATTGGGAATAAATTAGTTTACAAAGATTATCCTGAATCACCATTTTAAAGTTATTACAACAGTGATTTTACTATGCCCTACCAGAAACATCTCTCACCTCTCTCCAAACTGGTTTTTTTAAAACTGGTTTAACATTAAGCTTGAGAAAGTTTAGTAGAATGTAAAAAGTACTAGATGTTCTGTGGTTATAAATGTATTAAACCAGTAGTTCCCAAACTGAGTTGGGACCCACAGGTGGGTTGCGACCTGATTTTTGGTAGGTCATCAAAGAGTAATGGGAAGGTCAGATAACTAATTGCCTCTAGCCCTGAGGCTATTCAAAAATCAGATACTATAGTTGCTAATTACTCAGCTCCTGCAGTTTGCAAGATAGCTACTAACTGTCCTGCAAGAAGCTGAGCTCCTGCATATTGCAAGCATGTATACATACAGGGAGATAAATGTTTGAGGGCCTATTGGTTGTTATTTCTTATAAATAACATTTCTTTCTAGCTCTCCTTTTTTAAAGTCTGATAAACCTAGGTAGGTCCTGACAGTGTTTTAAAAAGTTTGGGAGCCACTGTATTAAACTGTTCATGGCTGAATTTTAGTAGTGTTGTGAACACTGAACCCAGTTTTCAAAATTAGGTTCTGTACAAAATTGGTTATTGGAAATAGCGTATTAATCAGAACTGAAGACCACCAAATATTATTCATGAGTTGATACTCATTCAATAAGATTATTTGGAGTGTGTTTTACTGCTTAAATTTAAATATATGCTGAAGATTCTTTAAACGCTTACATGAAATTTGAGGTACATTGAGATAGAATAATTCAGGTCCTCACTCTTTTATAAGTAGAGAAAAAAAGTGATTTTCTGGGGAAATAATCCTCCTAACATTAACTTTAATACTCCTCACCAACGTTGAAGCTTTTCATGTTATGTCCTATCCTCATAAAAATACTGACAGAAAGGAATAATGGCTAACAAAATGAAAAATTTAATTTCTATTTCAACAGAGTGCTACAGTTACAAATTCAAGCTCTGACACTAGACAGAAAATCTAGTCAAAGATTTTTTTTAAAAAAAAGTATTTCAAAAGATATGATTTGTTTAAAAACTACTTATATTTAAAATATGTTGTTAACCTCTTTTGCATAGGACTGGATCATTCCATCTGCTTCAATTTTCCTTTTACATCTTTGCTTTACCATAAGACTATTGTTGTCCAAGTCTTGCATGAGTTTAAAGAAGGCGAGCTCATTGAATAGGACTTCTGAAATCTCTACAAGAAGGTCCTCCCCACAGTCCTTTAATTTCTTACCAGCAAATTTTGCCAGTGAATCCTGTCAAAGAAAACATTTTTCTTTGGTCAAAAAATTGGGGTGAGGGAACAGAATAAAAGCTTCCTTCCTTTATCTTCTGGCCTGCATGCTATTTAACAAAGAAAAAGTGAACCCCACAGTTGCATTGCAGGTATTTAGAATGTGTAGTTGGACCCTTAGATTTCTTTTTTAAGGAACAAAGGACACATCACAAACTCACCTGCAGTATGCTGCCAAGTTGCTTATGAAATATCTTCACAAACTCTTTGCTTTCATCATTTTGTTGGGTAAGGGTCAAGACCATGCGCCTCACTGAAGTCAAGAGCTGAGCAGAACATACTTCATCCATGTGTTCCTAGAGTCAAAAGAAGATTGCACTTCATTATGTGGGGAAAAATGTACTTTAACATATTCTGTTTTTATCCTAAGTATTTAGAACAATCTGGGAATTTGGACAGGCCATGTGGAAAGTCATACAATAAGATTCTTATTTCATCCACATCAGACACACTGGAAAATTTAAGCATCTATACTTTTCAGTGAGCTGTAAATAGTTTAAAAGTTTAGACAAACGCTGACCTACAAAAGCACACTTAATGGCTTACTTGCTTCATAGACTGACCTAGAATTCCCAGCTGAGTGTAACAAGCTGAGTGCATATCAAACACATCCAAGAGGTTATATTTCAGTTATAAGTACTAACACTACAATGATAAAACAATCTGCCGTTTGTTCCAAAAGCTCTCTGCTATTTAAAAGTGCTGTCAGTAATAAATGATTATATATTAATCAAGAAAAATTATGTTATGAGTCATAAATACAATGAGGTGACGTGACATATCAATTTGTGTACCCTCTGCTGCATGAGAGTCAGTGACGGGATCTACAAACGTCCTGGGGGAACGCTGGGCAGGACTTATGCGGGGCTTCCGCGTGATTGGCTGCCCGTCTGCAGCATTCTGCAGCTGTCCTGGCCTGGGGGGAGGGCTGCCCCTGGTTAGCGCCCCCCCGCTGCTCGCCCAGGCACCCGGCGCGACTCTCACCCGTCCTCCGCAGCGAGCAGGAGCCCCCCCAAGGCCAGGGCAGCTGCGGATCGCCGCGGACGGGCTGCCAATCACCTGGATGTCCCGCCTATGTCCCGCCCAGCGTTCCCCCAGGTCATTTGTAGATCCCGTCGCTGATGAGAGTGTAAAGTGAGATCATTTCAATGCTGATTTCCCAAAAAAGTTATGGTCATATTTGCTTACAGTTAAGGAAATGAAAAGTAACTTTCCAAAGACACATACAATTGAGATCTGAGTCATAAGGGATACACATAAAAGTCAAGAATTTTTAACTGCTTTACTACAAAACCTTGAACAAAGATGGTAATAGTGACTTTGCATTTGTGCTTCTTAGAAAAAAGCAACTGTTTGAGGACAGGGTAGATAAAGGATAAACTGCTTTTAAAGAAAAAGGAAAGTTGCAGTCAACTTTCTTCTAACAGATTTATTTTTCAGTTGCACTTACTGAAAAGCCAATATTGATTACCTTCAGAAAAGGTATCACCTCCTTCATGATAGCTTTAATTTGTCGATCAAGCTGCTGAGTGTCAATTCGAGGACAAGGAACAGCAGACACTTCAGTAGGCTGCGATGCATGATGGCTGTCAGCTGAACCTTTAAAGGAGAGTAGAGGAAAAAATTAATAAAATGTACAATTCCTGTTTAAAATTATATACCTAACATATTTTAGTAAATCTGAGCACAAGGACAGTCAGAAAAAACTTTTTTTCCAAACCAAATTGCTTATAAGCATCAAAAACATTTATATGCCCAGAGAATACATTTAAGGCAAAATGGTGTAGTTCCATTTCAGAAGCCAGGAAGGTCCCAGGAACAGTATCCAGGCTGCCTCCAATACTCTTTTGAAAAAGCAGGCAAAAGAATTATGACAAGCAAATCAATAAAAACATACCTTCCAATTTCGGAGGAGGAACACTTTGGAGATTACTACAGCAACCATCCTCTGAGTCAAGGTTACTTTCTGCTGCCATTTTCATCCGTTCATATTCTCTCATCCGTGCCAATGCCTGATCTAAATGAATCACAGTGTTGCCTACATTTAGGCAACGAAACCTTTAACATATGTTTTAGGTTTGAAAAACCAAATATTAGAACGCATGGATTACATATAACAACTGAAAGAAGAATGAAAAAGATCAAGTAAAATAAATAGATCATTGCAAAATAGATTGCTAACAGATGTGATTGTCCAAAAAAAATAAATCAAGCAAGCTGTTGATGTACATTTGATCAGCTGCTAGTTCTGTGCTTACCAAGATCATCAGTAGCAAAGGGTTCAAAATTTGAAGATGTCGACATAGTACTGCCATTGTCTGCATCATTTTGTTCACACTCTCTACAGGCTCCTTGGTCAAAGTTCTTCTCAAATGTCTCCTTAAAATGTGCAATAGAATAAATTGGCACACCCTTTATCACAAACAAGCCATCCTTAAGCATCCTAATGCAGGACATCAAACTCATTTCATATAGCGGACCACGTAGCATTCATGATGCCTGCTGAGGGTTAGTTTTGTCATTAAGCTGGAAGTGCTGTCATTAATCAGGTCATGACCAGAAATAGGCATTTCTTCTCACTTAGCAACTCAGTAGCTGCAAGTGAAAAGAGAAAATATGCAAATCTTGATAATACTTTCAATTTTCATGCAGACTTCAGCAGTGACATCTCAGCACAGCTCAATAACTGAGAGCAACTGATCGTAGTACTGGGAGAGCCTGATAAAAGAGCTTCCCTGGGCAGTATGCCTTGACAGCCCTGTCCTAATGCTTTCAAAATGTATTACCCAGAATTGTAGACCACTGGATCAAGTTGGAAGAGGCATTCAAGGCCAACCCCTTGCCTGAAGCAGACAAATCCTCTCTAGAGAACCTCCAAGAGGTGTCTGTCAAGCCTCTGCTCGAATATCTCCATTGAGGAGAAACCGCACCCTTGGTAAAACTATAGAACTGCTCTTACTGTTAAGAATTTTTTTCTTGGTATCCAAATGGAATCTGCTCTTGCAGTTTAAACCCAGATTAAGACTGCTAATCTTTATATCAATCAAGTATGGATGTGACCCCCATATCTGCAAATCCAGTATCTGCGGCTTTACCCCCCCCCCATTACACTCCGTTCCCCCATCACTCTGCTACCCTGGTGGCTGTAAAGACACAGCTATCCAAACTGACATGCTCTGGGCATTGTCCAGAGCAGGTGGGTTTGGACAGCTGGGTTGCTGACAGCTGCAGTGACAGTGCTTGTTTAAAGGCACTTGCAGAATGTGTTGTCATGATCCACCGCACCAGAGCCCTGAGAGGAACGCCGCCACAGTTGTGAGTGAGGCAGCTCTCCAAATCTATGTACTCTGGGCATGGAGAGTTGGCTTGCTCACAGCAGAAACAGCATTTTTCTCAGAGCTCTGGCAGGGTGGGTTGTAATGATCCATCCCTCCAGAGCCCTTAGAGAAGTCCCACTGTGCTGTCAGCAACCCAGCTCTACAAACCATGGAACCTTCTCTAAGGGCTCCAACAGGGTAAATAGTCACGATCCATTCTGCCGTAGCCCTTACAGAAGTGCTGCTGTGGCTGTGACAGAGGCAGCTCTTCAAGACCACATGCTCTGGGCATTATTGTTCAGAGCATGTGGTTTTGATAGCTGGCTTGCTCACAGCCACGGTGGCACTTCTTTACAGATTCCGGCAGGGTGGATTGTGAGGTCGTTCTACCCGTTTGGAGTCCTTAGAGAAGCACTGCCACGGCTTTCAACAACCCAGCAAGGGAAACTGCTCACTCTTATCTGCAGTTTCAAGGAACAGCTATAGGAGCTGGAACACAACCCCTGCAGGGGGCATAACTATATTCAGGAAGTTTCTGCAGCTGAGGTTAATTCTTCAGCATTCACATACATGCTTAAGCTTTACTGATAGACCAGAATTTATAACAAACTATCCTTCAGGTTGGTCACTTTTCCACTTCTGTCAGGAGCCAGCACATATCTAGGAAATAATAGTTCACAAAGAATCCTTACTGTGGAACAGAAATGCAAACTAGTATCTCCATGTGCTATAATTTTCAGATTAAAGTACCCAAAATAAAGTTATCAAAAATCTTACATCATCAGTAGTAGCAAGGCTTTCACTGGGAGTAAGTTCTGAATTTGATCCTACCCATGCTGCCGAGTTCAGTGGTTTTGGACATTCTCCTTTTGCATTATCTTCAGATGCATGTCTTGTCACTATATCCTATACAATGCAACATTTTGTTAAGATAAAGTGTGAAAAATTTTGCTTACTTAAAAAATAATAATCATGTTTTAAAATGTACCTGTAAAGCATACAAGGCTCTTTGTCTCAAATAGTCTGTATTTAGCATCTGAAGTTCATGAAAAAGCTCAATTAGAAAATGAGGGCGAGATTCATTTTGAGATATCAAAGTAGCTACTTCAGAATAAATGGTGTCTCGCAAAGCTTCAAACATAGAAAGATCACTGCCTGTTTCTGAGGAGAGATAAAGAAACCAATAAGAATCATTATTGTTTCCTACTGACATTTCTCCCTTATACTAAATGCAGTACGGAGAGATCTAACTCCCAACCATTTTCTTTCTCTCTCACCTTAATGTAAAGCACTTTCATTTGTGGACAAGGGCAATAATTTCTTCCAGGGGCAACCCCTAGGGCTCAATGGGGTACTTGGGAATCGTCCCCCCCACCCAACACTGGGAAGGTTTTCTATTAAAAGGGGAGATTAGAAATCCATGTGTTCAAAGGAAATACCACTTATGATGAACTGCAAACCAGCTATCAGATACTACTTTCATGGAGCTTAAGCTACCGCAGAGGCATCACTAGGGTTTGTGTTATCCAGTCCAACAGCTCATTGCTGGACCTCCTCCCAGAACAGACCATACAGAATAAATTGCAATACGCAAAGCCTAAATGCAGTGGCATCACTAGGGTTGGTATAATCCCTATTAAGTTTATTTAAATATGTAACAGTTTAGGTCACCCAACAAATAAGTAACCAACAAAAACCAGTGGCCAACTTGATGACACACAGCTGAGTAAGAGTTCTGGTATTATATCTGATACATGGAAATGAGAGCTGACTCAAACTAGCACTTTATTGTTTCTCTGCTGTGTCATTACAATACCTCATTGGCTCTTGGAACAATCAGACTCATTGGTCAGTTTTGAATTAAGGAAATATACTTTTTGTTAAAAAAGACAGTTGTGTTTTCCTTTTCTAGTTATTTGTCTGTAACATCTGATAGAGTACAGATAATTCAGTGCAGTTTGTTGCACTGTATTTTGCATGAAATTATCCATCAAATAATATATAACATTATGGTATTCAAAAATAAGATTTTCTCAATTTTGGCTAGTAGTGATGTCACCCTCAAGTGTGTCACCCTGTGAGGTCCATACCCCCATAGTGATGCCACTGCACTACAATGACAGAGGAATATCTAAAATATGACAGATTGGAGAAGGGGACCCTATTTCACACATAGCACTAAACAGTGCAATTCTGAACAACCAAGTATTCCTTGGAAGAATCATGCACCTTGTCATGCAGGGACAACATTATGATTTGGTGATAAAGTATGCAGGTCAGCACACTGCATGCTAAATAACTATTTTATTTTCAGAAGCATCCAAAATACTTATTTGCTGGAGCAGCATATCCTATCAGATTGTTAGTTATTAGGTACAAGTGCCAATATCCAGAACAGTAATCATGTGAGCTGTAACAGAAAGTTGGGTGATATGTTGAAGACTATGGCTACAAACTGAAGAGCAACCTTGGGAAGGGAACTGTACATTTTCCAGGTTTGTGTCACAGTCCCTTTCATGCACTTATCTATAAAGGTTCATGCTAGAATATATTTGCTAGCATTTAAAGTGCTAGACTACTCTTGTATTTGCTATTGAAGCAAATTGATCACACGTGTAAATAAAATCCTCTTTTTTCTTTTAGCATCCCAGTGTGCATTATATACTTGGGCAATAATCCCCCTCTGCTTTTTAGAGCATGGGGGTGGGGATTCTATGCTACTGTTCTACTTCATCTAGCCAGAAAGCTGGATTTCTCCAGTAGTTAAAGCTAACTGGGCCATACTTTTGGAGAATACTGGGTGTAATTTCTGATTTGTTAGTACACGCTTGAAATATCTGTTGAGCACATACAACCGATGCCTTTGGTACTGAACTGCTTCTGCACAACACTTTGTTTTTGCAAAGTTTGCCAATTCAGAATAATCCAAGAGATTAATAGTTTATACTCAGCACAGAGATACACTTGCATTTTTTCTGGTAACCATGCAATTCTACCTGCCAACAACTCCTACAGACAGACCAGTGTCTGTCAGTACAGTACAGTAGCAGCTCAAGCAGCAGATTGTACACACTAGCTTAATGATAGGTATTAAAGCTTGTCACCCTGAAAGCCACATCCTGTAACATGGAAGTCCTTAATTTAAGATGTGTAGGGGCTGACTGTGCCTTGTCAGCAAACAGGGAAAGATTGATCAGTGTGTTTTTGTCAATTCAAAAAGCAAGCTGTGAGAAGCAATTTATTTAGGAAAAAAAGTAAGAAAATCAAGGTAAACAAGTTTGGAAGCTAAGCAGCTAGTGTATTACCTGGTGCTTCTATGCATGCATTTCTGTTAGATTGCTGCAGTATTCTCCTAGCATGTGCTGCAGGAAAGGGAGGTGGGAAGGACAGACAGTGATAAACACACCAAAAAAAATGTGTATCAGAAATAAAGGTAAGGCCTAATGAAATAATGGGAGAAAGGCTATCTAGTAGTCTGAATAATGCTAAAAGTACTATTCCTCCCATCCCGAGAGCCCATGCCTTCTAGAAAACGTTCTGACAAAGGCCTACCAAAAAAATTAAAGACTCTAGAAAATATTTTTCATGGGTTTTCTTGGCCAATAGCCTGTGTTCAGTTACAAGTTTCTGCTGAGAACAGAACACATTTGTAAACAATTTGTTTACAAAAATACATAAATGAAAAACACAATACTTAAAAAAAGCTGAATCAAGTACAAGGACTAAATGTAACTCCCAGAATTTCAAAGAACCCAAAAAGGAAAAGAGAAATAAACCACACACACTACATTTGTGAAAAGGGACACCATCAGGTTATTAAGCATGCTTAACAGACATGTTTAAAATTTGAATTAAACAATAAAGTTGTCTCAGGAGCTCTCCCCTTCCAACAGAATAAGCATTGCTGGCAAAGCACAGAGCGGTGAAAGTGAAAGCTGACATTCAAAATAGCAATATTCTCACAAGAAATAATTTACAAACGTCTGAATGTGTCCCTTTTAAAAGTGAAGGATGTAATATATTATATGCAGGTGTAGTAATGTCAGAAACCTGTATATATCCATTTTATACTCAATCTCTTATTAAAAAGAAATCAATTGGTTATATCCAAAGAAAGTTATTTTGACTTCAGAGTTAATGGGATTCAAGTTAGTCACAACTAACATGATTGATTTTAATGAAAACTTAGTTATTACTTCCACTGGATACAATTCCATGTTTCAAAGAAACATTACATTCTAACACAACTACAATGTAATCTACTCTAGAACTAGTCAATATTAAAGTCTCAGTTCTTTGCCCTGTTACCAGCATCTAACTGTCATATCTTTAAACCATCACAAATGCATGCACATGTATTTAAGATTGAGACCATAACCTATTTTATAACATATTCTCAGATACACTAGTTTTTTTTCCCCCATTACATCTTTACTGGAGATTTTCTACTACAGCAGTAGCAAGTCTTTAACACAATAATCCAGACCCAGAAAATTACCTGATCCAACTAAGGTTTTCAGCTCCTTTTATTTTAACAGCAGTTCAGTTAGACAATCAATTCACTTTAGAATAAAATGCTTTATACAGATAAAGAAGTACCTGAGGACATTTCTGATGACCGACTGTATTTAATTATTTTTTCTAGTTGTTCCCGATTCTTTTTACTGAACACTTTTGCTTGTACAATTTCTTCTTTTCGAGTTGAGTGCCTAATCCTATTGCTTTTGTAAGGTTCACACGTACTAGAAACACTGGCACTTTCATAACCTTAAATGAAAATATTCCATTTTTATGTGAGCCAAAACATTAAAAATAAAATTTAACATTCAATTAAACTATCACAGAACCAAACCAAAGTCAATTAACTGAGGCAATTAAAACATTAACAGCTACGTATAATTTGGAATAGCCATTTAAGAGCTCAATCCTAATGAACTTTCCAGGACTGACACAGCTGTGTCAATGGGGTGTGGGCTGCAACCTATGAGTTGGGGGGGCAGTCATGTAAGCCTCTTCAACCATCTGTTTCTCCACACTTGTGGAACTCCTGACAATAGCAAGTACCCCTAACGGAATGGTGGATTAGATTAACAAGCAATCCTATTCACCATGACCCTACTTTCATACATATAGATAAAATTTATCTCGTACAATGGAAAACTGCCACAAAATTTAATAGTGCACAATATCCTGCTAGAGGGTAATTTAGATGGCTAACATTTCACAATCCGAACCAAAGCACACTTAAATGCTGTACTGATGTCAATTACACTTTTACATGCATGAAGAATTGCAGTATCAGTATCAGTAACTGCAGTATCAATTTTTTTCTTGGTTATGCCTATGTAGAATAATGAAGAGTCCAAAGCCCATTGATTGAACCTAGGGTGCATATGCTAGGAAATTAATTTGGAATAAGAATGTGATCCCTTAGTCACACACTCAATGTAGATTTAAAAAGATATACCCTGTCTTTTTCGCACACAGGTGGCTTCCAAGATTAAGCTTTTCATTTCATAAATGTGCATTTGAAAAGGGCAGAAATTCATGTTTTTATCAACTTACATGTGGATGAAAGTCACAAGAAAGGAACCAAGGTATGTTAAAAAGTAATCTTGCACAATCCTAAAATTGTGCAAGGCCAGAACAAGTCCCTTACACCGGCCCAGGAGTGTTGCAAATGCGCTGCAAGGCATTTATTCAACTACTATGGAGTTGGTAGTAGTTTCCCCATGCCAGATCCCAGATCCATGGAGTA
>JAJKFI010000003.1:12392770-12427022 GCA_029204185.1 Lerista edwardsae | reverse complement strand
GGAGTTGGTAGTAGTTTCCCCATGCCAGATCCCAGATCCATGGAGTAGAGTTTCAGCCAGCTGAGGGAGGCCAGCATGGGGGTGGATTGGCGAAGGAGAACAGAGGTAGACTGGGGCAGGGGGAAGGGAAGGCCATGGGTGGACCAGACCCCAGGGCAGTGGGATTGGCTTGTGAGATTTAGGCCAGATAACACCCCTCCCGAGCATCCCAGCATTACACTGGGCTGCTTGGATTTGCATCACCAATTTCTCTAGCTCAGATCCAAGTAGCCCTATTGGGGTGGCTGCTGCACAACATGGGGTAAGGGGAAATAATTTTGCTTACTCTGAGTTGCGCAGCAGCCACAGTCAATCCTGCGCTGGATACAGCACAGGCCAGCTGGCCAGCCTGTTCCAGAAAAGGATAGGACTGGGCTATTAGTGATGCCCATACACAATTCCTTGTATGGCATCATATCTTGAATGGTATCAATGGCATGCATACATAGATGCCCATACACAATTCCTTGCAAAACCCTGTAATGAAGGAATTAATTTCACAGCGTATTAGGAGGCATCTAGAGATGTCTTCCACTAGTAGAAATACTGTTGAGCAAGTGGAAGAACGCTGTACAAAGTTGCTGCATGGATAAAGTAATACATCTGCTTATAAATAGTTCAGTTTTAGAGTAGTTGTTCTATTAGTGGAAGACACTGCACAACATGTCATACTACTTCTTGAAGAAGCTGAAAATTTTATTTTCTGCAAGTGGTTATGCAGAACACTGGATTGCTAAAACGCGTTCTGCAAGAGCCACTGTGGATGCCACCCATTAAATTGTGCCTGTTATTCCATTGTGGACTTTGCTACTTTAAATAATTTCTTGTCTGAAATTTGTATATTTAAAGTCCACAGTAGAATAACAATTTAATGGGTGGCATCCACAGTTCCAAGTGTATGCGTGGGATGGGGGGAGGAGAAGGAAGAATGTCAAAAGAATACATGGGCAATTAATGCGTGCGAAGTGCACCAGCAGGAAGCAGAAAAGAGATTATCAAGCAGTTTGTGAACATGGTCAGAAACTACCACTGTGCTGCTAGGCCATACATCCTGGACAAGTTGTGAAGAGCACCCCAAGCTGAGGTTTTGGTGCGCTATTCACCACATTTCTATCCATCCGACCCACTGCGACACCAGATATTGGCACAAACATAAAGCAATCCAGAATAATATGTTTAATATGGGCCTACCATTAGATTTAGTCCAGTTTTTAAATTGGGAAGCACTCCTCCTCTTATTTTTGGATTTTGGCGTTTTGTCTTTGGATGCTAGATTGGCCTGTGCAGATGCTTTTCTAGGTTTAAATGTTTTCGTCACCGTTGTTGGATCCACTGGATCTGGCATGCTACTAAAGCTCTCTAAAGATTCTTCATCAAACTCTCTTCTCCTACTAGTGTCAGGCTGATTTCTGCGATTACCACAAGTTGCATTTTGTACTGGTACTGCAAATCCAGTCTTGAGGAATAGTGGTTTCTCTCTTTCTTCTTCCTGATGTTCCTTTGACCAAGATGACCTATTGCTTTCCATTTCCTCTTCAGGTTGCCTCTGACTTCTTAACAAAAAGGAAAGATTCAGAACACATACAGAACGATTAAGTCAGGCTGAGAAGACAGGAGTATATTGCAGGACAGCTTCCAAGTTTGTTCCTAGTCTTATTGCAAGTCCTAGCATAGGTCTGTCCTGTAACTAAGGTAAACAGAGTATTAACTACTCCTGTAGTATACTTCGACATTATGTCTGATCCAGTATTAACCAAAACTAGCACAAACCTTGGATTCCAAAAGCTAGAATCAGAGTTACTGATTCTAGACACACAGATATACTGAAGATAAATTTGGGGCACAGGGGAGAGATTCGTCTATAAGTGGGAAGAGCTGGGGAAAAGGGAGCATACATTTCCACAGCATTACATTTGTAACAGTGATGTGAATCTATAACATGGGTGTCAAAGGTGAATTGTCACAACGTTTGGGGTGTCACACCAGTTTTCAATATCTGACAAAAACTGAATTTGTTTTACACACCAAGTCCAAAAGGTTTGTTATCACTAAGCTATAAATTATTCTTTTTTACTTGAACAATGTTCCTGAAAGTCTACAGCCCAATAAGAATTAATATTTCAGAAGTAGAATTAGTCAAGAAAAAAAGCAAATGAGAAATGAACATAAATGTGTAATGTTTGGCCAAAAGCAAAAAGGAAGTCAAAAAAGAAATAACTGAAATTACAAATGATCAATTAAGAACATTTATTCTAATTCTTTTACTATTGTTGCTTCAGAACATCATTGCACTTTTAACTCAATGCCTTTGCTCCAGTTTCTCATGCACAAGTGGAAGGAATTTGAACTCACATTATTTTTGGGGGGAAGGGGGGGAGAGGAGTTGCTGGTTTATGCCAATTCTTTCTCCTTACCTGCATATGCTTGTGCCACACTGCACAGCATTCAGACAGGAAAGCTATAATTAAATGTATTCTACCCTATTTTGCAAATCAGATACGTGAATCCTACTTATTCCCAATGCAAATAAGAAATTAATCGGTTCTGGAAGGTGTACTGAACTTTTCTTGGCTTGCATAGTTGGACCCAAACAAAACCAAATATAGGTCTCCAAGTTAAGGCAACTGTTTACATACACAAAAAACAAAATCCCCCATATCACAGACAATAGTACATCAAAATGTAAATATGATTTTGCAAAATATAATTTTGATATAAAATGCAAATCTATCTTTGAATATTCTTCTTTGCTCTTATTTGGGTTCTTATGTGATGCTGTTCACAAATAAGTTCAATTTAAGCTTAAGTACCTTGGCTTTTCTGCTCCAGCAGTGGAATTGCTTTCAAAAGGCTTTGGAAACGCCATATACTCATTTTTCCCAGGGGTGTTATGTTCCAGGAGTGGCTGCTGATGCTCACTGTTTTGTGCAGCATAACTGTGCGGAAAATCTCTCAAACTGGACGGAAACATTGGACCAAAATTGATACCTATGAAAAGAAATAACATCAGAAATGAATTACTCCCAGCAGAATTTAAACAATTTTATTAAGAATGACTTGTATCGCAAGTTCCTATTCCACAAATGGAAAGCAATTCTGTTTACAAGAGGAGAGGTTGCTACCTCCCGTTAATTGCAGTCCTCTGAGCCCCAGTCCCTCTCCAGAGAATATCAAACTTCTGAGAGAGGATTTTAAGGGATTGGATGTAGGGTGTTGCTGTGTAAATGAGATGCTGAAAGGTTCACTACTGTGAGGTCTCTTATGTGCACATCGCTTCGGATACAATCCATTAATAAATACACTACCACACATTTATATTTTTATCCCATATTTCTCCAAGGAGCTCAAAGTAGCCTGCATAAGACTATCCATTGTATCCTCATAACCACTCAGTGAGATAATTTAATTTGAAAGAGTGGCATCCGAAAAACATCATTGTATGTGAAGGACACAATCTCTATTATTTTCCTTAATAATTCAAAATGAACAGGTTTTTAAAAAAACAAGTTCAACTGAGAAAACTCATTGACCAGTGAAGAACTGAGATGAACATTAAATTTTAACTGGAAACCTTGAGCGATCTGTATAAGGAAGCACAATTTTGCCCAAGTAAGAATCTAAACTACATTAATGCCCACACACACCCAATCCAAGGATAACTGAATCCATGGATACAGGGCCCCATCTTACAAGAGGAGTAGTTAGTAATTTTGCATTCACTTTATAATTCTGAAATTCCTACCTGGTGGGAAAGAAGAGAAATTTGTGAATCCAGGCATGTTGAACAGGTTCATTGTTTGAGAGGGAAAGCTGAACGGACAAAACACAGTTGGAGAGGGAGGTGGTGGTGCCCTGCTGCCCTTTTCCTTTTTTGATGCTCTTGCCTTCTGCTGCTCTTGCTGGTGCAATAAATCATTTAACATTTGCTTCAACCTGTGAAGTTACAGATTTTTGAATAGAGAATGATAAAGGTTACTTCAACCCAATATCTTAAATATGTATTAACAAATGAATGAAGTCACAAGTATGCCATACAGCCCTTTAGCAAACAGTATTTATTTCCCCCCCCCCGCCAAAAAAAATCTCAAGCCCATCTTAAGATAGCATGGAATCACAAGTTTCAACTGGCCCTACCTTGTGACTGGGCAAAGGGCTAATCCATCTTTATGGAATGCTATTTTCTATACTTTAAATATATGACCATTTTTATATCCATAATCTGCTTAGTTTTTTTCTAAAGCCAGGGAATAAAACTAAAATAAGTACCTTTGAACATTATTTTGTTGCCAGGTCAACTGAGTATAGCACTGATTTAACTGATGCATTATGAGATGCACCTGTGGCGAAGCAACGTTGCTTGGCATCACACTGTAAGGGCCAGTTAGCAAAGTTTGCAGTAAACAGGAGAGGGTCTGCAGGGGGGAAAAAAAATTAAGACATTTCTATCCATGTCTTCCAAAAGCAAAGGCAGCAGACATGTGACATTTATAGCCCAGTGGCTTTTTTTCAAATTAAGAATTCTGATTGATCTGTTATTTATTCCAAACAATTTCATTCTACATATCCAAATGCTTGAAGACTACATAACAAAATGAAGCTGCAGCTTGCCAAGTCTTTAAGAAAAACCCTAAGTAGAACATATTAAAGGTAGTCTGTCTTAGCACTATGGACAATCCTGGTAAGAGCATAGGACCAAGAACAGGTGCAGCTGTACCTCTGCCTGAGGTTTACAATACTACGACTATATCCTATGATCCTCTACATCAGGAGTCTCCAAATGTTTCAGCACAAGGGCTGCACTATATACTTGACACTGTACCAAGGGCCGGAAAATAAATAAATGGAGAACTGATGTACTGAGAATTTGTTTGATACACTAAGTGGGTGAAGAGTGGAAGGAGGAGGGGGAAAGAGGGCAAAATTAACTTGCACAGGCAAAGGGGGAATGGATTTTGAAAAAGCATCAAGCAGCCTATTAATAAATTTAATTTTTTTTCCTCTGTATAATGTAAATAGTAACTTTAATGTCATATTCTAGGTCTCCCTGCATGGTTATATACCTCATCCAACCACTGGAGGTGCTGAATGCAATGGAATCATTTCTTTCCATCACATTGTGTTACATTCAGTACCTCTAGTGTCTGAAAGAGGTATATATGTCCATGCTGGGAAACCTGGAAGTGTGTCTTTTAAACTATTTTTAGCTCTCGAGAGGCTGGGGAATCCCACAAGCAGGATAAAATCATCTGGAGAGCAGGATATGGCCTGCAGGCCAGGGTTTGGAGACCCCTGCTCTATGTCCTCTAAAAGATTCAAGAAGTTCCTCCCATCAAAGATCATTCAACTGAATTACTATAGCTATATTAGATCAAAATTAAAATGAAAGACAAGCTTCTTAGAAAGGAGGCATGAGGGAAGGCAGGCTGACCCAGGGGCATAGCATTAAGTGGTTAGTGCATACTCACGTCCTTCCTGCTTCCCAATTTCCTTCAGCAAGCCTCTGGTCTCCTATGATTTTCTGGCCCTCCTGGTACGGGCTGCACCTTCCAAGCTATGCACCTTCCAGAATATGGAGGGTATTCTGAGGTCCAGGGAGGCTGTGCACAGCCTCCCCAGCCTCAAAATGCCTTCAGAAGCCTGAAAATAGTCACTTCCTGGTTTTCCCATAGACCTGGAAGTAATGTTTTTATGCCCTCTGAAGGCGTTAGACCAACCCCTGGCCCTGCCTTTAGAATTAATAGGAGGCGAAGCCAGGGGGCGGGCTTAGTGGCCATGTTGGCTGACTCAAAACATTGCTCATTCCAAGCATTTCAGATTGCTTTTCTCGTACTGTTTAGGACTGAATAGTTTACTCCTGAAGTAAAAACTTACGAAAATAAAAACGTGATCGTGTAGAAACATCATTGGTAACCTAATTATGATTTAATATGCACTTACAAGGTTTAATTCCGCATAATTATATTACTGAACATACCAGACGAAATGCTACTTGCTGTCTATTTAAACTCGGATTGCACTGTTTTGACAGACTTATTTTTTGAAATCTACACAAGCAAAAATAAAACGGCCATGCCCCATAAAAAGAATGTCTGTTAATGTTCAGAATTTCATAAGTATTACAGTAGGAAAATTACATTAAAATCTCTTCATGACACAAGTAGTTGTCAATATGAGAGTAATTCTTTTTTACTTCTAGACTACGAAGAGTATTTTTGAAAACTTCTACTCACCCCCCCCCCCAAAAAACAAATTCTGTTAATGTCCAGAAGTTCGAAAATATTACCGTAGAAAATGGAAGGCAGGAAAAAAAGTGTAAACGGGAAGGGGGGAAAAAGGAGGGGGGAAATATATATATTTTTTACCTTCTAGACCAATAACAGTGGGTGTCAGAAAATGGTGAATAAGACTGCTAGGAACAACAAGAAATTACACAGCTTCAAAAAAAAAATGCACTAACTGTTTCAATTAACGGTCATTTTATTGAGCCGATGTAATGTGAATACATGAATCTTTCCGTGGAAATTAAATCCCATTTTTCGTTCAGCGATTCGCACACCCGTATGCAGAACACACAGGCATGCTTAAAGAGGTTGAAATTAACTTTTACATGCGTGCAGGGAGATTTTTATTCGGGAATTCGTGGCAACCCTCCTTCGCGGCGATTATCTGAGTCAGCCATATTTGTTGACCCGGAAGCTTCAAAAATATGACGTCATGGCTTCTCCAGTGTATAATACCTCCATGCGTTAGACAGATTTCTGAGGGTCAGAGAGGCCTCCCTGGCCTGGGTGTTTCCTGTGATCTGCTGGTTGTGAGATATTTACTCCAGAAGCTGCTTGTGGAGAGGGGGAATGGGAGTCGGTTAAAGTGTGTGCTTATTTCTGTGGTGTGTTTTGGCACTTGACAGAATCCTGAAACTTTGAACCCATTCGTTCATCTATGTTCCATCTCTAATGTATTTATTTAAATTTTATATTAAAATTAATGTACTTTTCCAGCCCCCGATACTGTGCCAGGTAATGATGCAGCCCTCCAGCTAAAAAGTTTGGAGACCTCTGGTCTAAACAAAAGATAAAATTGGAAAATACAGGTGAATAAAGATTTGAGCTTGGTAGGAAAGTGTAAAGAAAAGATTTCACTAAAAGAATGCAATAACCATTAACACCCAACAGATGGAGCTGAGAAGCTTCTCTCACACACATCTTGAAATTTATAAACCAGCTGGAATGACAGCAAAAATGCCAAGAAAGAGGATGTCTTACAATTCTGGCTAGACAATCTCTAGTCTATGTACATTGAAAGGAATTCCCAGTTTGCTGCAATTGCATTTTGGCAAGTTGGTGCTTCCCTAGTTCCTAGAGAATGAGTCACTCAGGCAACCCCTTCCTGTGGGCTTGGATGTTTTATCACTTGGCTGTAACAATGTCATCACCTTACCCAATCAGGAGTGGAAACTACTTGGTCACTCAGTCCCACACCTTGGATCAAGATGGAGAAGGCTGCTACCCAATTGTTAAGTACATTCCAATCACAGCTGGGAACTAGCTAACTCAGACAGGAAAATACTTCTACAATGTTGTCAATAGCACTTCCCAAAGAAAGGGCAAAAGCTGCCTGTAAAATATATCCCAACAGCTGAATGTTACAGAAGTTACTGGGGAGTTAAAAACTATCCCAATTACAAAAAAATAGGTAAAAATACGAGGAAAGCAGGGGATTTATCTCAGGAAGACCTCCCCAGTCCCAAAGTTGTTCTACTACCACATATTCAATTATCTTGCCCAGAAATGGCAGCCTGGAAGCCAGCCTACAGTAACCAAGCTCAAAGTGATGGTTTACTCATTGCTCCTTAAAACATGACAGCCTCCCCTGCCACAAAATATCAATAACCGTTAGTCATTATCCCAGTAATGGCTCCAACTGTGCCCAGTCATGTTTTTAAAGCCAGGATGGTTAAATGTGATGAACCTCACAAGATCAAACAGCCTGTTGATATCATCAAGAGAAATGAACAAAAGAAGCCTGCAAAACCTCTAATCATCTCTAATCTTCATCCTGCACCAACCATAGCATTCAAGTCAAACTGAATCAGAGCACTTTTGAAGGATGGAAGAAATATAGGCCAGAGAAAGAAAGAAAAATCACATTTTACAATTTACCTGTTGATCCTGCATTAAAGTCTGACAAATATTGACACTGAATTCAAGTTGTTTCTTCAGTTGGTTGATCTGCTCTTGCCATTGTTCTTTCTCCTCTACATAAGAAAGGTCAGACATCCAGCAATGGTTCTCTTGTCGCCGCATGCTGATATTCTGTTGTTGCCTTGATTTAGCTAGAGGACGGTAATTTCCATCTGCTGAAAGAGGACGAGGATTCTTCCGACTGGGAATAATGAGTACATAAGGGATTGTACACGTCAGAGATTATATCAAGCACTGCACAATCTGGTTATAATACAAACTATTCTAAAAGAACATGCACCTAGTTCAGAAGTGTACCAAACTAGCCAAGAGTAGTTGTATGATGAAGAAGCAGGTGCATTCCTTTTCCATCATGCAATCAGCATCATATATGATTCAGTTATCTGATCTATACTATCACTCCCCCACTCTCTTTGAGGTAAGAGAATCACTTGTATCACTGTTATATTTTTTGTCTCATGTCTATTCTTATTCTTGCTCCTTGATTACCATTTTTATTGACATGTTCTAATCCTTCTGCCTTTGACAACAGTTTTGATGACTAATTTTATTTATATTATGGATTACATTTTATTCTGCTCTTTTTATTATCTTAATTTTACTACACTGTTTTATTGTAGTATGATATTCTGTAAGCCACCTTGGGTGCCCCACTGCAAGGGGCAAGGCAGCATAAAAGTTACATGAAAGACTGAACAAACAAATATCAGGAATTGCAGTGAAGTATCTTTATCAGACATGACATTATCTGCATTGTGTGTGGGGTGGCGGGGGGGTGGAGAGGGTATGTCTGTTCCTCTACCACACACACAGCATCCTATTAAATGCTGTATAAGCAAAACTGCATAGATGAATTGTAAACTGGCAGATGACTAGGAAGAATAAGTCACAACACCACACACAAACTTCATAGTTCCAAGCAACCTAATGTACCTTTCAAAGAAAGCACCACAATGCGAAAGACTAGCATCATTATATAGTTAAAACCAGCAGCATTTTTTAAAGAGAACCATTTAGCCCAAATATGAAAGTTGAATATGAACGTGCAACTAACCTTGTCCTGTCTCCTCTGACACAATATGCACTTTGCTCAATACTATTGGGACAAGTGGAGAACTCATTGGAACTAGATTCTTGTTCCTCCTCTTCTTCCTCCGCTTGTGCAAGATCATCAGAAAGATATGCATCTTCACCACCTTCATCTTCATCAAGTGCACACTGAGTAGACCCTCCCCAAGTTGCCATTGTTCTAGAATTAGATATTAAAAGTTAACTCATTCTGATAGTGAAATACAGTGAAGTGATAAAACAAATAACTTTGTATCATGAATGAATCAAACATGTATTTTTCAAATTAATCTTATACTTTGAAACTATGATTCGCTCTAAGTAATCTGTTCACCGTCTCTTAGATGTGCAAAACCTAGGACACAATCCTATCCTGGAGTTAGGCCGGCACAGTTAGGCCAGTAAAGTTTGGCTGGCACCAAGCGCATTTGGACCATTCTCGAAGTCAGGGAGGATGGTGCACACCTGTGTGCTGGCCTCTGACTCAGAGCGTGGTCCAAACATACTTTACAGTGTCCCTTGTGCTGGCCTAACTGTGCCACCCTAACTCCAGATTGCGTCCAGTCATGTGAATTTGCCCGAAGCCATTTCCTCTGATGTAAAACCTTTTGTTGGAACTTCCCTCTTTGTAGGTGTTTTGTTTCAGTCTGGTCTCCTTTATGAGACCCCTCTAGAGGGAGAAAGCAAATACTGAGACAAGGCAGAATAACCGTGATCGTTTCCCTCCTCGATTTTTAAAGCAGCACATTTTCTTTCTTACGTGTACTTCACAACAATTTGGCTGTCCACATACTACCATTGAAGAAGACCACATTAAATCCTCCCCTTTCCCTTATTAGCACTGGTCTATTGACTCTCTGCAATTTATTCCCAACCTCAAATTTTTGGAGACGATGTTGGATGTATGTCACTTATGGTCCCACTTGGCACAGGTGCTGGCAGAGCTTAAATGAAAATGAATCCTTGGCAGGGTGTTAATTTTCACTGCCACTTTACTTCTGGGTGATAAAATTGTAAGGCCTTTTTCCCTTTTGAAATGGTATTTGCTGTCCCATGGGATAGCTGTATCATTGTTATACAAACGTTCCTAACAGGCTCAGAGCGATTGCTCCCTTAAAAAGGTAAAGGGTAAAGGTTTCCCCACGACCAAATGGTCTAGTTGTGACCAACTGCAGGGGGCGGTGCTCATCTCCGTTTCAAAGCCTATAGAGCCGGCACTTTGCCCGAAGACAAGTTTCTGTGGTCATGTGGCCGGCATGACTATACGCCGTGGCGCACGGAACGCCGTTACCTTCCCACTGAAGTGGTCCCTATTTATCTACTGGCATTAGGTGCTTTCAAACTGCTAGGCTGGCAGGAGCTGGGACAAGCAACATGAGCTCACTCCATCGTGCAGTCTTGAACTCCCAAACTTTCAGTCGGAAAGCCCAGCAGCAGCAGTTTAACCCGCTGTGCCACCATGTCCCTGATTGCTCTTTAGCTCGGTGTTATTTGCTTTGCCTGTTAGGACTTGAAAGGTGGGTTGTCCAAAGTGACTTTGTATCTCCTGCCATGTACCCTAATCTTATTTATTTTGAAGATATACCTAATCTTTTCTTAAAATTATCTCCAAGGAAGCTTACCACAACCACAAAAAACTATCAAGCTGCCCTTATTCCTCTGAATGATAGCAGGGACTGGTGTCCTTCCCTGCGCATCTGCGTTTCCAAGGTTAAAGGACATTGTTTCCAAAGTAGTGTAACCATAATGTCACTCACTCGTATCTTCACATTCTTTCCTTCACCTTCTCATGCTTTGTTCCTTCTTTCCTAGAAAAGCTGCCCAAACCACTCCTGAGTGCCAAGGGGCCGCCAGAAATGGTGTGGTGGTAGGGCTATTGTGGAAGGGAAAAATCCCTGAAAATCACGCAGACAGTTTATATGAGCACCTTCTTTCTTTTGCTTCCTATTAGGAGGAAAGCAATGGCCTCGGACAGTACAGACTAACAACCAGTTTATTTAATGCATCCTGTAAATAATTAAGTACAATTTTGCAGAGACATCTATATTCGCAGTAAAATGTTTCTTGTACTAAACCCAGACCCACATGAACAAGAATGCACTCTACTTATTCTCTTACTTTTCTGTTCTGCATTGTTGAGGAGTACATTCAGTCTCCGATCTATCGCTTTTAACAGATCCTGGCCCAGCAGATGTGGTATCTGTTAGATCTTTTCTCCTCTGGTGCTCAGCCATTAGAGCTTCAAGTTGCTTTCTTCTCTGCCGTAATTCTTCTCTCAAAATCTCATGTCTACGCATTTCAGACCAAAGCTGTTTGAAATATTAAATATGATTCAAACTACCTTACTGCAAATTAATGCCATATCAAGCAAACTGAGGACTATGCAAGTTCTGAATGTCTTGAGATGAACCATTACATGGAGAGACAGGCAGACCTTTCCTGTACTAAGGGCATTAGAAAGGTAGCATGCCTACAAGGGGTGACAAAGAGTGAAGAATAGAAAACGAAAGTAAAACACACATTTTCCTATACTCCTATTCTCTATTACGAAGTAGACACTTGCTAGGCACTACTTCATCTCACTCAATACGCCTTCCTTCTTTGCAACTCTGAATTAATCCTCAATGTATCTACTAACCCTTCTACAGCCACTTTTTCAGTGCTAGCACCAGCTTTTGAGGCAAAGTCATGCACTAAGCCCCCCTCCCTATCCTCTGCCCACCCAGATGGCACATGGAGCACAATCACTGCCTTTCATCCTGAGGATTCTGGGGTCAGGCTGAATATGGAGGCTCCTGACCTTTGCCCAGCTGGCCAAACCCTGACACCACCTCTGCTTTCTTAAATGCTCCCCCCTTGCAAATCAATTTTTGCACAGATGCCAGCAATGTCTTCATAATGGTCTGGTTTTCTTATTTTAAACTTTCTGTCTACTCATTGTCTAACTTCATTCTTCTCTACTCCAAAATATCGTAGTAGATGGGGGAAACCCAGCTTCTCAGACATTTACAGCAGTACAGCTTAAAATTCACTGAAGACAATACTATTTAAAATTTAAGAGTAAAGCTTCTCGATGCTGCCTTGAACATGCAGTACCTCACTATCCACCGTGGTTGGATCTTCAGGTGGAACTACAGTCTTGCTTGATGTATTGATTTCATTGACAGCTGGTGTTGAAGCATTCCCTGGACAATTATCCATGCTCGATGACAACTAAACATAAATTAAACATTAGCATCACAATGAGACAGTGATAAGAGCCCAATGTGGCTTAAGTAATAACCTTTGTTTTGCATTAATCCAACTAGCTTTGCATTTCAGCAAGGAAACAGAGCACGCCAGGAAAATATTTTTAAGCCAATACAAGACTAATGTATTGTATCTCTCCAGTGGTTACTATGGGACTAACAAAAAACTAAACCTAACGTCCCTTAAATGCATATTTTTCTTGTTTCTATCCTTGGTTGTTGCATTTTCAAATCTTTGCAACCACGGACTAAACACGTTTTTTAAAAGAATGAACGAATGCTCGAATTATCAGGCTTCCAATTGTATGGGCCACACAAAAGCAATTTTTTTTTGGGGGGGGGGCTTCATCTTTCCCTATCCCCTGTGAGCCTTGCATGTGTATTCTACGTACTTGAAGGTCTGGGCAAGCTTTCTGCAACACCTGAATTTTTTCTTGAATCTTTATGAGTTTCTTTCTTTCTTCTTGGAGATGTTTAAGTTCTCTCTGTTGCTGCTGAAGTTTGGCTTCATAGAATTTCTCCCTACAATAATAGATCCCACATTACAGTCATCTTCAGCAACACTTTTTTAACAAGGAAGCATACCAAAGCAGTACTGGACAGACTCCCCATCTGATTTGGAATGGATGCATAAAAATGAATGTTCACTGAAGGATGGATGTCCACTGGGTATCTGAAATATATTCATTTTTAAAAAATAGATCCATTTGAAACTGGCAAGACCTTGAGTCCAACAGGTTTGTGACTTGGCCAAGACGCCTCCCAATACCCAGGGGCCCTTCTGGCACAAATGTGTTACTTATGAGAGGCAGGACTGTGCAGCCATGATGGTCCTGCCAATGTTGGGAAGACTTTACAAGCAGGAAGGCTGCAGACAGTGCCATGCGTGCATCAATGGAAGGGCACTATGGA
The DNA here is from genome assembly GCA_029204185.1 of Lerista edwardsae. NCBI lineage: Eukaryota > Metazoa > Chordata > Lepidosauria > Squamata > Scincidae > Lerista > Lerista edwardsae. The sequence continues at coordinate 12,413,554 of JAJKFI010000003.1, read as the reverse complement.
AAATGCAGTAAGTTTGTAAAGTTGGGAAGGGGGAAACAGAGAGAAGGGATAGCACAGACACCATCCATGCCAGAAGAGAAATGGGTGTAGGGGGAATATTTTTGCACCCAGATTTCACATAAACTCCAAGATGAAGACGGGGGGAAGAAAAGGTAAAATACATATCCCATCCCAAATGGGATAAAAGTTTGTAACTAATTTTAAGCAAAGCAATGAGATTGTACCTTGCTTTTTCATTCAGCCCCACATCTTTCTGTGACTTGTTTGTAGTGGTTCGAATGTTGTTAGGCTGTTGCTGTTCTTTGTCCTCTTCAGCCAGAAAGAACTGATCCATATTATCCCTTCCGGCAGCCTCTGGCTCTACATCATCATCCTAAAAAAGGCAAGTGTTCCTTCAATCTCTCGGTGCTGCCTTGAACACACAGTACCTCACTATCCACCGTGGTTGGATCTTCAGGTGGCGCTACTGAACTACTATTACTACTACTACTACTATTCTCTCCCTTAACCTGTTCAGTAGCTTCTGCACCTGTAGTCATCAATGTGAACCGGAAGTGGCTCCTGGATACATCTGGGAAGCCTTCTGAAAACACTGGGAAACCTGCACAACCTCTGGACTGCCCAGCACAACCTCCAGGTAAGTTATAACAGCATCATGACCCTGCCCCCCCCCCCCAAAGATTTCAGTATCCACAAGAGGATCATGGAACCAATCCCACATGGATACCAAGGCCCACTGTACTCAAATTCTTACAGCTTCAATTAAATAATGATGGCTGGGAACCAAAGAGCACTTTAGGAAGAATCCAAAAGCATGTGTTCATCCAGTAGAATTTATTACTTTTAATATACTTCTAAGATGCATCCCAAAAATCAACTCACACAATTTGCACAAAACTGAGGGAATTTTTTTTTTGGGGGGGGAGGGGGAAGAGCTAAAATGGTTCTAGAATAAGAACGATCAGAATTGTATTTTTGGCTAATAGCAAAAGCAGCAGGCAGTACAAGTCACATTTCTATGTACCTTTAGAACAACCAAGGAATGAGAGACTCATTAACCATATTTGCATAAACCATACTATTCAATACTGTATTTTCATGAATAGGTTGGCATGGAACAGTTCTTAACAAAAACATACCTGTACCATAGCAACAAGATTTTGTAGCTGTCTAAGTTTCTGTTTTGCTGCTATAAGTCTGTTGATCTTCTGCTCAAATTCCATATCTACAGGAGCATCATCGGGTACGCTGCTCCTGTGACTAGATAAGGAAGCCTCACTGGCTCTTTCAGCTTCAACATCCTCATCTTCACCCTGCAGCATGTCTACACCATCACCTTCTCTATTATAATGACAGTCTGAAAGAAAACATGTGACATAAATAATGACTGTTAACATGAATCTATCCCAATACCTCAATTAATTAGATAAAATATTAAAACACAGAGGAACAAGCCTTGCTGAAGGAAAATCAGCATTGCTTCTGTAGGGTTAAGTCTTGCCTTACAAATAAGAATATGTTAACAGGCAAGTGGATGCAGGTGAACCTGTGGATATTATATAACTGGATTTTCAGAAGGTGTTTGACATCGTCCTTCACCAAAGGCTGCTGAGGACACTTCACAGTCAAACAATAAGAGGACAGGTGCTCTTATGAATTCAGAATTGGTTGAGGACCAGGAAACAAAGAGCGGGGGGTATCAATAGACAATTTTCATAATGAAGAGAGGTGAAAAGCGGTGTACCCCAAGGATCTGTCATGGGACTGATGCTTTTCAATTACCTGGAGACAAGGATAAACAGCGAGGTGGCCAAGTTCATGAATGACACTAAACATTTCCAGATGGTGAACACCAAAAGGGATTGTGAAAAGCTCCAGAAGGTTCTCTCCAAACTGGGGGAAATGGGCAGCAAAACGGTAGATGCGTTTCAATGTAGACAAGTGTAAAGTGATGCACACTGGGACAAATAATCAAAACTTCACATATAGGCTAGTGGGTTCTGAGCTGTCCATGATGTATCAGGAAAGACTTTGGGGTGCTAGGGGACAACTCAATGAAAGTGTCAACTGTAGTATGTGGCAGCAGTGAAGAAGAAGGGGTTTGAGAATAAAACTGCCAATATTATGCCATTGTACAAATCGATGGTAAGGCCACAACGGAAGTACTGCGTACAGTTCTGGTCGCCACATCTCAAAAAGGACATAGTGGAACTAGAAAAGATGCAGGAGACAGCGTTGAAAATTACTACTGAGCTGGGGCACCTTCTTTATGAGGGAAGGTTACAGTGTCTGTGGTTCTTCAGTCTAGAAAAAAGGAACCCAAGGGGGGACATGATTGAGACATACAAAATTCTGCGTGGGGCAGAGTGGATAGAGGTATGTTATTTTCCCTCTCTTACAACACCAGAACCAGGGAACATCCAATTTATGTTGGAAGAATTAGAACAGATAAAATAATGTTTTTTTTAACCTAACGGGGAATTAATATTTGGAAATCCTTGCCCCAGGATATGGTGATGGCATCTAGCCTGGGTGCCTTTAAAAAAAGGGACTGAACAGTCTCATGTAAGAAAAATCCATCTCAGGCTACAGACCTTGATGGGTATGCACAACCTCCTGGTTTTAAATGTAGAATGCCAGGTGCAAGGAAAAAGCAACAGGATGCAAGTACTGTATTTTGTTGTCATGTGTGCTTAGAGGCATCTGGTGGACCACTGTGAGATACAGGAAACTGGACCAGATGAGCATTTCTGATGCTGATCCAGTGGGGATTTCTAGTGTAAATCTCATACTTTCCACATTTGAGAAATATAAATTGGGACACCATGTAAAAATGGGATTAAAAATTTAACAACAACCATCTTATGTTATTGAGATTGTACCAAGATTTCCCTGAACATAGATAAATTTTATTTTGCTGAAATCTGAAAATTAGACTAGCAAAGAAAGCTTCATAATATATTATGCAAGTACATAATAGGTACTCCCAAATAATCAGTATATTCAGATATATTTTTTGCTACCTATGCAAAATCACTGAGATTATTTTGAGACATACCTAAAGTTGAGGGCATGTTTAGCATCCTTACATTAGCAGATCGGTTGTTTATTTCACAAGTCGTATTAAGGTGCCTTCCATTTCTGTTAATAGTCCCAGACTGCAAGTTGCTATTGCAATTTGTTTCATTCCAGCTACTGATGCCCTGTGGATTTCTGAGGAAAACAACATTGTTCTTAACTATAATGATTCATTAGTTTACTATAAGTCAGCAGTTCCCAACTTTTGGGAGACCACGGACCACCATTCCAGCTCTCGGGTCTGTTATGGACCACCAAGTGTGCAGCCACAGGAGGATGTGGTGATGACGCGATGATGTCACAGCACCATTGCCAATGGCTCCCAAAGGGAGCCAAGGGAGGGAGGTAGCACAATCCAGCACCATTGAATTTCAGGCCAATCAGAGCTGAGGAAGAGTCCACACATAGCCAGCAAAGCAATGAGTTCACATTGCTCCACTTGCCTTTCAGTTGCTGGGACCAGCCGGCTTGTGAACCACTTCCCATGCTCCTGAGGACCATGGGTTGGGGACCACTGCTATAAACTGTTCTTCCCCACCTTCCCTTAACAAAAGCATTTCTGAAGCCATGATAGTTGGAGTAGCAAACAAACTTTAAGTCAGTGGTTCTCAAACTGTGTAGAGGCCCTACAGGCTGAAGTAAAAGGAGAATCTCAGGCTTCCCCCCCTTACTTAAAACATGTTATTGGTTTTTAAAGAATTTTTACAATGAACACACTGCATTAACAAACCCCATTCCCAAACTTACCATAATTCCCAAACATAGTAGGGAAAAGAAAGAAAGGTTAAAGGCTAACAGAAGAAAAAGACAGTTCTAAAGTGGCATTCCGAAGGAATGAGCGTGAAGAGAAAGAAACACCTGAGCTTCTCTCACAGCTGGAGGAAGACAACCACCACCACAATAAGCAACCTCATAGACAGTGTGGTCAACTGATTAGGGAAGACAGGAAAGAAACTCATAATGGTCCCAAGAAGGGATTATGAAGCACACTAACACAAACTTACACGAACAGCAAAACAGAAAAGAGCAGATACATGAACATAACCATTCCCACTTCTCATATCCCACCAGGCTTTAAGAATGCCAGATAAGATCAGAAGTTATACAATAGTGTTTAATTGCAAAATAGCATGTGTTCAGATAAAATGCTGCTGGTATAAGAAATAAGTTAACACATGGCAGCCAGAACCAACCTAATATTGGTAAGAGGTTGTGGATTCTCATGCTCTGAATCACACTCTGAATCTTCTGTTTCTTCTTCTTTAGTGTTTTCATTCACAGCATCTGTCATCATATCAGATGTCTGTTCGTAGTAGTGTACTAATTCACGCAACTCATTCAGTCTCTTCCGAACTTCATTTAATTTCCTGCAAAAGAAAATAGATTTAACAGACAGCTTGATTCCAACACAGTGGAAAGAACTTTGGGAATATCAGGGTGGGAGGTTTACTGGGGAATAATACTTTGAAGTAGGGTAACTGGTAATTACAATGTTTTCCATAATGGGCACTGAGAGAACTGGAAATAAAAAACCCTAAAACATCTGATAAATCACTGAAATATTTTTAAATTTGAAAAGAATTTTGAAAACCATATGAGAAAGCATTTTGCAAATGCAACCCATTCACCAAAATAAATTCCAGGAGTTCACAACTTCTAATTATTATCACAATATAAGATAATAATGGACTTGAGAATGGACAATATTAGAGATTTCAACAGCACCACAGAGGCTAACCATACATAACACTTGAATACTTTATTTGAAAGTTGTTCATTAATATTAAGCATTTATACAGCACAACTGAATGTTTACAGTGTTTCAGATACTACCTTGTGGCAACTCTTCAATTATGATGTTTATCAGTAGGCTGTAGATAAACAGACTAAAAACTACAATGGTTTATCTTGTAGTGAGTTCATGGCAGAAGCAAAATATGAACTTCCTGATTTGTAATTCAGTCTCTTGACCACTACACAGTGTCTTAATTTTGCAGTCTACTGATTTCAAGACAGTTTAGTCATATGCTAAAACTGGGCTCTGAAAGGGCTTATACTCTTGTCAAGTAGTTTAAATAACTCATAAGGTATTTTTCACCAAAAAAAACCTAGTGTATATAACAATGTTACGTATTGAACTAATAGTCTGACCCCGAGCTGCCATAGCGGTGGGTGGGGTAAATGTGCCACAGCACCATCCTGTGAGCAAGCAGCGCTGACAGGGAGGCCTGCGCCACCCTGACGATGCCATACAGCATTCCCTGGCTGCCAAAGGAGCTCAAGTAAGCCTCAAATGGCGCTGGGGTATGTGGCAGGGCACAGTGGAGGCATTTATAAACGAGAGGGAAAGCAGAACAGAGGGAAGGACACATCCAGGAGGGGGATGGGGGGCACCCTCTGCCAAATCCTATCTTCCATGTTGGGCTTAGAAGCCCAAAGCAGGGGCTTCCTGAATCTGCTCCCATGATTTAACTGATGCCGACTCAAGAAGCCCCGGGGTGTTACTTGGGGTAACGTGACAAATGTTCCCTTACTCCAAGGAGACTTCCAGCCTGCTTGTATGCAGCACAGGATATTGGAACCACTGCTCCTGCACTGGAAAGGACTAGGCCCTTAACACTAGTGTCAGTCTTACTTTATAAGCAATCGGTTTTAAAATGCAACAAAACTGAATGTAATTCAATGCAATGTGGTAAGTATTGACAGAACACTTAAAAAATAGAAAGTATTCAAGTCTTAAACTGGCAAAGCTGCCTCTAAAAAGTACCATTATCAACCACGCAAAAAAGTCACCCTACAACAAATTAATGATACAAAATTAAAATGCAGAAACATATTACTGGAGCTTCTCTGTTGGGTTTAGATTGTCATCCTCTTCACTTTCATTCTGAGAGGTTACAGAATCTGGATGATAGACAACAGATGATGCCAAGCTGTTAGATGCTTCATTTCCAGCTGCTGCTACTCCTACAGGTGCAGAAGCTACTGAAGCTGTACTTCTTTGATCGCCACTCCTCTGAGGAGACCCTGAAGCAGGCAATACTGCAAATAGAATACAAAATCAGGTTTTATCTTGTTTTATCAAAAAGGATGCAAAACTTACAAAAGGACTGATTTTATAATCACAAACCTTGAACCAAACATCTCATCGTACAACAGAAAATCAGAAAAATTTAGCCACATTCTCCTGATTAGCATCTTGAGTCATTTGGGTTATGAGAAAACTGAAATAGGACATCCTGGAAGCATTGCTATTAAAAAGGATCTGTGCAAAGTGAAATTAGTATAAAGTTCTCTAACTTTGTACAAACACTAACAGAAACCTAGGTGTGAAATTACGTAGGAACTAAAACATTTGCAAGTTACAAAAGTGCTCAGACTTACATCACAAGGTGACTTTAAGCCACAAATGTGCCATTCCTTGCTTCCTCTGAGGTCACATGTCCAGATTACAAGGCCCACCTTGTTCTTCCCTATTGTCATCTGGGCAAACAGTGGAGCTTGCTGCCTTCATTGCCCTCAGTCCCTCATTTCCCTAGCAAGCCTCACTGTGCTCATAGAGAAGCCAGGCCACTCCTCAGATTATCAGAGAAAATGCATTCCCAAGCATGGTTAGAAAATACTATAAGGGGGGGGGAAATAAATTAACATCTGAACTACACTCCCCTCTACCCTTTTAATTTTCTGTCAATTTTTTTAGATGCTTTGAGTACGAGTACAGCAGTTACAAAAAGCACACCTATGCATAAATATTGATATTTCTTGTGCAAGTACAGTACAAATGACCAGGAACTGAATTCCTTCTTAGCCTCTGTTTGCCTATATTTGCAGAAACTGGTTTATGCACCTGTCCTTCATGCATGATTCAATATATTTCTATTTATTTTATCCAGATCTGTACCCAAACACTTCTCAAGATTATAAAGCAGAAATTCTTATCAATTATGGATAATTCTTCAAAAAGAGTTTGACAAAACCTTAATTCATAACACCTAATAGTTAGAGGTGTTTGTTTCTGGTAAGATAAAATTATAGCCTAAGGTAACAGCCGCAATGGGCATATTTCTGTGTAAAAACACAATTTTCAAATACCTCTACTAATAGTAAGCTACTTACATGAGTTGTTAAGATGCTGGTCACGAAGTGTATGTAGTTCTCCTAACAATTTGTCCATTTTTTGCTTTTTACCCTGCAACGCTATCATCTTACTAAAAAGTTGGGCCTTCTCTTCAGATAAATGTTCAGACATGGAAGAATTTCTGCTTTGAGAAACTTCCCGGGTAAGAGAGAGACTCTCTGCTTGTCTTCTGTTATCTGGAACAGGTTGAACCTGAAAGGAAAACATACACATTTGACTCTAGGTAATTATGGTTAAACCTTGGGACTTGTTTCATATGCTTGGATCACTCCACCATTTTCCCTCCAAAAAAGCCAAATCAATCATATTTTCTTTGAATACTAGATTTTCCAGACAAAAATCTGAACATTTTCCAGACAAAGATCTGAATGTTAATCTGCAATATTTTCCATCTGAACATTAAATTTTAACAAAAAACCACTTTAGTACAGTGGTGCCCCAGTATCTGCAGGGTTTCTGTTTTGGAAACCCCCGCAGATACCTGAAACTGTGGATATGTTAGATGCCATCCCCTTCATGCCCTGGGCCCCTGGCTGTTCTGAGCCCCAGAGGCCTCATGCATTCACCTGTGGCCTCTGTGGGGCTTAGAATGCCTTCTAAAAAGCAAAAAATGTGAATTCCGGTTTTCAGATTAAAACCATAAGTGATTGTTTTGTACCTTTAAAATGTTTTTGTGATTCCCCGGACCTCAGAATGCCTTTTAGAACTCTATTCTATGACAAATGTAAATTAAGAAATTGAAAAGAATGCAACTGGAAATGATGAATGCTCAGTTCAGAAGTAGAATTTTCCTTAAAAGTATCAAATAATTTACTACAAACTTTGATTTGCAAACTGCCAAACAAATAATACACACACACACACAGTATAAAAGGTCACCTGAGAATCATGAAGTTGATTGTGAAATCGTTGAATTAAGTCATTTAATTCTTCATTCAGCTCAGATGTTAGACTCACTCCTGAAATGCTACCTGTGGTTTCTGTTACAACTACAAGTGGTAAGAAAAAAAGCCATTCTTATCCAAGTACCAAAACTACATGGGAAATGTATGAAAAACAGACTTTTTCTTCAAAGTATACAGAATAGACCGAGGGGTGAGAGGAACGAGGTACAAAAATTTACAATTATGCCATAAAGGATGGAATCCTTCTATATCAGGATTGTCAAATTTGCTTCATACAGAGAACCGAAGCTGGCACTCATGGTATCTACATTAAGCAGAAAATGACATCATTAAGCAGAAAATGGCCAGAAATAAGTACTTTGTTCTCACATATAAACTCATTAGCTGAAAATGACAGAAGAGAGAATGCACACATATTGTTCATATTTTCAAAGTTTAAAAGAGCCCAATTGTCATGCTGGGAGAGACCAATTTTAACAGGGGACAGATAATTTGCTTCCAGGGGCCATATTCAACCCATAGGCCTTATGTTTATGTCCTTAATCAGATAGCATGCTTTTTGTTCTGATGTCAACTTAAATAAGGAGAACTATCCCAAGGTAATGTGAATAATTTGACTGTTGGAAAACTCATCAATAAAAAGATTTATTCAGACCTCTGGCCACTATGGCAAAAGTAGTATAAAATCTGATACAATCAATCTACCATTTGACTATGAGAACGTGCGCATACCAGAATCATCCATGACTGCAATAGCTTGTTCTGCTTTATGCTGCAGAGCTAGTAGAGCTGCCTGTCTCCCCTGAAGAGCTTTCAGTTGTTCCTGCTGTTGTAACATCCTCTTCAGTAAATCGTGCTGTTTCTTTAGATTTGCAAGCTCTTCTGTAGCTTCCTGCTGGGGATCTCTTGCCTGGAAAACAAAGACAGATAGTAATGAACAACAAAGAAATTGTATGTCAGTTGGAAAATAACATTAAACTTTTCTTATACAGATGTGGCCTTTTTATCTGTGAGGGTTCCATTCCTGGAATTCTTGCAGATAATAAAACCACCAGCAATTAAACCCATGGATGTTACCCATCCTCTCCCACTTCCAAACCCAACTGGAGCACCTGAGCAGGTCAAGAGGGCTTTCTGAGGCTCACCGAGGCCACATGCGTCCCCCTGCAGGTCTGAGAAAGGCCATTTCAGCCTAAAAATGTAACTTGCAGTTTTTCAGCAAAAAAAAAAAATGCCTTTAATACCTTATAAGGCATTATGACATAATACTTATGATATAAGGCATTTAATATCTTATAAGGTATTAACTTAGATGCAGAGTACATCATGAGGAAGACAAGGCTGGGTGACTCCTAAGCTAGAATCAACATTGCTGGGAGAAAAATCAACAACCTCAGATATGCAGATGATACCACTCTAATGGCAGAAAGTGAGGAAGACCTAACGAACCTTTTGATGACGGTGTATCATGAACAAGAGACTGCTAGGTTTTTTTTTCCAAGGAAATTATTATAAGTACTTGAAGTAGGATAAAGGTGCTTATCTGATGTCTTGGAAATAAATTTCAAATACCTGGCATGCTTATTTTTTTGGACAATATTTTATCAGAGAGACATCAATTATATTTGGTTCTTTAAAACTACATTGATAGTTTGTGTGTTATTTCAAATATTCTGCATTTTAAGGTATTGGGATATTGAGGGATAAGTAATAATTTAGTCAATCTCACTTTTCTTTTTGCAACGCCCATAAAAGGACAAACCAGCTAAAGCAGTGTTTCAAAAAAATGTGGCTCAGGACCCATTAGGTGGGTCACAACCTGATGGCAGGTGGGTCACAGAAAGCTGGGAGCAGCCATCTTGAAAGCTGCAGACCTTACTCCTGCTATATTTCTTTTGTGAGTGTTAACAGTTTGAATTTAAGTGAAGGTCTTTTTTAAAAAATTGTTTTTAGTTCAGTGTTTTTACATAATATTTTGTCCTAATCTCACTTTCTGTTTGCTGCAGACCAAGAATGCCAGTTTGCATTCCAAGAGTGATTTGATTACATCATAATGATGCCACTTCCTGCTTGATGATGTTACTTCTGGCTATGACATCACTTCCAGATAAATGACATCACTTCTGGTGGGTCCCAATACGAGCGGCATTCTAAAAAGTGGGTCCTGGACTAAAACGTTTGAGAACCACTGAACTAAAGGACTACTGATTTTAATGAGAACGACCATCTCCTAGTGAAAAACATAGAATTTAAAAACTATTCAATGCAACATTATATAACGTCCCATTTTACAGTAAAAATTGACAATTACTGACTGAAATAAATATCAAATTACCATGCCAATCACCCAGCGCAAACACCTTCCTAAAAACATCCAAGAAAAGCACAACAGGTAACTGCTCATCTTAATACCTAATCTGAATGCTTACAGCAAACAGGAGATACAAGAGTAGGAATGGGAAAGCAAGTCTTAAAAATTGAAACCAACCTGTAAGGACACTGCTATCAAAATATAGAATTAAAAGGTAGAATAAGCAAGCTTTACTAATAAAATGGCCACAGCTCATGGGGATTGGCCATAGTTCAGTGGTATAGCACACGTTTCCTGCAGATGGTTCAAGATTCAATCCCTACGCTAGGAAAGAGCTGTCTGAAAATCCTATGCTGCCAATCAATAGGCAGTTTTGAGCTAGATGGATCAAAAGTCAATACAGGCATACCCTGGTATCTGCTGGAGTCATTCCAGACTCCCCTGTGGATACTGGAAACCACAGACACCTTTTTTAAGAAAGGGGAATCGGATCAGTGGATATTGGGGTACACCTGTATAAGACAGCTTTCATATATTCAGCTTCTAAACTCAGATTTTATTCAAATGCAATGAAATATTTTATTCTACCAGCACAATGACTGGATAAGATACTGTAAACATATAGAAAGATTGCATTGATTACCATAAACTGTTCGGGATTATAAAGCTAGATCTACTGCAATTAAATGCAAACCTGACACTCCCTCCAACAGCAAGTTATTTTTGCTTGGGACTAAAAAAAAAATCAATTAAGAAACAGCATGTAAGACATTTTTAATGACTCCTATGCAGACATTTTTCAAAAAAAATAATTTTATATGGAATAACAGAAAAATTAAATTTTGCCAATATTAAGAAAATAAAGGCTTTGAACGAACAAACGCAGTTACGCAATACACTTTAAACTGCTGTAAAGATAATTCATTGGAGATAAAAAGGAAATCTGCATATTAAGGCATTATAAGATTTCCAAGGCAATATTTGATAAAGTACCTTTGAAAGCAATCCAGGTTCTTGGCTATTAATCCTACAAGGCCAGATTCCCCTGCCATTCAGAGCAGTTCTGTCACTTTTCACTTTTGGACTTGCGATAACGGCCATGTCTGAAACCTGTCCTTGAGAAGCTGAATTCCCTAGTTTGTCCTCAATGCGGGGTCGAGTTCTCAGACTAAAAGATACCTCCTTTATCAAATAGTTTAGTAAGTTAGACTGTGAAACACACTCCTACTGAAATAATGTTTAAGCTTATAAACTACTGTCCTACTTCATTTCTGATTTGTCAATATGTATTTCAAAATTGTGTTCTTATTCTATTTAAATTAGAAAATAAAAATATTAATAGCTGTGATCGAGAGGTGCAGGCTTGCTGTAGGTGGCTCCTTCGACCTACATTTTACTTGCAGCTGCATTTTAAACTCCTAGAAGCTTATAAAGCAGACGGGTTTGGCATACGGATCGCTGAAAAGGGGACCAATTTTTTCCAAAACAGGATACATGAAGGCCTAGTCATATGTTATCAGTGACTCGAAAGCAACTGTGATGTGGGTTCCCTGTGACCGTTGACAGAAAAGGTAAAGGTTTTGATAAAGCTAAAGGTTTCCCCATGACCAAATGGTCTAGTCATGACCATTCTAGTCGTGTAGGGGGCGGTGCTCATCTCCGTTTCGAAGCCTGTAGAGCCGGCGTTTTATCCGAGGACAAGCTTCCATGGTCATGTGGCCGGCATGACTATACGCCGTAGCTCACAGAACACCGTTACCTTCCCACCGAAGTGGTCCCTATTTATCTACTGGCATTTAGGTGCTTTCAAACTGCTAGGTTGGCAGGAGCTGGGACAAGCAATGGGAGCTCACTCCGTCACGCAGTCTTGAACTCCCAACCTTCTGGTCGGAAAGCCCAGCAGAAGTGGTTTAACCCACTGCGCCACCACATCCCAATGTGATAGCTTCCAATTAATAGCTATTATATGATTTGCACACAAGAGAAGAGTGAAATCCATGTGGAACTCATACACAGAAACACGGCTGCTCTGTTTTATTTACAGTACATGTCTGCTCCACATGCAAGAGAATCTCCATGCATGCAGAGTAACCGCTCTTCAGAGGCAAGAACGGAAGACCACAGTGCACAAAGGCCCTTGGATTGTGCCCAGATTGTGTTAAAACTCAATACTCGTCACTGTTTTGCTTTCCTTTAAAGACTACTGAACAGCTAACTATTTTGTTTCTTCATAAATCCTTTCAAAGCAAACAGAAGCTACAGTGCTTTAAGTGGCTTAGATCATCTTAGATGTTCAATTACCACCCACCTTTCACTTATGAGTAACAATTGCTTCTGAATGGGTGGCGCATATGTCAACCCCAATACACTCCCCCAAAATGGTTCAGGTTCTATCCAATACCAATACATCTTTCAGTGCCAGGAAATGCTTTTCCCTTTCCATATATCTTCTTTAACATCAACTGCCAAGCACACTGTCACGGCCCCCTGCCTCCAAGCCACTGTCTGAACATTAAATTTGTGTGATAGCAGGACAAATGTAGGCAGGTTAAAACTAGTAAGACAGAAAAGTTAAGGAAACATGGGGAGAGATGGACTACTACTCATCTTATTCATCCAAAAGAAGGGAAGCAATCTTGTATGGGTGGATGAAAGGATGATTAAAAGCTAGGAAGTGGTCATTCTCACATAGCAAAGAGAGGAAATATTGAGTAGGCAGAGGAAAAGTGGACAAAGCAGAGAACAAAATGAAAATTAAGAGGGTGCTATTCCTCCTTAATAAATCTGTGATCACTGTATAGTGCAAAGTAAGGCAAAAGTTACACTACAGGTTCTTAAATTCTGTCCACTGAATATTTCTCTTTATCAAGTCTTCAAACCACAATCGTTGGTCTCCTACTCATCTCATACCCATTACCTCCTAGGGTTCAAAACCAAGGCTACCAAAATATTGGAGAGGCATGCACAGAGTGCTGAAGCGTAACTAGAAAGGTGAAAAGGCCATATTCCAAGAGCAGCTCTGGTCACAGTAGTTTGGATTCAAGCCATTATAATTTAAAATAGTCACTTTTTTTGAATATTTTGGAAGTTGGTTCAGTTCCCCTGAACAAAAATTCAGATTCAGTTCATCAATCAGCTGCAGAGAAAATAGATCAGCTCTAGCACCTTAATTACTAAAAAACAGCTTACCGTCATATCTGAAACTTCAGACTGCACATCAATGTTTAGCGATGTGCTCTCAGCTACAGAACCAGATCCCACAGCTGAATCTATAGTCCGAACATCCTCCTCCTCATTTTCTCTAGCCTGGAATGTTTTAGTAGCATAAACAAAAACTATATAAATGGAGTAGTAAAGAAAACTTTTAAGGGAAAGAGCTACACTTTAAACTCATCCCCCATGCCAACATCCAACTTCAAAAATAGTCTCTCAATTTTGGAAAAAAGAAAAATATATTTATGGTTGCTGTTTTTTTTAACTTACAAGCATCTTCTGCAAAAATTTCAGGTAAGATTTCTCCTGTTCTTTCAGGTGGTCTATGAGATGCGATAAGCGTTCAACATTAGCAGATCTCTCATTTTTCTCAACAAGATCATCCCGCATGGAACTAGCTTTTGCAATATAGTCACGAATTTGAACTAATCTGCTCACAATCTGAAAATTTACAAGGGATGACAATGAGTCAGCCATATCTGATACACTGAACATAAGCTGCTTTAACAAAACAAATTGAAGATTTCAGACTTATATGCATATAAGTGAACTGCTATAGCAAAAAACCAAGGTTATACCAATCATAAGGAAAGATATACCCAAATGGAAACCACTTCAAATTTAGAACCCAAGATAGAAAGCAATTCACAGCAATTCCTAAGATATTCATAGACATGAACAGTACCAGTAAATATCTGTGCCAATAAAATGCACTAGTACAACTAGCCTAGCGGTGTCCAAACCACACAACTGCTGCTTAGCAAAAAAGCTTTCCCTGTCACGCATGGGACATACCATTCTGTGCTGCTCCATCTTTAACAGGATTGGCTGGAAAGACTGGATGGAGCAATGCGGACAGCAAGCCCCACACATGACGGGAAAGGCATTTTCCAGGCACTGGATCCAGCCCACGAGCAGGGGTTTGGCACCTGCTGAACTAGTCCACTAGCCCAAACCAATTGCGTTGCAATTGCCTTTTTTTAATGTTTTGAGGTGTGAGGAGGGCTTGCAGAGGGCTTCACAGGGCTCCCCAAACTCCCAGAGTCCACAGCAGACGAAGGTGAGTAAAAGAAAAGCCCGTGTCCATGGTTGCAGTGTGATTGTTGCAATCACATCACTGCCATTCCCCTGCAAACACTTGAAGTGGCTCAAACTCTACATGGGAGTTTGAGAACCACTGATCTAGGGGATTCCTCAGTACAGAGCTATGCCACTTCTGCTTGTGTATATAACAGAGAGATTTTTGCTATTGTGTTCTGCAGGGATAGGATTGGGTTGTAAATGTGTAAACCTATTACACATATTTCTGGGAGTAAGTCCCATCGAAAACAGTGGGACTTCTGAGCAGACATGACTATAATTGTGCTACAAGTATACATAGAAACCTCCAAAATGTCCAAAGAATTCATTCAGTTTGCCCAGGTGTCTAATTTCTACTAACAGGACTTACTTAATTGATTGTGTCTAAAACATCATGATCCAGATAAAGAAGAGCATGTTGCTTTTTAAAAAATGGCACTTATAATACTTTAACAATGTTGATAGTGCCCTATGTTCATAACAATGAATGCAGTGGGGTGGGGTGGAACATAACAATGAGGTACTACATATAAGATCTATTTCAAGTTAAATCAGATTGTTAACCACAAGCAGCACCTGACTACTGTCCACTGCAGGTTCACCTCGTCCATCTTCTTCAATTGAGACAGGACAATTCTGCAACAAATCTTTACTCAAGGCAGTTGTAACTATGTCTTTATATTGTAATGATCCCCCAGTTTCTTGTGCTTGAGAACTTGCTGCAGCATCTTTGCTTTTGTTAGTATTAATCTGCAGTGACAGGAAATTGAATGGCTTTCTGTTTTCATTAAGCTGGCGTTTGTTGTTAGCAGCTGTTGCTCTGCCTTGAGAATCACTTCCAATACTTCTCTACAAAAAGCAAAACACAACAAAATTACTGACTCCTTTCAAATACTGTTCTTATTTTATGATGGATTATACGATAAAGGTTTGAAGAAACAAATGAGTATTTGTCCAGATGAATGAACAAATTGTTCAAAAATAAATACTGAAGTATTTTCACTTTAATTCAAAGAAAAATACCTATCCTACTTCCTTAAGTTTTGCTTCAGTCACCTCCTTCCCATTTCTGATGCTGCTATCCATTCTCGTCTACTCCATACAGATTTCAGATACAGGGGAACCAAAGCCAGAAAGCAGAGTAGGGGGATGGGAAGAAGCACTACAAGGGCCACTTTCTCAGTGAAGCACTGTAGCAGCTTGGCTCCATTCCTTCTATGGTAGCAATGACCTGAGCATCTTGCCTTCAGCTCTACACCTCACTGTTCCCTATCTACAGAGGATAAAAGATGGAATACAACACACATCAAGGTGTTTGAGCAACTGCTAATCCCTGATCATGGTCCTTGCTTGACTATTTCCATATTTGCAGGTCAAGGTTCAGCGTAATGGAAATTGTGTGTTATAAACTTGAACGGAGAAAGAATCAGACGATGCTGCCACAGTGCCTGAGAAAATAGTAGCTATCCAAGTTCCTGATTCTGCACGCCAGAGCTGCCTTATCCAGCACATCTCTTGTCATAAAAGGGTTTTTTAATTGCTATTTCACTCAGTTCAGTAAACACAAAATACAAACCTGATCCAAATCACTGAAGTTTATTCTTTGCTTAAGTTTTTCCAGTTCTGCCTGCTCTGGGACAGACATCTGGGATATGTATCTCGTATGAGGAAAACTATGTGGAGTTTTTGACTTCCGTCGTCCAATTCCTGGTGTAGATTCTGGAGAAATATCATTAGTAAGTCTTGTTTCACTTTCACCAACACCTTTTTTCCTGTTTTTCTCCGAAGATCTGTTTGGTCTCTTTGGCTGACCACCCCAACCCTTTAAAAAGACACATAAAAGAACAAAAATACTGTATTAATGAAAAACAGAATGACTTCAAATAAAAGCTTCTAGGCAAACAAATTTATCATGATACTTCAAATAATTAATGTTACCTTGATAGTTAATAATTTAAGTGTTATTTTAAAGCAAGTATGAGCATGTTACATGACAAGTTTCGACTACCATTTTAAAGAATTCTATTTAATTTTCTTTCATAGTCATATTTTAAAATATAGGTTGGTTTTTATCTTAGCTTTGGTAAAAAAATCTTCTTAAAGCAGTCCTCAGTCGTTATAAATCATAACTACTCCAAATTCACATACAACCCATTTCCCACTGATGTCTAAAATATTTTACTATCGTAACCTAAGCTAAAATATGAATATCAGAAATGCTGGTAGTACCGTATTGTTCAATCGATCATCAAGGCTCTCATTGCCCCAATTGGGTAAGTCATGATCATCCATTCCTTCTTCAAAAGGACTGCCTCCTGCTGCCATGTTATATAATCAACCACAAAACACCTGCAAGAGACGATTAAACCCACTTTAGCACAGAACAGTTCTGCTTTATACTAATGGTGACAAGTGTCTTTATTGCCAATTTTGATCCACTGAACATATTAAGAAGATACAGAAAATACAATACTAAAACATTTCTAAAAGGATGCAGGACGCCTTAGCCAAAAAGGCTAACAAGCTCTTCAATATTACACTTATAAGCTTAATGTAGGTTAATACTGCAGCCATGTGCACTTACGCGTGCGTAATTCAGGAGAACTAACTTCTGAATGAAGATCCAAACCTGACCAAATTCTAACAGTATGACTTGTTTTTAAACCAAATGCTAGAACTCCTAGACTTTCTAGAATAGTTCAACTCCCTTTTTTGAACCGTAGAAAAGTCGTTTGTGTGGCTTTCAGAGCTAGGCTCAATGCTATGCATGACTACTCAGAAGTAAGTCCTATTGCATTCAATGGGATTTACTCCCATGAAATGTGTATAGAATTTCAGCAAAGTGACATTTGAGTTTTACAACTTTGCTCCAGGTTAAACATACTAATTTTGTCAACACTGCCTTATTTAAAAACAGCACAGACCCTGAGGGTCTATGTTCACTTTTTTCTTAAAAAGCTAACATATCTCAATCCCTACTAAATTTACTGGCATAAACATACATGCATACATACATTCTCTGCTTATTTTTGCAACTACTGTAGTCCTTTCTTCCTAGCAGCTATTTCCAGAAGAATCCTCTTATAAAAGCTTTGCTGCCCTGCCACGCTCTTTTAATTTCCATTAAACTAAAAGATGGCACGCAGATTTTCACCTAGGTCCTACAGAAGTTTGTTGTCCCTCACCAGAGTTACATAAAATCTGTACAGATGGAAATGCGCAAAAGATCATAAGTATATTTTCTGAAGTCACCAAAAACAATGTAAGAAAGCCCATTCAAATATTATATCTTTCTTTCAGCTTGCCTGCAGAGGGAAACTTGCTAAACCACAGTCCTGATACTGAAACACTGCAGGTCCTAATGTTGGAGGCTGCATGCACATAATTGTCCTCAGTGTCAAGAAACAGAAAAGTACCGCAGGCTATGCCATGAGAAAGTGTTTAAAATACTTGCTTTGAAAGTACAAAACAAGAGCCCAGCATGTCCTTTCAACATTAGACATCAGGAAGTCAGAAAAACCAATATGGAAATGTCCTATAAGTGCCACGGCATTACATGAAAAGCTATAAAACAGATACAGCATAATTCAACATCCCAAATTAGCATCACCAATAAATATGCACAAAAATGAAATCAAATTGTGCAAGGTAAGTTTCAATAGACTGCTATTCCAAAGTAAATCAAGAATTATTTTGACCATCCCAACACTAGAACATTAATACTGACATGTCAATTGGCTAAAAACAATGCTATTAGGAAAACAAATTGGTAGTATTCAGATCTCACTGCCCATCTTTACCACTTTTACTATTACAGCTAAGACTTTTCAATGATGCTTTAGTATAGATCTCAGCAACAAGATTAGTTGGAGGTTAGTTACTACATACAGAGTTTCCAAGCATACTGTAAACACCTTAGAACAAAAGGTCTGCAGCTAAGTTCCAATTCTCCAATGATACTCTGTAGAAAAGCAGTGAAGGTAACAAAAGGTATGTAGTCTTAAGGTACCCGCTTACATTTCTGACTGAAAACAGTCAAAAGCGAATAGTGTTCTAGCCTGTAACTTGTGGATTAGATCCCTGAAATCATATGCTAATACTGAGAAACAATAAAACCAAAATACCTATGTAACCAAAATACCTATGTAGCCACTCTTAATTTCATATACTAAAGTTATTTGTGAAAAATAATTACTTGTATCTAACACTTGTGAATACTGTACAGAAGCTTTCTGTCGTCCACATCTGCCACTTCTAACAAAATGAAAAAATGGAGGGGGAGGGGTAACAGTATGGACTGCTACACAGGGAGGGCGGATGAACGCGTAATAAAAGGCCTTCACACCACGCATGGGATACCTGCACCGACTGCATGTTTTTCTTTGTTCTGTCATATACATTCTCCTAATCATATAGCATTATCACAGCACAGGTTGAGGAATTCACAAAGAGCAGATAGACCATAAGTGGCCCGTGCGTCCGTCCGTCCCCCGCCAAAAACCCCAACAATTTCTTCTATAGCTCTCATAGCGGATAGGCGGATTAACCCCCAATCACCGAAAGCGTAAATTTTTCGGAGGCGTTATCCCTGCTGCGGCAAAAACAAAGAGCCTCCAGGCCTCTCAAGACCAAGAGACTTATCAAGGGGGACTATCTTAACCTGGGCCTCCAGAGTGTAGAAGTCACGGGAACTCCTCTACAACAGCACTTCGGGACCAGCCGCCGCCGCCAATGGTGGCGCAGCCAAGGTCTTACCTGCCTCTGCAGAAGCGAAGCGGTTGGTAAGGTGGAGTCGGAGATGCAGGGAGCCCGCGCTTTCCTCAAGATCGGCGGCAAAATCCAGACCCGGGCGGGGGGAAGAGGTAGGCCGCCTGGCTTAGGGCCGGCGGGGGGAGAGGTTGTGCAGTTTCCTTAGAAACACGGTATCACTCGCCCTCCTTCCGGCGCCCTCCAAGGTTCCGGGGGTGGAACCTACCAAGGGCGCGCAAGGGGCTCGTCAGAGAGGGAGAAACAAGAGGTCGCGTGGCAGGCAACGAGGCTGCGCAAGCGGACACGCCCCCTCATCCTTCCCGACTCGTCCATGCATGGGATCGAAGGGTGGGCGCGCGCGTAAGCTCAGAACAGGGCCCCAGACGAAAACACAAGACACTTCCACACGCCCGTCATTGTTTGCCGCCCGTTGTTCCCTCCGCCTCAGGAAATCTATATCTTCCCCGCCCCCGCTACTGCTTTAATAGGGGTGAACGGAAATTTTGTTCCTTCAGTTGTTTGTCTGTCGCTTCCCAGTCAAATAGGCTCGTGCCAGATTCACAGAGGGGACGGAAGCCACTTGATGGAGTCACCTCACATACCGCCTCTAACGGCCATCTCCGCCGCCATCTTGGTCTTCTTTCTACTGAAAGAATGGGGAGGCGGATGGATACATACCGTTACCTAGTAACTCCACCTATCAAACGACGGTGCTCCGCCGCGTCATGCGTTCCAGGTTTTCCGCCTCACTTTTTTCGTTATGTATCACGTGGCCGGCAAGGCTGGTGTTCTGCTTCGACCCCGGCGCTATAATGTTTTCTATAGGCGGAGAGTCACCCAGAAAGTCTCCGGGGGAACAAACTTGTGCGGGCTCGTGCTTGGAAGACGAAGAAAAACTACATTTCCCAGAATGCAAAGTGTGCGATCCTTTGAGAAGTGTGTGAAGCGCTTTTCTGATAGCGTTCTGGGATTTGTAGTATTATTTTCCTTCACAACAATTGTGGATTAGAGAGCATTGAATTCTGGGATATATTTGGGGTTAAGTAAAAGTGTGGACACCAAAAACTAGACACCAAAATACTGTCTAGTTTTAGAAATAAAAGGGAAAGGAATGAAGTATGCTTGCATTGTCAGCTTCCAATTTTTTAGGCTAATCAATTCCTCTTTCTTCTCAAAACTCATTAAGAGCCAAATCTTATATAAACATGTATACTCAAAAGTAAGTCCTGTTATAGTAAATGGGGCTTACTCCCAGGTAAGTGTGGATAGGATTGCGGCCTACTAAACATTTTTGTTTTGTGTCTATTATG
>JAJKFI010000003.1:12364561-12392760 GCA_029204185.1 Lerista edwardsae | reverse complement strand
TAGCCATGGGATGCAAGGCAGTCTTATTCTCAACTGTAAGTGAGGATCTGCAGAACAGTTAATTCTTAGCCACACTTACTAAGGAGTAAATCCTATTGAACGCACAGGAAATGTTCTGAGTAAACATGTTTAAAATTGTGCTGTAAAGTGGCTAAGGCCCTAGTAAACCAAGGCATAGCGGCAGATGTGAACCCTAATCTCCTAACCAGCTCCAGTTCCCATTCATTTGCAAAAATTTTTTTTAATAATTTTAATCTCACTTGGATCTTGCTTTTGCTTATTTTTGTATTTATCCCTTATGGGAAATTAACAGCCCAATCCTGAACTGCTCAACTGCTGTGGGCACAGTGGTAGCCAAAAGTTCATTGCGGAACGTTCGTCTCCTTCCCCTAACCCTCAATCAGTGTTTTCATTTAATTGTGTGGACACAATGGCTTTAGAAATATTTGATATAAATCCTTAATGTCCAAGTTCCTGTCTGCTGAGCTGGAAAAAAATTGGTTGTATTGTAGGGCTTGCAAATGGAAGTTAGACGCACGTACATGTCATAGCCAGTGGCTCTGGCATAAGATGTCACTACACAGTAGTGTCCACAAAGTTAACCTGTAATGGTCCAGGCTCAGGTTGATGATGTAGTGAAACTTAATGAAATCCTAGTGAAATTTCAGAAGGGTGTCCTTCTGGGAGGAGTATGTCTTCAATGTGTCTCAGGTAGTGAAGAAGCCTCTGGGGGCATGAGCTGAAGAAGCAACTATGAGTATTGGCATAGTATGATGCTCTGTAAATGACCATAGCAGTGCCATTGACTTGAAGGTGCAAGCAGTCCACTTGAGCATAATTTGCTGTTGTTCAGTCGCTAAGTCGTGTCCGACTCTTCGCGACCCCATGGACCACAGCACGCCAGGCCTCCCTGTCCTCCACTAGCTTCCTGAGTTCGCCCAATTTCATG
This sequence comes from Lerista edwardsae, assembly GCA_029204185.1. Taxonomy (NCBI): domain Eukaryota; kingdom Metazoa; phylum Chordata; class Lepidosauria; order Squamata; family Scincidae; genus Lerista; species Lerista edwardsae. Next base: position 12,391,811 of record JAJKFI010000003.1, on the reverse strand, counting down.
TTCATCGCTTTGGTGACACTATCTAACCATCTCATCCTCTGCCGCCCCCTTCTTCTTTTGCCTTCAATCTTGCCCAGCATGAGGGTCTTTTCTAAAGAGTCCTCTCTTCTCATCAGGTGGCCAAAGTATTGGAGCTTCAGCTTCAGGATTTGTCCTTCCAGGGAGCAATCAGGCTTGACTTCCTGGAGGATTGACCTATTGGATCTCCTTGCAGTCCAGGGACTCTCAAGAGTCTTCTCCAGCACCATAATTTGAAAGCATCTATTCTTCGGCACTCTGCCTTTCTTATGGTCCAGCTCTCACAGCCAGAGGCAGATCTAAGGGAGGGCAAAGCTCTAAGTGTTGCAAGAAGCCTTACCTTGCAGCCAATTCTCACAGGGAAAAGCAACATCTTGGCGTTGCTTACTGGCTACAGCAGCAAGGGAGAGGAGGGATTTACATGACAGGGTAAGGCTTCTTGCAACACTTAGAACTTTGTCCTCCCTGTAGATCCGCCTCTGCTCACAGCCATACATTGCTATAGCTTTGACTATGCGAACCTTTGTTGGCAGGGTGATGTCTCGGCTTTTTATTAAGTTGTCTGAGCATCATTAGATAATGCTTTATATGTCTGATGGTGAAGTGCAAACATTTAAGCTGAAATGAATGCATTAGTTGTTAAGATGTCACAGGACTCTTGTTGCTACAACTGCCTAGAGCTATAATCTTATAAATTATAGACAACTGATTTAAGAACTGGGAGCCACTGTTTAGATTGACAATCTGTCTGGGACCCAGCGGAAGTGGGTTCATGGCCAGAAGTTCCGTCATTGTGAAGCATGTCTGCTGCTTTCTTGAGGATGCTGCAGTGAGTTGGGTTTTTTTTTTCTCAGCTATTTTCCAATAGCAAAGTGAATCAAAAAGGAAAAAAAAAACTATTTACAACCTTGACAAGCGAAAGACCTTTCCCCTTTTCCAGTGTCCCGTATTTTCAGTTATGGCTGTGCTAGGTGCTACACCACCCACCTCGTGGGTCCTTTCCCACAGTTTGAGAAACACTGTTATAGGCTATAACTTTCCTGGAAGTAAGTTTGACTGAACACAGTGGAACTGACTTCTGAGTAGACATGTATAGGATTGCAGCATAACACTACCACCTCTCTTGAAGGGGATGGTAGGCATTAAATATATATTCTTCCTTTCATAAAGCCTTGAAGACTGCTTCCAGTAAAAACCTGTATGTTAAATCCAAAATTGTGTTTGTTTACATAGCAGAGACCCTGGTCTTCTTAGAATATTCTCCCTATAAATCTTCGTCAAGCCTAGTTAATTAGTTGAATTTATTGCCTTGATTAAAAGGGATTCTATGTTGTACAGGTATAACAAATGGATCTGTCCAGCAGGTGGCAGAAGAACGTAAGAAAATACATAAGTGGCAGTGTGGGGAATCATGATGACTGAGAGTTAAGAGCCTCTGGAGATTCCACGCAAGGAATCTTGGTTTCCTGGCCAGGACTGTGCTAAGCACACCGTAACTGACAGCTTATGTCTGTCTAACAGAAGCACAAGCTGGATGCTACAATATTATCAGGGAAGCAGCCTGATCTAGAACATGTCCACACTTCTTATCCCACATGATGAATTCAGTGCATCCATATTCTTACAAGTCATAGGGATGACCTCATTCTGCTGGTTTGACCTCCAGCTGACGGGGGGACTAACAGGATCAGTATGGATAGTGAAGTCCATTTTATACCTGCTTCCCACACTTTTAAAGTGCTGAATTGATTGAGCAGGAACTCTTAGTGCAGATGTGCCTATAGTCCCAATTGTGGAATTGGTTGCACTTTTTTAGGCCAAGTGATCTCCTGCAGCTCAGCAGAGCCCAGGGAAACCAGCTAAGGTCTCATTCGCCATTTCTGCCTCCTTGGCATCTTTGGTGGTGATGTCACCACTGAGCACTGAAATACTGCAAGACATGACAAGCATCAATGTTTAGGCACCACCCAGGAAAGGAAGGTGGGCCAAAACAAGAACCTTCTTAAAGGGCTGGAGACGGGCTAGACAAGATGGGAGGAGAAGAAAAGAGTGGCAGGACAAAGGGAGAAAGCAAGATGCAGAGCAGAGCAGAGAACACACAAGGAGATGCAAGCAACAGATTTAGGTGGGAGGAAATGTGAGGAAAAGTTCAAGGGAGAGCAGAGAAGTAACCCTAGAGAAGGAGTCAGGAGAAGAAGGGGAAGCCCAGATCAGAGCAAGGGCAAAATGGCCCAAACCATAAATCTGAAGATTCCAAGCAAGGAATCTTGGTCTCTTGCCAGGAACTGGGCTATGTTAAGCCTACTGTAACTGACAAAGGTTTTACCTGTGTAACTGACTATAAGCAAGGGGTCAAGGTTGTCCATAAAGCAGGATGAGTGCTTGTGTCTTAATATCTGGCTCTGAGAGATTGGTCCCACAGGCAACCCCAAGGATCACCAGCACTGGCAAGGAGTTAAGAAATCACCTCGGTTTGTTAGCATCCAACCCCAATTCACAGAACTAGAACCTGGATTGACTTGATTTAGAGACCAAGGTGACTCCCTTCTAACCACTAGCCCTTCTCCTTTTATTACTGGACTGACCTGGAGCTGACTACTGTAATGAACACCCTCCTTTTTTTGGGCAGTTTGGACCAACAAACAAAGGCTGCACTCAGTCTGCTCACTCCCTGAATAACATTGGTTCTGCTGTCCTAGAAATGACATGCTTCCCTGCTTGACGTACTTTTCTAAACAAAAACATTCTAATCAAGTTGGAAGTCACTGATAACTTATTTCATGTTTTGAAAGCTTCCTTTTTTCTTGACTTTTGACTTGGACAGAGATTTTTGGAACACTAGGCTCATTGGTTGCATAAGAAAGGGGAAAATGAAATTGGGTCTTTTCAACAATCAAAAGTAACACTCTATTGAATTCTTCAAATCATTCTACAAAATGCTCTTTTGTAAACATGAATCCATGTACAGACTCTTTTAACCTCCTGTTTGAGAATGGATCTCATTCAAAGAAATTTAGGAGAACTTGAGCAATAGGACTGCAAAGCATCCTTTCTCAGGTAAAATGATAAACAGACTTGTTCATCACTGATACTAACAGGAAGTGACCTAATAACAAACATGTCCTTAACTATTCTGCACTGCTTTTAGTCAGCAACAACTGTTTTCAAACCTGATTAAATGAGACATTCTCCTCTCTATAGGTATAGTTACAGGAAGCAAAAGGGTTATGTGCCAAATTCTGAGTCTTCATTCCAAAAACAAAGGCTTGAGGGCACACTGTGGTTTTATAATTGGAAAATTAGAAAAAGCATCTGATAGCAATCATTCCTCGGCATTTTGATGTGCCCCTAGAACTGAACTGCTTTCTCAACACCTTATGGCTTTAATTTACTGCCTGCGTCAGCAGTTAGGAATCTAGTGTATGAAGCTATGTTGGAGACTTCAAAGGCAGAATAATTTTCTGCCCATATGTTTTCATATTTTTAATAAAGACAAGGTCTGCCTAAAATTTTAGATCATTTCATAATGGCATAAACTTGGATAATGCTCAAATCTGATTACAGTTGGTTAATGCTACAGCATAAATTGTCAAAACACGACACTTGGTTTCAACAGAGAATGAAGCAATACCTTGGAAGGTAAAAGGAGAACATAAGAACATAAGAAGAGCCATGCTGGATCAGGCCAAGGGCCCATCTAGTCCAGCTTCCTGAATCTCACAGCGGCCCACCCCAGGTGCCCCAGGGAGGCAGGAGACAACAAGATGCTTGCATCCTGTTGCCACTCCCTTACACCCGGTACCTGTAGCCCACCACCTTTGTAAGGAGGTTGCACAATCCATCATTGCCTATAGCCCACAATGGATCTTTCCTCCAGAAATCGGTCTAATCCTCTCTTAAAGACATCAAGACCAGATGCCATCACCACCTCCTGTGGCAAGGAGTTCCACAGATTAACTACCCGCTGGGTAAAAAAGTACTTCCTTTTATCTGTTTTAACTCTCCCAACCCTCAGTTTTAGCGGATGCCCCCTGGTTCTGGTGTTGTGAGAGAGGGAAAAGAACATCCCTCTATCAACTCTATCCCTTCCATGCATAATTTTGTATGTCTCAATCATGTCCCCCCTCAGGCGCCTTTTTTCTAGACTGAAGAGCCCCAAACGCTGCAGTCTTTCTTCATAAGGGAGGTGCCCCAGCCCCGTAATCATTTTTGTCGCTCTCTTCTGCACCTTTTCCAACTCCACTATGTCCTTTTTGAGATGCGGCGACCAGAACTGGACACAATATTCCAGGTGCGGCCTTACCATTGCTTTGTACAATGGCATGATAATATTGGCTGTTTTATTCTCAACCCCTTTTTTAATTACCCCGAGCATGGAATTGGCTTTCTTAATTGCTGCTGCACACTGGGTCGATACCTTCATGGAATTGTCCACCAGCACCCCAAGATCTCTCTCCTGAGCTGTCACAGACAGCTCAGAACCCATTAGCCTATAGGTGAAGTTTTGGTTTTTGGCCCCAATGTGCATCACTTTACATTTGTTTACGTTGAAACGCATCTGCCATTTGGCTGCCCATTCCCCCAACTTGGAGAGATCCTTCTGGAGCTCTTCACAATCCTCTCTGGTTTTCACCACCCGGAAAAGTTTTGTGTCATCTGCAAACATGGCCACCTCGCTGCTTATCCCTGTCTCTAAGTCATTTATGAATAAGTTGAAAAGCACGGGCCCCAAGACAGATCCCTGGGGCACTCCACTTTTCACCTCTCTCCATTCTGAAAATTGCCCATTTACCCCCACTCTCTGTTTCCTGGCCCTCAACCAATTCTGGATCCATAAGAGGACCTGCCCTCTTATTCCCTGACTGTGAAGTTTCTTCAGCAGCCTTTGGTGGGGGACCGTGTCAAACGCCTTCTGAAAATCCAGGTATATGATATCCACAGGTTCACCCACATCCACGTGCCTGTTGACCTTTTCAAAGAATTCCAAAAGGTTTGTGAGGCAAGACTTACCCTTACAGAAGCCATGCTGACTTTCTTTTAGCAGTACTTGTTCCTCTATGTGTTTTAGGATTTTATCTTTGATAAGGCTTTCCACCATCTTACCCGGAACAGACGTTAGGCTGACCGGCCTGTAGTTTCCAGGGTCCCCCCTTCTCCCTTTTTTAAAGATTGGCGTGACATTGGCTATCCTCCAATCCTCTGGCACCGTGGCCGTTTGAAGGGACAAGTTGCATACTCTAGTTAAGAGGTCAGCAACTTCGTTCTTTAGTTCCTTAATAACTCTTGGATGTATACCATCTGGGCCTGGTGACTTATTTATATGTAGTTTATCAATTTGATCTAAAACATCTTCCTTATTCACCAGTATCTGATTTAATTCCTTAGTTAGGAAGGGCTGTTCGGGCTGTGGTATCTGCCCAAGTTCTTCTGCTGTGAAGACGGACGCAAAGAATTCATTTAATTTCTCTGCAATCTCCAAGTCCCCTTTTATCTCATCTTTCCCTCCCTCACCATCCAGCGGGCCAACCGCCTCTCTGGCAGGTTTCCTGCTTCTAACATATTTGAAGAAGCTTTTATTATTCCCCTTTATGTTGCTAGCCATGCGTTCCTCAAACGCTTTCTTGGCCTCCCGTATCACCTTCTTACTTGTCTTTTGCCAGAGTTTATGTTCCTTTTTATTCTCCTCACTGGGGCAAGACTTCCATTGACGGAAAGAAGCTTCCTTGCTCTTTACAGCTTCTCTAACTTCGTTTGTCAGCCATGCAGGTACCCTCCTGGACCTTGTTGAACCCTTCTTTCTTTGCGGTATACACTCCCACTGGGCGTCTACTACTGTCACTTTAAACAGCCTCCACGCAGCCTGGAGGGATTGGACTCTTTTTACCTTCCCTTTCAATTTCTTCCTAACTAGCCTCCTCATCTGAGGGAAATCTGCCCTTCGAAAGTCCAGGGTTCTTGTGTCAGATTTGCTCTGCACTCTTTCCTGGACATGCATGGCAAAACCAATCGCAGCATGGTCACTGTTCCCCAATGGCTCAGTAACACATACATCCCTCACTAAGTCCCGAGTGCCACACAATATTAAATCCAGAGTCGCCTGTCCTCTGGTCGGCTCCATGACTAGCTGCTCTAAGGCACAGTCATTCAACACATCAAGGAATCCGGTCTCTCTTTCTTGACCAGAGCAGCAGTTGACCCAGTCAATATGAGGATAATTGAAGTCCCCCATGATTACAATCCTGTCTCTCTTGGTCACTGCCCTGATTTGTTCCCTCATTTCAAGGTCACCTTCAAGTTTTTGGTCGGGAGGACGATAGCACACCCCCACTATTACATTGCTCTTACGGCCTGGTAGTTTAACCCACAGTGACTCCACGGAGGAGTCCGGCCCACCTTCAGTTTCTACTCTGCTGGATTCTATCCCTTCTTTGATATAGATGGCCACCCCTCCGCCAACACGCCCTTCCCTGTCCCTCCTATAGAGTTTATAGCCTGGAATTGCAGTATCCCACTGATTCTCTGCATTCCACCAGGTTTCCGTTATACCTACTATATCAACGTTTTCCCTAGCCACCAAACATTCCAGTTCCCCCATCTTTGCTCGGACACTTCGGGCATTCGCATAATAACACCTATATATGGGGTTCTCTAACGAGGGACTGTTTTTTGATCCCTTTCCCCCTCCTCTCTTTGTACTGGACAAACTATCACTTACACTCAGGTTTGACTTTCTAATTCCTACTCCTCCATTGCTCTTTGGTACTCCTCCACCCTCCTCTTCCCGTAGGGATGAGGAGTTCCGAACCGGACGCCACTCGGCTCCTGTCGGCTTTCCCCCAGGGGTCAGTTTAAAAGCTGCTCTGCCACCTTTTTAATATTAAGCGCCAGCAGCCTGGTTCCATTTTGGTTCAAGTGAAGCCCGTCCCTCTTGTACAGGCCTGGCTTGTCCCAGAATGTTCCCCAGTGCCTAACGAATCTAAACCCTTCCTCCCGACACCACCGTCTCATCCACGCATTGAGACTCCTGAGCTCCGCCTGCCTAGCTGGCCCTGCACGTGGAACTGGTAGCACTTCTGAGAACGCCACCTTGGGGGTCCTGGCCTTCAGCGTCCTGCCTAGCAACCTAAATTTGGCTTCCAGGACCTCCCGGCTACATTTCCCCACATCGTTGGTGCCAACATGCACCACGACCGCTACCTCCTCCCCAGCACTCCCTACCAGCCTATCTAGACGAGATGTGATGTCCGCAACCTTCGCACCAGGCAGGCAAGTCACCGTGCGGTCCTCACATCCGTCACAGACCCCTCTCTCTATATTCCTAACTATAGAATCGCCCACAACAAGGAGACCACGACCCCCCTCCCGCCGAGGAGCATCCTTAGTGCGACTGGATGCGGGCTCATCACCGGAAGAAGGGGCCCCCGCTGGGGGATCGATTCCCTCTGTTCCAAGCTGATGTCCTCCAGCCCTGAGACTCCTTTCCCCAGCAGCTGAGGAGCTGCCTGGCTGAGAATGGGACGAAGCCTGCAAGTCCCCGGAAGTCTCACCATGAACCCTCACTACCTGTCTATGCTTCTCCAGGTTGGCAACCAAGGCCTCTAGGGAGCAGACATGTTCCCTGAGTGCCTGGAGCTCCTTGCACCGAGGACACACCCACGACTTATGCCCCAGAGGCATATAGTCATACATGTGGCACTCTGTACAAAACACTGGATAGCCCCCACCCAACTGCTGGCTGTCTGGCTCCATCTCTGTATTTAGAGCAGTTGCAAATGTGCTAGAGTGTCTTCTTTTACACAGACCATCAGGAGTGAATTATTTAGCTGCATAGACTCTAGTTGGTGAGGCCTGTAGTCCAAATCCAAATGCCCCAATTGAAAGTAAGTCCCATTCATTTCAAGAGTGAAGATATGTTTTGGTCCTCTTTAGATTTCAAATTCATAATAGTAGTTTATGAAAATGTAACTTGTATGTGTTATAACATGTATGTTTTCATAAACAAAATATAATTCGTATGTTTTCATAAACTTAACACCTTCCCTTCCTCTGTTGTTTCCCTTGTCTTTGTCCAGAGTCTAGACTAAACCAGCGGACTTTGAGACTATGATAAGTTTTGTCAGGGAGAGGAGGCCCGATGGCGCTGCAGTGATTGTGGCACTGTGGGAACCCAAGGGCCTTTATCCTTGCCTGAGGGGATCGCACTGGCCTCCTGCAGGGTCAGGGAGGCTCAGCTCCCCCTGCGGGCCTCCCCGCTGTTGGAAATCTCCATGATTCATGATTGGAGTGCACTTGCGGTTTTTTCTAGAGCAGTTGCAAATGTGCTAGAGTGTTTGCAATGCTATAAACCAGCACAGTGGCAGAGTCCCAGGTTAAGCAGAGTCCAAGTTTAGGATTGCACTGTGAGTCAGTAAAAGATAATGACTTTTAGCTACCCAATTACTATTACCACAACAAACGAGTAGTCTTCTCTGAATCGCTTTCATCTTTCTTTTCAGCCCCATTTATGCCAGATTGGAGCCTACAGGCCTTTAAAAGTTCCTGGCATGCTAGTGTGTGCGGATTAGTTATTTAAAAGATTAAGTGCGCAATCCTAACCAGCACTTAGGCCGGCTCAACAGACTTGCACCATCTACCAGGTGTCATAAAGCATGTTCACACCACCTTGGGAGTTGGGTAGGCTGGCACAAGGATGTGTGGCAGCCTCCCAACACCATATCCACATCCATGGAGAGTAAGTTTATGGCAGTCTAGGGAGGCTGGTGTGGAGGGTTGTTGAGTATGGCAGGAGGACCGAACAGGGCATTTTTGGGTGGGGGAGGGCTGGCTGGGACTGGGAGAAGGTGGGACCAGCCTTGGCAGGCCAGATCCTAACACCCCTCCCAACCCGGAGTTACACTGGTCTGCTCGGATTTGTGTTATTGATTTCTATAGAACTGTGGAATCCCCTTCCAGGAGAATGAAGAACTTCTCCCTCCCTCATGGCCTTTCAGTGAGGGCTCAAAACATTTTTGTTCTGTCTTGCACTTGTGTGACATGTTGTTGTCTATTCCCTGTGTCTCCATAGCTGTTCTTTGGCTTTGGTGTTTCTCTCTTCCAAGTTGTGATTTCCCCCCTTTTAAATTGTTTTATATATTGTTCATTTTTAATTTTACATTATGATCTTCCTTGAGCATTTGCTCTGGCAAAGGAAAGGTGGGATACAAATATTTTAAATAAATAGCCTCATAGGGATGGCTGGAACAGAACACGGGGTAAGAGAATGAATATCCCCTTACTCCGAGTTCCACTCCAGCTACCTCCTAACCTGCTCTGGGTGCAGCGCAGGCCAGTTGGCCTGCCAATCCCAGCACAGGTTAGGATTGGACTGTAAACAAAATATTTGCACAGGTTGCACAATGGAATTCCTGTGCTTATTTTTGTCATTGTACAAAGTATACTGATTTTATTACCTGTCTCTACTAAGTTTCAGCCTAAAACATGAAAGATGAATGCTGTCTAAATTAGTAACATAAAACAACGAAGGATCTCAAAAATGACTTTATGGTTTTGCATAATAGTTTCAGCATTTAAGCAGAAAGACTCTAAATGTTTGTTTTCATTGGAAAAAAAAATGTGTTTTGAGTAGTGAAATGCCCTGCAGGAACCTCAATCTCATGTTTGGAAGAACCACAGAAACCAGATGCGTAAGATGTTGTTAGTTGTAGTGGCTGGTTTTAAATATTTGTTGTAAGCTGTGCTGGTCGGCTCTCTGAGGGTAGAAGAGAGGAACAGAAATTTTAAAATGAATACATGTTTACATGCTTAAGCATTTAATTCCGTGAGACTTGCTTCCACATAAGTGTGCACAAGACTGCAGCATTAAACTGTCTGCTTGAATCAGTTGAAACTCTGTACAAGTTTAAAATCAAGTCCATTATATGTATTCAGTTTGTCTCTGACTTTCCAAATCTAGGGGGTGGGGAGAAAGCGCATAAACTAATTTATAACAGATGGCTTGAAAGTCAATTTGAGCAACCATTTATGTAACTGTACAAAGTTTGACCTCTCTATATTTTTACATGACAGTGAAAGGTGATTTGAAACTTCACAGACTAGGAATCAGCCTTCTGAGAAATGGCAATGCTTCAAGTTGGTACCGAATGTGTGCAGGACAAGGATTCTCAAAATTAACATCATGCTAGTCTGTGGTGCATTTGATTCTGAGTGACAGAAGCATAACATTATCTTGCAAATCCTGATTTTACCAGAGCCTAAAATCCTGCCAAATTGAATGTTAAAACAGGAACAACACTGGTTAAGGCCCAATCCTAAGCCAGGCAGCGTTGTTGGACTGCACATTGCCCCAGCAACCGCTGTCATGCGAGTGCCATAAGTTGTTGTTGCCAGTGGTAAATATGCTGGGCCAGCCTGTTGGCGTTGGGTTTCATGGCGTGGAAGACATTGGGAGAGCACCAAGGGTGGCAGGGAGTGGGTGGGAGGGAGGAATGAAGGGCATGTAGAACCTGGGAGGGGGGCAGGGTTTCCACCCCCTCCTGGGCTGTGGAAACTGACAGGAGTATCCTTGGTTCTGTGCTAATTAGCAAGCGCAGATCTGAGTAGACCCATCAGGACTGCCTGAGCTTGACACAGGATAAGAGAACTGATGTTCCCTTATTCTGAGGAGACCTTGGCCCCACAGGATACAGTGGTGGTCATTTTGGCACCCCGGGTGCTAGTGAGCCATAGGATTGGGCTGCACAAAACTTGATGCAATAACTTTCATTGAGAAAGTATTCCTTACATTCATTAAACATAGCAACATTGAAACAACAGCTTGTTTTTACAAGCTCTTGGGTAGAAATCTCATTGAACACATCCTTTTACACAGATCCAATATTTTTTAACACCAGTCAAGTGGCAATTAGTACATTTGCATCACATGATGACATGAAACATTTAGCTTCATATGCCAACATGTATAAGTAGACATCTCATTAAATACTTATGTGCGTACACAGACGTTTTTATGTGTCCCAAGAGTGGTGGGCCCATTGCAGTATGTCTGTTGAAGGCATGTACAGCATTACATGCACTTCAACCCCTAGGCCTGGCCCAGTTTTAGAACTTGTTTACAGGGATTTGGGTGGATACATGCAAAGATGAATTCATGTATACATATCAGAGCACAATCCGAACCTGGAGTTAGGCTGGCACAGTTAGGCTAGCAAAGTTTGGCTTGCACAAGGGCCACCGTAAAGCACGTTTGGATCACTCTTGGAGTCAGGGAGGATGGTGCATGTCTATGTGCTGGCCTTTCTGATTTCAAGAGTGGTCCAAACATACTTTACGCTGGCCCTTGTGCCGGCCAAACTCCAGGTTAGGATTGCGCTCTCAATGACTGCACATGTTGCCTTTAAAAAGAGGTATGAGTATTTTATTCTCAACAATTCAGGAACTCCTCCTTTTCTTTCTCATTTTCCTGTTAAGAGTAAAACTGAACGGTCTATAACTCTCTTGATGTCCAACATTTCACAAGCCACTTGCTATTTTACCCCACATTTATATCCCATTCTTTCCAAAAAGAAACTCAAGGCAGCGTACATGGCTCCTTCCTCTCCTTTTCTCCCTGTATGATAGAGGAACAACCCCGTATGACAGAGTAGACTGAGAGATAGTGATTCAACCAGTAAGCTTCATGGCTGAACGGGATTTTGATCCCAGGTCTTCCTATTAGTTCATTTTGCCATTCCCACTCACAAATATGGGACATGGGGAAGCAGCTGCAATTTGCCATAAAGTCAGTCACAAAAAGGCCCTTTGCCCTACAGCCCTGCCTGCCACCCTTTTCCAATGGTCGTACATTTATCAAGTGACTATTGCTGTACTGGGACTGGTGCCACTGTCCAATTAAGGGGGCAAGTGCTGTCTTTGTTCTTCAGAAATTATTGCTGCCTTAGTGGACTGAAGCATTCCCTAGTCCTCATGCCAAAATTCCAGCCTGAATTTCTTAATTAAAAGATGCAACGTAAGGGGCATAGGGATAAAAAAGGGGATACTACCCACACCTGGTAGTAAATTAATCTACTATACTGCAGAGGTTCCCAAACTGTGGATTGGAGCCCAGCAGTGAGTCCCGAAACAATTTCAAGTGGGCCATGAAGCACCTAGAGAAGCCATATTGAAAATTTGGGAAGATGGGATGCTGGAAAGGACTGTGTGGTTGTTTTGTTTGTGTCAAGGTTGTAAATAGGCTTTTTTCTTTCTGAGTTATTTTGCTACTGGAAAATGCCTGAGAAATAACCCAACTTACTGCTGTATTATCAGGAAAGCAGCAGGTTCTGGCATCACAATGACGGCACTTCTGGGCATGACATCACTTTCGGTGGGTCCTGGACAGACTGTCATTCTAAAAAGTGGGTCCTGGTCCTAAAAAGTTTGAGAACCACTCCTACACTGTACTGCAGGACTGGCTTTAAGCCAACTGGACCAATTGCTCCCAATTGGACCCTGCACCTAAGGGGGCCTGCACGCTGGTAAAAATGAAAAAAAAAATATTTTTGCTAAATCATTTCACAGTTACAAAACAAATGCTTTTGTAACAGTTTACTTTTCAAAGGTAATCTTTTGTCTAGAGCCGTTTAACTTATTTTTATTTTTGCCTATAAACCACTTTGTGAACCTTTTGTTTTAAAAGCAGTATATAAATACAATTGGTTAGTTGGTTGGTTTACCGGTAGGCATGGCTTACATGTATGCAATTTTATATTAAAAGGTACTAAGATCAATTTGGCCCACTCACACAGTTTTTAAGCACTCATTTTGTTTGCTTTCCATTCCATATGCAGAATCAGATGGGCCTTGATTGGACCTTGCAGCTCCTACCTAAGGCATTCCCTGCTGTACTGCACATATATGCCATACTGCCATGTCCGGCTCTCAATGTAAATGAAGTAGCCAGATGCCTAAGGAGCTTAAACAAAGGAGACCTAAGGATGTTAAAAGACAAGTTTCTCCTCCAATTTTTCAGAAGAGACATCACCTTTCATGAGCAGGTCTGGTGTGAAGCACTCCAGTAGTAAAAGTTTGTACCAGGCCCAGAAAATCAACTTGGGCGCCACTGCAAGCAAAAGAGAAAGATTGATGGAGGTTGTTGCTTTTTAGAAGTTGACTTTTTAAAATTCCCTCCCTTTCCTTTTTTCTTGGGGGGGGGTTGTTTGTTGGACGATCATATTAGCATTCTGTTTGCAATGTAGCGTGAGCAATAGTCTTAACAATTACAGCTCCTCTGGACATTCCTCCCCACTGACTCACACAGTTTGAATGGTTCAGAAATTAACAGCGAAAAATCTCGTTCTGGAGAAGAAGACTGGGAATTGCTTTGCATCCACTCTGAAGACATTAACTACCCAAGGATCTTCCCAGCAGGTAAAACAACATGGGCATGTTTTTGAGGGGGAGGTGTTTTTTGTATACATCTGGACAGAATTATGTTGTTAGCTATGCTAGGTAAAATTCACCCATTCCATCTCCTCTCCCAGCTTGTTTGTGTGTCATCGCTGCTATGGAAGGAACCTAACCCTATACTACCACCTATCTCTCTGCTGCCATCATTGTTGCTGCTCAGATAAAAGGAAGAGTCACTCACCGTAATTAGATTTCCTGCCTGCAGCTGGTGCTGGGGAAATGTTGACTAGCCTCTGCTTTTCCTGAAAGAGTTCCTCTGCTATTGATGGAAGTGCTCTGTGGAAGGACAAGGAGTTTGTTTAGTGTTCACTTGAGTGTTTTCCTTATCAGAAGCAGAGTGCACACCAGTGCTTGCTTGTTTCTTGCATTGTAACAAAAAGGGAAATTGACATTTTCCCCCCTTCAGATTTTCAGGAATCCCACAACCTTTGAAAGGCAACATGAGGTAAAATGAACAAGGGGTATATCAATGTCACCTCATTTTTGCTTGAGGTCCCTAGAAGGGTGAGAATCCCTGTCCCTTTATCTAGGAAGGAAGGAACATCTATCATTCCCTTGTCAATTTTATCTCATTTGACCTTGAAATGGTATCGCAACCCACCACAATTCCTACTTCAAGAACTCCATAGCCAGTTGTCTCAGTAATACTACACATTGGCAATCGAAGAATACAACTGAAAACAGTCATGAACGTCCTTGTCACAGTCTTCCTGTCTTTCTGTATGGTGCAGCAGCAGCAGCACTTTCCCATGTCATGACATCATCATGCGCCTTTCCTTGCTACCATTAGCAGCAGCCAGTGGTGTTGAGTGAGGAGAGGAAAATGCAGAACATGATAGCATAACGTAGGTGGATATATGTTACAAGGGGAGTGTGGCAGAATTTGATAGGGGGAAAGCTATTTTCAGCAGTGTGTTGCTAGAATAGTGCATTTGTCTTATAGTGCTTTATTCATTCATTCATTCTGCTCAATACTTGCAAATCTACACAATATATGCAAGAAAACGCTTCAGGGAAACAGTTCCCAGTTCTTTCTGTCATACAGGCACCTTTTGATTTACGTGGGGGTTGCATTCTCAAAAATCAGTGCCTATATTAAAAACGCACAACTTTAAAATATTTTTTGCTATAGGAGTCTATGTAAATGGAACAGGCTGGGGAAAAGTCATTGAACAATTACGTTGGTGAGTTAAGGAAGGAAGCTACAGGGCATGGAACAGTGAGGTTACCAATGTTGATGCCTGCAATAAAACAGCCTGGTTTGTGTGTTTGTTGGTATTTGTCTTTTAAAATATCCTAGTTCAACAAGGTTTGCTTCTCAGTTGCCCTGTCTTTCCTTTCTTCCACCCCCTTCTCACCTCCTCCTTTCCCTTCTGCAGTTCAGCCTGGGCTGTCACTCGGCTTCTTGGTTTAAAGGGTTGATTTTCCATTGGGATCTAGGTTACCTGTTGTCTCTCAATTGTAAAAATGTTGTCCCATATTTCAGGCCATCCTGGACCCCCAAAATGCCATCATTGCTGCTGACCCAATATGTGGACACATGAGAAGCTTTACCGCATTATTTTGAAAATTAGCACACACAAATTAGACTTCCGGTATAAATATTTCAAAAACATGTGATTCAAGACCATGTAAATCCAGAGGTGCCTGTAATATGAGAAGTTTTTTTTAAAGGTTACAGTCTTATGCACATTAATTTGGGAGTAAGTCAATTCACAGTGTAAGCCTAAGCATGTTTATGCAAAGTAAGTTCTTTTTTTTTCCAATGGCGCTTTCAACTCCCATGTGAGTGTGTTTAGGATTTCAGCCTCAATTTACTGTACTTCCAAGTATGCATAGGACAGGGCAGCCTATTTACATGATTTCTGTTCATGAGGACCAACTGTTTTTCTTTAAAGCTCCCTCTGTGGTTTAGCTGGCTTGTTAAGATTCATTTAAGAATACAAAGCAGCGGTCCCCAAAGTCCTCCTCGGATGTTGGAACAGCTATAAGTATTTGTGGGGATTGTATTGGGGATCAGAAGGGTGCTTCAGCAATTGCATGTGAAACCCAGAAGCATGTATTTGCGCTCAAAACAGGGTTCTTTTTTCCCTTCAGGGAGACCTGCGGAGGGCCTCCTCAACTGTCCAGAGCCTCTCCCAACCCACCCAGTATGTTAAAAGGGAACTGGGTGCCCATGGTGCCATGATCACTGAGGGGCCATCAGGTCACCCAAAACAGGGCCACTCCACTTAAGGGGGAATGGCCTAGTTTTGCTTCCCAATGGTGGGTCGTGACCCACAGATTGGGAAGCACTGACTAATATCTTGTTGCACTGAAGAATCTTTTATCTGTTGCTTTGAGTTTATATAATAATTAATTAATATAATGGCATTTATGGTTTTGTTTTTTCTTTATAAAAGTGTATTTTCTTAGCCAGAAATCAAAATTGTGATTCAAAGACTCATTCAGCCAAAAACAGAACTTAATGTCCCTGGGGTAGAAGGCTGAACATTCCAGAACAGCTGAACGCCTTTTGTTTGGTCAAGACGAACATGTTGTTGAAGTGCAGCTCAGATAAATAGTTAGAAACACTGATTTATTTGAGCCAGAGAAATGCTAAGGGCATGTGAACGTGTTGTTGAGAAGGGAAGGTGTGGTTCTTGTTCCTTTTAGAGGTCACCAGTGGCTAAAATGGCCTCCAGATGTGAAAATAGGAGTGACAAGATACTAATTCTGCAGCCAGTGTTGTGAAAAAAGACTTGTAAATCCAGTTTTTAACTTGAGTTTTGACATTTTGGCCTGATTCTCATCTGAATCGAGTAATGCATATCATTAACTCTCACTCTGACTCGCAAATTTGGCCACTGACTGACAATGAGTCTGCAATTCCACCAACTTGAATCAGTGCGCACGCTTCATTACTTCTTGTGGCTTCTGCATCAGAAAAAACTCAGATCTGGGAGGAGCCACAAAGTCACCATGGCCAACGGTTGTTTCAGTCCTTCCAGTCAGAAGGAAGGCATGGCAATTGGTGGAGGGGAGGCTAAGTTAAGACGTTTGAAAATTATCAGTTTCGGTTTCGGGTATCTGGCTGCAGCAAGCAGGAGGAAGAACAGGAGACTTGGGTGGAGGAAGGCACAGCCAATCAGCTGAAGGGGGAAAGAGCCAGGATCGGATTTGTCTTGATCACTTCTGAAGGTTTAGGCCCTGATTGGATAAAAGAGTAGTCTGGGTTCTGGCTCTGGGTGAGGGGGAGGAAGAGGAGTCCCAAGGAGGGGGCCGGCATTTTTTAGCCATAGAACAACATTGCTTAGCCGGGGGGGGGGGGAAGGAGGCAGGGGAAAGGCGGGGGAGAGGTGGTTTCTAGAGCCTTGAAAAAGCAACTCGCAGAGCCCATCACCTCATTCTACGGCTTTTTTTCCCCAAGCTTGCATTGAGTGGTGTGTCACTTCCATGCATTATTCCCATCCAGACCTGGCCTGGGTGCATGTACAATCTTTTAGCTCCTATTTTTCTGGAGCACTAGTGCAGCGCCAGGTTCTTGCTGCAGGACTCGATGTGCGACGCACTCACTACTTTGGCTATCTCGACGGTGGAGCCACGATCCACCCACCCATCATCATCACATTGCCACACCTCAGCAAGGCTGGAGCGATGGAGAAGGCTGGAGCGATCCTTCTCGGCACTGTCTGCTGGCCCATGATAGTTTGTCGTCGCCCCATCTATGGGGCATGCCTACACTCTGTGGGCTGCAGCGTGCTGCACACCCCTTTCTCTTCTACAGGAGGAAGGGAAAAATAACCCAAAGTCTCAATTAATGACCAGCCGGCCGGGACTATTTTTCTCCCTTCTGTTCTTCTGAGATGCAATGTGAATGCTGGGGGAGGAGTTTTCATTGTGGTAGCTGGTTTTGTATGGAGTCGAAGGTTTCCTGCAGCTGCGCATGCTCATTCGCTCATGTAACAGCTGCAGGTCTCAGCTCTGGTGAAAAACAGGTCTCTCTGAGTGAGATGAGTCTCACAGTTGAGATGTGAATGGCAGAGGTTGGGGGAGGTTTCATCATGGTGGCCGGTTAAGAGTGAAGTGCTGTCAGCAGTGCATCTTTGGCCTGCTGGAACATTAAAGTGTGAAATGACAACTGCATCCCTCACACCGCCTATTTCGAACATTTGTAATCACATGTAGTCACCTGCAGCTTGCCACAAAAAGACTCGTGACTCATGAAAATGACTCATGATTCCAGGGTGGAGTCACCACAGGCGCACGCTAGGACTTGTGCACGAGTCAATTCATGAGGGGACAGAGACTTCTGAATTGACTCGACTCGAATCCCTGCAAGCCATGCAGACAGATTGCTACAGAACCTTTGTATGTGGATTACGTTCATTTTGGGGAAAATATTGAATGAGGACCTGCCCATGCTTCCAAACAGACATCTGCACTATAGCCATGTTAACAGTCAATAAGAACTAAAAGTCTTGTCTCCTTTCTTTGAAACATGCTGGTTGAGAAGCATTTCCACCTAAATTTTGCATGCAGCTATTCTTGCTTTGTCTTGGTTTTTGTTAAATAATTAGTTAGATTTTTTGAATAGTTGCTTTCCAGCACTCCTGCCGTCCTAATGAAAGCAAGTGAAAGCAAACAGCAGGTCCCTAAAGGCTTTTGCCAACTCAGTGCTGACTAGTCAGCAGCAATATGTGTAATTTTGCTGATAAAAGGTGATGCCATAGAATACATTGTTACTTTGTTTTGCAGGCTCATCAGAATGAAAACCTGGAGTTTGTTTCATGTGATTCTTCTAAACGTTTTGATTGCAGGCATTGTCAGCTTGGTAAGTTTTACTCCTTGCAAGAATCTTGCTTTTATTGGATAAAAAACCTAGATGAAAATCAATGGATGCTTTTTTCCAGTAAAAAGTGTGCAGGATAGGTGGTATAATTCGTATCAGAACTGTTGCCAGGAGCAAATGAATAAAGTGCTCCTGCTGCTTTGTGGTGGAAGAGGAAGGGGGGAATGGATGCAGCACCTAGTAGTTAGTGACAGTCCTTTCTGTCCCACTCTCCTCTGACTGGTTCTGGAAGCCAGCGGCTCCCATACTGTAGGTCTGTGGCCCACCAGTGGATCACAACCCAATTTTTGGTGGGCTGCGAAATTGACCAACTATGGTCTGTGTCCGTGTCTGGCATCCTGCTGCACAGCCTTCCAGGACACCTGGGCATAGGCATGATGCCCAGAGCATCCCTGCCAGCTGAGTAGCTTGAAAATGGAGCGCCACTGCCATGGAACGGTAAGCTTACAGTGTGGAGGGGTTAGTCCAAACCCCAGAGCCGGCCTGTGAGCCAGGGTTTGGAGACTCCTGCATTAGACAACAAACCAGAAGCATCAACCAAAAGCATCCCTGTGCATGAACCCAGGGTTGCTGATGTATTAGGGTTGTTCAGTTGTATTCAAGTGCATTAATTGTGCACTCCCTTAACTTGATGGAACCTTCCATGAGATGATGTATTAACTGAATGCCAGCTGGTAATTGGCGGCACATTGTTATAAAAGACCAGGTTTCTATATGCATTAATGGCAGCAGCATATGGGACTGCATGTCCTGACTTCTGGATTTGACAACAGCTGTTTAATATCTGGCTCTGGGTTTTAAAATGAAAAATCAACGTAGTCAACAAAGCAAGCAGACTTAGTTACACTCCATCTGCTTCCAATTAGTAACATAGCCGTGGCCTAAAGAGCATTTTTTCAGCTATGATGTTATAGTTCTTTTCACTTTGTTTCCTGAAAGGATTTAGAAAGGAAAATGATTTGCTCTTACTCTAAATCTGTATACTGTGAACATAGCTTTTTTCACTTCTGTAGCATTCAGGTTTAACTCCAGCTACTTGTGACATGGAATTGTAGGGGGTAGTAGGGGTAATCTGAAGGGGGTAGAACTAGCTTAGAAAGCATCAGCCTCACAGCTGTGCTGATGTCTGTTAGTTTACAGACCTCCTTGTGACTTTTCCCATCAGGAGTCATAATCTGGCACTCCAAACACAAGAAACTGACCCTTGCCCTTAAATGACTTGTTGGAAGATCAGCGGGAGGGAGGGAGGGAGGGAAGCTGACTCTTATCTCTAGTCTGATTTGGATTTTTGATACTTTCCAAGAACTAGGAGGTTTCTGAGATTTGGTAAACGTGTACTGGAGAGATGTGAATTGTTTGTTAGCTGTCGTCTATAATGGACTGTTCTCAGACACCCATCCAAGAGGTGCTGTGGGAATGGGAAAGTCTAACTAATGCTGTTTTTATGAGGAATGTAATGAGTAATTTCCCAAACTAAATTAAGTGCCCACGGTTTTTGTCTTGCAAAACTTTAGTCCTATGAATCCAGACATTTTCAGGCAGGCAATCTCAATGGCAGTCTCAAATGGGGCATTTGCTTACCACTCAGGTAATGTTCAAATCCGTATTCAGCTCACTAGCAGTGGAATTGTATGCATGTCTATGCGGAAGTAAATCCCATTTTGTTCAATGGGGCTTACTCCCAGACAAGTGTGCATAGGATTGCAGTCTGGATGACTCTGGGCCTGTTGCAATCTCTCAATCTTCATAGACAGGGTTGGCCTTAAGAGCTGCAGGCCCATTGCAAAACATTTCTTTGGAGCTCCATGGGCCCTTTACTACCCAGGATGAGTAGCAGTGGCAACATAACTGGCAGTGGGGTCACCCCCAACTGCCAAAACCAAACGGACTCAGGGGTTGGTGGACGAGGAAGCTATCCAGCAGCAATGATCCACTTGCCACACTGTCATTATGATGCCTTGGCATGGAAGATTCCATGCTGACGCATCTGTTACAGAATGAGTTATTGACTGTACCTGCAGGCATTCTGCCCACCACCCCTGCATAGGCGTGAGACCCAATTTGACAAGCCTCGGTCATAGGGTTATGGGGTGGCAAAAAATCGGAATGGGGAATCATACACTCTGCTAGAGCTCCTGGGAGGAAGAATAAAAATGTAAGGGTTGCATTTGCTAAGTATTTCTTAGTACCATTACTAAGTACCATTCACAGTACCATTTCTGTGAACCTAAGCATGCTCTGTTAATGCATGTCCCCTCTTAGAATGGAAGCAGCATTCCACTCATGCAAAGGGACCCTTCTAGTTGCACAAGGAAGCTTTGTGTGAGCAGAACCCACTTTTTATTCAGAGAGGAAGTTTGCATTCGCAGGGTGTACTGCCTTGCTCTGGATGTCATCAGTGGCGTCTCTACAGGGAGGGCAGAGCTCTAAGTTTTGCAAGAAGCCTTATCTTGCAGTGGAAATCACTCCTCTCCTGCACCGTTTTAGCCAATCCTCACAGGGAACAGCAACATCTTGGCATTGCTTACTGGCTACAGCAGCAAGGGAGAGGAGGGATTTACATGACAGGGCAAGGCTTCTTGCAAAACTTAGAGCTCTGCCCTCCCTGTAGAGACACCACTGGATGTCATCCTTAGCAAATACTTTTTCAACTATACAAATAAAACACCTTAAAGTAGATGTGATGCTGGTAGCCACATTTATTTCTTCACGTTTTTTCCCATGCATGCGGTGCCTGTTTTTTGATTTTACAAAAGAGGAGTTTGTCGGAAGCTCCAAACCTTCTTCTCCATCACTTCAGATGTTTTTCCTCCCAACTTGCCTCACTTCCTGTATGACAGCCAGGTTGGGAGAAAAGTATCTGGGGCCATTGCCAGCACTAGCTTACTGGGGGGCTGGGGACAAAGCCCTGCTCCGGGCTCTCATAGTACCCCTACCTACCCCCTGAAGGTCACTGGGCAGAGGAGTAACTAAGGCATGTGTGCCCCCAGACTCTACCCAGTCACCTCTGGCCCAGGTTCTCCCTGTAGGATGGAGGGACGCTGGCTTTGCAGCCCATTCCTCCAAAGGGACATGCAGGCATGAAGCTGCAGTAGAGCCCACCCTCTGGGAAGAACCCAGAAGTGACTGCCTTGAGCAGAAGGCAATCATCCCTGGGTTCTCCCTGGAGGGTGGGGTGCTGCTGGCTTCATGTACTTTTTCCTGTGGAGGTTCCCAGCCCAAAGGAATAGGGCATGTGAAGCCACAGCAGCACCTCATCCTCCAGAAATCACCCAAAAGTGTGATGTTATGACATCACTGCTGTGGGTGCCAGGGCAGTCCATTACAGCCCTGGCACTGGGCACTACACTGCCACTAGTATTGAGTGTTGAAGATCTGGGTCGGCTGGTGTTTGGCCAGTGATCCACTTGACTGACCCCTGATGTCACCCTGGCCTGGGACAGCAAAGCATGGCAAAGGGAGATGCTCCAGTATGCTTCATCCAAATGCCCCTTTAGATTCAAAGATTACCACTCCCCTGTTTTGTACATAAAGAGGGTAGACCTGCACATGTGTCTGTCATCATCACATCTAGTTTGACCTTTGGATGTACACCTACAGTATAAAAGCATGAAGTTCCAGCCAGCAGTAATTCAGACAAACAATGAGTCAGGAACAGGAATGATACAGCCTTATGGGAACATGGCTGAAAATTTGAGTCCTTGCTTGAGTGCTTTGTGGCTGTAAAGCCAGCAGGGGGACCATGTGTTTTACAGAATGGGTTTTCAAATTCTGTTGAGCAAGGATTAAGGATTAAGAATAAGACTTAATAAGTAACCACATACCAAAGAAAGCCCATTACAGCAAAGAGATTAATGGGGGGGGGAGTCAAAATTCTCTCTGTTGCTCTGTTGCCTTGGTCAGCAAGTATGTTTGCTGGACCACTTTGATAGTGAGAAGTTATTTAACATCAGCATATGGTTTCTTGTTATGCCGTGTGCCCAAGTGCAACAAGCTTCATACGATATTGTTCTGAGTCATCACCCTCAGCTCTGTGAGGTGCTGGCTTTACCCAGGGCTGGCCCATACATGAAGCCAGCTGAAGCTGTTGCCTCAGGCAGCAGATTGGTGGGTGGCACTCATCTTTACTTGCTGCCATTGCTCTTGCTTCCCCTTCCACTGGATTGGGGAAGAGGAAATGTGTAGGGGAGGGGAGTGCTGAGCTAGAACTGGATAGTAGGAAGAGCAGACGCTGGCACATCATTGGGTAAGGGGGCAACATTTGGCATGCTGCCCCAGGTGTCAGGAGCCTTGGGTCAGCCTTGCAGCCACTGGATAGCAGGAAGACTTTTCAGGGCAGTGAAGAGGGAGTGGAACTGGGAGGCGGGAAGGTGTAATGAGGGGAAGATTGGGCCCAGGGCAGCAGATGTCTCCTGGGACATGGCAATAGACACAGGTCTGTGCCCGCTAAATAACAGGCACAGACCTTAGTAGGCCTATTGGGCCAGGGCTTGACATGGGGTAGGGGAACTAGTTGCCTTACCCCGATGAGACCTCTGGCAGCTTCCCTGGCCCCACAGGATACAGTGGCAGCCATTTTAGTGCCTCTGTACCACTAGGTGCTGGGGAAGCTTAGGATTGGGCTGCCCGTGGATCATTCTATGTATATAAAACAATGTACTTCTTGTGATCTTAATGATGTTGCAGAGGCTGTAACCCTGAACCTCTTTTACCAGTCGTTTGATCAATTAATGCTTTATTAGATGAACACATAAGGGGCAAAGCTACAGTAATTGGTTCAGACTGAAAGGTGCAAGCACACTTGTTTATTTTTGGAGGCTGTTTCGATGCTGACGTGTCCTGGTAATGGAAGTAAAAAAAGGAAACAAAACAATTAGAAGATTACCTTTGCCTCCAGCTATGCAAGACAGCTTCTGTATGTTGGAATATCCAGGGCAGTATTCAAACATCATTTATCTGGGTTTAGTAGAAACTTGCTGCATAAGCCCCCATCTTTCTGCACCCTGCTTTGTACCCTGTTTAGTCTGTTTATTAGTCCATTCTCCTCAATGGAGGATTGATTTGTGTGCTTTAGGTCCTCTTAGTGGTCTTTGTTTAAGCACTTCATACTTCAGATTGCCTGATTTCCAATCAGAGTCAGACATGGCAGTGTGGCATGTATGTATAATCAGGGGTGATCCTGGGCAGGTCAGTGCTGGGGGGCATACCTCCAGGGGTGCACCTCCCATCAGGGGTGCATCTCCCATAGCCACTGGGCAGCTATGCTTTGTAGCTGTGCCTCGTTGCTTCTCAGAGCACCCCAACACGGCTATGAAGTGCCGCTCGCCCCTTTGAAAAGGGTGGGATGGCACTGTGTACCTGCCATGTCAGGTCGCTTTGAAAGCAACCTGACACGGGTGCACAGGGCCTCTCGTCCCCTCTGAGAAGGGGTGGGCCAGCCCTTCAGAGTGCGCTTGGTTGCTCCGAGAAGTGGCTTCCATGGAAGCCACTTCCTGGAGTGACCCGGACCTCCAGGGCAGGGGGTGACTGGTGCTGGGGGCGTCACCACCCACCCAGCCCAGCACCTGGGGCATTTGCCCCCTTGCCCTCCCTCATTTACACCACTGTATATAACAATTACAAATGAGTGACAGAAGCCCTTTTGACTGCAATCATCTAAACACTTTCCTGGGGATAACAGCCCAATCCTAACTAAACCCCTGTGCAGCAATGCAGCAGCACCAGTGTGGGCTACACCACATCCCACGGGGGATTTTTGGCTGCTGGAGGTCTCTTTGGGGTAAGGGGACATTTGTTGCCTTGCTTGGGGTAAGCCCCAGCAGCCACTATGGATCATCTTGGACCTGCCCCAATGATATCAGTGGTGCATGTCCAAGTTGATCTGTGCAGGTAGATCAGATCTAGAAAGGAGGTTGGGATTTTGTGGGCACCACTGCCACCGAACCTGCCCCCCTCCTAGCCCGATCTGCCCATCCCCTGCAGGATAGTCAGAACAGACAAAATAAAATATTCCTTTATCCATAATTAAATTGTGGAACTTCTTGCCACAGGATGTTGTGGTGGCACATGGACTAGATGCCTTTAAAAGGGGAATGGACAGATATATGGAGGAAAAAGTCCATCACAAGTTACTGACCATGATAACTGTATGCAACCTTAAAAGCAGTGATCGTACGTCAGTGTTTCTCAAACTGAGGGTTTTGACCAGGAAGCTGCAGGGCAATATGGTGCACAACTTGGAAGTCCAGTCTAAATTGCATGCTGAAAAGACAACAGGAGGAGAGGGAAACAGGGTAAACTAGGGATGATCAATCTGAAATAAACCCTAATATTTGTGAATCCAGGAATGGTACTACTTCTCAGTCTTCTCAGAAGGGTTTCATAGTGAAAGAGCTTCCCAGCCAACAGGCAAGAAAGTTGCCTTCTGGACGCATTGTCACCACATTACCAAAGCCGCGTTGGACTGGCACTGAGCCTGTCTCTCTGGAATAGTTTCCTGACAAACTGCCTAATCCCACCGCATGTTTTCCAGGCTGTTCTCCATTGCCATATATTGGATTGCACACAAGGATAGGAATTAAATGAAAAACAAACATCTGAGACACAACACAAATATTTAAAAGGCAGGCATGCAATCAAGATCGCTCCAGAGTCAACATGCCTCAAGCAACAAATGCTTATTTAAAGCAACCTAGAAATGAATACTGAAAGCAAGAGGGGTTTCATCTAAAAATAATATTCCTTTTGGAATTTTTCTCTTTGCAGATATTTCAGTCCTAGCCATTCACCCCTTCTCCTTTGCCCTCTTATCTAGTTCATTTCCTGCTGTTAGTCAGCAATGGGGAAGGCATCTTTTGAGATGAAAAAAATGAACCCCAAGAAGCCTGGTCCCAGGACTGAAAAGTCTCCTGTTTTACCACAAATAATAGTGTGTCATTATAACCCAGATTATGTATATGTTTCTTGGCTATAGTAACAAACTGCTACTTTAAAGTCAAGCCAAAATATGATTAACGGGGGACGACGACTCATCCTATGTTTTAACCAACAACGTCCTATTGCAGAATTGCATTGACATCACTGCTGGAGCTTTCACATCAGTGAAAAGGGAATGCAAAACAGATTGTGATTATGGTTTTGATGGAACCAGTATAACAGGGAAATCCTAGGCATGTTTACTCAGCAGTCCCACTGAGTTCAATGGCACTTGCTACCAGGCAGATGTGCAAAGGATTGCATCCTTATTTTTAGGATTGCATACCCTGCCTTTCTATACATATGTACAGTATTGCTTCCTATAACATTGCTTCCTATAACACTGTTTTGTTATAGTAAAATTTGTCCTGAAAGTACTTTTTACAGTATTATGAAAAAGGTTAACATCTATAAAACTATTCAAAAGTCTTATTCAGAAAAGTGGACTTGCCTGCACTGTGCTTTTAGCCAACAGAAGCTGTGTATTCTGGCTTAATGATATGCCAATGAGAGCAACATATTCTGGCTAGTGCAAGGCCAATCATTTGCTACCAGGACATGTCTCAGGAACGAAAACAGTAGACAAGGCAATCTACCCCTGCGTTTTTTCTTCAATAAGAAGCCTGTAATTGCCATGGATGAGGAATAAGCCAACTCATCCACCACTACTGTGTAGAAGGAGTGATGGCAGCAGTGGTCACTATGTACCTAACACACTGGTAAGGAGCACTGTGAACACATCTACATTAGAACAGCGTTTTAGGGCGCAATTGTAACCAATTTTCCAGCACTGGGGTAAGGGCAGTGCAGCTCCAAGGTAAGGGAACAAACATGCCCTTACCTTGAGTAGTGCTCCACGACTACTACTCCACTCTGGGATGCAGCCACTGACATGCCCCACAGCTACGTCAGTGCTGGAAGGTTGGGCCTAATTATCTCCTGTATTGCTGTTTTCCAGGAATGTAGCCACAGCCTTATAGAAAGTATGGCTACATTACATTCAAGGTGGCTTCCAATGTTTAAAATATGTCAATATGGCAACAATGTAATATTGATTTGTTTGAATCAATAGGTCATAAGATGTTAGCAGAAAGGAAAAGACACAAAGAAATCAGCAGCATTAGTATGTACATCTTAAAGTATAATTGGCCAATGGCCCACCTTGTTGACTTCTGCCACCATCCTTGCCTCCTGGCAGAGTCAAGCAATATGTATAGTTTCCACACAGTACCAGCTTTGCTGAGTTCCCTTTCATTAGGCACTTTGGATACACAGAACGTTCTTTGTATGAGTTTCCTATTCCTTGCTCAAACAGGGTTCCTTTCTGAGCACAAAAGGAATCTGTTCCACAAGGCGTATGTGATTAACTGCTATGCTTAAAAAAATAAAAACCAGTGATTAAAGTTTTAACTGATTAATCGCACCAGTTAATCAATGAACATAATAAAATAAATGCTCAAAATAAAGGACTTCATTTCAACAGGGCTCATGGAGCTGAACATGACAGGCTTTTCTAGTAGCTGGTGCTAAATCTGCACTTTAAGATTTAGCAATTCTCTAGGACAGTGGTTCTCAAATGTTTAAGCACTGGGACCCAATTTTTAGAATGACAATCTGTCCAGGATCCACCCATAAGTGATGTCATGACCAGAAGGGCTGTCATTGTGACACCAGAGCCTGCTGCTTTCCTGAGAACGCAGCAATAGGTTGGGTTATTACTCAGCCATTTTCCAATAGCAAAGTGAATCAGAAAAAAGTCCATTTACAACCTTGACAGAAGCAAAACAACCAGATAGCCCTCCCCCTTTTCAGCATCCCAACTTCCCATAATTTCAATATAGCTGCTCTAGGTGCTTTGCAACCCACCTGGAATTGGCTTGTGACTCATTGGTGGGTCCTGACCCATAGTTTGGGAACTACTACTCTAGGAGTCAACCTCTCTCTCTCTCTCTCTCTCTCTCTCTCTCTCTCTCTCTCTCTCTC
>JAJKFI010000003.1:12346112-12361935 GCA_029204185.1 Lerista edwardsae | reverse complement strand
CAGTTTTGGGTATCTGCAGTAGCAGCAGGAACATATCCCATGTGGATATGGGGGGTGGGAGGGGATGACTGTACTGGGGACTTAACAAAACAGCAGCCATAATTTATTCAGCCAGTCACATAAATCACATAGAAGCATGCTGTTGGAGAGGGAATTGAAAGCAACTGAGTTCAGTTGGTGTACTTGACGCGTGCCCCAAATATTATGTGGGAGGCTTGCTACTGTCAAAGTATTTCAGGGCCATCTCATAATCTTGAATCAGAGGTTTACACTTTATTTGCAGAGACTGGGCAGAATATGAACAAGGCTTTGGTGATTTTGCTTCACCAAATGGTGAATACTGGCTTGGAAATAAAAATCTTCACCATCTGACTTCTCACGGTAAGACCTGTATAGTTACTGTTCATTAAGGTCATGTCAGGACAATTTGCTGCCTGTGCAATACTAAATTCCTGCAGAAGCCAGGAAGCAACAATCCGATTTCTCCATCTTGATCTTAGCTCAGTGAGTACATGGATCATGGTCCAGAAAGAAATTGCCATAACTACCCATTTAAGTATATGCTTGGAATTTGTGTGCAGCGCATCAGCAAGGAATCACTGCTGTAAAATGCCAATGAGTCACAGGATATAGAGATCAAAACCTCTAATTACAGACATAAGCAGAATCTCAACATTAAAATGTCAATATATTATGGGGAGACAATGCATCACATTGATGCTAATCAATGGGGGGGGAAAAAATCAAACTTTTGAAAGTGGCCCAGGAAGCAAGTTTAACGTTTACTACAAAGGCCTCCTTCAGTACTTGAAGTGAATTGAATGAAAGTTCTTTTATATGTATGATTTACCCACAGTTGTGTTACTTATTCAGGAAATTATACCTTACGAATTGACATGACTGATTTTATGGATGAGCAGCGCTTTGCACAATATGAAAATTTCAGAGTCACAGATGAACAGGTAATCAAAGCTGCATCCCACACTCGTTTGGGAGCAAGATCCTTTGAACTCAGTTTTGCCTCTGAAGAAACATGTACAGGATTGCATAGTCTTTCAGTCAATCAATCAAAACTAGGATTCTAAATGCCACAGGGGGAAAAAACCCTCATACTACAAATACAAATGATTCTTTTATGAGACTGTGGGTACAATCCTTAACTGAGTTAGCCGGCGTAAACTAAGCCAGCAAAGTTTGGCCAGCACAAGGGACGCCATAAAGTATGTTTGGACCACTCTCGGAGTCAGAGAGGCCAGCACACAGACGAGAGCCATCCTCCCTGACTCCGAGAGTAGTCCAAACACGCTTTACGGTGGCCCTTGCGCTGGCCAAACTTTGCTGGTTTAGCTTATGCTGGCCTAACTCCAATTTAGGATTGAGCTCTAATTGTTTGCCAGTGTGATGTAACCTGTAAAGGATGTTAGACATGCTCCAGAGAGATGTTGGCGCGAACCCTGGTCATGTATAAAACTCATTGGGTGACCTTGGAGCCATCACTATCTCTCAGCCTAACCATTCTTACCAAACAGAGGATAAAACAAGATTGCCCCCATCCCACCCCATGTATAGCATATTGAGCTCTTAGGAGAAATGATGGGATAGAAATGTGAAACATAAAATAAAAAGATATGGCTCACATTTGGTCCGATCAGGAGCCGTGGCCTGATCCCCCATTCTGAGTGATGGATCTGAGTCCAATCCTAGGGAGGCAGGACCAGTATTGGACCTTGACCTGGATGCCAGGCCCAAAAGAAGGCGCCTCTAGTGATTCTGACCCACCCTAACCTAATTTATAATTGCTCTAGCTCTCCTTCCCGGACTTCTGCTCACGGCCCACACAAACATGGCAACGCAAGTTTGGCAAACCTGATTTTTGAGCTGCCCATCTTGGCCATGTGTTGAATGATTCACTAGTCCAGGATGTCATCTTGAGGTGCTTAAAAGATTCTCATGGGACCCCCCCCCCTCTATTAAATACCTGACTTAAGAAGAAAACCAAAAACCTATTTGCTATTGTTACCTTTTCTTCTTTTACTTCACTTCCTACTTGTTTTCCATCACCATGGCATGTTCAATGAAACTGTATCTGTGAGCAGTAGCATAACTACCAGGGTGTGCGTGGCACAGTAAAACTGCAGATGCCACAACACGCCGTGTAAGCTCCCCCTCCCACTCACCATTGGAGCCATTCCAGGCAGTGACTGCAATGTGCAGGAACAATCCTGCACCTTGCTGTTGCAGCCCTGAATGGCTGTAGCTACGCTGTTTGTGAGTAATTCTGGATGGATCATGCATGTGGATTTCCTTTCTCAACACATTTTGTAAAGCTGAGATTGTACATAAATGATGGTAACCCTCTCGCCAATTTTTTCTTCAGAATTCATACACAATGAATTGTGGACAATACTCTGGAACAGCTGGTGATTCCCTCACTGGGGGGTTTCACCCCGAAGTTAAATGGTGGGCAAACCATCAAGGCATGAAGTTCAGTACAAAAGACAGAGACAATGATAACTATGAACAGAACTGTGCAGAAGAAGACAAAGCCGGCTGGTGGTTTAACAGGTCAGGTCGGATTTTTCCACTTTATTTGTAGATGAACAATTTGGACTCTAGTCTGAATTCATGCAAATCTCCTATGCACCACTCCCCATAGCACATCTACTTAATCCAGAAGCACTGCTAGGACAGATTCATTGCTAGGACCCGCTGTGAATAAACTCCTTTCCCAACTAAGGCGGCAACCCTGTATACAAGTGGTCTTCAAACTTTTTAAACCGGGACCCATTTTTTAGAATGGCACTCGTGTTGGGACCCACCTGAAGTGATGTCATTAACCTGGAAGTGATGTTATGACAGGAAGGGACATCATCAAGCAAGAAG
Organism: Lerista edwardsae; assembly: GCA_029204185.1. NCBI lineage: Eukaryota > Metazoa > Chordata > Lepidosauria > Squamata > Scincidae > Lerista > Lerista edwardsae. The sequence continues at coordinate 12,359,052 of JAJKFI010000003.1, read as the reverse complement.
TGCTGTCATTATAATATAATAACATTATACTCCTGAAATGCAAATTGGCATTCTTGGACTGCAGCAATTGTACAACAATGAAACATCCATGACAGAAAGCAAGATTAGAACAAAATATGATGTAGAAGCGGTGACCTAAAAACAAAATTAAAAAAAAAACTCTCATTTGAAAATTCGAACTGTTAGCTTTCAAACTGACAGAAAGCAAGATTAGGACAAAGTATTATGTAAAAGCACTGAACTAAAAACATTGTTTTAAAAAACCCTCACTTGAAAATTCAAACTGTTAACACTCACAAAAGGAATCTAGAAAGAGGAAGGTCTGCAGCTTCCAAGATGGCTGCTCCCTGCTCTCTGTGACCCACCTGACATGTCACGACCCACCAAGTGGGTCCTGACCCACAGTTTGAATAACTCTGCTGTACACACTTGTTTATCTTCTACCCCTACACTGCACACCACTGATGCACACAATTTCTGTGCCCCTTAATTTCAGCACTGTAGTGGGGGGAGATGGAAGCACAAGCAAGGTAAGGGTTAAGCACCTCTTCCTGTTCTTGCACTTTAAGTTGCATTCCCCACCCCATTCCCAGCTGTACAAGAAGGTGGCAATGACCTGCTTTTGACACTGGTCTTCCACTATCACATCTAGTTTTGCCTTCAGCCAGATCAGATCTGACACTTGTACAGACTACAGGACAGTTTTAACAGTACCAAGCCAGTTAATAAATGTTAACCGAAGGATTTTTTCATCCCAGTCACTTCATAGCAATGCATTTTCAACAACATTTCAGAAATTGCAAGGCATCAACCAGAGAGAATGTTATGGGCAACTATCGCACTGAAAGTACAAACACGGATCAGCAACATCTGCAGGGGAACTGAAATGCCAAGAAACATTTCAACACTAGATTTAATTGGATGCAAATTGAAGTTATGGATCTGCAATAGAAATGTGAATATTCCTTTTTAAATGTGTTGCCTTTTATCATTCCCCAGCAATGGGTAAGGGCTAAATTCATCTGGCAAGGGCTGCCAGTCAGACTCAGCTTTCATGTTTATTTGTGTCACCCTTTATTTGTTCAGGAGTTTTGCAGGGAGCGTGCCCTGGCCTGTCTATTACTGAATAACTCCCTGGTCGATATCACCAGTGACTCCAGATGTCATGCAATCAGTCCTGCAATTGGGTGACCTGAAGCCAAATTTACCGTGTGAAAGTACAATTTGTTTCAACTCTCATCAACACTAACATGATAAAAGGAGGAAACGGACCTTAACGCAAGTCCTTTTCCAGTGAAGTCAAACTTTCCACAGATTTCAGGAGGACACTTGTCTGTATGTTGCTGGGAAGTTTGAAGTCACGTGGCTTTGGTGAATCAGTACAGTCAGCTGAGTCACAGAATAATGATTATAATTCATTATTGTAGCTCTAGGTTTTTTTCCTTACCTTTTTTGCTAGTTTCAAACCAAACATAGTTTGGAGGAGGCAGAGGAAAAATTAGAATTACCCAAAACTCAATCCTGTACATCTTCATTCAGGTTTACTGAATTTCTTGGGGCTGACTCCCAAGTAAGCATATGCAAGACTTCACCCTACCATGAATGTTATAGCTTTCATATTCATTGTGTAAGAATACAACCATATTACGTAATATCTGTCTCACGTAATATCTGCTCCCATGCATCAGGCTGAACCAGAGCCCCTGAAAGGGTATCATAACGTACAAAGTTTCTTTTGGGCCCCTTCCCATAGGGGGAGGCAGTGAAAGAGTAGGGAGGGTGTTGAGGGGGTGGACAGAACGGGGGCCGGGGGAGGGTGGTAACAGCTGAAATAGTATTTGGATCACAGTGGGCTTTCCAATGGGAGCCCATGTCTACTCGCCTGCACAGCATCAACAGCTGAAGGTGCAGTAATTCAGGAAGCCAAAGACCTTCTAACACTCTAAAATCTTTTAAATATAGAAAAGCATTGCAAAAAATTGGCGTCGTATTTAAGCTCACATTGGAAAGGAAATAGAATGTCCTGCGTGCACCCAAACTGACCTCTGCAGCAGCTGAAGTCCCGCAGCTGTGTCCCCTGAGTTCCTACACACTCCTATACACTTCATGGTAAGCAGACCCACAAGCCAAAGAGCACCTACAGCAGGCCAGTTTCTTCCCAGATGTGACACTGTGTTAAGGAGTGTTGCATATGCATTCCTGGGCCTGGTGCAGCCACTATAGCATGCCTATGGTAGGTCCTCCAGCTTCCAACGCAGGAAGTGAGTCCAAATGAGACAGGAAAAAGTAAGATCCCAGGAAATTTCTAGGCCCCCTCCTTTGGCTCCTGGGCCCCCTTTTTTTACCTTGTACCCCCCCCCCAGGCCCTGGGCTGGAAATACTGGTTTTTACTCTTGCGCAGGTTGTTGGCATTCTGTTGGTGGAGGAGGATAATATCACTTTATTGGCATGAATAGATCACTATCTGATTAATTTTAGAGCAAAGTTTGTGGATAGATTATGTCCAGGGCTGAATTAACTAAACTGAATTAAGGAATACATAAGGGCCAGCACTTTATGTCCAATTGATTTGAGCTCAACATACTGTAAATATACATGCTCCTCCCATAATCAGAGAAAAACAATAGTTTAAATCATGCAGGTGATTCTGCTTATAATTTGATTTCCAGAGCAAGCCTGAAATGAGAGGATGAAGCTGTTCCCATGTCCCTCTCTTACTGTGATTTTGGATCTTAAAGATCTACAGAGTATGTCTCTTTGTTGGATTTAAGGGAGTTTCAACTATATACAGTTTTGCTTTATGCACTGACCTCAGAACATAATCTTCACATTAATTGTGGGCTGACTATATGCCATAGAATCAACCCAGGTCCCATGCTGTACTGTGTTTCCAGGAACACCCCTTTACTTTTCACTGTACAGGTGTGCCCTGATATCCACTGATTTGGTATCCACGGTTTCAGTTATCCATGGATACCATGTATACTGCAACACCTATTAAAAAGTCAAGGAAATATTTCCCTGTCTTTTTAATAGGTGTCGCAGTATCTTTTATCTTGTATTTTTTATCTTGTTGCAGGAAAACCACTGATGCTCTCCTATCTTTAAAAAGGCGTCCCCAGTATCCACTGTTTCAGGTATCCCCAGTGGGGTCCAGAACAGAACCCTTTTGGATATCAGGGCATGCCTGTTTAAGTAAACGGCAACCATTCATGCGGCACTTCTAGGGTATGTTTGGACTAAGTGCAAAAGCTTTCTACCCTGACATGGGTACCCTGGCTTTCACTAGTAGGTATTCCTACACAGGAAATTCAGTGGGGAAAATGCACATTTATATATACTATAGATATGCCCTTTCCCCTCATGCCAGCCCCTCATAATGATATGCATTTTACTAGTCACTCTATCCAGGTAGCATCTTGTACTCAATGAGAAATTTTACCCTGTTCTGTAACATGCTGTTAGCTGAACCATTCTTTATGCTATCCCAGCCTCTATGGAATTACAGCTGCTGAATAATACTGACAAAGCAATTGCTATTGTTGAGTTTTTGTACTGAAGCTATAGATCGGCTGACTCATAGAAATATAATGCAGAAGATGTGGCTCCATTCTCCATGTGGCTGGGAAACCAACATCAGAGCATTTTTTCTTTCGCATGGAAACAAAACCAAGCCCTGTGTAGCATCACGGAGCAGTCTGAAGTCAGTTTACAGTGGTAAGAGAGAGAGCAGCTGATTACGACTGCAGAGGGAGGATTTCTGCACAGCCAATTATAAGGTAGCTCAGAGAATCCAGGCTGTTGGCCGGTGGCCAGTTTGCCTATATTTAACCTGCAGTGACATTTCCTAAGAAATGCAAATCAGTGGTCTAATAACTGGGCTGATGGTAATTACTTTTGTTCTGGCACGTAAATCCCAATCGTTGGCAGCCAACCTGTTCGTAAAGTTACTTTGGAGAATTTGGAACCACTGTGGATCTACTGTGCATGGAAGAACACATAATTGCATTCCTTTCAAGCAGTTGGTATTGCCAAATAACCTTGTCCTCGAATACAGTCTTCTGAAGCATTCTCCGATGAAGCTGATTAGCAGACAGAATGGTGGGAACTAATGATATTCAGACAATAGACAAAGGAGCAAAACAAATGTTTTCAACAAGAGACCGCTGTCCTCAAACCCCATCACAGAGAACCTTCTGGTATCAAAAACGAGGAGGTGATAGAAAGGGGCCATTCTGCTCACAATGGGCAAGTTGCTACAATTGTTTTTTTTCCATCTCAGCATAAATGGTAACTGATCCACTGACATGCGATAAGGGAACAACCCGCATTCTGTGCTGTGGGAAGGGGCAAAGCACAGGGAGTACAACAATGTCCACATTGCAGAGTTGCTATCTAATGTGTGCTTATCTGAGGGGGTCCTTGGGTAGTTCACTATGTCTCTATCAGTAATTTTCAACCTTTTTTATCTCATGGCACACTGACAAGGTGCTAAAATTGTCAAGGCACAACATCACATCCCCCAATGGTCCTACTAACAAATGACCCTCCTTCTAACTCCCACAGCACACCTACAGTTCATTTGTGGCAGCACACTGGTTGAAAATTGCAGGTCTATAGCATGTTTAACATCATGATTAATCCAGCCCTGATGGTCACAGCATACCTCTGGTATAATAGCAGGGTGGGATTGAAGGAATGAATGGCTTACACAGTGACTGATGTTTAGGTTGTCTGGTCCAATCAACAGAAATACTTAGCTTATAATCCTATATATACTTACCCTACCTAGAAGTAAATACTACTGAACTCGGTGGGGTTTACTTCTGAATAGACATGGACTACATGATAAGTGTGGAAACAAAGAGCTGTATCTTAAGAACATTCTGTGTTATGTAGTGACTGCAACTGTATGGAGTGCTCTATAGCCTCAGGCCACTGGCAAGTCCAGTGTTATCCGGCACTACCACTACTGTTTCCCCTTAATTGCTCAGTAAATGAGAAAAGCAGGATTAGATAGCTTTTTCTTACATTGGAGACTTTCTAAACAGTTACAGCTGCTTTACAGTACTTTTAAGCGCCTGTCATACAGTTACTGGATATCTACTTCTACCCAAAATCGAGGCTGTGTGATTTTCCATACGTGATCCCTTTTTTAGACAAAAATGTCCAGTTAGAATTTGCATGTTGATGTCTTTCACTGTAGTGTTCTATCTATCATCAGTTCGATCTGATCCATTTGGTAAATGCTTGTGAAACTTGCAAAGCTTGGGGGAAGTGGACAAGGCCAATCTGTAAATGGGCCAAAATGCATGCAAAATCCTAAAACCTCAGACTGGAACCTGGTGGAAATGGCCCACCCCGGGTACTCCAAAGTTCCCGGACTGCCTTTCCTGCAATGTGCACACCCAGCTCTGAGAAAAACTGCAGTCATACCTGTGGTTGGACTGTGTCCGAGCTTGGGACTGGCGCAGTTTACGTATAGGACTTTTCAATGCATTTTGGCCCATTCTCAGAATGGCATCTTGTAAATGGCCCACTTCTGGTACTCGGAGTTTCCCGGGGTTTCATCCTGGCAATATGCACACCTAGTACTGTCGAATCCAGTTGAGAGGGCTTTCGTTTGAATTCTTTTGATTTGATATGGTAAGTGCGCTGGACCAAATTGGATTCTAGCAATACAAATAATGGCTCAGCCCTATCCCATAGCGGAGTGCAGGATGCAGGGCTACTAGTACAGTGGCCACTGCATCCTGTGCCCCAACAGGGAACCAGGCCAGATGGGAGAGGTAAGAAAAACTTAAATTACTTCCCCAGCTGCAACCTGGTCCCCTATGGAACTCCCCAAATCTGTGTCAGCTGTTTTACTGGCACAGATTTGAGAGCCTGTCAGGGGCACAAAAGGCTTGGGAAGGGGCTTGCATACTGTGGATGCCAGTGCCACTGTGATTAATCACTGATCCATCCCAATCCACACCCCTTTTTGGCCTCTACACCAACTAAACAGAAACCTGCTGGCTGACAGTCTGAGTGGTGACACTGGCAATGCAAACCTTCTGATCTTTGCACCAGTGGCAGTGCTCTGCAGATCAGTGGAGAGGCTGCCATGATGGAGGATCTCACTGTACAGCATACTCCAGATAGGATTGGGCTGTTAGTTACAGTTGCCATATATGCAAACCCATTTGGGATTAAAAGGTTCTCTTTCAAACTAAATGAGGTCCTTTTGCTTCTCTCCTTCTAGATGTCACTCTGCAAACCTGAACGGCTTGTACTACAATGGACCCTACTCAGCAACAACTGACAATGGGATTGTGTGGTACACATGGCATGGATGGTGGTATTCTTTGAAATCTGTTGTCATGAAAGTCAGGCCATCAGAGTTTAGCCCTAGGGTGGATTAGAGTTGGGTCTTGCACTCATCCTGGGAGTCTAAATTGTATTGTGACATATGCTTTCCTCAATTTCTTCTGGAAATTGGGGAGTGGCTGTACTACTGATAATAGCCACACTCCAACATAGGGTCAGTGCTTAAGCTACCAATTTCCAGTTGGCTTAACTGCATACAGCTCTGAGCTGAGCTATAACAAATGGGTATTACACAAGAACCTAGAAGAACAGACCCTGACTCTGAAGTTTCTGGTGTGGATATGTGAACTATTTAGAGACAACTGGATTAAATGGATTTTATTATATATATTTGTATATATATTACACCATTATCATTATTATCAGCAGCACTGTCCAAGGGTTTTGGATTCAATATACAGTATATTTGTTTTTAAATAGCCAGATGACCCTTCACTGATTTTGCGTAAGACAACAATATGGCTACCATGCTGGACTCAAGATCAGTGACCTTCTTTAGACTTATGCCCCTCACAATATGCATATTTCTATTCTAAAACAACACCTCATAAAATTCAGTCGTTCATCTTTTTAAAATTACCAACCTATATATTACAGCTTCATCATGCATCGTCCATCTGCAGTGCCTGCAATGCTATATCCAGCTTGTCATATGGAGGGTAGGACTGGGGGAGGTGAATTTCATAAGCAATGCAGAGTGCAACAGAGCGGATCTGACCTAATGGATATTTCTCATGTCAAATGAGTGGAGAAGGTCATTACCCATTTTTGGTCCATATTTTCTGGCACATGGAGCTAGAACATAGAGCAGTGAGCATGCTCCATACAGTGGACTCCCAAGCAGGGCCAGTCTAGAATACTTTGCCTCCCAAATGCCTGTAAAATCTGACTCTGGTTCCAGGTTGCTGGGAGCCCTGAAGCAGGGTCCTGTGACACACACCCCAATGGTACATTGGGAGTACCACTGCCACTGCTGGCAAGGGCTCATGCAGGTGGATCCTCTCATGAGCCTGGGCTCTCAACAAAATTGTTCCCTGATGCTGGATTTTGTGCTCAGGCCAGGCAGGTGTCTAGTCTCTCCAGTTTTACCACTGGGATTAAATCCATTATAAAATATCCAAAAACTTGCCGCCACCCCCAATAGGATGCATCTGTGTTTGTGAAGCAAGGTCAGCTTTGGGTATAAAGTGACAACTCGACCAACTTCAAATCTCTGTTTGCCCAATCAGAGGGCTCACATACACTTTTTGTAGTAGCTTGGCTGAGATCCCCCAAGCAGTGAAGCTAATTTAAACTAAAGACACCTAACACTTGGTCAACCAACTTTATCAACATCTACTTTTGCTTTGAAGGAAGGCAGCTTGGGAGTCTGAAACAAATGTTGACCAACAGAATAAAGATGTACTTTTTTCCCAGAGGTCACAAGGCAGGTTGGGGGTCTTGGTGAAACAAAGATCAAAGACGGACTTAAACTTCATCTAAAATGTTAACAGTTTAGCCCAGTGGTTCCCAAACTTTTGAGCACTGCGACTCACCTCATGCTCTGAAGTGGGTTGCAAAGCAATGCTCAAATCTGCCCACCTTGTAGTCCTTGGAGGCTGCTTCTTGGTTGAGCCAGCCTGTGACCCACTTCCTTGCCCTCTGCCTCAAAATGCCTTCTGGACACAACAAGAATTCACTGAAGTAAACTGGGAATAGCTTCTGATTGGGAGGTTATTTTGAGGCCTACAGAGGCCAAGGGAGTGGGTTGCAGTGCCAGTGTGATCCGGGAACAGCCTCTGGGAACTCCAACTAATCCTTTTGGGGGCATATTTGAGTATTGTGTTGTAAACCCCCTGCACATTGTGTTGCGACTTGCAGTCTGGAAAATGATGGTTTAGTCTATTACATTCCTAACTCTCGACGACACCATGTCATCACTAGTGAGAAGCAACACACCGCTCGCATCCCATGCCAACATCATTTTGAAAAATCAAATTGCTGCAGAACGAGTAATGCTAGAAAATAAAGATTGCGGTGAGTGCAGACCACGCAGAACGGGGTCATTCGTATGGTTCTAATAAGATCAGTATGTGTGTTGCCTGTTCACACAGTTCTCGTTAGTGGATGTGTCAGTTTTACTTTATATACCCATTTTATGATTAGCTTTTTTATTTTTAATACTGCAAAAAAAAATGGAATGCTTTTTATTGCCACAACATAAATGCAACACATGAAGAGTGTGAAGTGGTAAAGACCAGTTTAAAAAAAGCTGATTAAAATGCTGCCATGTGTTCCAAATCATTTTTGTGTTCCAAATCATTTTTGTAATACTGCTTATTAATCAATTGTAGATTATCACTTCTCAATACATTCTGCATTTTGTTTATTTTGTAATGTGGAAGAGCAAGCCAGTGTCTGTAGAGTTTTGTCCAACTTATGTCCCCTGGTTTCAGCTGTCAATTTTCCAGGATTGTCCTGGAGCCTCCAGGAATCAGCATCTATATTCTTAGATGACTACTGAAAGCAATCCTGAAGACTTTAAGAGAGCCTACAGGGATTTAAAGCACTACATCAAGCTACAAAACAAATCTCCAGTAGTAGCTTCAGCCAGCACTAGCAACCTTACTCCTGGCTGATGTGATGCTAGAACACTATTCCAAGCTCCCCAAGAGAAAGACCAGATACAAATGTAATAAAGTAATGGACTACAATTCCTACTTTACTTATATGCATTGAAAGGTTGGAGATGCAGTCTTTTACATCCTAGACCAAGAGTACAAAACAGTAGGGTGTTAAGAAGTAACAAATCCACATTAAGAGATCTTAAGACCTTCTGTGTCAACGCACTGACACTATGTTCAGGCCAGATTCAATTTAAATCCTAATTCAGATCTGAAAGTAACTTCTACCAAACTAAACACATATTCCAGTCTCCATACGTGTGGTGTGTTTATGTATATGTGTGGGAATGTTCCTATGGCTCTCCCTGGCTTATTTGGCAGATAACAGATAAGCGTCCATTCTCAGAGTAAGTTACTATTTATATTCTTCTTATAGTACAGCATTGTGTGTTAAGAAATAAAGAAGGGTGGCCTTGAAATTAAGAAGCCAGCTCAAGGTATCTCATGTTCTGTGCCAGGGTTTTTTTTATACAGAATTGCTATTTGAGATTTTGTTTCTTTATTTCACCGCTGTAAAAAACAAAAAATGAATAGTTATTGTTGAAAATTGAAGGATAGTTTTGAGATTATAACCTCCCAAGGGCTAGAAACTTGTTTTCCATGCACTTTCAAATTACTGCTTTACACCATGAAAATAAACATTGTTTTGTTTTAATGCACATTTCATTGCATAAGATATTACGTTTTTTGAAACTGAAAACAGACCAAATATTTGAAGTCAAACCTGTTTGCATAGTACTACAGATGATTTAGCTTGAATTGCTAGTGGGCAGCTTCTTCCACTAAAGTAAGTGCTGAGTCCAATTTAGAGGAAGAGAATTGTTTGTGTATTTTTCAGCTTGCATTTTACTTTTTATAGCTAAACTGTTGAGAGTCAGGAACTCTTGGTGATGTACTGCAAATCACCTAGATATATACCAGGCAATCCACCTTCTGTCTGCCCTCATATTAGCCTACATACAATTGTGCATTTCCATTACTTACAGCACCTCCATACTTCTATACTTCACCATACTTCATACTTCACCAGAACCATGGGGCATCCGCTACCAGGGGGCATCATACTCCATACTTCACCAGAACCAGGGGGCATCCGCTAAAACTGAGGGTTGGGAGAGTTAAAACAGATAAAAGGAAGTACTTTTTTACCCAGCGGGTAGTTAATGTGTGGAACTCTTTGCCACAGGAGGTAGTGATGGCATCTGGTCTTGATGCCTTTAAGAGGGGATTGGACAGATTTCTGGAGGAAAGGTCCATCGTGGGCTATAGGCAATGATGGATTGTGCAACCTCCTTACAAAGGTGGTGGGCTACTGGTACCGGATGCAAGCATCTTGTTGTCTCATGACTCCCTGGGGCACCTGGTGGGCCACTGTGAGATACAGGAAGCTGGACTAGATGGGCCTTTGGCCTGATCCAGCAGGGCTCTTTACTTATTATGTTCTTATGTTCTACCCAATTGTAACAGTTCAAAGGATTTTGTTTTTTAAGAATAACAATTCAAAGTAGCAATATCTCTAGAACAGAAAAAATTTTCCCCAGAGTCCTCCTATATCATTTTGAGCTCACTGGAATGCAGTGATCTCCTTGGATAAAATAACTAGTTTGGGGATTAGACTCTTCTGACATGACCATATAAACCAAACAGCGTGCAGCATGCCAGGATGTACTCCAGCTGCCAGTTGATTATGAACAGCTTCCTCCCCCTGCTGGCTTGAGGTCAAAGTTCCAGGTCATTTCCTAACCCTTGTTTCCTATGTGGTAATACAATAGTGTTCCCAGGGCAGTTTCTCATTCATCTGGCCATTTAATGCACTTGGAGTGTAACCACCCTTGTATAAATAGCATGTGAAAAGATGTCAGGGCATCTCTGCAAGATGCAGCTTGCACTAGAAGGTGTTCTGCACATGGTCATCCTATACAGGTAAGCTCAGTGCATATTCATGCCCAAAGCAATTAGACCATGAGAAGATTTTACCCTTTTTTTAACTGATTCCCAAAAATGCAGGTAAATTACTCCTGGCTTATCCAGGTATCTGAAATCCGGACTATTCCAAAATCCTGTCATTTTTGTCCAAGACTTTTTAAAAAAAACTTTCTGTAGTGTGAACATTTGAAGGTTCATTTGTGTACAATGTACACACCACATTGTTGAAAAATGTCAAAAAGGCCAGCGGACACCTGTATGGGTAACAGTGAAAAGATGAAGAAGAAACATTTCTCATTATATTAATACAATTTTTCTGAAATCCAGACAAATGACAAAAAAAAGTGGCCAAGGGCCGGATACATCTTGTGGCAGGTTGGATGTGACCTCCAGGCAATAGTTTGGATACTCCTGGTCTACACTGATGCCTTTGTTTACTCTGCATAGGTGCAAAGCACTCCATCACAAAACCTGGATCCCTCAACTGCAGGTGTTGCACCTTGAAACAATGCCTTGTGCTTTCCAAAATGAGATAAGCAGAGGCAGGAAAAAGACTCAGCAAACTGTGGTCACTTCCAGGTGCCTAGTCCTTGCCTGGAAACAGTAAGAAGGTTTAAAAGATGCCCCCAAGAGATAAACAGTGTTTTTTCAGAAATTTCTATTAAGCAACATAAATATTCCAGAGTAGGCTGCAATAGGAGCCTACTCTTTACATTTAACTCTTAAAGAGTCCTAGAGGGCCAAGAGGGGAGTGTGGATACTACTAACTTGGTGAAATTGGAGGCTTCCCAGTATATATTGAAGTGCATTCAGCTAGCGTCCACCAGTTAGTATTTATTCAAGCCTGCTCATTATCTTGAAAATACAAGTCAAATTTCACCGGTGCTGTACCGGTATCAGTTGAATACTCAGAGGTGGGTTACAGTTGCCAGCTGCCTTGACTGTTGCTTCTTTCATTCTGCCCTACGGTATCTTCTTTCACCTAAGGGTTTTGGAACATCAGTCTCTAGAAATGTAAGATGAGAGCCCAAGAGAAAGTCTGTCTCAGGTACCACTGTGCTTTCTTTCCTGCCAGCTCATTTTGATGCAAACTAGCCCCCTGCTTCCTGCAAAGGGAGCCTTCATAGAATTCCGACTGTTAATCATTTAAAGCAGGAGGGTTTCAGTTTATGGTGTATCTTTTAACCTGTTGTGACAGAGAAACACTAAACGACAACGGATTGCTAGATCAGCTGCTCAGAGTAAATATCAATTTCATGCAAACCCCACAATTACTGTCTGGAAGAATTGTTTGTATTAGCGCAAAAGAAGCTGACTGCTCATTTGCATTCCATTATCATAGGGTGGCATGATAAGATACAGATGGCAGTGGCATTGTGGGCTGAAACACGTTTTGTTGTTGTTAATGGTTTAAGTCAAAATAACATGGATTTATAGCAACCACAGAAGGAAGTGCTCTCCTGAATATTTGCTTCCATTCTTTACACACACACTTACACACACACACACACACACACACACACTCCTAAACTGCACTGGAACAGGCAGGCTGGTTGGCCTGCGCTGTATCCAACCAGGGTCGCTGCCTCCACAAGCTAACCGCGGGACACCACAGGGCAGGTGCAAGTGAGTATGCCGTGATGGCCTGAATTGGGGCCACACGGCCTGGGGATAGGTTTTGATGCGGCCAAACAGCTGCATCCAGGTTTCATTCCCATCCATGGACCACCATGCCCATAGGACCACCGTCCCCCCACCCTATTCTACCCCCTCCTGCCTTTCCTCCCCTCCGCCTAGAAAAGCCCTGCACTGGACAAACTCAGCTATTGCAAAGGCGGCTTACTGGCCACTTGATGGCACTTTCACGACAGTGTTGGGCAAACACAACACATATTCATCATCCCAAAGTCACTCTTGGATTGCAACCCCCCCCCAACACACACACACACACACACACACACACACACACACACACACACACA
>JAJKFI010000003.1:12316087-12340619 GCA_029204185.1 Lerista edwardsae | reverse complement strand
TCGCGAAGAGTCGGACACGACTTAGCGACTGAACAACAACAACAACTAAATATAAGAGGAGCACCACATGAAAAGTGCCTCTTGCCCAGTTAGCAGGGATTGATGAAAAATAATCATGTATTTTTAGTATGTATGTACACTTCCATCCACAACACAAACAGAAGTGAACCCATGGGAAATAACTCTTTATACTGATGCTTTTTAAATATATAATTAAATGTAGTGATTGATGATGATACTATCATTAAGGCACACTGTGTATGTAAAAAAGGACATTGGGTATACCTTACAACAGCCTTATAAGCAGTGGTGGGATTCAGCCAGTTCTCACCTATTCTGCAAATCTGGTTGCTAATTTTAGTTTGGGAGAGGGAAGAAAGGCAGCGGCCGCCCTGAAGGACATAGAACCAGTTGTTAATTTATTTGAATCCCACCACTGCTTATAAGGTCAGCAAAGATTATTATCTACACATTGCAGCTGAGGCTGAGTGGGAGTGGCTTGCCTAAGGCCAGCCTGCAAATCTGCATTCCTGCCTCCTTTTCCCAAGTAATTTGCTAACGTGTCCTTTCTTGAAGGCAAAGCATTTTTATATGCTCTTTGCACACATAGGTACACTCTGGCAACTAACTCATGTCTGAAAATGTATTGTTTCACTCACATTCTTTTCCCTGGGTAATGCGACATTCAGGACAGTCTTGATGAAGCATATTTGCTTGTCTGGGTCCTAACCACAGCATTCAAGGCACTGGCTTCAAAGAATAGTTCTAATCACTAAAAGATTATTCTAAAGTTTTGGAAGTCCAAGCTTATTCCATAAATAGATAAGTGTGGGTCAAAGACAGGCTGAAATAACTGCTAAACAGGCAAAACACTCCAGATTCACTTGGGCCTATTATATCTAGAGTGCATTCCTTGTACTCCAGCAATGTCCTAAATACATTACGTTGTCCTTTACAACAGAAGACGCTGCTCTCAACTCTACTCAGTTTTTCAATCATTCTTAGTGCTCAGGACTACACATGTCTACTCAGGAGTAAATCTCAGCAAGTTCAATGGGGCTTACTTACAGGTAAATAAGTTTAGGATTAAAGTCTTACCCTCTTCTCATCCTTTCTATATCACAGCAGAACTAGAACTTAAAGGGATAGGAGACGTTAGTTCTTTTTTAAGTGGTTCTGGAGTTGGACTTAGACCTGGAAGATCCAGGTTCAGATTCCTGCTCAGCCATGAAGCTTCCTAAGTGATCTTGGGCCAGTCACTCTAAGCCTCAGCCTCACTACCTCACAGGGTTGTTGTGAGGACAAAAGGAATGAACTATGTACACCATTCTGAGATCCTTGGAGGAAGGATAAAAATAGGTAGATAAAATAATGCTAGTATGGAGACAAGAGCATCTTTCAGAGAATAACTGGCAGGCAGAAAGAGACTTCACTTTTCCCTTATATTACTTGCTGATTCTCCTCTGTGTAGCCCCCTAGTAATTTTGTATTCCCACCCTCCTCAGATGGGCTTGACAACCAGAAGAGGAACATTTGCAGGACAGGATAAGCTTTTAACTTGGCTTTTAGATGTCAGATGAAGGAACCCCTCTTCTAGAGGGCTTTTTGGTTTTATGATTAATATCCCCTCTTTTGTGCTTTCATTCAGATATTGTAACCCCCAAAAGGTGGTGTTTTGTGTTTTTATCAGTTTTTAACAAAAAAAACACCACCCTAACCCATCTAAAAGCATTCAAGCTTATAGCGCCAAGACAGCAGGCTGCTGGCAGCCTGAATACCTGACAAAATAGACTTAACGCTAAAGGTTAACTTCTGCTTACTGTTTAGCATTAGGTCTATTTTTGTCAGGGATCCCAGCTACTGGATCTTGAATGCTTATAACACCCTGTTTAAAGCAAAAAACACTTACTGGTAAGCCTTTAATGGGTGGGCAGACCCCACAATACATGGAGAATTGAAACCGCGGATAATGGATACGGGGCCCGCCTGTACTTTCCTATACTACTTGGAGGAAGAGTGTGGTAAAATCTTAAAAGAAAAACTGTCAGGACATACCAGAAACAGGCCATAAAATATCACAGGACCAAGGAGGGGGTCTCTATTTTGCATGGCCACAACACTCTGAAACTGTAGCACAAGAAGTACAAGTGAAAACTGGCTGATATTGCAAGTCAGTTCACTTCTTGGTATGGCACTGCTATGCTTCATGTTGTTTGCAGCACAATTTTATTTGGTTGCCAGCTGCATGCTCTGAGCATTATTTAACAAAAGTGAGTTGTCGTTAAGGCTGCGCATGTATATGAAGAGGTCCTACTGAAATGAGCAAGCTCAGATAGGATCAGGCTGCTATTCCAGTGCTGTCAATGAGGTAGCAAAGGTTAATGCGTGCTGGATGTTGCCCTTTAGGCAGAAGAGAGGTTCAATGAACTATGTTCCACTGTGTACGGCAGGAAATTGAAGGGCCTTAAATATACTGTACTACTTTATTCTACACACGAAGGAAATGCTTTAAAAAGTTGCATCCACTGAAAGCAATGGAATAAGATTTGCAGCCTGATCCTGTCCATACTTAGTCAGAGAAGTAAGTCCCATGGATTAACCCAGAGGGCCATGCAATTTTATCCAGGCACACAATGGAACTTGTGAGTAACTGCTCAGAAACTAATGAACTAGGGAGAACTTCAAAGGTTGTTGCTAATGAAGAGTGGGGAGCTGCCACTGGGAAAAAATAGAGAGAAGCCCCAGTGTACAAGCACAATCCCTTACGGTTCTCTGAATCAAAGTCAATATTTGATTCAAATAAAAAGACTTAGATCCATTTTTATGTGCTCTGCTTTGAAAAGATGCTCTCAGCACGAAACCTGTCTCATTTTGCCAATGGAGAACTTCAGAACACATGACTTTAAGTTCTTTGGTCAGTTTAATTGGCTTGAACTATTTATTTTAACTCAAATATTCCTGGTTTCTCCCCCCCCCCCTTTGTATTTGTATTAATACAAGAAATAGGAGGAAACAATAGGAATGACTATGCACTAAAACTGTCAGATGAGATGGCTTGAGGGGATACTCTGTAAAAATTATTTAAGGGGTGAAATGAAATGTGACAAGCTTTCAAGCCTGGACAATCAGGTAATGACATTGCAGGACCAAAATACAGCCTTCACATGCAAGCCGTAAACAGACTTGCTCAGCTTCAAAGAGACACTTAAAGGAACCCTTAGATTTATCATTGTACTTGATAAGAGCTTGGCTATACACTTTCTTGTCACCAAAGCAGTCTAGTTTTCTTTGGCTGCAATCCTACAGTATATATCTTCCTTGGAGTAACCCCCTTTGGATACAATGAAGTTTACTTCTGAGTAGGCACATAAGATTGTGCTGTGTGTGGATGCCACCTATTTATGCATGCATGTTTTATATGTCTTACTAATGTAATATCTCATCTTTTAGTACAGATTTTCAAGGCAGCCTTACAACATAGCCTGAAAGAAACATAGCTCAACAACAAAACAGTAGGGAACATCCAATTATGCCAACCCATCAATTTAAGGGCCACTGAATGCTTTGATGAAAAAAAAATGTCTCCAGCAGGTGCCTAAATGACATTAAAGAACGTGCCAATCAAATAGACCCAGGGAGGGAATGTCATTGGTAACTACCTATCTCTCCTTGAACAGCAAAGGCCTACAAAGATAGCCTCTGATAAAGATCTTGTGTAGATGCTTGTTACTGTAAGGAAAAACATTTTACTGTTGTAACTGTTCGAGAGCTGGAGAAAGCAAGCTTATGAGTTAACATAAAACTTTGATCGGCCTTATCAGAAGGAAAGGAATACAGGAAGGAAGGTTCACTATGCATTTAATAGGTCAATCCAGAGTTTTCTACATATAAAGCCAAACAAAAGATTAACCAGAACTGCAGGTAATTAAAGGTTCCTTCAACAATCTTGGGTAAAGAGGACACCTTTGGTTGACAACAGCAACTTTATCTCTAGTTGGTAAATCATTGCCTCAGTCTTTAATGTTCTTAAAATAAATTTTCTGTAACATTCCTAAAAGGTAGGCTTAGAAATGAAAATGCACAACCATACGGTAGGCAAAAAGTACAAACTGTTCTATGCTGAAGCCCTTGTAGTTGTAAAACAGAGATTGTAAACACAGCTACTCAGAAGAAGGTTCAAAGGGATCTTTGATACAATTAATGATGATTGAAGGGTAAATTTCCTTGGACAGACATGATGCACTTTGACTTGGGTTTTCTACTATGATGAACAGGACACTGTCTGAAATGGCAACTAAAACACCTGTATTTGTAAACAAATCTGTAAATGTGGAAGTTTCCATTCCATGTTGTTTGATAGATCTACATCTATCCCATACAAGCAGGCTTTAGTCATTATTATCTTATCTATTTCATGTGAATTATGATCCAGAAAGTGGGTGGTATGGATGGTAGAGAACAGAACTCACCCCAACATTTTCCTATATGATCTTGCTTTATCCCTAATTCCCTCCCACAGGCATGGGACTATAGAGCTGGGAAAGCCTTGCTGAACAAAATTCATTTTCACTTCTTCAAAAACAGTGCAAATCTGGAAGCTTATGTCTTCTCTCTGTTGTCCCAATTTCCCTATGATTGCCAACCAGCCACATTATCTCATCCAAGTTTTTGATTTTATGAGTATATGTGTTTTTGGTGGAAGAAATGCACTCTGTATATGCTCAGTTAATCACTCCTTCTTTAGTGCTAGTATTTTTAAAAACAAAAGATGGCAACCTTGCTGAAAAGTTACTGTCAAGAACTGCTCAACTACAAGCAACAACTATCTTACTCCGGTTGTATAGTAAGCATAAACAATGGGAAAGATACCATTCTCCCAGCCTATTTGATGGAATAGGTTTCACCAAGAAGATGGAAGATGGAAATGGAAGATGAGCTGCTGTGTTCCTTAGGGCAATGGTTCTCAAAGATCCACTTTGTTGGCCACAGTGGCCCCGTGTCACCTCCCCTCACCCCCGATATGCCTTGCAGCTTCTGGGTTGTGCTCCAGAATGCAAAGGTTTCATGTCCATTTCATTTTTTGAGCAAACAGCAATTAACATGCTAACAATTTTCCTGATGGGTTTGCTCTGAGGCTGTCGGGTGGAGTCTGCCTTTGAAGGCCTCAGACAAGTCATTCCAACTGTAAATCCTTTATCTGGATGCTAACTCTACTTCGTGGGGCGTGGTGGTGCAGCGAGTTAATCTGCTGTTGCTGGGCTTTCAACCGCAAGGTTGGGAGTTCGAGACTGCGTGACTGAGTGAGCTCCCGTTGCTTGTCCCAACTCCTGCCAACCTAGCAGTTCGAAAGCACCTAAAATGCAAGTAGATAAATAGGGACCACTTCGGTGGGAAGGGAACGGCGTTCCGTGGAGTCATGCCGGCCACATGACCACGGAAGCATGTCCTCAGACAAAAATGCCGGCTCTAAAGGCTTTGAAACGGAGATGAGCACCACCCCCTACAGTCAGTCATGACTAGACCATACGGGTCGTGGGGAAACCTTTACCTTTTAACTCTACTTCATCATCTATCAGAACCACATAGCTCAAACCTGGAATATGCAAATTACTTCAATGAGACCTGAGTGAGGTGTTTACTCACCAAATAGGTATGCATTCTTGTGCAGGCACTTGTTTTGTGCTATTTTTCCTAGAGCTAACCACAATGAAAGTAAACAGAATTGTCTTTCATGTGGCTAAACAGCAAAGCGACATTCTGCATTCCATTCATTGTTTAATTCTTGGTTCAAGGAGCACAATGTCCTCCTAATGCATTCAAATTTGCTTCTTATTCTTCTGAAATAAAGCCAAGTTACCAATATTCTCTGCTTGTAGTCTCTCATGGAAATTAGATTTAAGATAAGGATATAGCATAATTGGAGGCATATCAGAAGGGGATTGTTTAGGGAAAGCAGGAAATAAGCTCCAATCTTGCCATGGAGCAATTGTAAGCGTGGCAGAGGAGGCAGCAGGTTTGACCCCACATAGGACAAGTGCCCCTAAATGCCTGTGGCGCTGCAACTGCTGCCCTGTCACCAGGCAGTAGTTTCTTGGGCAGCTCCCCTTAAGGGAAAATGGCCTTTTTTTTTTTTTTTTTTGTGACCCACCATTTGAAGAGCACTGTCCTAATGCAATCAGGTTTGCTTCTTATTCATCTGGAATAAGGCCAAGCTACCAATATTCCCTGCTTGTAGTTTCTTATGGATATTAGATTTAAGGATTTCATGTACTTGGAGGCACCTCAGAAGGGGGGGGGAGTTTTCCTGTGCCTGTTTAGGTAACTAGAAACTTTAGAGGACAGTCTCTTCTAAGAGGAAGAAGCAGTTTGCATGTCACAGTTTTCCCACATTAGAGTTGCAATCCTATACATTAGGGCCCAATTCTATCCAACTTTCCAGCTCTGCATCCTGTGGTGGGGAGGGCAGTCATGGAGGCTTCCTCAAAGCAAGGGAACGTTTGTTCCCTTGCTGCAGGGCTGCATTGTGGCTGCACTGTCACTGGAAAGTTGGACAGGATTGGGCCGTTAGTTAGGAGTAATTCCCATTTAACACAGTGGCACTTACTTCTGAGTAGACATGCAGAGGAGTGAGCTGTGAGGTTCTTACTTGGGTTGCAATTGTTCAACAACTCCTCCTTTGGAAGTGCCACTGACACTTGAGCAAATGAGGCTTACTTCCAAGTAAACATTATTAGGATCAAGCTGGTATGAATCTCCCTAGCATGTTTGTGCGGTAGGTCACTTTATTCCTACTTTAAAGATGAGAAAAATGTAAGGAGAGATATCTGCAAAAGAAGTTAATGACTCAGCAAAAAGTGAAGCAAGCTCTCTGTTGGCACAAAAGCATCAAGCAGATTTGGATTCCCTGCTTTTGTTTTTTTTTTAAATGAAATCTACAGAATGGTTAACATACTTAAAGTATATCTGAATTAGTTGTGACCTGTTTAGCTACTTCTTGACCTTTTTATTTTTTAAATTTTTAAACATTTATTTTTTGCAGTATGGTCTCAGATAACTTTATATCAACTGTCCCAAACCACTTTATGTGCCATAAAGAATGCATTGGTTTTTGGTTTACCCAGTTTCCCTTAAAGCGTTGCCAACGTTTTCGTCTGCGAATGCTCCTGTGCCTTTAACAGCTGCCTGTCCAACTACTATTAGCAAGTGAGGCTTTTCCTGACATGGAGATGAGATGCTAAAATGCTGCTGGTCAAATAGCTGTAAAAAGCTCAGGGGCCCTGGCAGGAAAAGTTGACAACAGCGGGTTCTGGTGTAACTTCTACCAACAATACAACACGCTTATTTCTGAACAGTGTTGTAATAATCGCCAGACTGGTCGTCGCTGTGTGTTGGGCGTCGTCATCCCGTTACATTTACACAGTAGTGTATTGCAAGTTTATTGCTTACTCGCAAAAGACAGAAAGGAATCGCCGTCGTCTTCCCCCGCCGCGTTCTGTCTTGGGCCAGGTGACGAAGAATGCTGTGACGTCACCGGTGAAGGCAGGTGCTGCGGATACCTCGAGGCGCAAGAAGGACGAAAGGTGCTCTTTGCTGGTCCCGGCTGGTATTGAGCACGCGCACTAAGCAAGTTCAGTGAGCGAGCGGAAAAAAAAGAAAGAAAAAGAAGCCGGAGAGGGCGCGCGCGCGCGCGCACGCACACACACGCTGGTTCTCCCAAGCCAGTGCGAGGCGAATTGTCCTGCTGCAGAGAAGAGCAGAAGGTAACAAAATACTGCAGGGCTGGGCTTTGGAAAGGGCAAGGGGGCCGCTTTCGTTTCTACACTGCTGGTCGCTGGCGGGAGGGCGGGAAATGCGTTAGTTGCCTGACGGCTTGCTTCTCTTTTTTTCTGGACCGTGAAGCAGGGCTGAAGTTTGGCACTGAACTTGGTGGTCAGTGGCGGGGGAGGCGAGTGGCTGTTGCTGGCGCAACGCAATTGGCGCGCGGCGTTGCTGGTCTTCACAAAGGCAAGAGGGCTGCAGCTGCGAGGTTACGAGTGAACTTTCGAGTGGGAACTTTGTTTATAGTCCGTACTGGGCAAAGGTGGGGGGGGGCGCCTGGCTATAGCGCAGGGGTAGGAGAGTCGCTGTCACATTGGCACGGAGAGTTGCGGAGGGCTTTTGGCTCAGACTCTCCCTCTCCTCCTCCTCCTCCTCCTCTGGGACGCGTTTGGGCCAATCGGAGTGGCGGCGCCGGCGGAGGGGGGCGCTCATTGGAAGGCGGCCCCGAGATTTCTGCCTCTGCCTGAGAGTTCAATCTGTGCCTCGTCCTTTCTCCGGTTGCTTCCCTGGCGCTGCTGGCTAATCGAGGCTGTTGCGGCTTGCAGGAATAGCCCGCGAAGGGCCGCTGTTATGGAGAGGGATTGTGGCGCTAGGCTCTCTCTCGCTCTCTCCCCCACCCCCAATCCCAAACAGTAGCAGTTATGAGAATCCTCTCAGGCCGGCGCGTGCGCTAATAACCGAGGTTGTGGCTTCCTTTTTCCTTCTCCAGCTTTAGCCGGTGCCAGGCACTTCTGGAAAAAAAAAAAGTTGTATTGGCAAGGATGTCACGGCGAGGCTAAAGGTTCTGGCTGCGTCCTGATTAGCCTGTCCCAGCTGCGGAGCCTGTGCAGGCAAATCTGGCAGACTGTTTATGACTGCTGCTTAATTAAAAGCAATTTCCTAACGCTCTTATGCGTCTGGCCAAGATACACCCGAAACCAGTTATTGAAGAGCCGGTGGATGTTGTGTTGGGGCGTTGTTGTTACATGTGACACGAAAAATAAAAGGCGCTTCTGAGCCTCTCTTACGAGTTCCTGGATATGGTGTGTGGATGGGTGGAAGAGAGCCATTCATCACGCTGGTGACGGCTTGCTAAAAAGCTGGCGTTTAAATTCGCTTTCCACGTCTGTAAAATCCATATCTGCTAAAGTAATTTATAAAAAGTTTTTTTTTATCCCTCAGTATAACTCGTACTCGAAGGTGTTTCTAGTGTCACGTGTGAAAATGCTCCTCCAACTGAGAGGCAAAGGTTACCATCATGAATTACCTCTGTTTCCAATCTGTACAATGGCGCAATTAATGGTCTGCTCTTGCAGGATTGTCTTCAGAACGAGTGATGGCCATGAAACGTTTTGCATGTTAAAACGTGCTGTGCAGATTAATTTAATCTCCACTAATTTAGATGGCAATTGTGTTTTCAGGATGTTCATCCTAATGTCTACAACTGTGTGATATTCTCATATGCAGGAATTTTTTGGTCTTCCTAATATCATGAAAATGGCTCTGATTTCTTGACTTATCTCTTTTTATATTCAGGAATTGGATCAAGTCAAACTGGACTACTTTGCTTGTGTGTATTAGTAGCCATTGCCACAAAAAATGTTGCTCCAGTAACAATTGTTAGGATATTTGTAAGGGGAGAGTTCCCCTTTGTCTTTGTATTTTGTTTAAATACAGCACAATCAGAAATATCTCTTTCCTCTCTCTCCCTCATTCCTGGCATCAGTTGCTTCCATGCTGCTTCCTCTTGGCTAAACTGACATCTAGTGTCAAGCTTTCTCATCTGAGATGTAACCACTACAGTGTTTGGATCGAATCTAGAGAGAATATCAAAATCCATAAACTGATTCAACTGTGGCCAGAATTCCACCAACACAGCACATGCTATGGGATGAATCAGATTGGATATTCTACCCTGTGACTCGGGGGAGGGGTGCTTTAATCTGCATGTTCAAAATTTGCTGTAAACCAAAATTCTGAACCCAAATAGGAAGAGAATCTCATGGGAAAACCTGGATTGTGATGCACTGAGGCTTTAGTCTTTGGATGAAGCTGCCATTGACGGCACAATCCTAAACTGAGTTAGACCGGCATAAGCTAAACCAGCAAAGTTTGGCCAGTACACGGGACACTGTAAAGTATGTTTGGACCACTCTTGGAGTCAGAGAGGCCAGCACACAAATGTGAACCATCCTCCCTGACTCTGAGAGTGGTCCAAAAATGCTTTATGATAGCCCTTGTGCTGGCCAAACTTTGCTGGTTTAGTTTATGCCAGCCTAACTCCAGTTTAGGATTGTGCTCTGTGACAAGTGATAGAATATGCACACTTTATCCTTGTTACAAGAAAAGCAATTGGATACTTGTCTCTGTTATGCTAGTAGACCAGACAGTGTCAAGTAGCACTCCAGCTAGTTGCATCTACAAACAGTTGCATTCTTAAGTCAGTCCTTCCTTCCTTGCTTTGCTTTGCTAAGCATTCTGTACTAGTGTGACATCTAGCATAATGGGGAATAATGATTTGACTGCAGATCCAGACCAGAAAGAGATTTACCTTTTGATTCAGCCATAGCCTATTATAGTACACTGGAATAGACTGAGATAGTGTCCAGACCATGGATTAATTTCATCAAGTGAAATTGATTTGCTGTTGGCATAGCACTTTGTAATTAGAAGTAATCTAGGCTGGCAATAGTGTTCAACCTTTTCAGACCAGGGGCTTACCCTGACTTGCAAGGTGGAATCCATCTGTAATATTTAACTGTGTATTTTCAGTCTCTCATCTTCTTTCCCTTCCTTTATTTTATTTTGAAGAATTTATACCCTGCCTTTCCCATGCCGAAATGCCCAAGGCGGCTTACATGGGCAGGCTAGTCTAAACCACAATTTTTCAATGGAGTTTTTACAAATATACCGTATTCTGCGATTCACCGAATCCTCAGTCCCAGATGTAGCCTTCACAGTGTATGGTTCTCTCCTCTGGCTGTGTGACATGGAGCTTCAGCAGGTGATCATAACTCCAGCCTGGACAAGTCCCTCAAGGTTTGACTCTGTTCTTTTGCCAGCTGGCCTTCTCACAGCATTCCCACACTGGCTAATCAGCTCCACAGTGACTCTTTTCTGCCACAACAGGTACTGCAGCTTGTCATAGCCTGCCGTTTTGTCTCCCATCCAAAAATAGACGGCAGATTCTCCTGCTAAGCTTCAGGCAGTACCAGCAGCTCAGCCATCAGTCCATACTTCCTTAGAAAAAAACAAAGCAACGATTCATGGTTGTGTTTTTGGTGGATTGTGTCTCATAGGTGGAAAACCAAAAATCTAGAAGAAAGATTCTTAATTGCTTAGACTAGTAATGTGGTGGAGTGTTTTTAGGGTAGAGTGGAAATGGTAGAGAACTGTGTCGCAGATACCTTTGTTATGAAGGTAATAGTTGAAGTGGTTTATCTGGGAGAAAGCATTAGCTTCTGACTTCTCTGCTGGTTTAGGTATCCTATAGTTTTAAATTTGGGCAATTGAGTTCCTTCCAAAATAAATCCTTTGTAGTCTACTTGAGTTAAATACCTGTCCTTTCATATTATGATGATGATTTATGCTGGATTCAAATTTTGAGCTGCCAGGTCATTCACTCAAACTTGCTCCTATGAGGAGCTGAAATGGGTCAATTGTACAAAATGTATGTTTTTTTATAACTCTACAATTTTTTTTTAAGTAGAACAAAAACATTTGCAGAATTTCTGCAATACAGGTGAGCCTCCCCATATCCGTGGATCTGGTTCTTGGCCCTTGCCCCCACACCCATTACCTTCCCTTTGTTCTTTAGCAGGTTGTTAAAAAACCTTCTTACTTTTACAGATCACTAAAACTGGAACACAATGAGCAGGTAGGCAGAAGGCGTGACAGAGGGAGAGACCACCAGAATGGTAACATGAAGTCTTCTGGCAGTCTCTCTATCATGCTTTTTGCCTACTTGCTCATAGTGTTCCAGTTTTAGTGGCCTGTAAGAGGAAAGAAAGAGCCAAGGCAAGGTAATAGGCGCACATGTGTGGAAAACCTTATACTTTACGGTTCTCTCTTACACTGCACTTTCCAGTATTTGTGGGGGGGGGGCAAGGAACATATCTCCACAGATACTAGGGCCTGTCTCTATTTGCAGCTGAGGGGCTCCGTACTGGCTCTCAGTCAAAGTAACTTGCTTCAGCAGTTGTTTCATCCTAGCAAGAAGGCAGAGTGCGGTGGTAGGCAGGGGTGGAGGAAGAAGGAAGGGGAGGGCACATGTAATTATAATGCCACTAGCCTCAGCAGGTCAGTCAAAGGGTGTTGGCTGGCTGCGTATGGCCCACAGGACATATTTTAGAGCAGGGATGTCAAACATAAGGCCCAAGGGCTGGATACATATCCATGGAAGCTTGTTACCCAGCCAGTGTTATAATCTCCCAGCACCGATCTTTCAGCAGTGCTGTTTCTGCTAGGTCTCTGAGAGGGAGAGATTAGGAGACCCAGAAGGAAAGGAGCACAATGTGGAAAGAGGTAGACCAAGAGGGGTGTGAGAGGGAGGTGCTGCTGGGAGAGCCCACTTATCATGCAGGCTACCCTTTCAGCAGTGCCACTTCTGCCAAGGCATCCGTGTACAGAGCACTTCTGCAGCACTGCTGAAAGGGCAGCCCATGTGATAATTGGGCTCTCCCATATTTTAAAAATATGATCAGGATTTGCATATTTTCTCTTCTGTCATTTGCAGCTAACAAGTTCTTACAGGAGAACAAAGCGCTTATTTCTGGCTATCATCTTGCTTTATGTCACTTCCTGCTTCCAGTCCTCAGCAGATGCCATGAATGCTATTTAGCCAACTATATGAAACCAGTTTAACACCCCTGGTATAGAGACTCATGGCATAGGCCAAAGCAGGTATTACACATTTGGCCTTATTTGAAGGAAAAAGATCCAAAGAATGACAAAACATTTGCAGTTTCTCTGTTCATCTTATCAGTAGCTGCCAGATCAGATACTTGCTCTAGAATCATTTTATTCTCTCTTTGGTTGAAGAAGGCAATACAAAGTTATATAGAACATCAAGGATTAATGTTGTGTAATGGGGAAAACTTTGGCCAAACAAACTGGTCTGTAAAGGTACTATTGAGTCAAATTGACAGTACAAAAAACAACAACCCTCTATAACAGGGGTCAGGGAATTTTTTTACCTTTTACCCCAAAATATATTTATACACCGACGTTACCCCCTTGATTTGATTTTTAATACAGGTACTTACTAAAACTACCAGTGAAAGATAGGTGTCCTCTCAGGAGAGGCGGTGTCATGTCTCTCTCAATGGCGCAGCAACTAGTCAACTCTACTGAAGAAGCGGTAGAGGTGGGGCCCGGGGCATCACGCAGGGAAGCGTGTTATACACAAGGGCCTGACACACTGCACTGCGTCAGGTCCTTGTACACTACAGTACTGTAACACACACAGCCAGGCATGCATATAGAACAGTGATGGCGAACCTTTTGGGCTTGGTGTGTCAGAAATTTGGAAAATTTGTAACTCAGCTCTGCTGGTGTGTCAACCCCCCCCCCCCGCCAGAACAAAAGAAAAAAATACATATTGGAACCCATTGCTTTTTATTTGATTAATTAATGAGCTTAATTAATGCACGAGGCTTCTGTAGTACGAAGACACTGTGGGGGGGAGGTTAAGCCCAATTTATTTAATAGTGTAACAAATCTGCAGTTCCTTGGTGGAATTACTTGGGGGTGGGCTCAGCCCTTATTTCATTTGTACTGTAAGCCGCCAGCCACAACTTCCCTCTGTAAAGTGTGTATTACTTCCTGCCCTTTAAAATTCTCCTGCGCTTGATCAGCACCTTGAGCCAGGAGCGGCCAATGACACTATTGCAGCACGGACTGAATACCAGACACAGACGGGGAAAACGATCGCACTCCGGAGGCGCAGTTGGAAGCGCCAGGCAATCACCCAAACATTTCATCTGTTGCTGCAGATCAGAACGCTTGGAATGTCGCGTGCAACAAAGCCTTGTCCTCGGCTCCCTGGTCTCAGACAGTGCTGTGCCTCATCCTCCATACTTGACCCTCCTTCTCCTTTTGTGCTCACTTAAAAACCCAGACAGAAGCCTTTACTCACCAGTTCAATAGCCAGACCCCCGCCTCCAACCAGCCGCCCCATCCCACGAGTGCACAATGCAGCGAGGCAGTGGTGTGCACTGCAGTCCTGCTATGGAACGCTCAGCCTCTCAGCCACCCTGGCCAGCCAATGAGGGCACCGAAGGCCCCGCTAAATTCTCAGGCTGCTTCCTCATTGGCTACCCAATTAATGTGGCTTGGCTGATCAGAGCGCGGAGACACGCAGCAGGGCTTGTCCGAGTTTAAAGAGAGAGACGAAGGCGCAGACAGTGAGCGTGCGGAGGAACAAGTCTTTGCAGGGAATCACTTAGATTCATATGCATGCCCGGCTGCCGTCCATTACCCCCAGGAATTTCATTTTTACCCCATTTGGAGTAATTTACCCTGTTCCCTGACCACTGCTCTATAAAATAGAGTACTTGTATTCAGTTTTCTCAGTAACATTGCTTCAGCAGAAACTGTTTTGTGTCAACAGAAGGTGTCTCTTCTAAAATTGCATGTATGCAGGGGAAAATAAGTGTTGATTGAGCACAGAAATAATCTTGGTCTCCATCCCCCACTCAAGTGTGTACTGCAAGAAAGTTTGACTGCATAGAAGAGACAGAGACCTTAGCCTTGACCTGAAAAGAACCTCTGTCAAAGCATAACTGGATTAGTCTCATGGTTTAAGCCTGCCTTTTTTTCTGCTCAGGGATTTAATATGTTGTGACTTGCTAATATTTATAATAGATCTAGGCTTGGGACCACACACATTTCTACTAAAAATGTAAAACTATGAGGTGCTTCTTTGTTTCTCTGGTAAATGATATTTTTCTGGAATCTATATCTTTCAGCAGATATGTGTATCAGACATGTCAAGGCACACATGTAAGTACAAGAGCTCACCTGAATGCCTCAACAGCTAATTAGACTTTTTTTTTGCAATAGCACAGTAATGCTAGTCCTCAAGACAAAATGATCTTTTTAAAGCTCATGTGCAAAACTTTATGGATTTCCTTAATAAAATAAAACTGCTATTGCTTAATAATTTGTGGAGAGCTGAATCAGTGCTTGAACATGGATTTCAAAAACTGCTTAAATACCTTGAATATGACAACGGCTTAAAATTCATAATTAGCTATCATGCCTCTTGACTTGGCTTGAGTCATGAAAGATTATCCATCTTCAGGAATGCTCAGTTGCTTTGAATATTTGTACCTCTTGTTTCCATTTTTACAAAACGTTGCTCGTAGGATAGCTTGGTAGGGTAACTTGTATAGGGCATTCACTTGTAATGTGATATAATTTGTTCTGTGGCCAAGCAGGATAGTCTGTGAATGGTATGTTGAGGCCCACCAAGATGTGAAAGAATCAAAAATGTATTTTAAAAACTGAGCATGCCCCAAGTGCCTGATGACCCACTAAAAGAATGTGAACACGACAAACTCCACTGCTTGGAATTAGCTGATGAAATCCCTAAGTGCCTTGCCTTGTTACGCTGGCATATAAAGTGCCACTGAGTTAAACATTTTCCAGGCATCACTCATAAAGTTAATCGACAAATCAGATTATAACAGCTGTTTAATAACTTTTACGGCAGTATGTGATACAGTGAACAGATTGTGTGAAGGAAAAATATGACGCATCAGCCTGCCATCTATATACAACAAGGTTATATTGATTTGGTTATTTGTTGTTTCTTGTATGGGAACAAGTTAAGGTGTTTGAAACAATTGGTTTGTATGTCATGCTTAGAAACAATGTTTTGGCATCAATCTGAGGCTGCAAGCATGAGGTTTTGGCATTGGTCTGAGGCTGCTATTTCATTTGGAAGCAAGTTCACTGAAAATATTGAGTCTTTGTCGTGACACAACACAACAGGTTCCTACCTGAGGTAGTATTAATGGCTAAAATATTAGTATGACTACAAGCCATTTTGAGAATGTTGATTTAAGCCTGTGGGACCTTAAAATTTAGTTGCTGGCAAGCATGGATGCATTCCAGAGATTTGGAATCTATACTTCTTAAAAGGAGAAGATAAAAAACCAATTTGCTGCTTCAGTTGTGTGTCCGGCAAAAGCAATAAATTGTGGTATTTGTTGAGCACAGGTTTATTTATCTTTGCAGGGATAAAATGGCAGAGTTGACAGCATATAATGTGACAATCATGAACAAATGTTCTGAAAATGGAATTTAATTGTACCTGTAATATCTCTTATTAAACTTTTTTAAAGATCATTTTCATCATATTGGGTCTGGCAGTTCTCTAGGAATGTAACAGAATGCATGAGCTTCAAGGTGCTGTAGTAAGTGTCCAGCTGCTCACTTTCCCAATTCATGGCCATTTCGTGATGAATACTTAGTCAACATGTTGACATTTGTACTGAACAATTCTGAATAATGGATACTTTTATTTAGACTGTATCTTGCTTCCTTGAGCATACAGGGAGTGGAACATTAGTAGAATCATTATTACAATAAAGGAAACTTTTTTAAATGGTTTAGTTTTATGGATTTAGTTCGTTTTCATGACGTTGCTAACGTGAGTGGGAATGTTCAACCAGATTCACACATTCATTAACAGCATTCCATGTCTCGCACTTGAATGTGTGAACTGCCTTATGCAAAAGTGCTTTGTTTTCTGCTTGATGTTTTCACCCATGAAGTTATATTAGGAGCATCAAGTGATAAATATGCAGGTGTACACTTTCAAATTCTTATCAAGAATCTGACTTCAGTCATGAATTATGGTTATCTATACTAAAGGTTGTCTCTAAAGATTATCATAAATACTTTATCTGAAGAAAATACTTGAAATACTATTGAAGCTATACTCTTAGACTTTCTCTTCTGTGTTTGGCAGATGATTACTTTCATTTTGTGATTCCTTTTGTAGTTTATTGTACTTTAAATAAGGATGTCTCTGAGTTGAACTTCTAAACTGCTGTGCATTGTTAGTTGGGATACTGAACTTTGATGTTGCATTTTTGCTCTCCTAGATTTGTTTACAAATGTATCCAGAGCAGTGGCTCGCTAGCTTTTTAGCCCTTTATAGAAGGACAATCTGTCCAGTACCCACTGGAAGTGATGTCATGGCTGGAACTGCCATTATTGTGACCCAGAGCCAGCTGCTTTCCTGAAAATGCTGCAATAAGTTGGATGATTTCTCAGTCATTTCCAATAGCAAAATGAATCAGAAAGGGGGGAAAAAGAAAGAAAGCCTATTTACAACCTTGGCACAAGCAAAATAACCACCCAGCCCTTCCCCTTTCCAGTATCCCATCTTCCCATATTTTTAATATGGCTGTCCTAGACGCTGCACAACCCACCTGAAATTAGCTTGCGGCCCACTGATGGGTCCTGATCCACAGTTGGGGAACCACTGATCTACAAACTCTAGTTTAGGTCACATTATGATGAAACAGACATGTAGTTTTTTCCTAACTTTCCACCATGTTCATCATCCATTCATCTACATAACATTTTATTTTTTTCATCAGGGTGCTGCCATTTTCATAGATAATAAATGTTCCCAGCTCCATAAATCCTCCATCTGACATCTATTAACTTTATGTTCTCTTAAAGACAACTGGCTTGTACAAAAGCCACAACTATCCATGAAGTAATAGCGTCATTTTAGTTTTATGGGCAGCTGTGTTTTTCAGTTAGATCTCATTTGTCTATCATTAAAGCCTGAGAGCCAAAGTATGTGGCAAGGAGCTCTAGCAAGTTACACCTGTCCATTGTATATGTAGGTGAATGTGTAAAATATGTGATGCGTTCGTTACAAATTAAAATGAAGTGGCCTACAGAGTTGGAGTAATATTTAGAGCAAACACGCTTTTTCAAATAGTACCTTTTTCGAAACTTGAGGTATAGCAGTTGGTAATAATAGCTTAGCTCAGTTGTTCCCATTTTCCATTATTATTAATGAATTGGTATAAAAACTTAGAACAATTTTTGAAATACAGATAAGTAAATATGTCTGGTTAAAAAGAGAAGTATTAATCCAGCACTTTGGAGTGCAAGATATCCCCAGTTGGACAAAACTGTTACTTTCCACATAGCTCTTTAATCTTCCTAGATGTGGTTGTTCCTTAAGCTCATTGTCTATGTAGCCTCCATTCCTATCCCCCTCAATTTCTTAACACATGTTCCTTCAAAATGGGTTGTAGACTTCAGCTTCTTCTAGATAACTTCTTTTCAACTTTCCATTCCAGGTCCTGTGCCAGACTGGACAAACTTAGAAGATGGAGGGCAGTCTGCCCTCCTCCAAATCCCAGAGTTAGTGCCTCTTTAAAAAAAATTTCACTGGAACACCAGACTTAATAAAGTAAAACAACATTCTTTGGTGTCTAAAGTCTTGTGAAACCAATTAAACTAAAAATGTACAGTGCTCTGTTGGAAAAACTGTTAAATTAAGGATGACTAATAAAGATGGCAAGTTTCTGTTATATTAAAGTTTTCCATTCTCTTGCCAAGAACCATATTTCTGGTTCCTGAACTGAACGTTGTGCAAGCTTTCTCCTTCAGTAGTCATTTGACTTATTAGACTAGTTCTCTTCTTGATAGTACAGTATATGCAACGGGGGATTTCACTTTGGGGATTGGAGCTCACATTATCATTTTACTCTCTATAGCACTTGGGCAGCCCCAGTCCTCACCTGGGCTGGAACTGGCAGGCTGGTTGGCCTGTGCCACATTCTGGTTAGGAGGCAGCTGTGGCACAACATATGTCCCCTTACCCCGAGAAATGCCTCAGCCACCCCTACGGGGCTACTTGGATCTGTGCCAGCAAAGTGGTTTCGTACAAGCTGGTGTAAGGCCAACCTGCTTGGGAGGGGTGTTAGGATATGGCCTACCTGTAGGAGGCCAGTCCCACTTACCCCTGCCAAACCTGGTCCGTCCACCCACTGGCCTGCCATCTCCTGCCTTCATCCCACTCTGATATACACTCCTTCTTCCCTTCCCAACATCATAAACCGGCCAAATTTGGCCAGTGCTGCGGCACTTACCTGGGATGACAGAGGCTGGATTTGGCTAGCCCAGCTGACTCCTGAGGTGGCACAAAGTGCTTTACAATATATTCTCAACTCTTTGAAGGCAACGCAAATCAGATAAACCAGCCTAAGTGCTGGTTGTGATTGCACGGTTAGTTAGGTATTTATTTTAGGAAATACAATTGTGTTGATTTACGAACTTCTGAATGGTTGTGAGGTCTCTGCAGTAGTAACTACTTACTATCAACAGGGCAAGAGAGCTGACAGCCCAATCCTATGCATGTCTACTCAGAAGTCCAGCTGGCTCAGTAGAGCTCGGGGTGGGGAATAGGAGGAGAGAACCTCTGCTGGTTTATGCCTTTGCTTGCCCACCCAGTTGAGGATGTGTAACTTGTTGGAGGGATGATGGTTGTTCCTAAATTGGAGTTCAGTCATTAGGTTGGTGAAGACTATTGGATGTGGTGAGGACATTAGGTTGGTGAGACTACTGGACTCTTTCCTTTGATTTACAGAGTTTTTGTTTCTAAACCTAACAGTCCAGGCAAGTGGCTATAGTAGCAAGAAATCAAATACACTTTTCTAGTGGGATTTGGAGCTGGAAAGCTTCATCAGAAGGCATGAAAACACTCTTTTACACTTAAGAAGTAAAGAAGTCTCTATTCAAATCTAGAGCATTGGGCTCCATGGGTTGATTAAGAAGGGATAGTGATTTCTGTACGGTGGCCTTCCTGGCCTCTGGATCTGTGGACCCCCGCCATGTGTCCTGTAAATAGCGGTGTTAGTGGTCTTGCCCTTTACTGTGCAAAGAGGTACCTAACGTCATATACATGTGTTTAGATGCATATAACATGAATGCTTTGAATTAAGGAAAGAAACAGAAATAAAATATATACCTCATTAAGCATGCCTGGTTAACATTACCCCAATCATTCATGTACTGCATTTGTTACCAGTTTTTCCCCAGACTTGATTCAAAGTGTTGGTTATTACTTTTAAAGCCCTATAGCCATTGGACCTAGCTGGGCTAGAACTACTCTTAAGAACTACTGTACTTCCTCTCATGTGGGCCTCAATCATGAGCAGAGGTTGGAAACAATTTCCTTTTGTTCTTGTAGAAGCCAGTTATAATACTGGTCCCTCCAAAATCATTTAATAAGCTTTTTCAAAAAGTGCCAAAGCCACAGTTTGGTTTAAAATTTGTCCCAATTTATAGATGAAGGAGCTAAGCAGTCCCCTAGTGTATACAAGTGCAAGCTCCTACTCATTAAGTGTGGGAAATTAGAGCTCAAACACTGAGTTAAAATCAAGGTTGTAGCACATTGCTGAACTATTTGAGAGGAAGAGTGCTACCCAAGTGTCCTTTGTAAGTAATCCTAGCTTTGTTTGAAGCACTTCATTGTCTAGGTCCTGGCAGCATTTCAGAGTTTCCAGAAGCTAAAATGGACTTGGAAATGGAGAACCTGGAAAGGGAGTGATACTAGTTCCTCAAGGACTTGTGGAGAGTGAGGCTCTGGCAAGCTAGGGACTGGTCGCAGCAGAGCAACAACCAATGAGTCAGCATTGGTCCTGGGTTGGGAACTCTGAATGCTGCACAGCCTCCCTATACACTCTGTTCCGGGCCCTAGGCCTTGCTTTTGGCACTCTTCAGCGCTAGTGGGAACACACTAAGAGCAAGGCCATCTTAGTGGTGGCACTGATTATTGTGGCATCCCTTCTCTGTGGAAATTTGGTTGACCTCCTTCCCTTCTTCAGGAGATCTGTCAAAACCTAGTTCTTAAGATGTAGTGGTGGAGATAGGTAGGTTGCTTTTCAGTTATGGAATTTGATATTTTTTATTTTATTGGTTTTTGGTGCTTGATCTAGTTATCTATTTTCTGTTGCTGTAAGCTGACGAAGGGCTGGAAAAGAAGGTTAGAATGTTTATTAAATAAAATCAGTGTTTCTCAAACTGTGGATCGGGAGCCACTTGATGCGTTGCAAGATGATGTCAGGTGGGTCATGGAAAGCTGGGAACTGCCATCTTGGAAGCTGAAGACCTTACTCTTGCTATATTCTTTTTGTGAGTGTTCGCAGTTTGACTTTTCAAACTGTTTTTTAATTTTTGTTTTTAGTTCAGTGCTTTTACATGGTATTTTGCATGGCTTTTACATGGTATCTTGCTTTCTGTCAGGGATGTTTCATGGTTGTGCAGTTGTTGCAGTCCAAGAATGCCACTTTGCGTTCCAGGAGTGTCATTTGATTAGGTCACCATGATGGCACTTCCTGCTTGATGATGCTACTTCTGACCATGACATCACTTTTGGTGGGTCCTGACATGTGTGCCATTGTAGAAAGCGAGTCCTGGTGCAAAAAGTTTGAGAACTACTAAATTAGATAGTAGCATTGTTACTAGCACATTAATGGGCACCTCTTTATAAGGGTTACTGATGGTATTAATAAGACTTGTTTGCTACTACTAACTTTAGAAGATTATGATGAAAAATGGACAGATTCATCACTGGCATTGGCTTTGTTTCCAGTGGTGGAGTCCAATTGAGTAAAAACAGGCACCACTTCAGTTTAATCTAGCTAATTTCTTAGAGTAGGTACTAAATACTATATTATGTGAGAGAGAGAGAGAGAAATTCTGCAGAGGTCACTCAGTTGCACTCAAGTAAGTTATATTTAGGTCTTGATTATAACACCAGAGTAAAGCTCCTATTAATACTGTCCAGTTATTTATATGCAACATGAGGGAATAGCAATTTCTGTAGTGAGGCAGCTCGTAACATTACTTTTCACTCTCCAAGAGTTTACTAATTTAAGAATTTATTTCTTTATTGCCAGTGTTATAGCATAGACTACATGTGGAATACCTTTGCTAAAGTGTATAATCAAATTAGCTTAGCAGGCTCCTACTACTGTACTTCCCTTGGAAAGCATTGCCCTGCTTCTAACATGTAAGGGAATCTTCATACATGCTTTATGGATGGTTTATACTGTATACACTCGTATATAAGTCTATCTCAAGGATAAGTCAAGGGCAAGTTTTATAATAGATAAGTCAAGGTAAGGGTAAAACTTGTGGTGGTGGTTGTTATGAAATTCTTTGAAAATGACTTACCAGTAATTGTTCCATGGCTGCAACATACAGCCAGCCAAAAACTAGAGCCATTTCACTTTCTTCTGAGGTAGCACAGAAACGGAGCTATTCTCCAAACAAGAAGGAAGAGAGCAGAAGGTGCTTATGGGAGTTGTAGGCTTTGTGAGGAGTACAGTATAGCACTTCCATAGCAACAGCCCTCATAATGACTACAATTCCCATAAGCCCCTTCACCTCTCTGTTTGGAGAAAAAGGAAATGGTAACTGTTTTTTTTGCTTGTTTGTTGGTGCCTGAGAAGAATTACTGATAAGTACAATTGTGCTGGTTTTTTCTACCCCCTTGCTTTTTAGGCCATCCCCATTCCCCTGCTGCTGTTGGAGCAGCGTTGTTCAAACTTTTTAGACCAGGACCCACTTTTTAGAATGGCACTTGGGTTAGGACCCACTGGAAGTGACGACATTAATCTGGAAGCGATGTTACAGCAGGAAGTGCTATCATTGTGATGCAAGAAAATGACACTCCTGCAATGCATATTGGCATTCTTGGACTGCAGCAATTGTACAACTATGAAACATCCTTGACAGAAAGCAAGATTAGGACAAAATATGACGTAGAAGCGGTTACCTATAATTTTTTTTTTAACTTCTCACTTGAAAATTCAAACTGTTAACACTCACAAAAGGAATATAACAAGAGTAAGGTCTGCAGTTTCCAAGATGGCTGCTCCCAGCTTTCTGTGACCCACCTGACAACAGGTCACGACCCACCAAGTGGTCCCAACCTGCAGTTTGAATAACACTGTGTTAGAGGCTTTATTACCCATACTAACTAGTGTATAAATCAATCCACATTTTCAGGGTCAATTTTCAAGCATAAATTTTAAGACTTTATGACAAACACCCAAACACTTGTAATTGTGTGAAGTATAGTTACTAGTATAGTATTGGACATGTATCTGAAAGTATAATGAGAATAATGTTCTCAAGCTTTGAAGAAACTGAATTTCATCCCAAGTTACCCTTCTGTTGGCATAAGGGCAGGGCTGGCCCATTCAGGAAGCTCACTGAGGCAGTTGCCTTGGGCAGCAGATTTGTGAGGGGTGCCCAACTTTGCCCATTCACATGTGCTGCTGCTGTAGAGGGGGCAGATTGGAAGAGGAAGCATAGAGGTAAGGAGATCCATGGGCTATAAAGAATCCTCCTTTCCCCTGCCAGTCTAGGAAGGAGAGGAGCAGTTGGGAAGGGTGGGCAGTATTTGGCATGTTGCATCGGTGTCAGGGTGTTTTGAGCTGGCGCTGCATACAAGGCTTGCTCACATGAAATGTGATTGTATGAGGTTTTTGCACATAAGAATCTCAGTGGAATCCTGAGTTGACTTTGCATTTGTGTAATGCATTGCACAAGATGTCACATACTGAGAATTTTGTATCTCATTGTTGTGTAATGTCTTCCATGTGCAGTTGGGAAACTGTGTGGGGACAATGCAAAATGGCAGCAACTGGAAGATCCTGGACCAAATCCAGCTACCAGGATTGTTTTTCCTCCCTCCAGACTTCTCAACTTAGGGGGATGTAGGAGTGACATGGTCAGGGTCAGGTTACATGTGGGCCCTATAGCATATGTTATAAAGGGGCCCTTCACTCCTGCTTTGCCCCATTCCATCTCTCAACTTTCCACTGGCCTGTGCGGACCTTACCTGCTCTGGTGCACACTCCAGTTTTTCACAAGTGCTGGTAGGCTTGTGAAGGCCTTCTCATCAGTGCCTCATACTCTTGCACTGTCACAATGTGCTTCTTAACACATTTGCAACAGCCAGAGCTGGGGGAGTGCATGCTTCATTGCCACTAAGGCGCAATAGGATTGTGCCCACAGTAAAGTTAGAATAAAATTACTTATTCGTATCATGTTATTAATGACATCTGTAATGATTTCATACCATGCAACTTGCAGCTGCCCCAACGTATGAACAGCGTCTCATGATCTGGCAACCCTGTTGATTTCACTGGAGACAGCTTGCCAACATTGAGTGTGGGCCCTCAAAAAAGCAGAGCCTGTGACACATTTTGCTACTAGGTTAATCTGGCCCTGGACATGGTGGCAGTAGTGCAATTCAGCAGCCACTTACGTGGAGGATTTTCGCTTCACCTACTGACTTCCCTCTTGAGTTTAGCTTTCCAGCAAAAACTAGATGCTGAGCAGGATGCTGTAGAGATCTTGAAATGTGCAAATGTACTTAACTCTGTTTAAGATGGCACTTATTCGAGAGTCACTTTGATTAAGATGAGTAATCTTGTGTAAGGATTGGGGGCAGCATATTCGTAGCTATTCTGGATTTGGTTATAAAATGCACAAAGCAGGCACTTGTGTGATGTGAAGTTTTTCCTTTACAAAGTATACTGAAAGAAGCTCTTGTAAGTTAGAAAGCAAACAAGACTGAGCTGAATCTTCAGCAAGTCTGATTATGTTCTCCACAGGAGAATGTGTAGTTTGTAATTCGAACATTCAGGAGGAACTTCACTTTGTTGTTGTTCAGTCGCTA
>JAJKFI010000003.1:12279846-12294230 GCA_029204185.1 Lerista edwardsae | reverse complement strand
GGCCCCATGCCCGATGCCACACGCGTGGTGCACTCTTGCCGCACCGCACAGCAGTATGCAGGTAAGAGCCCATACCCTATGTGTGGCGCCCTCCTTGCTCACCACGCAGCAGTAAGCAGGCAAGGGCCCTATGTCTGAAGCCACCCATGTGACATCTCCCTCGAAGCACCAGGCAGCCATGGCTGTATAAGGGCGCAGAAGGCGACTAAACCAAATGCTTCTGCCCTGAAATGCAGCTTGTAAGCACTGCCAGATTCTGCTGGGCTTGCTCCATGCCAACGGAGTATAACCCGAACCCCACTAGGGGAAGGCCAAGTGGCCTCAATTGCTTGGCACAAAATAGGGGCATGACTGAACAAGGTGAGCAGGGTCTCATAGCAAATTGGAACAATGCCCCGAACCGGGGCAGGTGGACCAGGCACAGGGCCTTCTGCCCTCCACCCCGCTGATCAGTATGGACTGACTCGGTGTCAGGGCCCTGCCACCCTCAACCTCAGGAGAGGTGAATTTTCTCACCTTCAAAAAGTACCCACGCCGGGTGCTGGGTGCCAGGGCATGAAACAAAGGACCTCAGGAGGGGCCTGGGATTAAGGGCAAGAAACACATTCATGGCCAACTCATGGAAGCACTTCTCTGAACCAGGACAGTGCATTGACCATGCCACCTCCTGGGTCGTGCAGGGCTATGGATAAAGCGTTAATGCGCATAAGGCCTGATGACACCCTTGACCCTGGCTATTTGGCTTGGCAAACTGTTGATGACTATTATTATTGCCTGAAGCAAATGTGGAGTTGGTAAACTCCTGGCCCTGCTAGTGAACAGCGATCACTATGGGGAAGTGTTCCAGAGAGGTGTGGCTGGGTGCAAGGCTGGTTTTGATCCACTCCTCTGGCCATGGTGTGGCACACCACCACCCCCTAAAAATAGCTGCTGAAACCCCGCCGTCGCTGGCTGCATCCCAGAGCATCAGCAGCTTGGCCTCTTAGGTGCGTTAATGAGCAGTGGAACAAATTGAGTAGTCGCCCTGAGCCAACGAGATGACCTGCAATCTAGGAATATTAGCTCATTTCCTGCATTCATTTCTTTCTTACTTCATTCATGTCATGCACAGTCCTCCAGTTAAATTGTATTCTATGTGAGAAGCTGCTGTATGCCACTCCTTATGTGTAGTTTTACATATCCAGCTTCGGTAATCTGCAAGAACTGAAGCCAGCTGGCCATGTCTCCCTGCGAGCCAGCTATAACCTAAAGCCTATGGGCAACCCCCTGCAAGTGACTGCAGCTCAAGAAGCGATGGATTCTTGTCTGCTGGGAGCTGACTAGACTTGACATCATATCTAGCTCACTAGCGAGGAATGCCGGTCAAGTGCAAGGGGCCCCTGTCTAGTCACGTGGCTGGCATGACTATACGCCACAGCGCAAGGGACACCGCTACCCTCCCACTGAAGTGGTACCTAATTTATCTACTTGCATTTTTTGGTGCTTGCGAACTGCTAGGTTGGCAGGAGCTGGGGCAAGCAATGGGAGCTCACTCAATTGCTTGGTCTCGAACTGCCAACCTACTGGTCAACAGCTTGGCTGTCCAACGCACAGCGCCACCATGTCCTGATATGGTATTAGAGTGGAGGGTACTGACTAAGAGAGCAGACAACCTGAAGACCAGCTGCTTGTTGAGGGCTAGCCTGCATCGAGTGCCCTTGAAGAGCTACAAAGCTACTCCGTGCTCTAAAACCAAGGGTCACTCCATAAAATAAAAGGATATAGTTAGGGATAACCCAAAGGGCTGTAAGGTAGTTCTGCCCACACATGGATGACAGAACACCAGGGAACAGAATCTGGGTGCTATACACAGTTTCTGTCGTAGGGACGCACCCTAATGAGGGCACCATAAGGATGCAATCTTGGCCATTTTGACCACCCCCAAGCCACAGAGCGCTGGCTCTGTACCCCATACTGAGCAGCAGGGGGAGGCAGGATGTTAAATCCTATTTATTTTACTGTGAAGAGCCAAGCGACCAGAGGATAGTGGCGAGCCCCCGAAAAGAACAGCCCCACTGGATTAGGCCAAAAGGCCCCATCTAGTCCTGCTTCCTGTATCCAAAAGAAGCATATCAGACAAGCAGATACTTGCATTTCAATACCATTCCACTGTGTCAGGCATTCTAAGGTAGCCTACTTCTGCCACAAGGAGGTTGCACTGCC
The DNA here is from genome assembly GCA_029204185.1 of Lerista edwardsae. Taxonomy (NCBI): domain Eukaryota; kingdom Metazoa; phylum Chordata; class Lepidosauria; order Squamata; family Scincidae; genus Lerista; species Lerista edwardsae. The sequence goes on along the minus strand of JAJKFI010000003.1, from coordinate 12,292,028 downwards.
CCTCAAGGCATGTAGCCTGGGCTGGACTTTTCCTCCAGAAATCTGTCCAATATCCTTTCAAAGGCACCTAAGCCAGACCAGTTAGCTAAAAGCACAGGCATGTTACATGTTAGCTAAAAACAAAAACAGAAAAGTACAGGCACGCCCAGAATGTGTTCCGGACTTCACTGTGGATACCCAAAACCATTGATACCAGTTTACGCCCCTTGAAAGACAGGGGAACCTCAGAGGCTTTGCAACAAGGTGAGAAAAAAATGTTTATGTTCTCCCATCCTTTCAATAGGAGTCCCAGTACTCATGGTATCTGTGGATGACTAAAACCATGGATAATGAATTAGTGGACACCAGGGCAAACATTGTCCTGTTTCTATTGCCCTGTCTCAAACATAGTCTAACATTGTCCCCACATAATAATGGTCAGGGCCAGATCCTGAAAGCCAGAGCAGTGGTTGTGGGGATAGCTGGGCTGTGGGATAATTGACCCCATCGGGAAACCAGGCAAGAAGAAACTGGATCACCTCAGACAGGGATGGCCTACTCTACTTGCAGTAGCCAACTGTTGAATGCCCAATGTTGACATGCGGGGGCACATTGCCCAGCTTTCCGCTACTTCCCAGGCCTCATGTGGAAGAAATGTACCAAAGAAAACAGAGAGGTGAAGGTGGAGTTCACTAAGCCCTGGAAAAGAAACCAGAAGGTCATTAATGCTCATATCCTTTCATGAAACTCAAGAGGCAGGGAAAAACATCCCCCGTCATGCAATGCGAAAGAAAATGCCATTGGGACGACATGAATGAGGTCCTTCTAACCCGGGAAAACAAGGGTGAACAAGCCAAATTAACCTGACAAGGAACTAAGGAGTTTAAGTTCATAAAACTGAATAATCCACTATTTAAGGCAAGGAAACCTATTAAGGCAGGGGAAGCATTGTTAAGTTGGAAGGAAATACAAGGCCATCTAGTCCAACCTCCTGCCTGCAGCAGGAATCCCTCCTATAGCCTCTCCAGCAGTGCCTGTTGAGCCTCTGCTCAAAGATCTCCAGTGAGGGAGAATCCATTGCCACATAAAGCTGGGAAGGAAATAATCTGCTTCATACTTGGAATGAGAAAGAAATCAGAAAACTGGTTCATCAATTCAGTTCCAGGCATTGTAGTCAAATATTAACAAGAAATTTAGAAAACTGGTTCATCAGTTCCAGGCGTTGTAGCAAATATTAACTGCTATCAAATCAATTTGTAATTTCATTCAGCAAGTTATTTAGAGGTCAACAGAACTACCTTGAATTAAGTTATATAGCAGATCATCCCAGAAGGCAAAGAAGTCAGCCCCCCCCCCCAAAAAAAAACCATTACCACAGAAAGGCAATAAGCAAAGAAGGGCAATTCCTAAAATAAATAAATTTAAATAAATAAATATTTTTTTTTAAAGGGGGGGAAGAGGAAATTAAATAAGCAATAAATCAATATGTGAAAGAGAGATGGAATGCCAATCCAAACCTTCTGGGGATGGGGGTGGCTACAAACACAGCCCAAGGCAGCAGTAAAAAGGCAAACCAAACACACCCCAACATTCCTCACTTAAATCAATCAGGCAGCTGAATTAGTTAACACAATCACCACCCAAATTCCTTATCAATCTAGGGCAGAGCCAAAGGGCCGCTCTTTAAGCAAAAACAATTGGAAAGGAAGATCTTAAAGAGAATGCCTAAGAAAAGTGCTTAAAGAGATAAGAGGGCTTCTTAGGCAGCGTGAATATCTGTACCTTCTTCCCCAAGGGAGAACCCCCCCTCCCTTCTTGTTTGTGCTTTGCTATAGTAGGGGGGGGCTCTGAATGGAGAAAGGGGGAGGAACAAGCCTCAGCAGCTGCAAAAGAAAAGCTTGCTAGCATGGTTCCTGCTGCGACGAGGGCAACCTCAGACACGCTCCTAATGGACGTGCAGCCAAAAAATCCTCCCCCACGTGTACTGCCCAGCCCCCACATGAGCACTCCATGAGGCAGGATTGCCCAGCAAGCAGGAGATCTCATGCCGCATGCGCCTGAGTTTCCCCAGCAATCAAAACAGTGGGAGCTGTGAAATGGCGGCGACCACATGGTCGCAGCAGCGTAAGGAACCCGGGGAGCTACAAACAGCAAGCTCTTACCCAGGCACCTCTAAGGCAGGGGCTTCAGCTACCATTAGCACTTACCACGGAAGGGAAACAAACACAGCTGCAAATGCAGCCACCAGATGCCTTAAAGCAACACAGGGATTTGCAACTGAGCAGCAAGCCCCATGGAACTCTGCTACCTCCTGCAGTAGCCATGGGCTAGGATCCCCTTCAGAGAACAGCTTCACCAATACCCCATACATTACCAAAGGCACAGGAAGGATGATCCATGTCATGGAGCTAAAGTAAAGAGGCAAGCAGCAGAAGGAGATCCGTTTTCCTTTGGGATCCAAGACAGAATGGCTCTCTAAAAGCCACCTCGTCACCAGGAGAGCTCCTGGCGACGCCCCCATGGCCAGATGCCCAATGAGGGCAGCAGCTGCCTCCTGTGGCTGGGAGGGGGACAAGCCAATCAGCGAGCATCCAGCTATGGGGCTGGAGCTCGGCATAGTTTTGCTCAGTATAAGGCATATGTTTATATGTCAGTGTATTAATAGTGGAGGAGTATCGTAGTGTGTGTGTGTGTGTGCACATGCATAAATACAAAACTCGCTTTCACGTATTAATGTCACAGCATAGGTGAACAGTGAGTTTCAAGAATGTGATGTTAAGTTCAAGAAGAAAGGCTAATTTAAATATGATATGGATATCAATCAATGCTCAAAACAAAAGTACTGTAATCTGAGTGGTTATCCTGATTGTATCTGGCATAAGACCCTTCTTTGTCATTTGCTGACATTGATCTGTCTGTGGTGGCTGCCTGCAAATCTCATTTCTGAAGCTGTTTCTATTGGCTGCTTTTCTTCCCAATGGACTCTGAAAAGTAGATTATAATATCCATGAAACAGTAGAAAAACGGCTTGTGAACTACTTGATCTGTTGATGCTGTATTCTCTGCTACTTGTACAATGGATTTCTGTCAGTATGCTGTTTGTGGGGTAAGCATGATTGAAATGAGCAAATGTTTGCATACATAGTTAATTACAGTATAGGTGTTCCTTGTGGAAACCTGGAATCAAAAGTGTAGGGCAATGGGAGCGCTGATGGGAAGCATTTAAGAAAGAGTTCAGGTTATGTGTGTGAAAATCTGGATTTACACATGCATTTAACAGGTACAGGTTCTTTGCAGGGGAGCTGACTATATACACAAAATTATAGGTTTATGAACCTCTATCTACATATTTTACTGGAAGTAAGTGCACTGAGTTCATCAGTGCCGTGTGTCCATGGGATGACCCATACTGAATGCATTGGAAGGTCATGCAAATATCTTGGAGAAGTGAGCAAGGTTTGTGAAGCAAAGTTTTTGCTCGCTCGGTAGAATCTAGCAAGAGAGACTGTATGTATAATATGTGCATAAACACTGGGGTTTTTTTGTGAAGCAAAGTTTGTTCCCGATCTTAAGAAAAGTTGGTTGTGGCTAAGATTGTAATCATATGCACAGTTGCCTGGCAGTATGCTTCATTGAACACTGGAACTACTCAGTGGGACATTCTGAGTAAATATGGATAGAACTGCTCTGTAAGTCTCATTGAAAGCATCAGAACATGTTCGTTATGATTAATTCTAACTGGAGCAAGACTTTAATTTGATTTTTTTTAAAGCAAGAAATATTACCTAATTTATGTCTCTTAATTCTAGATCCAAGAGTTGTGAATATACTTGAAAACCCTACAATCAAGAAGAAATGGATTAAAATTCTTTCTGAGAAAAGCTTTAAAACTGAAATTCAGAGAATTTCACATTGAGGCTATGACAAGCTAGAAATACTATCAAAATGAATGTGGAACAAATAGAGGAAAAGGGCCTGCAACCCCCTTTAATAATCAGGGATGAAAATGGCAATAAATATGTGTGCAAAGCAGCTGCATCTGTGTCTTTGAAAGGAAGCAATGTTAGCCAATACCAAGAGATGAAACATGAAGACTACATAGAATTTAAGAGTACAAGTGAGAACACTTCTTTAGATTTGCAGTGCTCTGGGGCAGGAGTCCTGCAAAAAGCTACCAACAACTATATCTGCATGGAAGCTTCAGATCTGAATACTGTGTGCATTTCTTCTGCAGAGGAACAGTCTTACCTGCATGCCTTGAACCATAATATCCCTGAGCCAGTGAGGCTTCTCAGTGATGGTCTTGTAATAAAGAATACACAGACGAACAGCAGTACTGTTGAATCTGTGCCTTATTGTCAGGCAGACCGAATGAGTTCAATTGAGGGATTGAGCACAAGTACTGACTCTCAAGATGAATTCAGTTGTGCCCACACAGGACAGGAAGGTGCTAGTCCAAATGATTCTTTTGTTACTGTTATAAATATGCAGGATGCTACAGGAAGAAAGTGTTATGAAAAGGAGCATGCCCCACTGTCGCTTGTATCTTCTGAAGAAATGTGTGTAAGAGGTAGTTCAGCAAACCATGTTGATTCCCTTAAGGGAGATGTGTTCAGGAACCCAAATATGATGAAGTTACACCCAGATGAGGGAGTACTACCGACTGTTTTTTCATCAACAAGTGGGATTACCAATTATATTGACTTAGTGTCCCAGACTAGTGAGTGTCATGGAAAGAATGGTGTTGAATGTGTGGATCCTCATTGTTGTGGTTCACCAGTACCATTTATTATAGAAAGAGGTGAGAATAAGAAATATATGCATAGCACACCTGGGCGTGATGAACGGCCAGCCAGATTTGCAGTAGATGATATGGTTGATAGCTTGTGCCCTTCAACAATTCAAAGTTTGGATGAACATGCAGGACAGCAGTTTTACAGACATAACACAACTTTTACCAAAGAACAAACTATCTCCAAAGGAGATGAAGTCTTTCTTGATGTGTGTTCTGAAGTGTTTGAGACTGAACAAAATGGTGTACCAAAGCTAGAAAAGGTTGTGTCGCCTGATCCTCGTTGTGAAGCAACCTTTGTAGTTTTTAATCCTACTGATGGTGATCACACACCCACTTCTCCTGTTGCAGCAGTATCAAAAAATACAACCTTTGCTGTTTTTGCCATATCAGATGAAGTTGGTGATGGGGTTTCTAAAACTGGGAAGAATGGCCACTTGGTGAAAGAGCAGCCCAAGAGGACTCCATTCAGAAGTAATTCTGAACGAATTGCAGTGAAACCAATTGGCAGATCTCCCCTTACAGCTACCATAACCAAAGCCAGGAAAGCAGAGATAGTGAGCTTTCCAAAACCAAACTTTAAAAATGTAAAACCCAAAGTTGTATCCAGACCTGTGTCACAGTCGAGAGAGAGTGCGGCATTAAAAGCTGCTCAAAGATCACCTCAGCTATCTACTACTTCCTCATCCTCCCCGTCCTCTTCCCCAAGGCAACTGTCTTCTTCAGGAGTAATGCTGAGAAAAAAAATTGACTTGGATAAAGGTACAAAAGCAGAAGCACTAATGAATAAGACCCATAAGCAACCTTTTAATAAACACCTTCCAAGCCAAGTTCTGCATGCTGCAACGCATTCTGAAAACACTTCCCACAAGATTCCAAAAACTACAGCAGTAAAGCAGAATGTGGAGCAGGTCGACAAGGCAAGCCGTCCTAGTTCAGACTGCTCCTCTGTTTCTGCTCATGTGGCTGTAATGTGGTCACAGAACTCGGGTGGGACACTAAATGACACAATGGAAATTGGAGAATCCTGGGTCCAACCTTGTTCTTTAAGTATCTGTCGGATATCTCCAGAAGAGCAACAGAATGACTGTCTGGGAATTCCAGCAGAAGGATCTATCCAAGACGCAATGAAGGAAGCTACTGGCCTTCAGCATTTGCCTTTGGTAAGTTTTTTTTTTTTACTCTTAATATTTGGTCTGCATATCTGATTGCATATTACTGAAGTCAAGCTTCTAGTTTTTTTAGCTTACTGTATTTTGGTGGAGACAGAGTTTTTCTTCTACTTGTCTTTACAGGCAGAAAAGAAACTTGCTCCCAGACAGCAAGTTTGTATTAGGCATACTGGCTCGGTTGATTTGACACCTACAAATTGCATAGGTTTCTGTCCGGCTACTTCACTCTGTCACTCCAAACAACAGATTGCTTGATGTAGCAAGATCAGCAAGGGTGACACAGGGCAAAATGGAGACAGTAACACAATTCTCATTCCACTTGCTTTCTTTTGAGGCAAGTTCTTATTGTCTCCTTGTCCCTCCTTCTCATTTAGCCTTGCAATGGGAATCTACCACCTGAGTACAACCTATTGAAGAGCTGACATGCCTGTTTCACTAAAGACCTGATACAAGAAAGCTTATTTACAGCTTGAATAATACCCGAATCTTACATGAACTGTCTATGTATAGCTAAATGTAGTCCTGCTTTAAGATTGCAACTAATAAAACCGGGATATTAAAGGAACCATATAGTAGAAAAAATAGAACCTTTACATTTAGCTCTATGAGTTTTAGTTAACTAAAATGATTAAATGTAATTAACAGCCTAGAACTGGAAATATTTCCACTTGCAATGCAGGAGTGTTTGTAGACATTGCCTTATCAAATTACAGCTATCAAGATGACAGCTATTAACTGTGGTGGCTGTAGAAATCTCTTCTCTTAGCACAGTAATTAAAATATTGCAAAAGACCAGACTTCAGTGAGATGTTCTAGCAACTCAATAGCAGACTTCCTGAAGCCAGTTACATATGTAGGGTGTTCGCATTCACCAAATTATAAAAAGACTGTATCAGAACTAACCCAAATTTCAGCAAACTGCCCGCCATGGACTTCTTCCTACTTGGGTGGATTCCACCACCACCATCCCATGAAGGCTGTAGACACAGATGTGGCTTCCAGAATCAGCAACAGACCCTCTTGTGGGACTTGGGCAGCACCTAGCAGTGCTAACCACTGGTGCTGGCCTGCACATTGCTAAAGGTATACATTATCTAGGCATTTATTTTAGTGTTAAAATTGGTTTATAGTAAAAATTTAAACCTTGCTTGTAGGAGTTCTCAAGTCATGTTTCCTTTACTGCCTTTACCTTGCTGGTGATCTCTCCTATCCAGATTGCAGCATAACACCTTCATGCACCACAGAAAACTCAGAAGGGAGAGTGTTGAGGAAGACAGAATGACTGAAAGTTACCTGCACCCTGTAAAGTCTTGAACAAAGAAAGACAAGATCTTATCTTTTCCTTCAGCTCTTTAAAGGGGAGCAAGATCTTATCTTGTTTCATGCTGAGCCTCAGATAAGGCAAAAGCTGCATAAGTTCCCTTTGCAGTTTATCCAAAGTTGGGTTCAAAGTTGACCTCTCTTGATATGTACAGTGGACTTGGGGGAAAAATGATTTGGTAGAATTGATAGCTGTGAGGCAATGAAATGTGTGGATCCTTGGGCAGAAGGATCTTCCTTAAATTACTTCTAGGTTTGCATGAAGCCATACTCCTCTTGAATGTGGTTTTACTTTGGTATTCATTTAATAAGTTTATAATGTGGAAATAATATTTTAATCAGTAAAGTGTCTTTGATTGTTGGTACGGGGAAACTTGCACTGACTTCAGTGGGTGCTGCATACTTCTAAATGGGAGAGAATCTTTTTAGTGCTTTGAAATAGCACTAAAGTTTTTAACAGCACATTTAAAATGTGATAGTTGAGAATAGATTGATTGAATAGATAGTTGAGAATAGATTGAAACTTCCAACATACAGCTGTGATAAAACTGCTTTTTACTGAGTCTAACCAATGGTCTGGCTGGCCTTTTATTGTTTGTGTAGTGAAACCCTAACGGTAAAGGTTTCCCCACGACTGAATGGTCTAGTCGTGACCGACTGTAGGGGGCGGTGCTCATCTCCGTTTCAAAGCCTGTAGAGCTGGCGTTTTGTCCGAGGACAAGCTTCCGTGGTCATGTGGCTGGCATGACTCTATGCCATAGCACACTGAACGCCGTTCCCTTCCCACCGAAGTGGTCTCTATTTATCTACTGGCATTTAGGTGCCTTCGAACTGCTAGGTTGGCAGGAGCTGGGACAAGCAACGGGAGCTCATTCTGTCACGCAGACTTGAACTCCCAACCTTCCGGTCGGAAAGCCCAGCAACAGTGGATTAACCCGCTGCACCACCACGTCCCTAATAGTGAAACCCTACTAGCAACTTAATAGCAAACTTCCTGAAGCCAGTTATCAGCAGAGCTCTTTTCAAGCCTTGCTACTTGAGATATTTCAGCTGGAGGGGGCAGTGCTGCTGCCAGGTTGCACTGAGGCAAGAGTATGGACCTCTGCTTGCATGCCTTCAGGGATTCCCCTCTAGTGTGCCCCCACATTGCCTGATTGGTGGCCCCTCCTACAGTTGAGGATGGGAAGAAGAACTGCTGTAATAATGCAGTGGCTGTTGCCTGGAAGGAAGCCTAGTTAGTTGGTGGGGAGGAGGAAATATCCATGCAAGTTTTGTGTGGCCACAGTACAATTGCTTCCAGCGACCCCTTGTTTATTCAAGAGGTCATGAAAACACATACATGGTGCAGCACAACATATAGAATAGTAGTTTTAAAATAGTGTTGCACCATGACTTTTTATTCTTTACATCTGTGACTCCCGGTTATATGGCGAGATGGAAAAATACAAAATCCCCATGCTACTTTATACAGGTGGAGCCTTCTCATCTGCGGTTTTCCCATTTGCTGATTTGATCACCAGAAAAGTTAAACTCTTGGTTAAACATACTCATGCTGTTAACTTAGCATTTTAAAAAGCGTTAAAAAAAAGCTCTTCCAAAGCTGCTACAACCATGAAATCTGCAGCCAATCTCATTAGCTCTGAGATAAGATGTTCTCCTCAATCCTGGGAAGTATGATTAATCACTTCTGTTTTGCATTTTTCACCTTGCTCCAGAGTGATGGGAAGAGATTTCAGCTAATGGATACTAATTGCTCTAAGCCCCTGGAGAATGGCTGCAGCCCAGGAGAATGGCTGTTGCCATGGTAAGAGCAGCTTTTTAAAAGGCTGAATGCTAATTAACAGCATGATTTCATTTAATCCTTTTTTGCATCCGTGAAGGAACTGAACTCTCCCGGATAAAAAGGCTCCACCTGTATTTTCTTGGCAGTAAAATATATGCTGTCACAACATGAGTGTTGCATGCCACAACAGCTCCATGCAGGACCTGATTTGTCCTTGTGTAGACTCTGTCATGGGTTGTTTTCTTGTGTCCAACAAGGCCTTATATAGCACAGCTTTAAACTTGAAATATTTGTACGTGAAAAGTATGTGTCCTCCCATTCAACTGTGGGTTGTCCCCCATTCTTGGGCAACTACATGATCTGTATATGAGGACTCTCTATTACAGCTCCCCCAGTTCAATGTGGGGCTATAATAGATAACTTCAGGTATATACTGTTATAATTTCACAGTGTTTTCTTCTGGTATGTGCTTTGTATTTTATTCTTACTCTTTTTTCCCCTCATGGTACTAAATCACACAGGTTTCTTCACCTAAAGCAGAGACAGCACAAGGGCGAAGTTTATCCAAGGATACTACTGTCATTCTGAGAAGTGCACTAGCACCCAAGATTGCATTCCGTGCTAGAAGAGGAAGTGAGAGTAAAAGTGTTCATGCAACCAAGGTTACATCTTCTCAGAGAGCAGTCCAACCACCAAATTCTGGTGAGAAGCATTTTTGTTGCTTTCTTGGTACACAATATCCTGTGATAGGGTATTGTGTATAACACACATTTAAATGGTGTGTCTTGCAAGTGAGTTGGATCCTGAGTCACACCTGTTTATCCAACTTCTTTGTTTCCATGTGCTTCATGTGGTGTTGCAAATACTAGCAGCTCAACAGGAATCTGTACAGTATACATTTGCTAGGAATGTTTGTGAAGTGCAGTTGGTATTTTGACTAGAAACTGCACCAGGTCAGTCAAGTTTTTCCTGTTTCCACTTTCCTGCTGTAAAATTACGTTTTGCTCCATGTCTTATACATTGTTTGTCAGTGCTTATGCTCCCTACCCATCCCCACCACCTCTCTTGCCAAAAATTAGAGGTTTTCCAAGTCAGGGCTTGTAGTTACTGGATCTTTGTTCAGCAACTGGCAAGTGCTGGAAAATGCTACGTCTGTACCGAGGAGTCATGGGTGATGTGACTGCTGCTGGTATGCACTGAGGTCTGTGAGGATTGATTTTGATCATGAGGCCACGAAGTGTCAAGTGCATCAGATTTTGGCAGTGTCCTAAGAGCCAATCTCTGCAGAGCTTAGCACATGCTGGCGATGTTCTCATACGTACACAACCCACGTGGCTGATAGTGCTGCAGTTTCAAGCAGGCCAGACACTAAGAAGGTGATGTGATTGGACTGTAGGAAGAGATTGGACTGTAGAAAAAGATTGTGTTCTGCCCAGCTAAACATATGGGAGCGGGGGGGGGGGAAGGTAATAGAATGCATAATGTGTGGAAAACTTGGAATGGCAGAGTGTGTAGTGAGAAAGTGGCTGCCTCAATCCTATTGACTTAAAACCCCAAATTTGAACGCATCTTGATAGCCGATCACAACCTTTTCTAGTTTCAGATTCTATTCTGTCCTGTTATAGTAAGCACTGCTAGCTAGGTAGTCAGGACATGAAAAGATAATTTTGATAACCTGCCAAAATGTTTAAAGCATGTAAATGACTCGTTGTCCAGAAAAACCTGCTTTCTTTACCCTGCCGTTCCCATTCTCTTTAAGGAGAAAAACAAACAAAAACAAAAAGTGTATATTGTGTACATGCTTGTGTACTGAGAGATTTTTATTTTAGTTTTGTACAACTTCATCAAGTTTAAGTTTTTTTTAATGAAAACACTTGATTCTTCCACATATGAGAGATTACTGAAGGAGGTCGGCGAGCATACAAAAAATCTAGCTTTTTACATTCTGCACAATTTATAAATAACTGCCTTTAACAAAATAAAAATCCATCTAGTTTTGAGAATTGTCTGAAATAAAATGCAACAATAGTTATAGAACAGAGTGCCTTGGACTGCCAGTATAGGAAACTTGCCTTTGTCTTCAGTAAGTAGTACTGCATTGGTTGCATACCTGCCCTGTATTGTGAAGTTGCTTGGGCAAGGGAAATGTTAAAGGAGTAGAAAAATCAATGTACAGTACTAGAATTGCCTATTGCTTTGCAGTACTGTCTCAGTTAAACATGGTCCTTCCATAAAGAAGGAAAGGCCTGCCTTTGCATTGCAACACAGGTTCTTTTGGCCAAGCTGGGTCCAGATTCTTGTAAAGTCCTCGTCATATATATATTGAGATATAACTTAAACCCCAATTGAGGCTGTCTCCCTTTAAGAGAGTAAGGCTTTTTCCAGTGGCATCCTTTAGCTGGGGTTCCACCAAGATGGCTCTAGTAGAGAAGTATCCAGAAGGAGGTTCAAAAATAAGGTGAAGTTTGATCAGTATTCCTTCAGGCTCAAAAGCAGCATCGTCTGGGAGTTTACAGTAGCCTTGTGAATTATTAAGAGGTTCTCTTCTGAATTTGCCTCACTCCTTACGGTCCTCGGCTGCAAGTCATTTGCAGGAAAATTCCCTTTGGTCCAATTTGGAATGAATCCCAGAAAACTAGATTAATTAAGAATATTTCCACCCATTATCTGAAAATTAAACTTCAAATCCCCTCTGGTAAGGCCTCGAGCCCACAGGAAGATCTGAGCCGTTTTGGTTATTTTAAAGGCCTGTTTTGGCTGTTGAGGCATTTTAATTGAACGCAACTTTGTCTTTGAGAAAAAATAGATCCCCTGATCCAGGCAGCTAGACCCCACCCCACCCAGGTCGGAACTTCCACTGTACTTTGTCTCGGTTCATTTTTCAGCTTCTAGCACTAGAGAGCTGTTTTTTTTTCAGCCCAACATGCTTGGGTCATGCTAGTTTTCCTCTTCTAGCTTGCTTGCCATGTTATTAATCATTCCTGTGAGCTCGGTGATGGAAAACATGGCTAGCTTCATGAGTAATCCGATTGCTCTTTTCCAAGGAAACAACTGGGCCCAACCATCTTGTATGGCAAATAAGAGGGGCAGTGTTGTTGTTGTTGTTCAGTCGCTAAGTCGTGTCCGACTCTTCGCG
>JAJKFI010000003.1:12205445-12279446 GCA_029204185.1 Lerista edwardsae | reverse complement strand
TGGGAGTGGTTGCCATGATCTTAGTCTTTTTAATGTTGAGCTTCAAATTTAATTTCTCTCTGTTTACAACTAAGTCACAAATAAAAACCAAAAAGGCTTGCAGGCTTGCAGAGGGGCAGTAGAGGAGGGCTTTTTGAACCTGGACAAAAAGAGCTACCTATTCTCATGATGTTGGCAGCATTATAGGGGGTCTGCGTTACCTGCGTTACAAGTCTCTAGACTAGACATTTAGCCATGGTAGCCATGACAGCATTCACTTAGGGGCTATTAAAAGCAAGATGTGCATTCTGCTCCCATAGCATGCTTTCTGCTAAATGTTATGCTGTTGCACATGTATGCATATGTCTGCTGTTTGTAGCTAGGCTCCCTTACTACATGATAATTTAAGAAGCAGTTGCTTTTTAGGTGAATAGGCAAATAGATTTTAAAACTTGACGGCAGTGTATCTGTACTTGAATTAAGTGCAACAACTATTAGCCATAATCCCTGCAAGCCTTTTTGGTTTTTAGTTGTGACTTAGTTGTAAACAGAGAGAAATTAAATCCAAACATGTCAGCTGGCTTTTAATAACCCTCCCTTTTGTTGGCTCAAACGGAGGCCCAAACTAGGTAAAGCACATGATTATATTTTGTTTTGCCTTGCTTTTATTAGCTAAAAGCAGTCTCACAGCAAGTATTTCAAGGGAGAAACAGCACCATGCTGGGAAGGGAGGTGGTGGGGAGGCCCAGCTGTAGCTTGAGGCAACATAAATTTTGCTGCCCTTCTGTATGTGCACCTTGCATACCTGGTAGTGGCAGGGTTTTTTCCTTCCCCCATTCCTTCAGCCATTGTTGAAAGAACGGGATGAAAAAGCTGCCACTGCTGTCACCTCCTCTTCTATCTGGCTGCAGAGGAAAGCCCCCAGGTGGGTGTGGCAATCGGAGGTCCAGCCCCTTACCTTGAATTCTAGCATTACTTCCTTCACATCGTCTTGTTTGAAATAAGCAGGATGAGATGAGCATGTTCAACATGCTTCCTGTATCCTGTTTAATTGGAGCAGCCAGCATAGAAGAAGGAGATGGTGCTAAAGCTCAGGGTAAGGGAGCAGGGATTCAGGTGGGCCCCAGATCACGGCGCTCCACTCCTCCTCCTTGCTGACCTGGCTGCTTTTTGGAGGCAGTGGCAGCCTTGTTTGTTGTTTTCTTTTAGAACTTCTGGAGGTGGGTTGCCCGATCCTTGAAGAGTCAACTGAAGGGCTTGGTGAGTGGTGGGCTGGAGGGAGAGGCATAGGTAGGCATGGGGTGCAGGCATCAATTGTCAGCTTACAGTTCCCCACCCACTTGACATGAGCCTTTCAGTTAATATCATGGGCCATTAATCCTTTCAGCTCTTCTCAATTTCTCCTGGGAATAAAATTCCTTCCCTCTTGGGTAGAAATACAGCTAAAGGGAAAGGCTAATACACCCGTAACTAAGCAGTGCAAACTCAACCTTACCTAGTTAAGATTGGATGGGCCGCAACTGGTGTTTGAGTCTGTATCTTTAATGTTATCAAATGCTCCCTTCTTATATTCATGACTGTGCTGTAAGAGAGCAATTTTAGAAATATCTGGAAATTCTAATAAAATAATCCTAAAATGTAACTGTATAAGCCACTGCCCCTCAAGCACACCCAAGATTTCATTCCTATGAATGTACAAAGGGTGACTTGTGTGATGGAGAAAGCTAACCTGCCTCGGTTCTCATTTGCTTTGAGAATCTCATGAAACTGAAAGAGTAATGAAGTGAGCTTGTAATACAGTACTCCTGTTTATGACTTCGCAGTGGATTTAAGTGCCTGCTAGTTACAGGAGTGTTGAAATTGGGATTGGATAGCTCTGTAGAGACTTTGTCCCAAGCAGAAAGTAAAAAATGGTTCCTTTTTAAAAATATGTTGAACTTCGAAAAAAAATCCTAAACATCTATGGTCTTAGTACGAGATGTGGACAAAGAAAGTTTTCATAATATAATACTGGACCTTCATAATTTGTACTAGATCTTCTTCCCTCCCCCACTCACCCCCACCCCGCCATCAGCCCTGATTGGGAGTAGCTTTAAAATGGGACATGAATGTCCCATTTTAAAATGTTTTCCATGGAACTGAGTATCACAACTTCTTGAGTCCCTGACTTTAAGCATTTAACAGGTTCGGAAGGTAAGTAGGCTCATCAGTCTTACCCTATTCCTTATCAACTGAGATTAAGATGTCTTCAAGCCATCTTTGTCAGTGGATCTGAAGCTGCCAGGATAATATAATTATTGTAGCAGTAAAATATTGATTGAGGTTTTACATCAGCAGTTTAGTTTTTGTTTCCTATAACTATGGAATAGTGAACCCAAACATATATAAATAGGGTGCATTAATAAGGCTGTTTGTACAATGAGCCCTTTTTTCTGCCATGTGTGCCCCCTCAAATAAAAGAAACGTGAATCTTATATAGATTCTTGTCAAAGCAGGCATTTAATACTCTTACGTCTAAGAGTAAGAATCAGTCTACATTTGGCTATGCATCCATTCCTTCAGAGGGGTCCTTAATGTGTAACAACTTGTTCAGATAGTTGTAAACCTTTTTGTAGTCTAAGAACATAAGTTTCCTACCACCTTACATAACTTTTTAAGTTTGTTTTGTTTTTTGTACTGCTTTTCTAAAAATACAGTGTTGTACAACAAAACACAAAAACATTAGGATAAAATATTAAAATTAAAGCTAGTTAAAAATAAAAACAGTAAAAGAGCAAATGAGCACATGACATAATGTAAAGCAGCAAAAAAGCTAGGGTGCTTGCTATATCTCTTTTCTAAAGGTTTAAGAAAACCTCCTTCTAGCCTTCTTGATACAGAATTTAAAAGACGGCTTTCATGCCTGTAGAGAGGGACTTGGTAGCTTTCCTCCTTTTTTGTGTTATCACATTCTGTTCAGGTTTAAGTTTCATAATGGTTTACCTGCAATCAAGTCTGGCCTATCCATGAGGCCAACTGAAGCAGCTGCCTCAGACAGCAGATGGGTTGGGTTGTCATCTCTGTCCAGTTACTTGCCTCCACTGCTTGCCTTCTCTTTCCACATCCTGGATTGGAAAAAGGAAGAAGATAACAGAGAGGAAGAGGAAATATGGGGTGGAAAGAGTGCTGAGGTGGAGCATTGGAAAGTGGGAGAAACAGAGGCTGGCACATCATCAGATAAGGGGTAGCATTTGTTATGCTTTCTCAAGCATCAAAAGGGCTTGGGCTGGCCCTGCTTGAACCCATTTTCTTCTGTGTTCTTGCTTTCCTTAAAAACTTGACGGTAAGTGGAACAAACTAAACCTGCATATTGAGAGGCAAATGTCACCATAAAGCATCATGTTTGGTGTGGAGGCAGTTATGCTGTAGTCATCGTGATGGAAGCAAAGCTGCTTTCAGTCCAGTGCCCTTGTTTTCTTCTTCATCTCCCATTTTGTATTAGTACCTTGGAGGGTAGTTTTATTGTTCCACCATGGACAGTCGGTCTTTGGAACCCATTCTCTTATCCGTCTTATTGCACTGAGATAGGTTTTAATCATAGGATTTGTCTGGCCTTCTTAGGGTACCCACATGGAAGGTTCAAAGCATTCTTGGATGTTTGGGTATGGAGGGAGTGTTTCTATAACACTTTCTTACATTCAAAGTGCTTTAATAAAAATAATAATACTTGGATTTATATACCACCTTTCTTAGGTCACCAGATTTCTCTAATGACTATAACTCAAGGCGGTTTACTAGGCAGACTTTATTCAGAAACCTGAAAGTTTTTACAGTTTTTACAGAAACGTTCTGTCTTCCAAGAACCACACACATACAGATGGATTTTCTGGATTTAGTCCTTCTTTCTGGCCACCCATTTGTCTTCTTGCTGGCTGATAAACGGCTTCCCTGCTCCCACCAGAGAAGCGGCTGAACTTTGGCACAACTCCCCCTCACACAAGGCAGCCGAAGCTCAGCTGTTAATCAGTCGCAATTAACGAGGTCTGCCGCTCACAGAGACTTCTGGCTGTCCCGAACAGGTGACCTTCAGATCTTCAGCTCTTATCTTCAGGCAAACGGGAGGCATTAACCCTCTCGACTAAATCTTCTGCCCTATTCTTCTGCCCTTTACAATTTCTGTATATCATATTTAATGATAATCTGATTCCATTGTAAGTTGACTTCGCTCTTCTATGAAATTAAGCAGCAGGTTTGATTGTGTATGCATTTTTTATAAGCAGCATCACTAAAATGAATTCAGAATCTGCAATGCACATAAAATCTTCTTCATTCTCTGCATGTTGATCTTGATGCCAATTTACATGCTATGAAACGTTTACCATAGCACAGACACATGTGCTGTGTTCTTGGTGAACCATTTAGACTGCTGTGTTCATGCCATCTACACATATGGTGCTGGTGTATTTGGAGAAGGTGCAGTTCAAGGGGAAAAAAGCAGCAGTGAAATAGTTTCTTGACTTTTCAATGTCTCTTCATTGTATCCAGGTTTTTAAATACAGCTAGCAAATAAATGCTGCTAATTGGGAAACATGCAAAAGCTTCCAAGCTTTCTATACTATCCTATGATGCCACCTAGTGTTGAGGAGATTTGTTGAACTGTACTGTATGCAAACAGCCTTTGCCTATTAGTTGTAAGGTGACGTGGTGGCGCAGCAAGTTAAACCGCTCCTGCTGGACTTTCCGATCGGAAGGTTGGGAGTTCAAGACTGCGCAATGGAGTGAGCTCCCATTGCTTGTCCCAGCTCCTGCCAATCTAGCAGTTCAAAAGCACCCAAATGCAAGGAGATAAATAGGGACCACTTTGGTGGGAAGGGAACAGCATTCCATGCACTACGGCGTAGAGTCATGCCGACCACATGACCATGGAAGCTTGTCTCGGACAAAACGGCGGCTCTACCGGCTTTGAAACGGAGATGAGCACCACCCTCTACAGTCAGCCACGACTAGACCATTCAGTCGTGGGGAAACCTTTACCTTTTTATTAGTCGTAATCTCACAGTAATAAATCCACCTTCGGAATGAGCTTTTTACTGGCCAACTTTTATTTAAATAAAAATTAAGAGATTTATATTTGCCAGATAGTTTCAGACAATGAAGTGCCACAGTTCCTATTGATATTCTGTAACCTGTGATTAGAGAGCACCTCCTTCCCTCCCCCAATTCCTGAAAATTCCTTCTATGTGTGCAAAACTCTTCCACAACCATTCCTTGGAATGGCTTCAAAAATACACAAATCTGCACAAAAACAAGAACAATTTCTAGAACAATTGCTGGTTTTAGTGCTACAGGTATTCTACAGAAACTGAGTAACTAGTGGCATGTTAATATGCTTCAAAAATATGCTAGAGTGGCAAAGAGTGTGTGGTTGTAGTGAGCAAATTATATTCAACTGTATCAGCCATGAAAGTTGCTATTTTCTAGAGTTACTTGCAGGGTAATTGTGAGAATAAAATGGAAACATCCTTACATGTTACCCTGCACTCCCTATTTAAAAAGGAAAAAGTGGTGGTTACAATGTGAGTAACAAATTATTTTTGGCACAAAATGGTCAATATTGAAATAACATTATTGTAGAATGGCATTAACATGAACTATTTTTCAGACGCACCCCAGTGAACTATATGTGATAGCTTACCAGTAAGAGATGCAAGTCTTCCCTATTTAGTATTTAGTATCAACTACTGAGGGAAATAAGACCTAATTTTTTTTTAAAAAAGCTTACTGTTACAGATGATATCTTGGTGTAGCTGGTAGCAATATGTCACTGACTCATCTTTCTTTATACTGGCAGGAGTGGAAAAATTTTCTCCTAAAGGGAGGCTTGCTTCTGTGAAAAACCCACCAGGATGTTGGTCCAATCCTGGTAAATTGCTTCCCAAATCAAAAGTCCCCATCAAAGGACCTGGATATCGGAGAACCTCTAGCGTCTCCTCAATCAGTAGCACTCAAAGCGACCAAAGTACTTGCAGCAATAACTGTAAGTTGTTTTTTGAAAACAATTTTTTTATCCTCCTCAGGGACTAGTTGGCCAAAAACCATCTCTTAAATTATTTCTGTTTGACTCTTGCATGACTTTGCGGCTCCTCCTCTAGTTGATTAGTGGAAAACCATAACCAGGAAATATTTCCATTAACTGAATCACTGCTTTGACAATGACTATAGCAATGCCCGAAAAAGGTTAAGAACTTAATAGTTTGAGTCTCCTTTTCCTTGTCTGTACCATACTGCATAGAATTTACCTATTGTACCTATTCATTCATGATTTTGTTAGGTGTTTAAGTAGCTGCTTATATGCATGCATACACTGTAAGCACAAAAGGAATTAAATGCTTTAAAAATGTTGTAATATAGCAAACTTCTGCCTATTATTATTGCTAATATATATTGCTATATATTGTACTATATAAAATAAACAATGTAGGAATTTAAGGGGAGGAATGGCGCCTCATGATAAAGAAGCTCAAATCTGCCGGAGGAGGAGGAGATGCTAAAACCTTGTTGAGCAAAGGAAGCTAACAGTACAGCTTTCTGTAAGGTTTAGTGCCTGCCTTGTGTTCCCTCCCCCCTTGCCTTTTAAACAACGTATCCCTTATGTGCGATTAAATTTTAAAAAAAGAAGCATTGATATTTAAATTTTGCAGCATGCATCTCTCCTACCAACAGATTGGCTCTGCACTGACAGCCATGTTGGGTGGTTGGGGTTTTTGAGGGGGGAGGGAGCTGCTTGGTTCACTACGGTGCCTGGATCACCTAAGGAGGTTGTAAATGCTCTGTTCATTTTTTTATCCCTGCTCTTCACAAAGGAAAGGTTCTTGCTTCGTAACAAAGAAATGTGGGGGTCGTCTTCTTTTTTTTTCAGATTAAGCATCCAGTTGATGATTCTTTCTCAGCCTGATTTGCTAGTTGGCTTAATCTGTTTTGTCTCCTGCCTTGAAGCTTACAATTTTTTTTCCACTCTAATTCACTAAGAGCAAGCGTGGGGAACACGAGAGGGTGAACATGGCTTCAGTCTTTCGGGCTTTGAGCTTGCTTTGATCATTTTTAAATGACTATACCAGGAGGACTTCGCAGTTGCACAGAAACTGAATTTTCTCCTCACATTTTTACCAATTCTACCCTAACGCCACCGGCAGATTCAGGAAGCCACTACGATATTACCTTATTGACCTTGCTGGTAGTAGGATCTTACAGCTTTTGTATAATTCCTTTGTTAGCCACATTTACTGGGAAAAGAAGTAGGTGATCATCCTTTCTTATCCAAAGGGGCAGCATGTGTTTGGTTTCTTTATCCAATAAAGTGGCTGTTTCAAATGGAATGCTTTTAATTTGAATTCTGTTTTATTATGTGTGGTGGGTGGGAATTTATTCAATTTCTGTCTAACAACTGTAAGTCTGGACTGTCTTTGGAGCCATAATCAAAATCAGCAAATAGAGTATCTGAGTGCATTTCAAAAAGCATCATTTTGTTGTCTAATGGATCTTTTCGACCTGAGTTTTAGCAGTACTTCTTTTTTATATCTTTTTTTTAATGCCTCAATAATTGTGTGCAGCATTGCTCAGTTCACACTGGTGACAGACAAATGAACAGCTCTTGGTAGACGGTGTAAAAAGCTCCTACTGTCAAATTGATAGGGCATTTTAAGGTCAAAGAAAGATGTGTGTTTAGAAAGGATGATATAAAAAGTTAGTGTGTATTTGTGCATACCTCACTGTGTCAGAATGTTTTTTCTTTTAAAGAATCCAATGCAAAGTTGCTATTTTGTTGATGTGTGTGCTCAGTCAGTGGTTTTTTTTTAAGGCTGCTGTACTTTACACACTTACCTGGGAATAAGTCCCACTAAACTCAGTGGAACATACTTCTAAGTATACATGCCTAGGATTGTGCTGTTAGAAATGTTTGCAGGTCTGCAGTATTCATTTATGTCTGCTTTTTCTAACACTGGACAGCACTTCATTCTATGTGTTTGTGCCCTGCTCTAAGGATATCTCTCAACTCATGAAAAGGGGCGTTATTTTTGCGCAGATTTCATTATTTGAAAAACAAAAAGTAGTATTGTGTTTTTTATTCTAAGTGTTCATTTCTATTAGGTTGAAATGGTTTGAACACATACTAGGTAGGCGATATAGGGGATATGGTGTCAGCAGATGCCGCCACAGTATTTCTAATTGGAAAAGTAATTTATTTTAATTTCTGGAAAATCTTAAACACCAAAATGCAGTGTCCTGTGTTTTTATTAAGATATTTTAACCCCAAAAGGCAGTGCTTTGTGTTTTAATGTATTTTTAACAAAAATAAACACCCCTACTCATGAAGGAAAGCCACGATAACAGAGCTTAAACAGAAGTCAGAAATACAAATTGTTATGAGTTCTTTTAGAACTGTGGTCATACTATGGCTAGACTTTCTCCTGCTTTTGTCATTTTAAAAAAATTAGTCCATTTTTCATTGGAACATGGTGCAGGTGGGGCAGTAAAAAAGGGAAAGAAACCATTGTTTATGCCTATGGCCTCTAACTGGGTAAAGATGCGCTTTTCTTATATTTAAAAGTGGTGTTCTTATAAGTGGTGTTCTTACATTTAGCAGGAGGAAAGGTACTGTCCTCTTTCACCCCTCATAGCTGGCTGCTGGTGTTCTTCATCTTTTTAGATTGTGACCCCTTTTGCTTTTGTCTGTAAACTGCTTTGCCTTGCTGGCCCTCAGAATGCCCAAAATAGCTGTGCAGGGCTTCCCTGGGCCTCAGAATGCCTTATAAGGGCATAAAATTATAAACTTCCGGTTTCCTCAGGAAACCGGAAGTAGCCTGTCTTCATTCATTTTGGGCGTTCTGAGGGCTGGTGTGGCCATGTACCTGGCCTCAGAAAATCCACTGGATCTGACTGGAGTTGATGCAAACATCTATGGATTTTGTTATCCATGGGGATTCCTGGAACACAACCCTTGTGGATAACGAGGGCCCACTATATTTATCTTTGAGTTCAATGAAAGCTTTTCCTTCCCAAATGGTGCTAGCCTAGAGATTGGTAGGAATGACAGCCTCTGTTATCTGGATCTTCAGCAAGCAAAGTATTCAGGTCCCCCTACCACTAGTGGTTTTGTTGTACTGTGTATGAAAAAGAAGCTGAACCATGTATTAAATATATGTACAGTAGTTTGGCTCTGAGCATGATAATTGGGATTGCATTGCTGGGAAGGATAATTGGCTTGATCACATTGGATGATTTTTACAGGATACTTTGAAGTTCTCTAAACTGGTTATGATCCAGGTTGCCCCCATACTAATCAACATTTTTTTTTAGGATTGTTATCTTGTTAAACCTTGAAATCATAAATTTTCCTGTATTGTTTAATGAGATCTACAGAATATTAAGGGCTTGTTGGGACCACTTGGCCATTTTCTATCTGTGACAGACTGAACATTTCACCCTAGGATGTAAAATGGGTGGTATAAAATGGAGATTTGATACGTTTTATTTCCAAATTATATGGTCACCAAAAAGTCTACTCTAGAATAAATAAGCAAGTCATATCAATTAGAATTAAAATGCAGCCAGCCTGTATACTATGAATGTGCTGGTTTAATTTTAGCGTAGGCCAAAAAATTCATTTATTTTGAAAATGATTTTACTGTATACTTTATAAACAGACATTTATGGAGAGAACAACTTGAAGAGTATTTAATTTGTATTATGCAAAGCCAGTGCCCTATGAATGCTCTCCTTGAATATTACAAGATCTTCGTAAAGATGAGAACAAAGTTTTATAGTGCTGTTGTCAAACTAGGTCAGTAGACCACTCTCGCATTGTGATAAATTCTGTCATAGGAAGCATTGCCTCACAGACCCAAATAATCAGGCTTGGGTTGCTGTTAAGCACTGCTATACTTAAACACCAACAAAGATGCATTATCATAACTTATTTTGAAGCGGCCATAAAAGGAGAGTGGCTGATGAGAAATGGTTGCTGGAATGTTGGTGTAATCCAGGCAAATGCATTTTTAAGATTGGTTGAATTGGTCATTTGATTCATGCAAGATGAAGATTTTTTATTTGTTACTGTTCAAACCATTTGTAACAGTCTTGGAAAAAGAAACCAAGTGGCGTACTTGATAGACAATGCAAACATGTCAAAAAGAATAAAGCAAGGTTACTCTGAGGGCTCCAGATAACTTGAATTAGGATCACTTCGTATATTACAGCAGGGCTTTGTCTGTGCTCTTGCTGGCCATATTTGTTCTGTAGCATTTGAAGGATATTTGCCTGTCTAGATGCATGGGATATATGTAGCTTGAGGCAGTGTGTGTTGGTATCCAAATGTCCTTTTAACGTTATTGAAAAGACATGACCCAACCAGTTGTGTACTTAGAAACACAAGAACTAGTTCTCTTCTAAAGCAGCTCATACTCTTGTAACTAATGTAATACAGTTCTCATGAGCTTATTGGATGCCAAACTGTAGCTGGAAATACATGCAACTCTTATATCATCTTGTTATATTCTTTATGCCAGTGCTTTCATAATTTAAATAGCAACCTTTATGAAGATGAAGATTTGAAAGTGGAATGATGTGACTCCTTTGGGCATTTTGGTTTGCTTAAAAAAACCCAGCAATAAAACTTTCCCCCTTTCCTGGGGTTGCTCTGTTACATAAATGATACCAGTACTGTACCAAGGGCACAATTCTTAAATGCTTGAGTTGAATGAATATCATGGCTGTGTCCTCGGTTTCATTGGATTCTTTTAGTTCTCAAATATGGTTGATGAGGAGCCTGGTTTGGCTACTCTTTATTTGAAGAATTAATATCCCACTTTTCCCATGACGAAGCATAGGATGCAGCTTTTGCTGTTGCAAATGTGGTTGCTTTTCCTTTGCCAAAGAGGTTCAATTGAATGTCAAGAACTGTGGTTCAGAATACCGTCCTTGCACTGACTGGCCATGCTCTTTGTACAAGAGTTTCCAAATATATTTCAGCACTTAGTGTATGCCTGCACCTCAGAAAGGGAAGTTTTGCTTGTAACACTTGTACAGTATAATGAATGTGAAATTCATTCACTGTGGGCAGGTGCAGTGGCATCATTAAGGGGTGGGGAGTGCCTCACTGGGTGTATGTGTGCAGCAACACCACTACTACCCAAAATTGTAAAATCTTGGTATTTTTGAAGAATACTATCATATTTAATAACATTTGCTGTGGAAATTACAGCAAAATGCAATGCAAGAAACCATGTTAAAATATCTGCATTTTAGCAAAAGTTATAGCAAAAAAAGAAAAGAAAGAAACTGCCTTCTCTCACAAAAGGTGGATTTCCTTAACTCAAAAGTGACCAATGAACCTGATTGTTCTAAGAGCCAATGGAGTTGATGTTATGACACATCAGGTAACCAATAAGGTGCTGGTAGCTCCCATTTCTATGTATCGGAGCTAATACTATTATTATTATTATTTGAAGAATTTATTCCCCGCCTTTCCCATGCCGAAGCAAATGCCCAAGGCAGCTTACATGAGCAGGCTTGTCTAAACCACCATTTTTTTCAATGGGGTTTTTACAAACCTACAGTATTCTTGTGATCTGCCAATCCTCAGGCCCAGATGTTGCCTTCACAGTGTGGTTTTCTCCTTTGGCTGCCTGCCATCAAGCCACAGCAGGCAATCGCAAGTCAAGCCTGGACAGGTCCTCAAGGTCGTATTCCCTTCTTTGCCGGCTGGCCTCCTCACACACTCCACCGCAGCTCTCACTTGCGGTGAGCTAATCAGCTCCACCGGGGCCCCCGTTCTGCCACCACGGGTACTGCAGCTTGTCACAGCCTGGCATTTGTCTCCCATCCAAAAGCAAACCACAGATTTTCCTGCTTAGCTTCAGGCAGTACCAGCAGCTCAACCATCAGTCCACACCTCCTGCCCTACTAGTTCCTACTAGAATTCTTATATTTAGTTGTGTGGTGTTATCAAGTTGGTCACTGGTTTTTTTTGTCTTATCTGTTTTGTTTTGTTGGGTGACCTTTATGGTTATGTATTAAAGGAAACAAACCCTAGTGTTGCCACTGCATTTAGACTGTACATGCATTTAGATTGTACATATGGTATTTTACTTTATTCTGTATTGTCTGGAATTGAAAAACCATCATAGGGTGATGTGCTGACCTCCCATACTGGGTGATACAAACCCTAGTGATGCCACTGGGCGGGTCTCTTTTAAAGAAGAAATCTTACATTAGAATTGGGGAACAAAGTAGTTAGTGAACACACATCCCTTCCCTTGTCCTACTCAAATTTTCCTTAATCTCCTTCTTACTCCCATTCAATTCAATCTCATTTGATATGCACCAGGTATGAGTTGTAAGTGGAGAACAGTTTGAGGAAAGAGAGAGTGAAGGCACCAGATATTTGGATTTGTTTATATGTAGTTTAGCCCAGATGAAGTATGTTAGAGGGCAATCTGAAGTGGTGAGATGGAAATTGATCTAATCTCAAAGACAAATAATAGTGGGCAGAAATTGCAAGTTTTTAAAGGAGACTGGTAGTAGATCTGGGTGTGTGTATTTGTGTTTCCTTCCTCTTCTCTCCTTAGCAGAGCTTGAAGGAGATGTGCAACAGTGATCTACTTTGTTTGGGATAGTAGGAGTTTCCCACCAGGAAATGTTGTAATAACTCCGCTTTGTTCCAAGAGGAAATTATGTGCAGGAGTGGAATGAATAAGAATGCAAAAAGAATTCAGTATATTGTAGATACTTTCCAGTATCAGAAACTGAGTATACAAGCAGGAGGTCAAGTGTGGGGAGAAAAGGTCAATCAAACAATAGTGGTAGCTCTAAGTAAATTGCCTGAGGAGCAAAGCTACTGTGTAGAATGAAGGAAGAATATAAAGAAATGGCAATCTAGGGAAGAGTATAAGACGATTAATTGTGGACTTCCTCGGGAGAGTGCATGGGATGGCACTTTTTCTGCTTCCATCCCCTTGCTTTCAGACTTGGAAATAAGTTGATGTTTGAAAGCTGAAGTATGTGGTATACTATGTTGCCATTTAATGAGGTGTCATTTCAAGTCTGTGTGTATAAATAAAGGGTTAGGTGTGTGAGAGTGAGAGAGAGAATATATTTATACAGTACTGTATAATAAGAGTAATTCACATAGTGGTTCACATAGAAATAAATGGTTCCCTGTCCCCAAAGGGCTCACATTCTTAAAAAAACAAAAACAAAAAAGACAATAGCAACAGCCACTGGAAATGAGACCATGCTGAGATTAAATAATAAGGAATTAAATTGGGCTTGTGTGCTGGGTCTGGTACATGACTACATATGCACAGTCCCTTAGGTACCCCAGAATGCCAGAAGCAGGGGAGTAGCAATGAGGTGCAAGTATCTTGTTGTCTTGTGTGCTCCCTGAGCTGTGAGATAGAGGAACCTGGACCTTTAGCCTGATCCAGCAGGGCTCTTATGTTCTTCAACATTTATACAAAGGGATAGGATAGGATCGCATAAATCCACTGTTCTGGAAGCCATTGAAGATAATCCTATTCTGTCCAACTTGAGGGAGCCTAAATATATTGTGATATGTGATTCTGGTGATTTGTTTTTTTATTGAAGAAACACTGATATTTTTTCTGTGATTTAATTTTGCAAGTGCTGTGTGTTTTCATATTTTAGTAGTCTTGAGCTGCCTCCTTAGAAATAGGCCAAAGACAGAATTTAAATATCCAGTTGTGTATAGGGTTCCTCTCTTTCAGTGTGTGCAACATCACTTCCCTTACAACACTGAAATGAAGCTTCAGGCAGCTGGTATCTGGCTCTCACTTTTGTTGTTTAGGTCTAGTTTACAAGTGTAAGAAATATTTATTTTTGTTTACAAAAGTGACTAGCAGAAATGTGGTAAGGTGTGCCTTTGCTGAGTACATATTCTGAAGACAGATGTGTCCGCATGCAGTCCTTGAACTGAATTTTCTAATGTCCATATGGCTTGTGTCCTCTTTGTTTTCAGCTACAAGTGCCACAATTATAATCAAGAATGGAGAATGGCCTTCCAAATCACTTTGTCAAAATGGTACCGCTGGATCCATCGCTATAAAGCCAGTACCCAGGCCAAGAGTGCATTCCCTCAAAAACACCCCAAAAGGTATCTGATCTCTCTTGGTGGCTAGCATAACTATGATATGTACAACTCCACATTTAGCAGCGTTTTGAGTGTATACAAGCAATGACTAATGAGGAACAGTGAAATTTGGGTTCTGTATAAGTTCAATATTGAACTGATGGAAGTTCAGTACAGACATGTCCTAAAATCCACTGATTTGGTATCCACAGTTTCAGTCATCCATGGATACTGTGGATACTTGGACACCTAATAAAAAGATAGGGGAACATTAAACAAATCCCTTTTTTTAACCTTGTTGCAGTCAAACCACTGATGTTCTCCTATCTTTAAAAAGGCGTCCCCAGTATCCACAATTTCAGGTATCCAAGGTGGGGTATGGAACAGAACCCCAGGGGATACCGGGGCATGTTTGAATTTGAGATGTGGAATCTATTAAGCACCTATGAAACAACTGACATTTTCATAGGATTGAGGACTGTCTGACACTAGCTGGGGAATACTGCTGCTTGTTTAGTACCCATGTGTGCTAGGTGCTGTATGGCCTACAGAGGGGGCAGTCTCAACCAAGTCTTTGCTAAGCAGCAGAGATTATTGGAGGGATAATGTCAAGGATTGATTAAATGACTGTCATTTACCTTTGTACTTGGATAATGATGGCAATAAGCATCCACAGCATGGGAAAATAGTTCTTTGAGGGGTTGCAACAGTTCCTCCTTAGCAAGTAAGACAGTCTAATATAGGCTCAGTGATTTCCCCAAGTCAGAAAGCAGACTTCTGTGTTCCTTCTGGTTTTGGCAAAGCCAGGTTGGTATCTTTGGTTTAGCCATAACTGACTAAAGTTTGTCGGTAGAGGAAATATCAGTAGTTGAGTGTAGAAAGCAGGGAATCAGCATAGAAAACTGAGAATGTTTCCTGATTTTGCTGTTTATATGTGGCTTGTGAACATGATGACTTGTGCCATGATATTTAAGGTTCTAACTAGATATTGTAAAAAGGAAGAGCTGCCACTGCTCTATATGTCTTTTTCTCCCCATCCCATGTGGCCTTATACTTCATTTTCATGCTATGTGTTGCATTGCCAGTACTTCACACCATCAGCATGTGGGCTGAGGCAATGTACAACATGATGTTGCATCATATGTTGTGTTCTAGATGTCACTAGACAGTATGGAGGAAACATGGAGTGGCTGCAGCTTCATGTCTCTTGTAATGTTTAATTAGAACCTCTGTGCAATTCTAATAACACTACTTTTTGTGATCTGTACATGTTGGTTATATACGGTATAACACATTTTGGAGAGATTGGATTAGGTTTTGGCTAAAGGACAGTATCTAATTTTGGTGGGATTTTCTTTTTAAGGAGCAAAGAGCAAGTTGGGCTTAGTGAGCCAATGTGTGCCAAAATCACCAGGAACACTTATTTCAGGAAGGAAAACCAGTGACCCAAGGGGGAGTCAGCGATTGGGTAAAGTATTACTCTTGTTTGTGTGGCTTCGTGTGTTGAAAGAATAATATCAATGTATGTGTTTTGTCCATCATCATTGCTACTCATATGACTGGTTAATTAACTTGTTGTTGTTCAGTCGCTAAGTCATGTCCAACTCTTCACGACCCTATGGACCACAGCACGCCAGGCCTCCCTGTCCTCCACTAGCTTCCGGAGTTTGCCCAATTTCATGTTCATTGCTTCGATGACACTAACTATCTCATCCTCTGCCGCCCCCTTCTCCTTTTGCCTTCAGTCTTTCCCAGCATGAGGGTCTTTTCTAAAGAGTCCTCTCTTCTCATGAGGTGGCCAAAGTATTGGAGCTTCAGCTTCAGGATTTGTCCTTCCAGGGAGCAATCAGGCTTGACTTCCTGGAGGATTGACCGATTGGATCTCCTTGCAGTCCAGGGGACTCTAAGAGTCTTCTCCAACACCATAATTTGAAAAATTAACTAACTAGCATTGTGCTTATATAGTATACTTAAGCTGGGAAACATGACTACTGTAGTTTGGGTTTTTTATGTTGTATCCCAGCCTGGAAGCATTCATGACTTAGATCAGACATCTTCAACCTTTTTAATCTCATGGCACACCCTCTGAGTGTGTTACTCAGTGCAGCACACCCTCTACGCACCCCTAGTGATGCCGCTGCCTGAGAGTGCTTCATGTAGGATTTGCCTGCTATATTAAATCTACCAAGGATACCTATACTAGGGGGTGGGGGATAGGGAGCTTATTGACACTATATATTAATTGCAGTATCATAATATAAATTGTTTTCCCTTTTTTATTAAGGATGTGGGTATCTGAGAGTCTTGTATCCATGCTGTGGAGATTGTGTATTTGCAGTTGTAGATGAGTGACCAGTTGGTATTCAGTGAACTAGCACAAATCTGTATAGAGACAACAAAAACCCACATTATTGACTAGCTGAACAGTTATGTCAATTGTACAGAATGGTGAAGGATGTGAAATAGGTCAGCTCAGTGTGAAATAGCCAGCTGGTCAGTGCTTAGATGAGAAATGATTCATAATTAAGCAACTTTTTTGCCTTGGACCTGGAACAGTGTGGTGAATTACTTTTTATAAAGATGTGAATGTATGTGTCTTGATCTTTTAAAATAATAGACAATAAACTACATGCTTGCTTAAAGCGGAAGCAATGCATAAAAATGGGGGGGGGTTGTGCCTTTAAATAGAGAACGCTATGAAAATAATGCGAAGAGCAAAACCGCACACAAGACAAAAGTAGTTTAGGAAATTCCTAACCAAACAATAGTTACATATTCCAATTTGTGTTCTGAATTTGCTGTATCTTTCTTGAGTAGGCAAAATATCAGAGAAATAATTGGGAATATTATGTACACCCCTACAACTTGGAGCCATTCATCATGTAAATGCATTTTCAAGTGCCTAAAAAACACCACCACCCAAATTGGACAGATGTCTTGTAGAGATAACAATAGAATTATTTTCTATATGGAAACATAGATAACGATAGTCCAGCAGTTCTTTTTAATAGGAAAGGCTGCTTTAGTGGGTTACTGGATTCAAGTAAACAGGATGGTGGTGTTTACCCCTTTCCTCCTGCATTTTCCAACTCGCCACCCACCCACTCTACTGTACAGCTTTTCCCATCCAGCAATATTCATCTGCATGAGTTCCACCCATCACACATTACCCACGAGGGAGGAATTGTTCCTTAGGGTTAGAAGTTGAACTGGGAATGGAGAAATGATTGGCTTAGAGGAAACAAATGCCTTCCTATCCATCTATTCACATTTGTCGGTCTTCCAAAGTGACCTTTTCCTGGGTACGGGGTTGTTGTTTTTGGAAAATGAGAAACAAAAGGAGTTGTCGGGCTACTATGACAGAAGTAGGTCTTAAGGGGAACCTGCTGATCTAAAATGAACTATGAAATGTCAAGTTGGATTTTTTTCACTCACAGGGCCTTCAGGACAAAATGGACCTCGGATTTTATTGTCAGGAGTCAATTCTGGTAAGCTGTTTAATTTCTTCTCCCCCCCTCCCCCTGTTCCACATGGTTGCTTCTAAATGTGTTGTGCTAACTAGAATAATTACAGAATATAAATCTGCCACCTCTGATATTCTCATATTGATGTTGGTACTATTTTCTTGTTCTGGCTTTTGATATGGTGGTTTCATGGTGTCTTTTTAGTTTGGTCTGGCATTTGTAGATGAGTAGACCTGTTGTTAAATATTCAGACTGAGCTCAGGGAGCCTACTGAGTAGGGTGCTTTTGTGATTCTTCTTTCAGTTTGTCTATGGAGTGTAAATTGCTTTAAAGCACAACAGGAAAAATGAGTAACTGTAACAAAAGTGTCAGAAATGGTAATTGGGGCACATAAAAAGCCATGTATATTAAAGACGATATACTCTGCCTTTATCCTGGAGGGACTCTTGGCAGCTCACAACACAGTATAAATACAGTGGGTCCTTCTCATCCGCAGGTTTGGAACCTGCTGATTTGACCCAATGTGGGTTCTGAATCTGCATCAGGAGGACCTCCTGAAGTGACTGCATGTAGTTTCCCTGTGCCTGAGAATGCCTAGCAGGCACTTCAGTTTTTCCAGTTAGCTAAATGTAATCACAAAAAGCCTATTAAAATAGTGTCTTTAGTGGGTGCTGAAAGGAGAGGAACAGCAACCCTCCCAAGAGAGCAAGTTGCACAAAAAAGAAAATTGTCCCCCAAAAGTCTGCCTGTACAGACTTTTGTCAGCTTACCATCAGACAAAGGAGGGGCCTTCTCCGAAGGTCTTAAGGTACAGGTAGATTGGGAAGGCAGTCCTTCGGGTGTTTTGGTCCCAAGCTATTAGGACTGAAAAAGGTCATGAACAGCACCAGAAGCAGAGTGTCAACCAATGCCTTCCTACGTGCATAACATGATTCCCAAGAGGGTGTGAGAGCACAATCTTGCAGATGCATTTTGTACTAGCTATAGCTTCCAGATGGCCTTTAAGGGAAGTCGTACAGAGAGAGCATATCAGTCATCCAAATGAGAGAACATTGAAGCATGGACAACAAATGCTAGATCTGATTGGGCCTGAAACGGCCACAGCTGACATACCACCTGAAGTTGGACAAAGGCCCCCTGGATCACAACCAAATCTTGGCATCCTGGTGTAAGACTGGGTCCAGGACCACCCTCCTCCCAAATACAAACCTGGTCTTTTTAGGGAGAGAGCAATCTTGTCTAGAAGAGGCAAACTCACCGATACAATGTTTCAAATCTCCTGACCAAAAAGCCCTCTATCTTGTCTAGGTTTAATTGTGGCTTGTTGACCTACATCCAGCCTTTCACTGACTCAAGTATGATTCACTACACTGATTCAAAGTATCCACAGATTCTCTTTCTGGGGATGGCCAGAAGAGGTGTTCCGATGACACCTCACCCCTCCCCCACCTCCGATGATCTTCCCATGGTGATTTCATGAAGTGAGAACGGGGGATAGAATGGAATGCCAGAGGTCAATGGCCATTGTGCTTCCACCATGCTTAACAGAAGCTCCACAGCAACCCCCTATAGAACAGTGGTTCCCAAACAGGTGGGTTGCGACCCAGCCAGGGAAGCACTTTTAAGGAGCAGGGAGGGGAGAAGGCAGCAACACGATCCCCAGGATGGGCATGGGCACTTCTGGTTTTCATCGTGAAACCAGAAGTGCCTGTTTGCTTTTTCCACATGCTTGGAGGCACGGGAGCCCAGCAGAGGGCTCCCTGACTCCCCAGGACCCCAGCACTGGAGGCTGGTAAGGGTAGCACCCCTTCCCATTCCTGGCAACAGTGCAATCCTGGGGATCACGTTGCTGCCAGAACCCCTCCCCCACAATAACTATGAGATAGCTCACTTATTTAACCTTAATTATTCCTGAAATTAACCTGAAATTATTCTGGAGTCTAATTGTTGCTTGCAGCAAAAAATCAAAATAAAGCCATTCTTTCTTGGAAAATGATTGAAGGGAAAACTTGCTGGTGTTAATATGGTGAAGCTTTCATTAGCTGTTAGTAGCCTATGCCAGCATTAAGCACAGGACGCTTTTGTATATTTGTATAAAAGGACATACTGTATTACACATGACAATCTAAGTTAGATGTTTTTCTTTCAAGTTCGTTGGAAAAATCTTAGTAATGTTGATAGCATATGCTGATTTCTTTAAGAATTTGAGAAATGAACTGTAGATCAGTCGGTTTTTAGCTGGGAGAATGCTGAGGTTCCTTGGAAGCTCATTAGTAGAGATGACTAGAGTAAGAAAGGACAAGTGTTGTTGAAAGATGGCTCATCTACAACCTCTCTTGTCTTGCATCATGCAGTTGTACTGGTATGTTGGCTTTATTTTGTAGAGTAAGCTCTGGATCCTTCTACAGAGGGACACCTAAACAAATGATTTACATATGTTTACAAATGGTTCACATATGTAAGCAGGTTTGCACCTGCAGGTTTGAGACCACGCAACGAAGTGAGCTCCCATTGCTTGTCCCAGCTCCTGCCAACCCAGCAGTTCGAAAGCACATAAAAAATGCGACTAAATAAATAGGTACTTAAATAAATAAATAGGTAAATAAATTCCCACTTTGGTGGGAAGGTAACGGCATTCTGTGCGCTACGGCGTATAGTCATGCAGGCCACATGACCACGGAAGCTTGTCCTCGGACAAACGTTTAAGAATGTCATTTCTTCTTTCATCTCGGTCCTGTGAACTAAGAATTTGTTTGTTAAGATTACTAATTATGAGTTGTCTAAATTTGACTTTGCTTCTTATTGAATTAGGCTTCATTGCTTAATATTTTGGATGTATCAGTCGATAGATTAACATGAAGTTAACTGCTCATACTGTACAATAGCAAGCATTTGTTGTACATGTTTTCTTGACAACAGAGCCTGTGTTCCTTGGCCCTAGTTAACTGCTTTGTTTTTAACAGCCCCTTAGGGATGTAGCAAATGGTGGCTGTTAGAGGATTGTATTACAAGGGTATTTGGAGACCTATATGAGCCTGCACTGTTACACAAGACTCAATATATTAAGTATAGGTACAAGCAAAAGAGTGAAAAACTGGAGGAGACACCTATAAATGGTGTGATTCAGGCTGTTTCTTGGAATTCTTAATTTAGGAATAAATTATATTTAAATAATTGTCCAAGGGGCAGAGCTAGGACTATGAGCAGAATAGCTTTTCAGAGACTTATTATATATCGTGCCTCAGCATCAGAGCACACTCACCTCTCAGGTGTTTGCATTGCTTTAAACTCTTCCTTGACAAAATTGAAAAGCAGAAGGACTCAAGGAGGAGTGTGTAACCATTATCATAAATAAAAGTGCTTGTTAGCTAATGAAAATCAAGAGTAATGTTTATAGCATGGGTGGACAAATCCCAGCTTGTGAAAAAGGGGGGCATTTACTTAGGACTTTAGAGTGAGTGGAGAGGGGTTAAATTGTCCCTCCCTGTTCACAAAATGGATCAATCCCAGTTGGCATCCTCTATGGTGTGTATGCAAACAAATCCTTTAATTCCAATATAAACAAACAGTGCCAGGGATGTGTATGTTCACATGCTCATACATGAAATGGTCCAAACCCTGATAGGAGATGGCAGTTTAATACTTAGCACGCTGCAATTTGTAGCACAGCTGGGTGTCTCCCCTTCCCTCGCCCAGAACTTTTTCTAGGGGCAAGAGAGAGCTTCTGTTGAAAGCCAAGAAAAGCATTTTCTTCCCCTGTAAATAGGGTACAGGAGGGGCTTAGTGACTGAGCTACAAACTGCAGCAGCAGCTAGGTAATAAAGCCCCTCACCCCCAGGTGTGGTTTTGAGCCATTTTGCATGCCCATAGGAAACTCCTTGCACCGTAGGAAACGCCTGCAAAACAAATCATACAACTACCAGTATCCAATTAGAAAATGTTAAAATAGAATTGGTTAGCATTGCAGGGGTAAACACATTTCAGAATTGCAAGAACGCTATCTGGTGAATAGAGATACCCTTGGTTATATGAGGAATAAGTGTAATTCATCTTGTGGAATATTAAATCTTCCCGTGTAGCAGGCTTGAAAGAAGAATTATATGAACTGTGACATTACAGGGTGATATATTCAGCTCAAGAGACCACCCACTTCCTCCTCCCTCTCCTGCTTCCCATCCCTACTGGTCCTATAGTAGATTAAACATGAACAATGTGATGTAATTCTGAGGCTGCTTGTCCTCTGAATCACAGTGTGGTTTTATTCTAAGGGTGAGCATTTTGTTACAGCATCTGGTGGGGAAAGACGGTGCCACCAGCAGCAGCCTTTATGTTGTGGATATAGCATCTGCCTTCTCTTGTTCTCTTGGTTTTTCGTCTGTTTGTGGAATGTCAGTGAAGGAAAAGGGAAAGGTTTTGATGTATCGTTAGGTTTTTTGCCTAGCTAAGTACTGCATGGCCTCAGTCAGTGCTGAGATACAAATATAGTATGTGACAGTACATGGAGGCTGTTTCCTGCTTGATTTTCTTCCGATTGCTCTGAAGACATGTTATGGTCCCCGAAATTTTCCTTATCCAACATGCATGTTCGACTGACTGCCAAAGGATTACTCCGAAATCTTCGACTTCCGTCTGGGTATAGGAAAAGCACAGTGACTTTTCATGCAGGTTGGTAATTTTTCTGTGTGCCATGGGGGACATCTTGTTTACTTCTGCTGTTAATGTCAGGGTTTGTTCAGGGTACTGTTTATCGCAGCATAAACCTTAAGCTGTGCTTTTGTCCATGGATCAATTATTTCTTACTCAGTGTGCGCACTCATGGGTGCGCACACATATATTCGTGTGTGTAAGCTGTTTGATATATGTGTAGTCTGTGTATGAAAAGCATGTTTTTAGTTGAGACCGTCTCTAAATTTTCAACTGTACAGCACATTTTCCAGGTGTAAAGAGTTCTATGTTAAAGCTTTATTCTACATAGTTGTAAGAGATTTTCAGTGTAATAGCAGTGCTTGAAAGTTTACCATCTCTGAATTTGGAGGCTGTAATTCTACATTTAAAATAACCTTATCTCTCTGCATATGAATAGGCAGTAGAAATGATAGTAAAGACAGTTCCTGAAAAGGCAGCAGTGGGGAGGAATTACTGGAAGGAAATGCTCTTATATGTGACCTGATTAAATTTGTACCATTGTACCAAATTTGTACTTCACTGGTTAACCAAATAGCATAAGTATATAGCAATTCTGTTTTTCAGTTTTTGCTTCAGTCCTGGCTCTGTTCCCAAGTCACTTAATGTTACTGTCTGTGTGTGTGTTGGTTGGTATTTTTTTCCTCCTCTTTCCTTCCCAAGAGCATTTCTTTTTCAACTTGACAGCTAATAATCTTTCTTAGCATTTGATAGTCCCTTCACTATTTTAGGGATAACATTCAGCATGGTCCTACACCCTTCTTTTCTGCCCTTTATTGCATTGTGCTGGCATATTTTTATGTGTCTATTTCCTCAATTGCTTTGCACAGTAGTTGGATTAAGCTTGTAATGCTGGGTAATAAATTAATGTTCTTGTCTATATGAACCTTAAGCATTGAAGTGAGCAGCATGGGTTGATGATGCAGAGCAGTTGAATCTCTTTACCTGAATACCTACTGTATGTACAACCTGGTTAGTAACCAACTAGTAAGCTTATGGACTGTTCATTATCTAAAGCACAGTTGGAACAAGAAAGCAGTGCCAGGCAAGCTGCAAAGGCTTATGTGAAAATGCAACTGGATAGCTAGTTCAGAGTAACCATTTCTATGAAGACTCCTTATAGTCATATAAACGTGGCTGTCTCTGGGTTTGCTGTTGTACAGCCCTGCATGTCATTCTTTACGGCAAGGGAATTATAAATGCATTTGCAGCAATCTTTATACAGTTGGTTTACTCCCAGACGATAGAAAAGAGGTTGGCATATCTCTCTTGGGACATGGTACTGCATTCATGGTGTTGCATATATGACATTTGCTCCTGGAATGGTGGCTTACATTTAAGCCAGCAACTAGTCATAACTCCAGTAGCCTTATTTCATTCTCAAGTAGTTGGGGTGTTGGGAGGTTTAGCTGTTTGTTGTGTGTTTTTTTTCTGGGGCTGCAGCTAGAGCATTTGGCTGGGAAAGCTGTTGGCTTGTGTAAGCATCTGCTTAACTGTGGGAAGTGGCACTAATTCATGCATGCGGCACAATGGCTGCTAGTGTATGTGGACCTGAGTCTATATGGTTTGGATAACAAAGTTTATCCTTTTTTTCCCTGTACAATCTGAGCTGCATAGTTTAACATTGATTATAAACGCTTGTGATAACTCATTAGGCTGAGTAAGTATTGAGAAAAATGCCTTAGCTCTAAACTAAAAGTTTATTTTTATTAGTGCTTTGGTCCCTCTTCGTTTAACTTCAGACAGCAATAAATAATCATTGGACTGTTACCTGGTTAAAGAAACAATTGATTGTAGGACAGTTACATATAAATAAAGCAATAGTTGACAAGAAGGGGGGAAAAAAGCAGTCTTTGTTGAATGATGTTCGATCTTAGAAGAGACATTTCCTCCTGGCTCAGAAAGGAGGAATGCTTCTGCTAAAATGTGATTTATGCAAGTGTTTGTATTAAATCAATGGTTTGGTTTTAAACTCATTGATTGACTAGGCTTTATGCCATGTGGGATAATGTGTGGGCAGTTAATGCATTACTGGGGGAGTTCTAACATCTGGAACATGCATCACAAAAACATCAGACTTATCCCAGGATTGGCCAAGTTCTTCTTTTCAGTGTGACAGAAATTGGAAAAAGACTGGAAGAACTCAAGGCTGCAACAGTAGTGCAGTATAACACAAACACTTCCTACTGTGACTATAGGATTTGTGCAGCCCATGCCACCCTACATGAAGGACTGTTGATCTTAGTGCAGACTCTATTGGAAAGACATAATGCCTGTTGTGATGGCCATTGGAGCCAATTGCTTTTA
Source organism: Lerista edwardsae (assembly GCA_029204185.1). Taxonomy (NCBI): domain Eukaryota; kingdom Metazoa; phylum Chordata; class Lepidosauria; order Squamata; family Scincidae; genus Lerista; species Lerista edwardsae. The sequence continues at coordinate 12,254,888 of JAJKFI010000003.1, read as the reverse complement.
CATGACTCCAGCAAAATGAAGAAAAAAAACTTCATGTTGGTTTTCTAGACTAGCACCTAGGTCCCAGAAGACAAATAGTTTTCCATGCTTAATAGCTGCAAGATTGTGCTAAAATACATTTTAAATGGGTTATAGCACAAAAGCTACAATTTTTAGTAGCATATCACCAGGAGTTACTGTGGGATGTATTCATGAGCAAGCAATGTTCTGTAGTTTTTGCATCTTTAAGCATATTGCTGAGTAGACTGCTGTAAAGGATGTGTCCTATTTTAGTGTTACATAACATGTCAGCTGTTTCCCCTAAGTGAATTCCTTTAAAAAACTCTTTAAGATAACCTGGAATGTTGCAAGCATTCCTAAATATTTAAAAGCTTTCTTGGACACAGAACACTTAAAGATACATAAGCTATTAATTAAATGTAAATTTGGCCTCTAATTGTGTTCATCTATCAGAAACATTTATGTAGAGTCAGTAAACATTTGTGTGCTGGAAGAATGAATAGGAGTATTTGTATTACTTAATTTTTTTCATGCATCATTGATATGACAGAATAAATAAACATCTCTGTATAGCTGTCACAAAGGTTAGAGGTAGAGATGCACGTCTGTCTTGAACCATATGGATTAACTTTACATTTCCTTAGATACAGAAGCCATATGTTCAGAAGACTTAGAATAAAGGATGGTTTTTGCTTGTATCACTGAGATTACCATTCCTATCCTGGATATTTCTTGCATATTTCAATTGTAGCTTTCTCTGTTAAAAAAACACAGAGACAGTAACTGGGAAGAGATTAGGTGTCTCCTTTCAGCTATCATTAAAAAAATCTGCCATCTGTACACATGTGCCCTTCACAACTGAGGTGGTCTATACCTGGGATAAAACTTGTTGTTCAGTCGCTAAGTCGTGTCTGACTCTTCGCGACCCCATGGACCACAGCATGCCAGGCCTCCCTGTCCTCCACTAGCTTCCGGAGTTCACCTAATTTCATGTTCATTGCTTTGGTGACACTATCTAACCATCTCATCCTCTGCTGCCCCCTTCTCCTTTTGCCTTCCATCTTTCCCAGCATGAGGGTCTTTTCTCAAGAGTCCTCTCTTCTCATGAGGTGGCCAAAGTATTGGAGCTTCAGCTTCAGGATTTGTCCTTCCAGGGAGCAATCAGGCTTGACTTCCTGTAGGATTGACCGACTGGATCTCCTTGCAGTCCAGGGGACTCTCAAGAGTCTTCTCCAACACCATAATTCGAAAGCATCTATTCTTATCTTCAGTGCTCTGCCTTTCTTATGGTCCAGCTCTCACAGCCATACATTGCTACTGGGAAAACCATTGCTTTGACTAGGCGAACCTTTGTTGGCAGGGTGATGTCTCGGCTTTTTATTAAGTTGTCTAGGTTCGCCGTAGCTTTCTTCCCAAGAAGTAAATGTATTTTAATTTCATGGCTGCAGTCACCATCTGCGGTGATCTTGGAGCCCAGGAAAGTGAAGTCTGTCACTGGGTAAAACTGCACCAGGGCAAATAGGTAAATGGCATGTACAATACAGATGTTTAACTTTGTGAGGTGGCAGAATCAACAAATAACTCAACCTGGGAATGGGAGTGATGGTGGCATGTCCTTTTACAGAGCAACCACTTCTAGCAAACATGCTATGTAGACACATATTTTGTTAAAAGCATGACTGTTTGATTGATTAAGCTGAGATTGTCCCACAAACAGCATTGTGACATTCTTACTGTAGTCTCTCTCAGAAAGTCCTCTTTCTAATGATATAGCATCTCTGTCAAATGCAGAGTTGACATTATGTTCTTGTGGCATTTGAAAGAAGTGGAAAGGATAATTCCTCCCCCCCCCTTCAGAAAGCTTAAGTACCCTTGCTGCATAAGAGCATTAAAACAGCAGTCTTGGTAAAATAAAAGCCATTCTGGGGGAAAAAAGAAGTACGGTCTGTAAATAGTAAATCCAGGCAGAGATATATATACATAGGAATCTCTCCCTTTGGCAACATTTAAGCTGACACCTTGTGCCTAGCTACAACCTTCACTGTGAGTCTACTTGGCACGTAGGCCAACACAGGTGTGAAAGACACCCAAAACAATACACCAGAAATATTACCTGTACCTGTATCTCTTTGCAGGTAGGAATGTAGGAAGCGGTCTCAACACTGAGTCAAACCGTTGGTCCATCTAGCTTAGTGCTGTTGACACTGATCACTTGTGGCTCTCTAAGGTTTCAGGCAAATAATTTTTCTGTGCCCTATCTAGAGTTTCTACAGGGATTGAATGAGTGGCCTCCTGCATGCAAAGCAGGTTCTCTTCTGCTGAGCTACAGCCCCTGTCTTGCAGGATTTGCTCTTGTGCATTGAGGCCAATATTGGCTCATGTTTGGCTATGTTTTGAAAGAGAAACATGCTATGATATGTCACTGCTTTCATGGTGCATCTTATTATCTTGATTTCTTGGAAAAAGCTTTGCACTGTGTTCATTGTGGAAGGGCAAGACCATCCTACTGCGCAGCGTGCAAGTTCATCTGCATGCAGTATTCTCTCATTTGGAGTTTCTGAAGGCATCTGATCCTTACAGCCCAGTAGTACTAGATTCAATCATGTACACCAGTCCTTGCCTTCCACTGTTGCTGGTCTTTATTTAGAGTTGTCATGTTTGGTGTTCTGGGCAAAAAGGTGCATCATTTTCTGTGATGCTTCCTTTGTACTACAGGTTCATGGATCATCATCAGACTGTGAGAACAGGAATCTATTAGAGAGCCAATCTTAAAGTTGTTTCTAATGCTGTTTGATGCAGAAGCAAAACAACCTTTTGCTGCTACATAGTAGAAGAACTGCTAGCATAGATATAGTGCAGTAGGTTACTATTGGGCTCCTGTGTCGTATTTAGCATAATTATAGAAATTTAATGATAGTAAGCATGATGGCTGTGTCTTCATTTTGGAGGAACCCTGTTTCTGAACTATTTGCTTGTCCTACTATTGTGTGTCTATGAGAGTTGATTGTGGGGGGAGGGGAGAACAGGCACATTCTCTTAATACAAACTCTGGCCCACAGACAGGCACATTTTGACCAAGTGGCATTGTAATTACATGCATTGCCCCCTATCCAAATCCACCACCTTCCTTCTCCTGCATGGAATAACTGCCAGGCCTGACCCATCATGAAAACAGGTGGCAAACATTCGTGCTTTGCATATCACAAAGAGGGTGGCAAGAGTTGTACTTAGTTGTTTGCATCCTGCTTTTGAGCATGCAAAGCACTTCATATGCAGTATCTTGATGATGTCTTTGAAACAACTCTGTAAGGTAAGTAAGCTATTCTTCCAGTATTGTAGCTGAAGACCTGAGACTTAAGAGAGAGTTGGCTAAAGGCCACTCAGTGAGAGAGGCAAAATTCAAACTAGTGGTTCAAGTTCTGATTCACGACTCAGTCTTGGGTACCACACTACATGGCCTCCAAATTCTGCTATACACTTTCCATGCTAGAATCTTAGCTAGAATTGGTGCACAACCAATCACTTTGAGTATGTGTACGTTCGTATGTCCTGCTAAAACATCTTGTTTGTGCTAGTGAAGCAAAGGCAAATTGAATATCAAGGATTGCTGGGATCAGCTTCTCATTTTCAGTAGAAGGATTGGAGGCAGGGACATAGCTGAATGGCAGAACACCAGGTTCAGTGCAGAGCAGTAATGAGTGGTGTGGTTCCAGGTTCAATCCCTGGCATCTCCAAGCATGGTTGGAAAGGCCATTGTTTAAAATTAAGAGCCATTGCTAGTCAGTGAAGAAAAGTGTGAGCTAGTTGGACCAATGGACCATGCTTACAAGTAGTGAAAGCATTGTAGCTTCAGTTCTTGGTCACAGGGCCAAGAGGAAAATGAGCTTCCACACCGTCTGTCGGAAATAGCTCGCCTTAAATAACCTGGCTTAGATCTGTGCTGTGTATTTGCTTACCATCTATATTTAATACCAGAGAAAGAAAGGGAGTGAGGCACACGCACACCCCTGACCAAATCTAGTTGACTTAAAGAGAGGAATTAAATGCTTAACGTTTCTTCAATTGAAATTTTCTATTACATTGAGATGTAATGCTGGATCATGCCCCATGTATTCTGCAAGAATAAGCTGCTTCTATTCCTGCTGATCTTGCTGCTAACCATCCCCCCTCTACATCAAAGGTTGGTTTGTACAGGGGATGTTCTCAAGTCCTTGCAATCCACTACCTATTGGCTGAATTTGGTTTGAATGTCAAGTGAAGGGAGAAATGCTAGCTTTCAATTGGTCATGGAATAACCTTCATGAATGAGGCCCAAGCATTTTTTCTGTGTAAAATTGAAAATAAGCAACAGGCACACAAAAGGAGCCAAGTATGTTGCAGAGGACTTTAGACCTGGTATAGCATGGTGGCTAAGAATAAAACTAGATGTGCCACTGATAGCACAACACAATGAGGGTGGAAGTTTTATTTATAGATAGCAAGTGGGAGCCCACTGTGGAATATGATGAAACTCTAGTGGGGAGATGGGGATCTTTTTAGACTTTTGCCCTTGGCTTGACACGCATGCCTCTGTATGTGATTTTTTCGTGGCTTAAAAAAACACCTTCAGTGATGTGTTGTGTGTTTTGCCCATTAAAAATAGCATGTGAGAGGTGCCACAATCAGAATTGATATGGGGGCAAAGCAGTGGCGGACCTGATTGGGACAAAGAGTGCAAATGCCCCGGATCCTGGGCTGCGGTAGGGCAGCGACAATGCCTCCCACCCACCCCCTGCCACTGAAGTGGAGCATGAAATCGCTCCGGGAAGCAGCTTCCACGGCAAAAGCTGCTTGTTGGAGCGACCCAGCACAGCTCCGAAGGGAGCTGCTGGTCACTCTGGGAAGTGGCTGCGAAGCAGCTTGTTAGAGGAGTCAGGCACACTCCGAAGGACCACCCACTACTTCTCGGAGGGGCAGGCAGACTCTCAGATCTGCGTGAGGCTGCGGAGGGGTTGGCGGGGTGTGGGTGGGAGCCATACCCCTGGAGGTATGCCTCCAGGTGCTTGACCTCCCAGGATCTCCCCTGTGACAAAGTGCTAAAAGCTCTCCAACCCTTACTGTGATTTCTGTTTTGCTTGCTGTTCATAAATAAAACTAACCCTCCCCATCTTAGCCATGCAGTGCAATTAGGAGTGGTCTAGTTTGAGCTGTGAATTGAGATTTCCTTGTTTCAGACTTTATCTCCACAATGAACTCACTAAGTTGGCATTTCCCAATCTGTGGATCCAAAGACCACCAGTGGGTCATAACCCAATTTTTGGGGGGTTGTGAAACTGAGGAGGCAGATTAGACTATGTGCATCAAGGGTTAAACAACCTGCTACTTGTGGGGGGAAGCACTGCTGCCCAGTCACCATTTTAGCCACATAACAGAGGCTTGAACAGTTGGTAAAGTGAAAATTGATTTATTTATTTTTAAGCACTGAAGCTGCTAAAACTTTGGGAACCACTGCACTAGGTAATCTTGGTGGTTGTTGTTCAGTCGCTAAGTCGTGTCCGACTCTTCGCGACCCCATGGACCACTGCACGCCAGGCTTCCCTGTCCTCCACTAGCTTCCAGAGTTTGCCCAATTTCATGTTCATTGCTTCGGTGACACTATCTAACCATCTCATCCTCTGCCGCCCCCTTCTCCTTTTGCCTTCAATCTTTCCCAGCATGAGGGTCTTTTCTAAAGAGTCCTCTCTTCTCATGAGGTGGCCAAAGTATTGGAGCTTCAGCTCCAATAAATCTAAATTTATTTCTATCTCAATCTTGGTTAGATAGGTGCAAAATCTTGCAGTGGGATTTCGCCAGTGCCGGGTGGGGGAGGGAAAGACTTTTGCCCCACTGCAAAGATACCCAAGAGGGTGGGTGGTTACCTTGTTTACTTTCTCCCAAAGAAGTAAAACTAGATTTGGAAGACTTCATGCACATTGGCGATTAACCTCTATGCACAGCCTTTCCCTTTGGAACACCCTGTAGCAACTCTATTTCTCATTTCTCTGTTCTGGCATTGGTAATGACATCTCTTGGGCAGTGCTGCTGAGAGGAAGAACACTGGTAGCCTCCAGGGCAGCTTAGGATAAGCATCTCCTCTCATCCCTCCTTGGGTTCCTTTGCTGCTGAAAGTAGGCAGATTGTGACGACAGTCCCACCCAACTCTTGGCCATGCTGAAATGTGGCCAAGACACACTTATGAGTGAGAGTACGAGGGCTGGGGGGGGCCATTATGAATCTTTGATAGTTCCAGCCATCTTGTAAAATGAGACTTAACATGATGGCTTCTCTCTTGCTGATAAATTGCTTTGCAGCTATGTTCAGCTTCTTTTTGAGGGCTGAATACTTCTGGCTGGCATGCCACCTGAGATATTTTAGTTTTATGATTTGAAAGCTGTTCCAAGTTTAGAGCATTGCACGTACAAGCATCTGAAAGCCATTTGTAAATGCATTCCTGTCCTAAAGAACCGACGAACCTGACTGGAAGGGAAAGGAGCAAGCCTATGAAGTGAGTCACTCTTCAATTAAGCACTTAATTTCCTTCTTCGGTATTGGGTTTCCAGCCCCAAGTGTCTAGACCATAGAGAGCTTATGGAACTGAAGGACTCTTAGTATCAAGACAGTTACCACCGAGACTTGAGCTATTTATGATTTTGAGCTGTACCATATTAAAGGTATAAAATTGCCTGGGATGGAAGTCTATTAATTGCTGGCCTTATAGCTGTCACCCTGACAGGACTAACTTGTTTTTGTTCTTTCCTTCTTTTTTTCCCCTACTGGCTTTAATGTGATTGTTTACCAAGCAAGTCTATTTTCCACCTGGCTTGGTCTTTTTTTTTTTTTTTTTTGCAGACTGTATACATCTTTAAAATTAGTCACAATTGGAAATAAATGTGTAAAAAATGTGTAATAGAACAAGATAAGAAATGTTTTGCTTTGGGAGTGTTATATCTGCGCTCATTTACCCTGTGATAAAAGCCCTTTTACCCTCATCCCTTCTGGTGCAGACAGTAGGACAGTGATGGTAAACCTTTTGCGCTTGGTGTGTCAAAACTTTATCTTGACTGCTGGCGTGTCAATCCCACTCCCAAACGAGAGAGAAACAGTTCTTTATATTCATTTATTTAAACAAAAAAAAATCCAATTATGTGGGCTGCTATATATTCTATAAAGAAACATCAAATAATTGCAAAAAATAAAAAATGAATAAAAAACCTCAATTTTTGTCAGGTGTTGGTGAACACTGGTGTGTCACCCCAAATGTTGTGGAGTGTCACTTTTTACACGTGTCATAGGTTCGCCATCACTGCTGTAGGATATCCAACTTTTTTGCGTAAAGACAAGGATAATGCTTTTAGCACTTTTAAAAGTAGAAAAGTGGCTACAAAGGTGACACAGTCCCCATGAACTGCATATATGTTACCTTGAGTGCTCCAGGTTATGCACCAGGGAGCACCAGGGAAAGGGAGGGGGTCACAAGCCTAGCTTTTAAATAAAGCACCTTAGATGCGTTGGCTAGTGGACTTGGCTGCAGTCTATAGGAAAATGTTAACAAAAATAGCATATGAATTAATGTTATCCTTGCGGCGGCGGGATGGGGAGACTTCATCCCAACACCAGGTGTGGTGATCAAAAATAAGCTGCTGGGAAGCAAAATCCACGGATGGAGTGATCCTACAGGAATAGGTGCTTTGCCTTGCTCTGTAAGGGTATCTATCAATACCCTTTGCTTTGGATCATTCTAGGGAAGGATCATTCTAGGTCTTTAGAGTAAGGCAAACCAAGGAATTCATCAGTGAGACAATGTCTTGAACTACAACTTGTAGAAAATACTGTCGCTTCAGTTTATTTCTGTCATCACATTATGAAACAGCATAATCTTGTGCATGTCTACTCAGAGGCAAGTCCTATTGAGTTCAGTGATAGTTAGTTACAGGTAAGATTGCCACCTAAAAAAGCTGGCTTTGCTTGGCCGTAAGTTGTAACCAAATTAACATCTAGAGAAGTATTTTATAAAGTCGTAGGTCGTTTGCAAGAACCATGATTAGATAATACGTATCTGCTTCAATGATTGCTCATGCTTTAAAAAAGAAATTTGTTACCACCGTAGAAGAATAATTCAGTTGGCGTGCTCTGCTGCAAGGGCAAATAAACCTACTGTTTAACTCCAAAATTGGTCACTGTTGGCCCAGTAGAAATACAAGTGTTGATCAAAAACTACATCGGCAGGATGCTATTTTATTATCTTATTTTTTTACTAGCTTTTTGTGACCCGGCGTTGCCCGGGGGCAGATATCCCCAGGCTCTATTAGGAGGAGGAATGAGTTTGTTCTGCAGTGCACCCCCACCTCTGGGGGCGTAAGGGGGGCCCTACCCCCACAGTATATCTGTACAGATCGTAAGGAAGGAGTGTACCACGTGTGGTGCACATCGTTCCAGGAGTTCCAGAGTAATGGTGGAACATACACACAAATCTGCAAACCTCCCTCAAAAGCATGACATAGTGAGATCCATATATAGACATATAGAACCCGTCCCTGAAATAAAACAGTATTGATGACCTGGAACCCACAATGCACACTATCACTGTGAAATGCATGAGGAAACAGGGACACCATCAACTAAGAGAGCAATATGAAGGTCCCACTTACTGTCTGCAGGTCCTGTAGCAGGACAGCCCTGCTATCCTCATGTGGCAGTATGAGAAACAGGCAGAGGTGGCCAGTTAGCTCCCTGGACATAGGCCCCTCTCAGATCCGACTGGGTGCTGGAACTCCCTGGATCCTGCTCTTTCCACCCTGGGCCACTCAGGCCACGCAGGCGAAGCATTTAGTTTCGCTTTCTGTTCTGCTCAGTTTCAGCTGAGCTGCTGCAGAATCGTCTGTGACCACAGGGTGGCAGCAGACCTGTAGCCCCATGCAATCCCCTTGGTTCCTGACGATCTGGGCCCCCTCCCTGAAAACCGGGGGGCCGTAGGGGGGTCTGACCCCTGCAGTGATTCCTTCCAGGCTGCAAGGAACGTGTGTGCCAAGTTTCGTGGCCGTGGGTCAAGGGACGGAGATTTGTATAAGGAACATACATACCCGCATACATACACACCCACGTCCATTTTTGTATATATAGATTAACAGGGAAAATTGATATGTGTAGATCGTCTATAGAGTCATTCTCACCAATACAAAATCTTCAGCTGATCTGTACATCACTGTAATTGTCATTTAGAAAAGCAGTGATCATCTGTCAAAAGTGCAAAAGGCCAAATCTATTCTAAAAGGCAACTTCATAAGATCTTATAAGTAATTCTCCTTGGTTTGATTAAACTTAATCACCTAGTACCAAGAGAACAATAATAATTTTGAAAGCAAATTTAGATCAGACTGTGCCAATCTTCCTTTAATCCTGTTTTGAAATACTGTACAGGTTGATCTGGTTGACATCCAGGAAATAGGCTTCTAGAAGTTGTATGTCTGCAAAGGTTGATTAGTTTCAGGGCCAAGTGAGAAACAGCTTTACCTGCAACATTGGCCATAGCATCTTGGCTTTTTTCCAAGTAATGCAAATGGGTGGGCCCAATTCAGATTGAGACAGGAAGAGGCTTAATGCCCACCTTATGGAGGGTCTTGATCCAGATTTCCTTGCATGCTGTGTGTATGAAAGCAAGGATCTATGCTGAGGCTAGTGATGCAATTAAAGCCACAGCTAGCTTGGTGCCAAGACTAGATAGTCTCGTCTAGATGTTGGCTTTTGTTTCCAACACTGATCTCCTCTGTTACCTCTTTCATGTTCTCTGTGTCTCACTAATTTGTGTGCACTGTGCTAGGGATGCTCTGGGCCATGTTGAAGATCCCAAAGGGTTCATTAAGGTCCCCTGCACTGTTCCTCTGTTATTGCTAGTTGAGCATAATTACTTCTTAGGACAGTGGTTCTCAAAACTTTTCTCACCGGGACCCACTTTTAAGCATGGCACTCATGTCAGACCCACCAGAAGTGATTCTGTGACCAGAACTGATATCATCAAGCAGGAAGTGCCGTCAGTATGACGCAATCGAACAACGCTCCTGGAATGCCAACTGGAATTCTTGGACTATAGCAATTGCACAACCATGAACATCCCTGACAGAAAACAAAATTAATAAAAGACTGAACTAAAATTAATTAATAAAACAAGGCTGAACTAAAAGCAAAAATTTTAAAATTGAAAATTCAGGCTGTTAACATTCACAAAACTAATACAGCAAGAGTAAGGTCTGCAGCTTCCAAGATGTCTGGTCCCAGTTTTCTGTGACCCACCTGATAATCAGGTCACAACCTACAGTTCGAGAAACACTGTCTTAGGGTGTTGTGTCTGACACAAAGTATTGCCTGTGCAGTGGACACACCAGCGAACTGTTTACTCAGTAAATTACATTATATCCTGTTAGCTCACAGAAAGGCATCTTACTATTATATGGAAGAAAGACAATATGGCAGATAGCAAAGTCAATGATAATGCTTGTGAAAATGAGTTCCAGGGCTACCTTTTTCAGAACTGTGTAGCTTGGTAATTTATGAACGTTGTACAGAGAGTCAAAATTTTTTACTCCTTCAGCTGGATCTACTATTGGGAAGTTAAGTGACCGTCATGTTACTATTTGTTTTTCCTGTTCAAATTGATATTCACAGAATTATGTGCTTGAAAAAGTACCAATATAAATCATCGCCCACCTTCAGAGGAGATGAACGTGCCCTCGATCTTTATATAGCCATGGTCATCTATATCAAATACAAAGATATCTTGACAATGCTGTCCTTGTTAAAACTTGGAAGTATAATATTGATATACTTGGGAATATAATACTGGTAGCTAATTCACTACTGTACTATGAAACTTGTTTCCACTGTATGTCTGAGAGAGCCTGAAAATCTTTTGTTCATTTGACAGGCTAAATGTGTTTGACATTTTTATGATTTCTGAACAAATAGGTGGGAATCAATCTGAATACAGTGCAGTTTAAACTTGACAATATGTTCAAGAATTATTTGTTATGAATTATTTGTTATGAATTATTGTTATGAATTATTTGTTCAAGAATTATTTGTTATCCACAACCATGAGTGGACTGCTTTTCAAGAGTATGATACGGGAATATTCTGACCACCACCTCCTCAAGAAAGAAATGCTTGTGTGTCTTATTCATAGAATACTTCCCTTGTGCTATAAAAAAGCTGAAGACTTTCTTAACATTATAAAGTTAAAACGTGTGTGTGTTGGGGGGCGTAACTATCTGAATTTTAATGTGTTTAGTATCTAGTGCATTACTAAGACCTGTGTATATTTAGAAATGAGAATAATGCGTTTCTCTTGTCGCAGTGTAGACTCTCTGACAACTATATGGGTCTTCAACAAAAGCTGAACACATTACAGTCAAAAGTGTTACCAACTGGGCTGGAGATTTTTTTAAAAGCATTTTTCAAGTTTGGCGATAAATGCTTGAAATGAATGTACATGTTTCTTAATTGTGGTGTAAAATCAGTGGTGTTGATTTTCAAAAGTGCCGGCTGCTTTGTGGCACAAAAGTGTAGGAAGCCTTAGTATTCCCAGATGATGGAGATAGGCTGAAGAACTTGCTGCTTTAAACTTTTAACTGTTTAAATAGAATGGACGTAAAAACACATCTACATTAACTAAACACATAGAGTGAAAGAGGAGGGATTTACACTGGAGGGCGACTCCGGCCACATATTGCAAGCTTCTGTTGACATCCCTTCTCTGTTAAATGAACAACCTCCCGCTGCCTAGAGGCGGTAAAGATTTTAATCCTTCCAAGGCTTTAATTTTGCAAAGCAGGCATTTTTAGTGAGGCTTAGTAGACTAGATGCTTTTGATCTTAAATTCTACTTGGCTTTGACTTTAAACCTTGCAGAGGGCAAGGGAGGGTAGGTTTAATGACTGGCTAATGGATTTATAGGAACTGAGGGTTCTTGCCTTCATCTGAGATCTGAGAGGAAGAAGAATTCAATGCAGGTATATTAAAAATAAGCAAAAAAAAACGTAAAACGCTGCAAGGGCTGATTTCAAAAGTTGTCAAAGGATGCTGGTTCTGGACAGTATGCAGTTGTGGTGCTTATAATGCTAATTATATGTTAAATTAGGCAGTATAAAGAAGAAACACTAATATTTTGATTCAACAGTAAGATGTAAAATACGTTTCATCCAACATCTGTGCTGGCTCATATGGCATTTTCGTTAGCAAACTCAACTGAATGTTATGATCTTAGATAGCTGCATGCTGAAATCAATGTTTTGATCTACTTTCTTGTATGCATATGTAGCATTGCATTAAAAGGCTAGACATTAGTATATAGAAATGAGAAAAGAAGCACATACTGAGCAATGGTTTTCCTCAAAAGAATAAGACTTCATTCTTATAAGTAGGTGGTAGAAAATGGGCAGAAGGCCTTGAAACCTCATTCCCTGGGGCTCAATCCTTCCCAAACCCATGTCCTGGGTGTTCTAATGATGTGTGTCTATTAAAATCCTGATATAGAGAAAACTTGTGAGGTTTTGTAAATGGGGAGAGGGGCAGATACTGTGGAATGAATACATGCCTTATTTCTTCTGAGAAAATGCAGTTAGAGGAGAAGTGGTATTCACTCTCAGGTGGGGCTTAAAAAATTCATTTGCTTGGCCGTTTTACTGAGCAAAAGAGAATATTCAGATCTCGCATTGTGCAGGCACTCTATAGAAGGATGCAAAGACTGGCTTATTTAGATATAAGTGAAAATAAGGATTGTCACCCATTAATAGATTAAATTTGCATTTTAAATATATCTCCCTAAAGATGAAAAATACTCTCTCTCTCTCTCTGTGTTAAGATGCATGCATATATTACAGAAGGTATCATCTTTGAGGTATTTTCCTTTCTCTCTTAGATGTGAAGGAAAGTCGACACTGCTTTAAAATGACACTTTCTTACAAGTGCTTGTAATTTAAATAATGTAATTTAAAAAATATTTTGAAAGATCAGTTGTCAGATTAATCAGGGATAGCTTTTTGAAACACACTGTTAAATTGACTAAATGTGGCAGCCCAAAGGTCTTTTCATTGAGAAAAAGCAGAATTGTCTTCATTGAGAAAATACGGACATCTAGGTAATGTTGTACTCCCGGAGTCAGGGGATGAAGATTTGTGCCAGATTCTGTAATACCTCACTGCAGTTTCTGCAGTTCCATCCTAATTAATGGAGTGATGCAAGTTAACTATCAAAGCAGGATTCTAGGTTCCTTTTGAGACAAATTTGTGAGATAAATGTTGTTTATATTGCATTTTCTTGTTCTAAAAGAACATTTTCCATATTTTGCTTTAATTGCACAATTCTTTGTTTATAATTATTGCATTTTATATTTTGTTTTTTGTGTGTTTTGCTGTTTTTTCTTGAGCACTTTGTTTGTTCAGAGGGAAAGGTGAGATTCAAAGAAAGTGCCTGTAATAATCAGATGCTGTACATAGGAACAATTAAGGTACATGACTTTCTTGCAGACTTACAATCTTAAACTGCATGTACAAAGAAAGGAATGGAGGAGAAGTGTAGGAGATCAGTTTGAGTATGTTAGAATGAACTGAAGAGGTTTTGAGTAAAGGAGGAGTGAGATGAATTTCAAGCATTAAACTACAATAATAGTAACTAGCAAGGAAGAAAAGCTTTGTATGGGGAATGGAAGAAGTAGTTTATAAACTGTATGAGTGAGAATTCTTCCATGTGAGTAATTGCAAAATATGATCCTAGGAGCATCCAGTTTTGGGTTCTGCCTCAATATGTACAACATCTATTTATGTAAGTGCTGTACAGATGTCATGGAAATAAGTTATCCAAAATCTATTTACGCCAATATATTTTAGCACCTCAGAAAGCAAAGTATTCCTTCTAAATGTTTAGAACAGCGGTCTCCAAACTGCAACCCAGAAAAGTGTCCCTGGCGCGACCATCGCTTACTGTTCCTCCAGAGATGCTTGCAAAGACCCTAACTACAGTCCCCGTTGGTCTTTGTGGTTAGCGGCTTCTGGGGTCTGCCACCCCAGCATGCCTTGCATTAGGAGTTCTGCACAGAAGCAGCTGGTAGCAAGGACCCTTGTAGGCTGTAGCAGGGGTCTTTGCAAGCATCCCTTGGGAAACGATAAGAAACGTTCATGCAGAGGACAGATCCAGCATCTGCCAGATCCAGCCCATAGCCTAGAGTTTGGGGACTCCTGGTTTAGAGCATTTCAGTTTTGGAGGAGGAAAAAATTGAACAAAGAAAGAATGCTGTCACCTCTTGCTGTACTGTACTCTCAGTACTGTAATACTCTCAGGCATTAATAATGTGTGCCAGTGTGTCTGGCCGAGTAAACTTAGTTATGTGGTGCTAGTTCAGGAAGTGCCCTAGTTTGTTCAAGATTGGAATGCATCATAAAATACCCATTCCATTGCCAGTTCCATTGGCTGTGAACAATGCTTTCTCCATGCCTACTGTTTTCCCATTGTACTAAGCAATCTCATTTTACACCTCTCATCTGATGTGCATTTAAATAAATAACCATTATTCATTAAGTGTTGTATGTTCTGTGTTATGCCAATTATATAACTCTTCCCAGCAGGCTTTTTGTGTGTGAGGACTATTGGAAATTTGAGATTAGAATTGAAGACTGATTAAATTCCTAGTCAATTAGAACACAGTTTTAATCTGAAGGAATTACAACAATATGTATAGATTTCATCACAACATAGTATGGTACAATACTCAGGGCACAATCCTAAACTGAGCTAGGCAGGCATAAGCTAAACCAGCAAAGTTTCGCCAGCACAAGGGACACCATAAAGTATGTTTGGACCACTCTTGGGAGTCAGAGAGCCCAGCACACAGACATGAGCCATCTTCCCTGATTCCTAGAGGAGTCCAAAAATGCTTTATGGTGGTCCTTGTGCTGGCCAAACTTTGCTAGCTTAGCTTATGCCAGCCTAACTCCAGTTTAGGATTGCACTCTCAGTCTCCTGAGATTTCACTTCACTCTGAACCTAGGCTTAAATATAGCTTTCTAAGGTTGCTAAGTGTCTGCACTATTGTTAATATTCACTTTTTGAAAGCTTCTATTTCCTTTTAGTTCAAATATCTTTTATCTGTGGGATTTAAATTTTCTTTAAAATGTAAAACATTATTTTAAGTTGGACTATTAAGTATGTGGTCACATGATCCAGCATCAAAGTAGTTAGCAACTCCTGCATATATTGAAAGCTTGGCACTAATGGTTAGCACACCTTGGCCACATCCTGTTTGATGTAACCTCAGCCTTCCGGAATTGGCTGAGAGTTGCTATATGACTGTCATATATGGAAAATACTTGTCTCCATAAGCACCTTATAACTTATTAGTCATAGCTGAATTAGATAAAATCTTTATAAAGCAGAAATTAAAGCCTTGTAAAAGTCTGGCTGAGATCTGACAGATCTCGACATATTACTTTCCTGTTTCTATCTGCCTTCTCCTGCTGGCTGGTTATACAATATAACCCTTATCTGTTACAGAATGTTTTCTCTTATCCCAATGTCTTCTGCCCAGGTGTTGGGGTAAATGATGTCCTGAAGCACTGAGACTGTAGTTGGAGGTTGAACAGTCATGTGAGACAGAAACAGATAGCTATTGGCTAAACTGTGGGGCATGTTATTTGGTGCATCATGACACACTTTTCTATAACCTATTCACTCTATTTTTATTCATGTTTAGATATTGTTGCATGGAAAAAAGCGCAACTTCACACTTGCTGCAGCAGACCATGTTTCCAGCATGTTTGCAATGTACAGTCAGTCCTCTTTATATGTGAATTTCTTATCTGCAAGGGACATGATTGCTATACCTCATTATCTGTGCCTCTGTCCTCGTTATCCACTATGCAGAGACCTTCTGAAGGCTGTAGGGACCTTCAGAATGGCACCTGCAGCCAGTGCTGACTCCTTTAAAATGGCCAGCAGAAGCATCCGCTGGCCGTGTTTAAGGGTTCCATGCTGGTTCCCGGTGCCATTCTGAAGATCCCTGAAGCTTCTAAAAGGGATCTTTTGGCACTTCCTGCTACACTCTGCTGGCTTCCTGAGGGTCTCTGCTGGATTCTTCTTATGGCAGATAAGCAGCGGTGTTATGCTGCCGGAACGCTGGGCGGGACATCCGGGTGATCGACATCCCGCCCGTCGCGTTCCGCCATTTGCGTAACGTACGCAAGTGGCGTAATTGGTTATGCAAACGGCGGAACGCGACGGGTGGGCTGTCGATCACCCGGATGTCCCGCCCAGCGTTCCGGCAGCATAACACCGCTGAGATAAGGTATTCCTTGCATATAACCTCATTGATCCCATAAGATCAGTGGTCGTTATCTAAGAGTTTGCTATCCGTGAGAATTTCCAGGAACCTAACCCTAGCAGATAATGAGAACTGACAGTATTTTAAACAGGAGAAATCTCTGAACTCCCAGGAGGTGACCATGTGCAAAGGAGCACAGTTGGCCACATCTATCTAGCATGTATCCATTGTGCATTCCAAAACCTGTATCTTGCTTACAGGTTTAATGTGATCACATGGAGGTCACATGGGAAGAATGTTGCCTTGTGAAGTGGTCTTAAGTGTATATATATATCATATATGTCCCCCCCCCAAAAAAAAATTGGGACACTGTATTCATGGAAGCTACTAGCCATGCAAGCTGTACAGCTGGAAGCTACAGATGACAAGAAATCTTATAACGAATGTTTGCTGAACCTTAAATAGCAATAGTTGGACTAAAAGGGCCAAAGAAGAAGTTTGTTTCCCAACTTGGATTTCAGGTATTACCTAGGTTATGTTTTTTTATTTATTATATTTACATCCCTGGGTTTGTTCTATCATAGAACTCAGTGGCGTTTGTGGGGTTCCTGCTTATGTAAACCCTGATCAGATCTAGATCCACTTAGCTTCAGCAAAATAGCTGCATCATATAACCTCAAGCCATATCCTGGGCTTCTAATGTAGGTGGAAGTATAGCTTTTTAATCAAATGAGCTGTACTTTTGCATTTTGCTACTGTGTTTCAATTGTCATTTGGAATCTCTCCTTAAAGTTGAATAACGCTGCTGCTATGGCATGACAATATGACAGTGGTAATATAGCAAATGCAGCCCATGAATTCCTGTAGTGGATGTGATCTTGTCTTGCACCATCTAGGTAGGCAACGTGCTCAACTAATTGGGAAATCAGATGCTGTGAAACATCTGCGTGTAGTTCTCAATATATAGATGAATCCTTTGCTGGGAAGGGCAAGTTCCTCTGAATTACCTTCTGCCAAAAGGAGACAAACAAGTTGTACACATAAAAGTCAACGCCCGTACATTCTTTTGACTGACACATGGATATAATAACTATGACTATATCTCTTGAGTGACATTCTACATAAATGTTGCAAAGAATTTGATTGGTTTGGGTGTGGCCATGCCAGGCATCCATTACACTGGTATATTCTTGCCAGACCTGCAATTAAGCTGAACTTCAGGGGCTGAGAAGATGTGCTCTTCTCAAGCATCTACTTGGTTGCAACAACAGCTAATGTAAAAGGATGTCTGAATAAGTGATTATCTACTCATTTCCTCAAGAACTATTCCGTCTCAGAAGGTGGGGACTACATGGTCTTCAGTTGTTGTTTCATGGTGATGGAGAGCTTAGCTATCAACCTAGGAGAAATGAAAGCCAACCAGGAGGCGACACAAATGGAACAACTTAGCAGCATGGTAGAATCCAGAGAAGGAATTGGAACATCTTTAGATTTTCAGAAGATCCAGCAGGCAATTAAAGATGATCTTGCAGCAGAGATAAGATCCAGTCATTTGGAAATCAAATGTGTACTTCAGGAGATCAAAAAAGCATGGGTGGAAATGGAAATCCGTCTAAATACCCAGGCTGATTTGCTAACTTTGATGAAGGATGTGAGCCACAGTTTAACTAATATTAAAGTTTTTCAGACAATGCAGAAAAGTCAGGAAATGCCTACCACTTTGAATTGTGTTGCTGGAGATGTTCAGGAGCGGATATTCCAGTGCTTGGATGAAGAATTTGGAAGTATTGACAAGTGGGAAACTAGAAGTTTGAGTGATGGGAATGGAGAAACTGTGGCTTTGGGTAAGACACAACTTGAGTCTTACCTGATTAATTCTTGAAAGACTTCGGAAGTGAAAGGTTACTGTGGTTCCCCCCTTCCCTGGTGGGGAAGAAACTTCCATTCTGTGGAAACAATGTAATGTGGTAATCCTGTAATTCATCTGCCTTTTTTTTTCTTGGTTAGGAAAAGTCATTTTGGTAAATATGTTTTTTTTAATGGCATGCTATGTGGCAGTGTAGGACATTATATGCAAGAGAGGTGTATTGCATTTGGCTTTGAAATCTATGGTGGGTTAAAATAGATCACCCTATGATATTCCTTATTCCAAATAAGTCCTAGGTCATCTTATAGTGAATGCTTTAGTGGAAGCAATACAGTATGTCCTTTCCCGTGTGTGTGTTTGAAATATACCTTACTGAGTAGAATGGCTCACTACTTGTTTGAAATATTGCCAAATCTGATAGAGGAACCAGATCTTTGCATGCTCGTAAACAAAAAAGAGCAGTCATGGCAGTTCTTAGCTTGACAGTTTTGATTTAGCTTAGACTAATGTATTGCTTTGATTCAGGACAGATTTCTCCCAAAGATAAGGTCATAGTTCCCCTTATCTTGAGTACTCAAGTATTTGATAACAAAGAGATACTAAGGTCTCAGATCAATGGTTTGGGTCTGGACCCATCAGTGGGTCACGAACCAATTTCAGGTAGGTCATGAAGCACCTAGGGCATCCATCATTAAAAATATGGGAAGATGAATGCTGGAAAGGGGAAGGCTGTGTCGTCGTTTTGCTTGTGTCAAGGTTGTAAAGGGGCTTTACATTTTTGATTCACTTTGCTATTGGGAAATGATTGAGAAAGGCTGCAGCAGCAGACTCTGGAGTCACAACGATGGCACTTCTGGCCATGATTCTGGTGGATCCCTGCCAGATTGTCATTCTAAAAAGTGGGTCCTGGTGCAAAGAAGTTTGAGAACCACTGTCTTGGACCTTTGTAGGACTTGATGCTTTGTTGAAAATGGTTTTCTAACTCCTTGAAACAAGATTTGATAGTATATGTGACTGAGGTGCTTTGTAAAAGTCTGAAATGGAAGTATATTTGCATGCAAGAGAAGTGCAGTAGATTTCAGATTTAGATATGAATGGGAAATCACAAGTTTAGCAGGTAGACTTTTTGTGTGGCTAATGTGAGAAACTCCAGGATGTATCTATTGTGTGGTCATGTCTAAAGCAGGCAGGGGATACACTTTAATTCTTCTATGCTTGTTTGTCAGGTGAAAAGCAATCTAGATCAGTAGTTCTCAAATTTTTTAGCATTGGGTCCACTTTTTGAAATGACAGTCCATCTGGGACCCACCAGAAGTCATGGCTGGAACTGCTGTCACTGTGACACTACAGCCTGCTGCTTTCCTGAGAAAGCAACAATGCTGGGTTATTTCTCAGCCATTTTCCAATAGCAAAATGAATTGCTACTTGAATTGGCTTGCAACCCACCTAATGGATCCTGACCTACAGTTTGAGAAACATTGATCTAGATTGTATCATGTCTGTTGGCTACTTGAAGATTTCAAGGCCCTATTTATGGTTATTCTAGGCTCCCCTAATCCCTAAGGGACCAGTCAGAGAATGAGTAAGTAACCAAGACAAAAATGTATCCTCTGCAAGAAAATAATTTCTTTGTCAGGTGGGGGCTTTTTCCAAGTGCTAGTATAGCATGCTTTAGAATCAAATTTGATACAGTGCAAAGAAATATTATGTCCATGTCTCTGTGTATGTGTAGTGCAGGCAGTGGTCAGTTACTTCCATGTCAACAGAGTACTGTCATCAGTTGCAAATTCCTACATGTTGATTAGTTGTGTGAATGTTTGATGCCTATTAGATTTTTCTCTGTTACCACTAGGACAGCACATGACCAAGTCAAAATGGTGGAAAATGTGGTAGACCAGATCATTTTTATAGCATATTATTGAAAGGACTAGCAAATTAAGTTCATACTTAGAGAATTAATAATAAAATACGTAGGTAGCACTTTTTTCAGCTGTATTGGCTATATTATGTGGTCAGCAATTTGTGGCAGTATCTCTAACCCACAATTTGTTTACAGAAGTACCTTGCTTCTGGCTCAAAGACTTGAAAAGATTTGGAACTAAATGTTGGCGTCTGTTACCCAGGTTCTTTAGATGTTTAGATGAAAGCCATGATTATAGATACATAACTTCTCATTTCATGCATTTTGTGAACTAGCCTGTTCTTCCAACTGCTTATTCCTCAGTAAATTACATTAACGTTTTCTAAGGCTTGACAAGCATTTATTTTTGTTGCTTTCTGACATAGAAGATTACTAGAACTTGTGGTCACTTTCAGAACACAAAATAGTGTAAATGTCCTATGACACCAACTCTTAACTAGTTACAACGTGACATTACTCATCTGCCACAGTTGTTATAAGTTCCATTTGTGTATGTATCTAGCTTTAGGAGCATTCTGTTCTGTTACGTTTTTCATAATTGGTCCAAATGGAGTTGATTTGGAACTGAGTCGAGAACTTGAAATAATATCATGCTTAAGAATGAGCAGTTCAGATCTTAAAGTAGTTCAAAGGTCCCCATGATTAGCCGCTTACAAAAGACAGATATTCATTTGTCATGATGCGCTTATTGGGTATCAGCTAGGTTAACACTCTCTAATCTTGAGCAATATAGAAGAACAGATTTGACTACGTTAAGCCATACAACAAAACTAGGCAACATTTTGGTCAGAGCCATCTGGTCAAGTGATACTCTGTTAAACTTGAAGACTTCCTCTTCCTCCATACATGAGCCTAGCAAATGCAGTGATGTAGACTTGAGTGTATTGGCCAGGGGGTTATTTTGGTGGGCTGGATATTGCCCACAATCTGTACACTGATTTCCCATCCTATATTCCAATAATATTTATCTGTCCTTCTATTTCCAAAGCCATAATGCCATTGTTAATGTAGTTACTATAAAGTAGAGATTATATTCTTCGTCACAAAGGTTTGCTTTCTCTCTCTTTTGCAAATATGTATCTTGGCATCAAGACACCATTATTTTTGATAACGCTTCTGTTTTCAAATCCTTTAAAACTATATAGTTATTGTTAACATCAAAGGAAGCTAGAATGTGTTCTAAAGTTAAGTCTTGATCCAAAAGCTCAAAGGATAAGTTCTGGAGTCCAACTCTGCAGGTTGTCATAGTCTTCTGTTTCATGAGCCTCTCATATTTATCTGAATGTTCTAGCCATAGTGGACAGTGGGGTGGGGGGGGGCATGCCCAACAAGATAATTGAAGGAATGTAAATCTAGAAACAGGTTTTCTGACTGTATATGTGATAATATGCAGTGCCAGAAGATTTTATCACTTTCTGGCCATACAAACATCATGCGATATGCCTGCTTGAAATATAATCAATCTGTCATTTTATGCTGATGATTTTAGACCAGGGGTGTCAAACTTGTTTCATATAGTGGGCTGAGTAGCATTCATGGTGCCTTCAAAGTGACACCATTCATTCAAAGTGACACCATTAAGCAGGAAATGACATCATTAAGCAGATTACGGTCAGAAATAAGCACTTCGTTCTCACATAAACTCATTAAGTGCAAATGAAAAGAGAAAATGTGCAAATTTTGTTCATAATTTCAAGATATGAGAAAGCCCAATTATCATGCTGGGGCTGAATGAGGCCCCCATGCTTCTGGGGGCCTCATTCAACCTGTGGGCCTCATGATTGACACCCCTGTTTTAGACTGTTAATCTTGGAAATCTATCACTGGCAAATCAGAACAAGACTAGACTTGAGTCCGCCTGAGTACTTGCCAAGTGAAGTCCTTGCTTGTACAAGATGGCCATAGAGTTCTATCACTTTTTCCTTTCTCTCCTGTAGCCTTACATGCCACATGTTGTAAAGGGTCGTCAGGCCCTCAAACTAGTTTTGGAGGTGGCTCAGAGACTGTAGTAAGGAGACAAGGTGTCTTCTTATTCTGAAACTTGCATTACTCATTCAAAAACAGCTGTGACAATGAGTTATTTGATGGTGTTCTTTACTTAACTCTGGTTCATATTATAAAGTGCTTTTTTCCCTTGTTTTTGTAGTTGATAAGGGTAAGCCGAAGAGTTCAAAGAACTCGTGCATACAAACTCGGACTTCTACCGAAGTGGATTCAACAGAAACAAAAACTCACGAGTTGATGCAATTCAAAAGAAAATGTGAAAACCAAAGTGGGATTATCCAACAATTGAAGAAATACTTGACAAGCAGTAATCAGAAATTTGAAGCATTGGCTGTTACCATCCAACACTTTCTATCTGAGGTAAAGCCATTCTGTTTTTAATGTGCTTTAATTATAGCATTTCCTTGCATGTTATGCTTTCTTAAAAAAACCTTACATATACCTTCTTGAATTTCTGTTTAAAAATATCTAAATTCGGGGTGGGGAACTATTTTTGTTGCGAAGAGAAGATCTAGCAGAACAAGTTTTTGTTTTTAAACTGTAGTGTTGATGTCCCTTTTACATAAACGATGCCTGAACTGGGATATGCTAGCATTAGTTGAACTCCTAATCTTGAATATTTAAATTGCCAGAAAAGAGATTTTGGTATTCTCCATTTGGGAAGGTTCTGTCATTTGGCTTCATTTTGTGCTCAGTGTGTGCTCTGTGCTCATTTTGTGCTTAGGCTATAGAAAGTAGGGAACAAGTGCTCACTCCTTTGGATCTGTGTGTAATGCAGATGGTTGTGATGCTCGTGTCTGAAGAGCCCCATACACTACTAATTAGAAGGAAGTACATTTCTTTCATGTTAAGACCCAGTATGCCTACCTAAGCATTTCAAATATTGGAATAATTCAAGTGAAGCAAGCAAGTTTAGCTTACAGTAGTACATAAATGAGTCAAGATGTGGGGTATGTGTATGTGTGTGTTTGTTTCCAAGGCACACTTCAAGATCCTTAATGGTGTAAAATCAATTAATTAAATGCATAACGGTACACTATAATTAAATGACATGCTGTGTGTGCAGCTTGTAATTGGAATTTTCCTGTGACTTTTTAAAAGCCTAAACTAGCGCTACTCCATTCCTGATAAGTGGAGCACATAGTGCCAAATCTATTTACATTTCATGTAATCTGACTTGTAATGCTAGGCAATCTTATGAACATTGAGAGGACACAGTCATGGAGCACAATGTGAAGAACATTTTGAATGCTACTTCACTCTACCCCCACCCCTCAACTCTGGTAAAACAAGAGTTGCAATGCAGAAAAAATTAATGTACATGTAATGCTAAAATTCATGCATTGCTATTTTAGTTTTGGAAGGGTTTCTGCAGGAAAATGGTGTAAAAATTGGAATGATTGCAATGAAAAATTCTAATGATGTAATTATACAACCAGTGCTTTTGGTAAAAATCTTTTTTTGAACTGAAAGATCAGTACCCAATTTGTACTCAGTACCCAGACTAGAACATACCATGTGTTGACTATTATAAATGTTAATTGTTGGGTATGCCTGGCCCAGACAGGGCATTGGGTGCTATGAAATGAAGTTAATGAGCAGCCTAAGGGGTCAGAACGTGATATAAGTATTCTAGAGAAGCAGGGGCTTAGTACACGTCCGCTGAACTATGAATGAAATTAGGACGATCCTAACTGAATTTTCTTTTCCCAAGTTCTTGTTTCTCCTACATTACTTTTCCTAGGTCTTGGCCCCGTTAAAGTTACCTATTGCATCCCCTGCCTCCTTTCACTCTTCTGGAATCAAATGCATCCTTATGAATATGTTTCTTCAATGCATATCCAACCTTAGGTCACACATGTGTATACATTCCAGTGTATAACAAGCAGACTCTTTCCCACAGTTTGAAAAACCCAGGAGAATATTTTCCTACCTCCAAGTCCTCCACTGACCCTGACTATTTTCCTGGGCACAGGAAAAAAATGTTATTACTCATGGCCCTTCAAGCATGTTTGTTGCCTCATTCACATCCTTTTGTAGTTTGGGATGCATGTGACTGCAGTAATAGCCTTGAGTACATTACTAGCTCTGTGAAATGGAAATTGTCTTGTGGCTCTCAGCTGTTCTCAGGATGTGACACTGTAAAGCACCTGGTAGATTAACAATGCTGTATAATATGGAGGCGTAGCTGTGTCATGTCTACGTTGTTATAGGAGTAGCGGCATACAAGCTAGATGTGTATTGTAAAGGTGGGTGTGGGTGGGTGTATTCATCCATACCAGTAGGGGGAGCACTTACCTAGTCAGTTCCTAGTTTTAAATACTTGTTGATTAGATCTGTGTTTAGATTCTTCTTCCTGCTTATTCTGCTTGTGCAATAGTGATTGCAGTTCATTCACTGTTGGAGTAAAGTCCTCAACAGAATTCAGCTTTGCTATGTATGGGAATGATTGATGCCCTCGGTTATGCCAACAAATGAATTTAAAGATCACTGGGTCCAAAGAAAATCCTGTGGGCGGGTGTTTCATAGGGTACTTTTGAAGCAAAAATTCCATGAGCAGATACACTGTATGCTGCATTATTATTGCTTTGCGTGTTAACTTTGTTAATTCAGCAAAGGAACAGGAGGCAAATATTATGGAGTACTGCATAACTAAGCCATCTAGTTACGTTTCTCAATGTTTGTTCCCTGCCATACCACTTCACACATCCACCTTCGGGAAGTACCACCAGAATGATCTGGCAATTATGTCATCACCAGTTACTTTCAGGTTGGGGGGCCAGACACAACATGACAAACACCAGTAAAGAGGCTTAGGATCAGCGGGAGGGCTGTTTCAAATGTGTGAAAAATGCGCACAGGAGATCTGCCCACCTTGCCTTCTACCACTGTTTTTTGTGTTCTGTCACTGGTCTTGCAGCAAGATGGCAGGGGTTCGAACTGTTCGGGGTCCCATGTGTACCACCAGACACCATCTCAAGTACCACTGGTGGTATGTGTACACCATCTCAAGTACCACTGGTGGTATGTGTTGGGAAACGCTGATCTTGGATGTATATAGTCAATGAATTTAGAATTCATAGCTAAAAGCAGCTAATGGAAATGCAAGGCTTTTGAATTAATGCAAACATTCATACGATCATATTTACGAAGTGATTCTTACCTTCTTCTTAGTGAGTTCTAGGTCAAGAAAAGTAAACTTGACTGATAATATACAAAACAACTGTTCACTATAGTATACTATATAAAATAACTGTTCACTATGGAAAAAATAAGCAGAACTTGCATTTTAGTGGTTACTGGGGTCTTATTTTTCTCTGCAGAGGTTTTGTTGGGGCAGTGCTGACAAAACAAGTTTGGGTTTTAAAAGAATTGCTGACATCTACAATTGTATTTTTTTCTCTTGTAACTTTTTGTTCATTGTACTGAGCAGTAATTTAGCAGAGAATGTGATTAACAAGTTTGAACAGTAAACTCTCTAGTATTGTGCTGCTGAATTTTATGGAAATGCTTGGCTAATTGGTGCAGTAACCTATGAGTACACAGAATCCTCATGTAGCACAAATTACTGCCAAAGATTGTTTAATTATACCTGTCAGGTCTCTAAATGTACAATATGTTTCAGTTTCTGCTGTTTTTGTTCTTACTTTCTGAATGCATTCATAAGTGATTGGAAGAGGACAATGTAAATTATCTATCACTTTTAAAAGATAAACTTGACTTACATTCTGTAGTACCAGTATTGACTTACATATTGACTTACATTCCGTAGTACCAAAAAAGTACGTAGTATTTTTGGGGGGAAGGGAGGGGAAATGAGAGAGAAATTTCAAAGAACAAGATTTGAACTTATTTAATTGTTCACATTTTTATGCTATCCTTGCTCTACAGAGCTCATAGTGGTATACGTGGTTCTTCCCTCCCTTTTTTATTCACAATAACCCTGTGAGGTAGGTGAGGCTGAATGATAGTGACCAGTCCTGAGAGGAGATTTGAACCTGGATCTCCCAGGTTTAAGTCCAACACCTGAACCACTACACCATGCTGGCTCCAGGATAGTCAAATTTAATTGCAAGAACAGTATTTTTAACCAGGAATGACCTGTCCTTTCTAAAAGCACTCCTGCTTACGTTTTTGTAAATGAAACCTTATATATATATTTTCTTACTATACTCCTTTCCTTTTACTGAAGAGGTTATACACTGATCAGTTTAATAACCCAGCTGCCTACTGCTAAATGGGCAAAAAGGTGCAGTTTTCAAATGGTGCACCTCTTAAATTAGCACAGGGAGAGTAACTGTCCCTGTTCACTCCAGTCCCCCCATGGATTCAATTATCCACGGAATTCAGTATGACAATTTCAGAGTTCTTTTCCGAGTGTGAGTTGCCAACCACAGTGGCCTGCCATTTCTACTGAAAGTATTCATGTTGGATCTATAAAACACAATATTAAGTGCCCAGGACTTTATTGGGCTATACAGCCTTCATTTGATCTTTTTCGTCATGAACATTTTATTGCAACTCATGAATTGGAAACTGGTAAAGCTCATGTATATTGGATAACAGCAATAATCACCTTTTGAACTCAATATCCCATCTACAGGAAGGAGGGAATATTTCATTTGGGTGCTTAAATGCATCAATTTTTCACATTTCTATGCCGCCCTTCCTCCAAGGAGTTCCGGGTGGTGCACATGGTTTGTGCCTTCCTTTTGTCCTCACAACAACCCTGTAAGGTAGATTAGGCTGAGAGATAGTGAGTAGTCCAGGGTGACCCAGGATTTGAACCTGGGTCTTCCAGAACTGTCCAACTCCAGAACTGCTACACCATCCTTGCTCTCTTTCACATAGTTCTACATCAGGCAACTTCTACATATGAAGAAAATATCTGTGTGTTCCTGTGTAAATATTTTTTGTTACTGTGAGAAATGGGCAATGTTTCAGGTTGCACCACCCCTGCTCCTTGTCAAGGCAACCGGACAAGACATTGTAATGTGCATTTGAACAGGGCTGTAATTCTGCTCCCATGCATGACTTTCCAATAAGCACATGGCTAGGTCAGCTCACCCCTTCCATCCCTGCAGCTGATGATGATTCCTTCTATCCATATTTATATTCTACCCTTCTTTCAAGAGAAGTTACATGCATGGGATACTCCCTCCTTTATCCCCCCCACATGTTTTTTGAAAGGGTAAGTTAGGCTGAGGCATAGCGGTTGGCAGATTGGAGAATGAGTGACTCTGAGCAGGGATGAGAAAATCCACAACAGTGGAAACTGAATCTACAACAGAACGTAAATTGGGGGAAGGAATTCCGTTTTCTTCCCCCTGACAGTGACAACATTTGTAGCTTAAAAAAATGTGGTGCAGCACAAAAGTAATCCCTGGGTTATTTATTCCTTCCTACTTGTAATAGTAAATAGTAATGCTGTGCAATGGCAGGCAGTGCATATGTCAATTTTGACAGAACATTGGTCTGAAATGCTAGCAAACGCTTCAATTTTCTGTAACTTGCTGACCTTGCACTTCTGAAAATGTAACTCTTAGCTTCACAGATGAATGGTTCCCAGTCTTAATGTATATGTGCCACTATCTTCCCCAAGCTTAGATGAATAGCTTAAAATGGTGAAAGAGGCTGATGAAGTGTAAGTGTGTGTGTGTGTGTGTGTGTGTGTGTGTGTGTGTGTGTGTGTGTGTGTCTGGGTGGGAGATACCTAGTCTTGTAATTTGGTGTACTGTGTTAGGGGATGAAACCCACCTAATTAAGAAATTTATATCCCATGCTTCCTTTGCCAAGTTAAATGCTTGAGGTGGCTTACAAGCTTCCTAAAAATAGCTATGGAGTTTACAATTTTTAAAGAAGTAATCAGTAGTATTTTTTTCTAGTATTGGAGCTATGGGAAGTACTTTGCTCAAACTGAACCCAAATGCAATTTTTGTCCTCTCCCATGATATTCTTTGGGCTGGTTCAGAAGATACTGTGTCTATTTTCTCCTCTTAGCACATTTTGATGTTCTATAATTGATACTTCCTGCAAGAATTGCCACTGTGAATGTATATGTAGTACCCACTTTCTGCCACATTGGGGCTTGAGTTTAACTTTATGGGACAGCAGCTAAGATGTACCATCCCACGATGAGATTAAGATAAAAAGTCCCTGTGCACCAGAAATGGGTGAGACACTAACACATGAAAAGAAACCAGTGTTTGTAAGTAGCTCTTTGGCAAATCACTCTTAGCCACAGTTCTTCTATCTGTAAATGTGAATAATGACCTGAAGAACTGAAGCTAGATCTGAAAGATTGATATCTTGTACAGTGATGGTGCTATAGGTAAATAATAAAAATATATAGACAGATTATCCTTCTTCCTCATCTCCAAAGAGGCTTCCACTTGAATTTTGCCAAAAGTGCAATGCTTTGTGACTGGTAGTTCATATAAAGAGCTTTACATATCATGATGCCAAAGCACGAGCAAAATAGAGAGTTGTATCCAAGCAGGCCAACGTTATCCATGGGGGTTCCGTTCCAGGAACCCCCATGAATAAGGAAAACCATGGATGTTGGAATCCCCGGTTTTCGGGCCCACTCCCACCCTCTGAATCAGAGCTAGGCTCAGGTCAGGTCCGGAGGCACTTCTGAGCCCTGCAGAGGCCTTCTACAGCCTCTGGAGCTCAGAATGACCATTGGAACAAAAAAAAGCTACTTCTGGTTTTGCTGAAAAACCGGAAGTGGTGTTTATATGCCTTTAAAGGCATTCTGAGGCCTGGGGATGCCCAAGCCTCACCTGGTGTCAAAATGCCTTTTAAAGACATATAAACATCACTTCTGGGTTTTTGGCAAAACCAGATGTGTTTTTTTGTTCTAACTCACATTCTGAGTCCATGGGCGAACATCGGCGGCCTCTGTGGAGTTCAGAACATCTTCCAGTGTTCTGGAATTTGGCTTGGCAAAGGAATTCCTTTGGAAGTGATTTTATCTTTGTGCATGGATTCAGAGGAGCGTGTGTGATATGGATCAGAGATTAATCTGTCAGAAAAAGATGGTTTTGTATAGGAAACCCTAGTATAACGAGGAGGTGTACCATGTAGTCTTGGTACTCTGTGAACCTGATCTAACTTGATTTTGTTTTTCTTAATATACTGACCTCTTTCTCAACATCTCATACTTTTGAAATGGAAGGAGTTTCAAAACCATTTTGTGATAATTACCCATGAACTAAAGGGCTCTTTGGATCTTGGCCTTTAATGCCATCATTCTTTTATTAGAGCATTGCATTCAAGTTCCATCATGTGATTACAGGTCCCTAGTTTCATTTGACAAATGTTTGCTGACTATGCTGAATAGTTTCTAATTACCACCTCTCCCCATTTCATTTACCTTAGCATAAAATATTTGCATTAAAACTAATTTTGTTTTCCCTAACTCAGGCTTGCAAGAATTTGTCTCTGACCAAGATAAGCCCCCTCACATATAGAATTTTGTGTATACTGGGAATGTGATTTTCAAATCAGTATTATTAATTTAACAATAGTATGCTCATTCAACTAGTGGGTGGTTCTCTTATCTAGCCCAGTGTGTTTTTCCAAGCACAGGTTGTGGGTTGCAAGATGCTTTTCACTGAGTCACAAGGTCAGCAATAACCTTTTTTTTAAGTGTGTGTGTGTGTATTTCTAAAGTACACCAGGAAGGTTCACCAATCACACTGAAGCAAATTTTAAATTGATTGTATTTGTATGTTTTATTGATTGATTAATTATAAAGTATATCTTGACTAACAAGTCAAAAACTTTAAATTAACTTACTGGTTAAGTTGTTCTATATTACATGTAACATATTTTCAGACTAAGTACAGGGATAGGGAATGTGATATTATTGCATTGGGTCATGAGATTTTTTTTGAAGAACATTGCTCTAGGCTGCTACCCTTGATCTTTAAGAATAATGCCTTAATTGTTACAATTACCTAGGTTTAGTAGGAGTGCCTGGCCACTAATCAGGTTATCAGATAAGTAGACTTTTCTTATTGTGAGTTTTAAACCAATGTGCAGTCTTGAAAGTAACAAATGTTACTCAAAGTGTTCTCAAGGTGGGGCTTCCTTTTTTGTTTGTCTGCATGGCTGTTCTTGTTTTTGAGTTCAACTACCGTAGTTTCTTGTATACTTGCTACTCAAAAGCACTTCCATTGCTTATTAATAAAGAATATCTCTACCTGTCCAGAGATTTTCTTGTATATAGAATTTGGTTTGCAAACTGTTGTACAGGACTTCCCTTGTGCACCTTCAACAGCCTTGTATAGGATTATACAACATTATAAGTCATATATTCCTTTTAATAGTAGCCATACCGGTGAGGAACTGAGGCAGAAAGAGTAAGGTCACCAAGATATCATGGTGTAATGAGAATTTAAACTCCAGATTCTTGCATTTATTTTGATTTCTGAAATGTTAAAAATATAGGAGGCAGCCATTTTTGCCCTTTTTGGGGGGGGCGGGGGGAGGGGGGAAATGACAGTATTGAGACCAATTAAATATCAAAGTACAGTACTAAGCAAGTTTTTGAGTTTCTCACAACTCTTTTCAGATTGTATTTTAAACAAAAAGGAGGGGGGATGATAGGTAACCACACCAAATCTCTGATTAAGAAACTGAGCTGCAAATTGGCACTTCCCTGGTTTGAATCTCACCTCTGCCACAACATTGCTAGGTGGCCTTGGTCAAGCCACTTCCTCTCAGACTTGGTCTTTTCCATCTGCAATATAGGAATAATATTTACAGGGCTGTTATAAGGACAACCTCAGCAATATTCTAATGATAAAATATTTATGCAGATTCAACTCCTTTTGCTCCTGTATTCCTTACCTTTCCCTTCCCAATTTACCCTCAGTGTCTAGATCAGTGGTTTCAAATGCAAGGCCTGGGGGAGCCAGATGTAACCTTCGAAAGCTCCATCCAGCCCTTGAGATCTCTCACCACCACCATTAGCTGCTCACAGCTGCTGAGCTGTGCTATCACTGCTGAAACAGCAGGTGTGTTATGGTAACAGGGCCTTCCTATATTTTGAAAATATGATCGAGATTTGCATATTTTCTGTCACTTACAGCTGATATATTACTATGTGAGAAAAAAGTGCTTATTTCTGATCACGACCTACTTAATGATGCCACTTCCTGCTTTATGGCATCACTTCTGGCTCTCAGCAGATATCATAAAGTTGACACCCCTACTCTAGATTTTAGGTTCCCTGGAGCCATGGACTAAAGTCCGTGTGTGTGTGTGTGTGTGTGTGTGTGTGTGTGTGTGTGTGTGTGTTTACATATAGAATAATGGTATTGTTATTCTTACAAACGCTAGTTTGTTCTTTTCCTTATTTTAATTCAATTCCATTTTTCCATTTATAAATTAAGGGTAAAAGCCTGGAATACTTAATTCAGAAAAGCTAAAAATAACCATCCATTATTCATAGGGGAGGGCAGGATTTTTTTTTCCTCTTTCCACCTCCCCCTTCTTACTGTACCAGCTGATATTTGAGTAAGTGGCCATCGATCTTTGTAATGTCTAGTTCTCATTTTTCAAAAACGAAAGGGCTGTGGCTTTAAGTAATCACTGGCTGCTTGTGCCAAGTGCAGAAGCTGCAGTGTCTGCTTCTGTTGGGGGAGAGATCAGTAGAAGTAGTACGGTAACTGCAAAGCATGATGAAGTCGGGCTCAGGCGGCTGCGTCCAATGGAGTGCTACCTAGTAGTGAGTTAATTGTGGCCAGACCAGTTTGGTTTGTGGTAGTGCCTGCCACCTGTACACTCTTTGCCGTGTGCATGCAGGGGGCAAAGAAGAAGCTGCTGGGAACAGAAACCGGACGATGGGCTGCTCTAGCAGCAAAATGTGCCTGTATTCTCAGTGTGCTACAAAAAAGGTAATTAGTATTTTCTTCTGTAGTGCTCTCCTGGAATAACGTCAAGGAGTTTTAAGCTGTGGTTTTGCTGCAGGCAAGGTTGGTTCCAGCAGCAAGCCTCTGGATCTTGTGATCTCTGCAATGTTATGCTATCCACAGCAGTGGCTGCATCTACTTGCCCATATCCTAGGTTTATGTTGGGTGCTGCTTGATTCTGGTTTAATTAAGCTCCTTACTAGGGCTGTCTTGAAATCTGTTAAATGCTAGTAGGTAAATGGGAGGGGAAGGAAAGCCTTAAATGTCTTCTCTTATGAAGTTTACATTGAGTGCTGGATTTTTGCCAACAAAAAGTGTGTTGAACTTTTAAAGATAATTGTGAATTGTGTCTTTGAAAAACCGACATGCCGAGCAGCTTGCACCTTTTGGTGCCTTTTAATTTTGCAATGGGGCCTTATCAGTCTGTAGGAGCATTCAGTGTCTAAGCTCATGTTTGCCTTTGTCACAAAGTACATCACACGTATTATTTACCTGCACATAATTCCTGAGCGTTTGGGACAAAAGGCAGGCACCTTGAATCCTAGAATGTGGATTGTGTGCATGTTATATGCTGTTAGTTAATCCTGAAGAAAGCTCTGCATTTTAATCTGCAGACTTATTTTAGTTATGTTGACTTGTATCCTTAAAATAATTTAAAAAGTATTTCATGTGTTTTTACTTGACCAGTGGCAAGGTTCTTAATTAAACAGACTTCCTTAACTGAGGCCATCAGCATTTTTCTGATGTTACAAAACAGTTATCCTGGATGATTCATACATTGGCCTCTCTTTCCTGTCCTTCTACAGAGAATGTAAGTTAATTATTGGAAAGTGTCCTGTGTTCTGCTCAGAGTGTTCATTAACACTGGATATATTTTTTTTCTGCAGAGAGACCAGACACTTAAGCAACATAAAGAATTATCGCTAGAACTTCTCAACCTTCGTGGAGAGTTGGGTAAGAGCATGCTAATATTTTATTATCCTTCATTTTTGGAAGAAAAATGGCATTAAGACATAGGTCATAGTATTGAACCAGCAAAATCTAATCCCCAGATTCCATTCTGTTCAAACGTTTATGCTCTGCATTTCTCTGGAGTCTTAACTGCCTGACCCTGGGTTCGCTGAATTCCTGGCACCAGCTTTGACTAAGTCTACCAGAGCCTTCTCTGGAAACAAGTAGCTGATGGACAAAACGTTCACTTTGGGAGGGGGGAGAAATGCAGGGGGAGGGTCTATCTTCTTGTATGCATTAGTTCCTATTTGTTTAATTGGTTTTACAGATATTTTATTTCATATTTTGCCAGTAAGTGAAACCAACTGTAAAATGTACTATATTTTATTCATTGTAGTGTGTCATGCTGGGCTTGTTGGATGCAAGAGTCAGATGAACAGAAAAAAATGTCATTTACAGTAAACAGATTTAAATGCTTCAAGGCAGCAAAACAGATCACCGTCATACAGAAAATGGCCTTAAACAGGGCATGATTAACACTTGCCAAGTTCCCAAACAAAGGTTTGCTTTTTAATAAGAGCTTCACAGAATACTTAACCTTTACCCATTCTAGTACAGCAGTTAAAAGAATGAGTTCTGTTCCAGTTTATCGCTTGCTTCTGCCCACAGCTTTCCAGGTTCCACCCTTAGTGGCTGACTCTTACCCTCAGCTGCAGTTGCAACATGGGGATAACATTGGCCTGCCTTACAGATTGTTGCAAGAATCAGTGATATAATTCATGCAAAGCACTTAAGGAAGTGATATATAAATAAGAAGTATGGTCAAATCTTGGCCTGTGAAATGTGATTGAAGTGTAGCTTCATTTTTCATGTCAGAAGCACTAAAACAGCCTTTAACCTAATTAATTCTCATGTCTGTCAGATTTTGGAAGCAAGGCAATGTAGAAGTTTCAAAAGAGACCTTTAGGGTATGATGCGCTGTAGCTGGAAAGGCCTGCTTAGCTTTCAAACATGGCTGCGATCACAGGTGGCCTTCTTACATCTCAGGAGGAAGGGAGGCATAGCACAAACACAAGAACAGGAAGAAAAGGTGCACAGATTATTTTAGAGGTGCACAGGTTATCTATCTATTATGATAAACCTATGTTGATGGACATCTTCATTGGAGCAGTGTAGAAGGAAGGTACTCTTGCTCCACAAGCCTGGTTGCATCTATTTTGTAACAAGAACAAAATACAAGATTTGTGCATTGTGGAATGTTTTTTTGCTTTGTTCTGTAGGTACATGCAGATCAGCAGGCATCAAACCCGAGATCCAGCATCCTGGAAAAGCCAGCCCTACACCACACGGCTTTTACCTTTTATCTTTAGAGCTGATCTTCTCAGAAAATTGCACTGGGCAGCTGCTTCCATAGCCGGTTGCCCCAGCAAGCTTTGTGCTCCATTTTCCTGGTGGAAGCAACTGCACAGAGCAACTTTCTGAGAAGATTGGCTTGAAAGATAAGAAAATTCAGCACAGAACAGTAAGCGCCATGTGGTGCGGGGGCGGCCTTTTCTTTACATAGTGGTCTGCGGCAGGGGCAGAGGAAGGGTAGCCATGGGTGGCGGGGGCCATGGGCACTGGCGGCGGTGGGGCGCCATTGAGTGGACTAACCTGTGTGGTTTTGGCCTACCCGCCCTCCCTTGCGTACGTCTCGCTCCAAAATGGAGCTATTCCGGGTGCAGGGAGGCTTGGCTGGGCGATGCACGGGGGCAGGGCGACGTGCTGGGGGCACGGTTTCGTCACCCTGCCATGGGCGCACTCAGGGCTCCGTTTGTGTCTGGTCTGCGGTTTGGAGACTGCTTGATCTAGCCCTATCGTTGACTCTTAGAAATCTCAGGCCTTGCAATGATGATTGTATCTATTGGAAGCTTGCAATAAGTTAGGTAAAGGGCTGTTTCTAGTTCGGAACTCAAAATGCCTTTTACTGGCTTCTGTGTAAATCATGTGTGTGAATCTGATTTCCTAAAGGGATTCTTTCCAAATGTGGCTGGATTGTCTTGCTATTATACACCAGGGAGGATGAAATTTGGTGTCTGAAGGCCCTCTAATATTTAACACAAATGACTTTGCTGTCTTGTGTGAGATGGCAGTATGTACAAATGGCATTTGATCATCTCAGCCTTGGTGGTCTTACTCCCCCTGCTCCAGCAAAACAATAGCAATAAACTCTCAGCTGCATTGAGCTATGCGGAGAACTGCAACAGTGTAGTGCAGCTGTCTCCAAACTTGGAACTTCTGTGTGCTGAAAAACCTGTCCATGGCATGAACAGAGTTGACAGTTCTGTGAGGCAGCCTGAAACCTTCCTCTCCAACCTCCCCTAAACTTTGCCAGCTGTATCTCTCTGGAAAACTGAATGCAGAGTCCGCTGGGGTGATGAAATGCAGAAGTGGCTGGCAGGTGCAAAGTTTGGAGGAGATAGAAGAGGAAGGTATCGAAACAGTAAGCTTGGTTCCCTTAGGGGAGGGGTTTTCAGGCGCACCAGATCCAGTCCACTAGCTGGGGTTTTGTGCCTGCTGGTGAAATGGATAAGAAACTGAGCAAGTCTTCCTTTGCAAC
This sequence comes from Lerista edwardsae, assembly GCA_029204185.1. Taxonomy (NCBI): domain Eukaryota; kingdom Metazoa; phylum Chordata; class Lepidosauria; order Squamata; family Scincidae; genus Lerista; species Lerista edwardsae. The sequence goes on along the minus strand of JAJKFI010000003.1, from coordinate 12,219,303 downwards.
TCAGTTCTCCCTCTGCCATGTACTGGACTGAGGGCACAATCCTAATCTGGAGTTAGGCCGGCACAGTTAGGCCAGCCAAGTTTGGCTGGCACAAGGGACACCATAAAGCGCATTTGGACCACTCTCGGAGTCAGGGAGGATGTCACACATCTGTGTTCTGGCCTCTATGACTCAGAGTGGTCCAAACATACCTTTACGGTGTCCCTTGTGCCAGTCAAACTTGGCTGGCCTAACTGTGCTGGCCTAACTCCAGGTTAGGATTCCACCCTTAGGCAAGCCACTCCTCAGTTTCCCAACTGCAACATGGGGAAATAAGACACTTACCATATATACTCATGTATAAGTGAATCTTGTTGATAAACTGAGGGCAAGCCTGGAGCCAAAAATCCAGACATTTCCTATAACCTGAAGACAAGTTGAGCTTGGGGGAGGTTATTGGTTCAGCAGGGCCACACCACTGTAAGTTCCATTCCATGCAGGTTTATTTCCTCCCTACAACTTATCCAGTCTGGTGTAGCTGCAACCAAACTTGATGCTGCTTTAAGCTTATAGAATTATTTCGTCCCCGCAATCTAAGCAGGCTAATGTAGTTGCAAACATACTCTGTGCAGCAAAGGAAATGGAAGTGTATTTGTGTAATCTGTCCCCCCCCCCCCTCTCTCTCTCTCTCTCTCTCCTTTTTTTCTTTATTCTCTGAGTTCCTCTAAGAGCAAGCTCATTACTAGATTTACCATATGCACTTGTGTATGTTGATCCAGGTTTTTAGAATCAATTTTAAGACCTAAATTTCTTGGTGTATATACATAAGTATATGCATTACCATACAGGGTTGTTGTAAAGTGGACATCAAGACTAATACTTGTGAAGCATGTTGCACTCTCAAAAACCACTTCACCAATATGTGATGGTGCTGTAGAGATGGCAAAAAAAAAAAAAAAGAGAGAGAGATGGGAAAACTCCTTTTTCACTTTTAGGGGACTGATGTGAAGAGATTTTTGAGTGCACAGGGAACAACAGGAAATAATACTGTGGGGGGGGGGCGTAGGAGCCTAATTTGTGTTGCACACTCTGACATCCATGAGGTTGAAAAGAAGAGGAGCAACTATGGACTGTATACGTTCAAAAACATCCTTCTTACAATATTATGGCCTTAGAGCAGTGGTTCTCAAACTCTTGGAGAGTTTGAGCCACTGTAAGTACTTGCAGGGGCAGGGCGAAGGTAGTGACATGTTCCCTAGGATCACGTCACTGCCTGGGCCAACAGGGGGTGTGATTGCCTTACCTATCACCTTGCTGGGCTCCTGGAGCTGCAGGGAGTCCTGCAGAAGGCTCTGCAGGGCTACCCCAAAATTGTAATGAAGAGAAAAAGCGATTGCGACCCACTTTCAGGTTCACTACAATGTTGGGAAAGCCCTGCAGAGGCTTCTGCAGGGCTTCCCGCAGCTCCCAGAGACCAGCAAGGCTACAGGTAAGGCAATCGCAGCCCCTGTCACCCAAGGCAGCAATCCTGGGGGTTGTGTTGCTGCCTTTCACCTGCCCCCCTTAAAGAAAAAAGTGTAGAGGCTTTCAGGCTGGGGCATCATGATGCCCCAGTTTGAAAGCCTTTCTTAGAAGAAATTGAGTGCTCTCTGTTTGCGCACACACAGTACAAGTGCAAAGCAGATTAATGTAGGCTGCTTTGAAGTCAGTAGTTCTAATTGTCTTGTTATCGGGGGGGGGGGAATGGCAGGTTACAAATATTTAAAAGAAATCAGTGGCCTCTCATGTTTTGGTTCAGATGTGTCTATGAAGCAGAAGCAACTTGCAGTTTTTATTCCTATATTTTCAGTAATATTTGAGATGGGACTTCTCATGATGTCACCCATGGGTGTAAAGTATGAATTGCTGAAGTCACTTGTGAATCAGGCAGCCCAATCCTCACCTGCACAGGAGCAGGCAGGCCAGCTAGCCTGCACTGCTTCCTACGCAGGGTAGGAGGCAGCTGGAGCTCACTGTGGGGCAAAGGGACACTTGTATAGCAGGCGGTATACAATAGCAGGCACAAGTCCAAGCGGCCCTGATCAGGACTGTATGGGCTGGGATCTGGCCAAATGGCCAGATGCAGACTCTGCTTCCTGCTTTGGGCCTGCCTGCCCATGGGGCCGCCGTCTCCCCATCCTGTTCCTTACAAGGAGTCCCCAGAGGCAGATCTAAGGGAGGGCAAAGCTCTAAGTTTTGCAAGAAGCCTTACCTTGCAGTGGAAATCACTCCTCTCCTGCACCGTTTTAGCCAGTCCTCACAGGGAAAAGCAACATCTTGGTGTTGCTTACTGGCTACAGCAGCAGGGAGAGGAGGGATTTACATGACAGGGTAAGGCTTCTTGCAACACTTAGAGCTTTGCCCTCCCTGTAGATCCGCCTCTGGGAGTCCCCACTGCTAGCCTGCAGCTGACACTGCTGCATCAGCCCAGCACCTCTTGCACTGACACAGATGAGCCTTATGGCATGTTGGTGACAGCCCTGGGCCGAAGCAAGCAGCAGGTTTCAGACTAAGGGCAGGACAGGATCGCACCCTAACTTAAGGCATTGTACTTTAAATGCATTTAAAGTAAATATAAATACTCTCTTTAGTGATCCCCACATCTTGCTACATCATACTTGGCTCTTATATGTACGGTCTCCTGGTTGGTTGTAAATGGTCACCAGTGGTACGTCATTCTGTTCTTCTGTACTCTTCAAGAACTTAATTTTTGGAACTCCTAGTTCAGTTTAGGGGGGATCTGAAAGAGTACTGGACAAAACAGAATTGCAGGTTTATGTGTGTCCCTGCAGTCAAGGACTTACTTGCAGTGGATGTTTTAATGAGCGTAGTAGATATTTTTTACAATATATCCTGGAATACCAGGACTGTGTATAACAGTGTTTCCTTTAAGGTGTTTGGCAGTGCAGCCACACACATCCTAGCTGAGCTCGATGCAGCGCAGGGCTCAGCAACCTGCTCAACAACGTAACATCATTGCCGAACATTTGGAGGCTCCATTGCAGTGCCATGCACCTGCCAAAGCCGTGGTGGAATTCAGCCAGTTCTCACCAGTTCTGCAGAACCTGTTGCTAATTGTTATTGACATACAAAAAGTAGTGCTGTAGTAAGAAGCAGTACAAAGAAAGGAGGACATAGAACCGGTTGTTAATTTATTTGAATCCCACCACTGTGCCAAAGGGTGAAAATACTGTGCACTGGTGAAAATACTGGCAGTCCAGCATTTAATGCCGGCATTTTCAGCAAGGAGACAGTTGATCTCGGACAAGCCCAAGTTTGGGAGGCAGATTGAGAGCCTCCTTCCCCATAGCATGGAATGCAATCCTATCCTGTACACACTTTCCTGAGAGCAAATGCCACGGAGCACATTGGGACTTCTGAGTGAGTAAATGAGTGTTGCAACTGAACATTGAAAAACCATGCATGGAAGACTCCAGCCTAATAAATTAAGAAGTGAAGTAGTTGGAAAGAGGTACTTGGATTTTCCTTGGCAAAAAGCTCACAAATGTCTCACGGATAAGGAAACCCACAAGATTTGCATCCAAATGTGCAGTTACTCTGTGGGAAATACTAATTTCCATGTGGAATTTTTGCACGTTGGATGTGGGCCTTAGATTGCATAGGTCTCATTTTATTTTTAAATTTACTATACTACTACAAGAAAAGTTGCTATTTGGTATCAAATACACACAAGTTGAAATGTTCTGTAAAACAAAGGACAAGGACTTCTCCCAAATTCAGCTATATTGACCAATTGTAAAGTGTACCAGTTTTCGAGTGCTTTTTCTTTTATTATGCTCTAGCATGAACAGAAAGAGAACTCTTGGCAAGGCTATGCATGTAAGATACTTTAAGCATCATGGAATAAAGTAGGTCTCAGTTGGAATAATGTTGGGGTGGGAATGGGGGATCTGTTCTCCCCCCAAATGGAGGTTCCCAGGAACAGGAGAGTAATTTGGCCTTTGTTATCCATACTGTGTTGATGGGCACACCCCTTTTGCATTCTTCTGTATTACGCAGTGCTGTTCACTCCTATGGGAAAAAGTTAAGACCTTGCAATTGAAGGTCCTATTTCAGGAGATGCAGAACCTGTTGCCGTCCTTGGCCAGTGGCCCAGATAACTTAATTACAGATTTGGGTGGGGGGAGGGCACAGTGCCTATCTGTGTGCATTGCATCCTCCAGCATCCCTGCAATAATTATCCACCTACCTCAGGCCTAATGATCCGCACTTTCCTAGTTTGATTTAAATGCCACCTGTGTGCTTTTGGATAAATATGGCAACACTTTCATTAGCTATTTCAGTTCAGTCTCTAGTTGCACCTGCTATGAAACAAGCAATGCAAGGGATTGACTAGTTTTGATTTTATACATGTGCCTGCTGAGATCACAATTCCGATAGTGAAATCTTCTGTACATGTAAAGGTAAAGGTAAAGATTTCCCCACGACCGAATGGTCTAGTCGTGACCGACTGTAGGGGGCGGTGCTCATCTCCGTTAAAAAGCCTGTAGAGCCAGCGTTTTGTCCGAGGACAAGCTTCCATGGTCATGTGGCCGGCATGACTCTAGGAACGCTGTTACCTTCCCACCGCAGTGGTCCTTATTTATCTACTTGCATTTAGGTGCTTTTGAACTGCTAGGTTGGCAGGAGCTGGGACAAGCAACGGGAGCTCACTCCTTCATGCAGTCTTGAACTCCCAATCTTGCGATCGGAAAGCCCAGCAACAGCGGATTAACTCGCTGCGCCACCACGTCTGTACATGTAGCAATCCTTTTTAGTCTTTTAGCCTGTGTACTTTAGTTTCTTTAGCCTACGAATGTGCGAAGAAGTTGTGAGCCAGTTCCAAAGTACTCTTTTGTCACTCTGAAAGGTATTTAATGAATATAGATTTGGCTTGTCCTGCCCTTAAAATGAAGGTCTTAGGCACCATTTAAGATTAAATCCAGAGTAACCTCTCCTGTGGCCAGTTTAGTGACCAACTGTCTAAGGCACTGTCACTATCTTAGAATGCCAGATACAGGGAGTGGCAACAAGATGCAAGTATCTTGTTGTCTTGTGTGCTGCCTGAGACATCTGGTGGATCACTGTGAGATACAGGAAGCTGGACTAGATGGGCCTTTGCCCTGATCCAATGTGGCTCTTCTTATATTTGGGGTATCTAGAAATTATCCAATTAGGGCATGTCCTTCAGTGCTACTAAAAAACAACAAAAGATGTATTTCTTGAACTAGAAAAATCTAGAAAAATCTGTTGCCATTTAAATGCATGTGGATATGGAACTCAAATTTGAATCAGTTTTTCTCCTAGGCAAGAACCATTGCAGTCTTCAGTATTACTAAAGTGTGTGTGAATCATTTCTTTGTAACTGTATTTGTTGATTTCCAGGCACTGCTACAGCTGCCTATGAGAAATTGGAGAAAGACCGGAATGATCTTCAAGCGGCTTATGAAGGATTTGTGCAGAAGTTAAACCAGCAGCACCAAAGTGATTTAACTGAATTGGAAGAGAGGCTGAAACAGTTCTATACTGCCGAATGTGAAAAACTACAGAGTATCTGCATTGAAGAAGCTGAAAAGTATAAAGCACAGCTCCAAGAGCAGGTGAGACTAGAGTCAAGGTGAGAGTTCTGTGTTGAACCTCTTGAGCACAATTGCTGTTGCACACTCTAGTGAGGCATAATTATGTTTGAGGCAACCTCTTGTCTTAAATTCTTTCACTTCACAGAGCACTTCCAATTTTCTGGTCCCTTCTATATTTTTCAACAGTGGGAAAAGTCTGCCAGAAGTGTTGATCTTTTTAATTCAGGTGTACTTGCAGCCATACCTCTGGCTTGACTTAGTCAAATTGCGGGTGACTGATTTGTATAAGAATAGGCATCTGGTTTGACAGTGTTGGATCTCAGTTATGTTCAATTTAATATGTTTAAAGTTTTGAAATTCCTAATGTCTATCAATTTAGTATTTGCCTTTTATGACTAATAGCTACATATTAAACATCTTGGGTAGTATCCATAAAGAAAAGCACATTAATTTCCTGGTGACTTTGTGTTTTGGCACTGACGTCAGTGCAATGCAAATTTTATATATTTGCAATGATGCTCTTTATAGCTATGCTTTGACATGACGCTTTAGATGTGGGCAGCTCCATAGGGTATGTGGATTCTTGTCCTTTTGCTACAATTTATTATTACTTACATACCACTTTTTCAACGGTTCAGAAAGCGGTTTACATAGTATAATAAAATAAATCCCTGTCCCCAAAAGGTTCATGATCTTAAAAAAAACAAAAAAAAACAATACAGAAGAGACACCAGCAACCACCACTGGGAAAAGCACAATGCTGAGGTGAAAAGGGATGCTCTCCCCTTGCTAAATATAAGAGGGTGGCACTTTGAAAGGTGCATCTGCCAGTTAGCAGGGGTAAAACACTCATGTTTCACAAATATAAATACATTTACAACACTTACATTTTCCAGCATTGCAGTGAATGGCCAAGTCAGTGCTTAGCAGGGGCTCTGTGGTGTTCAGTGAAACAAATTACTTCGCCCCTGCTGTAATGTGTTTAGCACAAAATATCGCTGAGATCTGTGTCTGCTTCTCCACCCGCTTTGTCACAGTTTTTGAGGGAGCCGAACTGGGGGCATTAATAGTCAGCTATACACAGCTTGTTTCAGTATTTGTTTGCTTTCCTGTTGAATTTTCACACACATGAATTAATGTTCATGCACATTGGGAAAGAGAAGTGTATTATTTCACACAAATGTAATGTAAAACTGTCAAAATGTTATCATTCATTAGGTTGACAACTTGAATATTACACATGAAAATTTTAAGCTAGAACTTGAAACCAGTCATACAGAAAAGATAGATGAGCTGAAGAAGGAATTTGAATCGTCCTTTTCAGGTACCTTGTATAGCTTATTTGCCTTGATGGTACTAAGTGCTTTGAATTACTATTTTTAGAATTCAGGTATAGGAAATATTTGTTTGTTACAACATTTAATATAAGTGGAAATGTGTTGCTGGCTGTCTTATTAAATTAGGAAACTTTTCTCCTGCTAAAAATCACGATGATCTCATTGGCAGTTTGCTTAAGATCATACAAATCTAGTGACTGTATTCACACACTGTACAGAATGTGAGGTGAGCACACTTTTTGTATAAGGTTGAATGACTATAAATACTTTTCAGACATCAAGAATGCCAATGAATTGGAGAAAAAACTACTTGGAGAATCTTTCCAACAGAAACAAGAAGAACTTGAGGTTTGGGATTTCTCTTGAATTGAAATAGGGCAGCAGTAAGATAAGTCACTCTAGTTGCAGGCCGCCATAATTTTACCATCAACATGTATTCTTAACGTATACTGCTTCATTCTGGAGCCACACCCTAACTCTGTCCTTCAGCTTGGTTTAAGAAACTATATAGATGTCCTTCTTCTGCTTATACAATAGACTATGATGTGAAAAATAGGAAATGTGGTTCTTCTTGCTTTGTATTCCTTGCTCCAACCAACTGTACGTTGAAACAGCTCTACTCCAGAGCAGTGGTTCTCAAATCGTTTAGTGCCGGGATCCACTTTTTTAGAAAGACTGTCTGGGATCCACCAGCCCTCCCCCTTTCCAGCATTCCATCTTCCCATATTTTCACTATGGCTGCCTAGGCGCCTTACGACCCATCTGAAATTGGCTCATGAACCGCTGGTGGGTCCCGGCCCACAGTATGGGAACCACTGCCCTAGAGCAGGGGTCTCCAAACCCTGGTTTGGGGGCCAGATGCAGCCCTTGGAGAGCCTTTATCTGTCCTGTGGCAAACTTCTGGTCCCCTATTATATGAGCCTATCGCTCCCCTACCTTGCTGGCATGGGCTATTAAGTCCATTAAAGTGTGTGCTATATTTCTGTGATGTGCGTCGGTGCTTGGAACTTTGAATCCTGGAACTTCGAATATTCATTCATCTTAAGTTCCATCTCTAATGTATTCATTTAAATGTATTTATTTTTCCGGCCCTCAGCACAGTGAAAGATATTTGATGTGGCCCTCCAGCTAACACGTTTGGAGACCCCTGCTCTAAAGCTCTGGACGCTGACCCTACTACCCACTGCTACTATTAAGGATTTCTACAATCCTTAATTGTCATTGGGTTCCACTTTGGATTCCCATTAGACAATCTGGGAAATCATAACTACTGTACATTCTATTCTTAGTCCCTATATTTCAGTTAGTGCATGACTTGGCTCCATTTTTTTTTCCCCAGCAGTATAATGCTCATCTCTTGGCCTTTGTCAACAGCTTTAAGACCAATATCAAAAATGCAGCAAGAGTTTATATGGTCCTATTGGCCCAAACCAAAAGGAGAAGGGGGCGGCAGAGGATGAGATGGTTAGATAGTGTCACCGAAGCAATGAACATGAAATTGGGCGAACTCAGGAAGCTAGTGGAGGACAGGGAGGCCTGGCGTGCTATGGTCCATGGGGTCGTGAAGAGTCGGACACGACTTAGCAACTGAACAACAACATTGGCCCAAACAGATAAGTTTTTCTGAATGGCTGTTTTTATATTTCAGAAAAAAATTGCTGAATTGCAGAGTGAAAATGAATCCTTAAATGAAAAGTTAAGGCTGGAAGAGCAAAAACGAATAGCCAAAGAAAAAGCAAATCAGGTAAGTACTGAATATATGCTATTGGGACCATCTTGGCATAAATGTAGAGCTCTTTAATTGGTATTAGATACCTTCTGAAATGTTTCTGCCTAACTTGACATCACACCAGTGTGGCTGTCCCCACTCCATTCCACAGTGCTGCAAACCTTCTGTAAGACATGTTTGTGCCCACTCAAGAGCTGGCTGGGCTGGCACAGAGGCCCCTATCGGCTTGGCTGTGCCAAACCCCAACCTTACGCTGGCCGGCAAAGGTTTGTTTGTGCCAGGCAGTGTGGGGGCTGGGAGAGGATGGCGGGAGAGCAATTTGGAGATAGGGAGCGCGTGCTTTGGGTGAGGGAGGGCAGAATGGGGGAGGATTGAGCTCAAGAGAGGGTGGGGTCACATAGAGGCCTCCTCTGCCATATCCAATCCCCATTCCTGGCCTGGGCAGCTCTACACAGGATTTGCACCAGCTATAGAACTGCTGCAGATCTGAGAAGCCCCATGGGGATGGCTGGGACTTTACTTGGAGTCAGGAGAAATATATTCCCTTGCCCCAAGGAGACCTCCAGCTGCTTCCTAAGCTTCATTGGATATAGCGTGGGCCATGCAGTCTGGCTGTGCCATTATCGGGCTGCCTGTTCTCTGTCTTAACACGAACATTTTATGTAGTGTTGAGGTGTCGGCTGTCTGTGTCTGCAAGTGTTTCCAAGCTTTACATTACACTCAGAGCTGTCCTTTGATCTGTTTCATTGTTTATATTGGTCTTTTGAGCATGTTGTTCACTCCCAACCCTTTCTGAAGTTGCTAAACTGGTGTGTTTTTAAACCTGTGGGGATTTTCCCCCTGAAGTTTGAATCTGCTTTTAAAAAAAAAAATCAATTCAATGCTATCTGTCTTGTGTCATTATTTGGAGGGGGCTGTTTTATGCTCCTCTTCACAAGCACCATTTCCGTCACTCTCCCCTTGCTATAGTGATTGTCTCCTGAGCTTTTCAGCATGGGAGAAACAAGGGAGGGCAAAATCAGACAATATTATAGCCAGACACCCCACTAAGTTCCCCCTCCCCTTTGTGAGGGTTCCATAATGATAGAAAATTCCATGATTTTTGGCTTAAAAGCTACCCTCGACTTGTACTTTAGTATCTGCAGTGCATATGTTATATTAATATGCAGCTCAAAATAGGAATTACCAGTTAAGGGTATTATGGTTTGTGACTGAAGAAATTAATACATTGCTACCATAGTTCGGTCGTGCCTTAGAAGGGCTTAGCAGCCTGTTACCTTAAAATCACGAGCCACAAATTGAAAGTTGACTCTTGGGACTATCACCATTTTATGTTTATTTTTTTTAAGAGGAGGATAAAGGTGGTGGTTACATTTTTTTTACTTCACCCTCCCCAAAAGGAAAGAAAAGGGAGGGAGCAAAGGAACGAAAGATGTAAAAGGGGTAACATGTATTTATCATGGCACATTTGTCCCATGTGGCACAAGGCAAGCCCTGGTATAAAAAGGTGGAAATTGTCTGTAGCCTTGTTGTTAATCTGGGTAGTACAGAAAAGTGTGTGCAATTTCGTGCTCTGGTTATTTCTGTCTTAAAGGCTTAAACCTAATTAATACCACACATTCCTATAACCTTTGCTTTGTTCACTAATGTTTGGTTCAACTAAGATACTGTTCTTTATTAACTGTCTCTTCCCTCCCCCCACCTCCTTTTGTTTTCAATTACAACTTCCTACATTGTGGTGTTTAGATAGGTAGGGGAATGTTATGAGTCTTAAACCTGGTCTGTTGAGTCATTTCCTCCTGGATGAGGAATTCCAGATCCTTGTGTCATTTTTCACTGGTGGCTGTTCTAAATTATGCTGGATGCTGTTAAACACCTGTGAAAGATTTTTGTGGAAAATGCTTATCTGAGACCCTTTAGAAGTAATAGGCTGTCCTTAATCTTAAAACACTGTCAGCGTTTCCCTTGTGGCTAGAGTGTTGTTCTCTATGCAAGTAGTTCCCAAAGTTCTACTTGGACTTTGGGACTGTGGTAAGTAGCTGCAGGGGTGGGAACTGAGACTGGGGAGGATGTCCTGATTGTGCGCTGCAGCAATCGTGGTGCCGCAGGAACCAGGGGCTTTTCAACTTACCTGGGTGGGTGGGTCTGGGGAACTTTCAGAAGGGTTGGGGAGGCCCTCAGCCTCCTCCATGGGTTTCTATGAAGCAAAGCTCCGTTTTGTGCTCAAAAGTGCACTTCTGGTTTTTACTGTGGCACCATCAGGACACCCAAAACTGAGCCACTCCCCTTAAGGGGGGAATGGCCTGATTTTGCTTCCCAGTGGTAGGTCGTGACCCACACTTTGGGAAGCACTGCCCTATGTATTCCTTTGCTCCCTTTGAGGTGGATTGCGGACAAAAAGAAACCCGAGGGAGAACAACCCCAGTCATGGCGGTGTCTGGTGGGGCAGGGAAGTTGACTCTCCTCCCTGCACCACTTCAAAGCTAAACGTCTCCTCTCTGAAGCAGCAATTTGAATTAATTGTGTGCCATGTTCAGAGCTGTGAAATGGTGGAGGAGGAGAGAAATGAATGTATCCTGCATGCACTGGAAGAGCTTCTGCTAGGAAGCAGCTTAACCCTTGGAGAGACTATCCCTTGCTGTCTTGGATTTCATTTCTCCTTGTCTACGTACCCCTGAAAGTATGTGCACGCCTTTCATTTTGATGCCTATATGCCACCTTGAATGCCTTATGCCGCCTTGAATGCCTTTTAGGCAGAAAGGCGGGGTAAAAATCTTTAAAATAAATAAAATAATAAATATATGAACTGAATAACTAAACTACCATTTGAGCCAGAAATGGAAATGCAAAGTCTTAATTTTGGCTATATTCTTTATTTAGTAGTGCTGTTCAGGAATTCTTGGTTCACAACTTCTACCATGTCCAAGTCTGACAATCTAAAATCAGCCAGTTTTGTTCAATAGTAGCCAGAATATCTTTTCTTACTCATCGTTTTAACTATAAAACAATTCAGAGTAGATTCAACAGGCAGTTGAAACAACAGAATAAAAACTTTTCCCTTTATTTTCTGGTTATAAAGTCACTTCCTGTGGTTTCAGAATAGGAGCCCACATGGAATTTTAATTGCTGTGTGTATTTTCCCATAGGATGTCCCAAGAATTACTTTAAAGAACTACAATAGAATCACCTTGATCACTTAACACCAATAAAAAATTTACAAGTGCAATTTTCAGTTGAGCAAGACTGTAAATGTGAACATCTAGAGTTTTATACAACAGTGTAATTTGAAAGATTTCTTTCCATTTATTCTTCCATCCAACCATTGATGAGGAAGAGGTTTTAGAGGAGTATTGGTTTCCCACAGTGTGATCTAGAAACTCTATAGCCAGTCAATTTTTTACAAGCTTAACTTAAAACATATTTTGCTGTGCATCTTCTAGATGTAACTTCTTTTTTTCTTTTCAGAAAAACCCTCAGTTTATGTATCTGGAACAAGAACTGGAAAGTTTGAAAGCAGTGTTGGAGATCAAGAATGAGAAACTACATCAGCAAGATATCAAATTGTTGAAAACGGAAAAACTGGTGAGCTTTCTCTTGGATGCAGTGGCTTTCCAAAATCATGAATTTGTGCTGATAATGCAAAAACAGGCGCACTAGCCGTAGCAAGAAGCATTGAAATAATGGGAGAAGGAGCAGTGGAATCCTGGAAAGTGGAGTTAGTGCATATTAACAATTTGCTGGGTACATTGGGGAAGCCAAATTAACACTGAGACTGGATAGGCTTTTCAGTTGAAGCTTTCTAGCCTAAAAAAGAGCTTGTGTAGCCTAGCACCTGCGACTAAAAGAAAGTCCATGGTTCATCTCATGTTAGCCATTAATGTGCAAAGATCCCCTTAGGTAAACTGCCTCTTTATTTCAGCCACTGCCTATGCAGTACGAAGATACTATTGCTGAATTTCACAGGGTTCACAGGTAGGGCTACCAGATTCAAACCGGGACAGAATGCCTATATCTTAAAGCATTGCAGAGAATTTGGCCAGGTGTCGCTTTTGAAAACCTTCCATGATGAGCCCAAATTCCTCCTTCTATATAATGGTTAAAGGTATAAGCACTCTGTCCCCGTTTGTGTCTGGTAACCTTATTCATAGGGACATGTACAAAGATTGAGAGACGGTGAAGCACTTTGGCCGTCTAAAATGTGGTAGTGTTAAATTAACATGCAGTCCTCAGCAAAATGATTAGCTTCACAATTCCACCCTTGATGATGAGGAAGAATATTGCCAGGTGCAGTATTGTGGTGTTTGTGAGCTCCAGAGATACCTCCACATCAGTGTTCAGGTCAAGTGTGCATTTGCTTCTTTCTGCCTGACAATGTCCAAGTTATATCAAACCAGCATTGTAAATAGTCTGCTCATAATAATACTGTGGAGTGTGAAGCATTCATCTTGTATTAGCCAGATGTTATCTTTACAACAACCTTGTGAGTTGGAATTTTTATTATCCTTTGCAATTGGGGAAACTAGCTGAGAGGGAGTAGCTTGCCTCTGGTAACCTAGTGAGAATTTATAGCGGAAGGTAAGATTCATGATTTGCAACTGGCAGCTGAATCCTGAGTCGCTTGGGTGCCATGATCACCGTCGTAGGCAAACATCTACCGCTGCATCCAGCAGCATGCAGGCAACTGCTGGGGTCTCCTCAGGTGAAGGGGGCTTTTCTCCCTTTCCCCAAGGAAAGCTCCACGTCCTGCAATGGAGCTCCGTAACTCTCCACTGGCTATTTTGCTGGTGGTGAATTGAATAGCCCCATATTGGGCTGCCTGGGCCAAGACAGGGGATTAGATATGGTGGTAGAGGTAAACACTGGTCCCCCATCCCAGTTCTGCCCTCCCCACTCACCTGGAATTGCCGCAATGCCGGCAATGGTCAAACTTGTCTCTGCTGGCTTTTCAGGGGTACTTCTGGGTGCGTGAGGATGACGCTGGGCCAAAGTAGGTCTGTGCTGAGCCCTATAGGATCAGGCCCTAAGTCTCTTGTTGCAAGGTCAAAGGCAAATATAGTGCATTTGAAGTGCTAGATAAACTGTTGGGCATTATTATTCTAGATCTATTATCCTAATAACTGTGCCAGCTCAGCTGGTGGTAAAGACACACTCTCTCTCTCTCTCTCTCTCTCTCTCTCTCTCTCTCTCTCTCTCTC
>JAJKFI010000003.1:12177961-12203202 GCA_029204185.1 Lerista edwardsae | reverse complement strand
AACAACAACAACAACAACAACAACAACAGAGGAACACCCACTTGCTCAATCACAAGTGCAAGGACTGGGGCTTCCTTGAGCAATGTAAGTAGCATAAACTAGGGATGATCTAGCATTCAAAGACTTTTTTGCAGTTGTCTACTCACTGACTCCAGCCAGCATGGAAACATCACCAGTTTAATGGTTTTCTCCTGGAAGGGGAGTTTTTCCAAGGCTGCTCTCAGAGGAGTCTGGTCTGTAGCCTGGAATGATGGCAGCAAACAACTCAGTTTTCCCCCACCCCCATTCAGCTGAGGGGAAAGTGGGGAGCAGGAAACTTTCTGCCTGCCTTCTCCTGGGACTTGCATGCACGTGCTCTCTCTCTCTCCTCCCCCTTTCCCTTCTATAACATCTTTTAATATGTACAGTAACTGCAAGCCTTTTATGGAAAGGATAGTAGAGAAGGATGTGTCGAGTGAGGAAGACTGTTGCAAGCTACCCTGAGCCTATGTGATAGGGTGGGGCTCAATTTAAAATGAATGTGCACACCTCTCTGCAGATTTCTTGGAAGCAGGTGGAAATTGCCCCAGGGGCTTTGGCAGGTTTGCTATTCAGTTCTGTGGGTCTTGCACAAGAAACCATCTTCCATAGAATGTTCTTATTGTCAACAAATATGCGTGTAGCTACAGAGGACATGGCAGATTGTAATTAGCTCATAAACGGTCTAGACTTTGTTGCCCCAGAAGAGATGACAACATGCTGCTGTGGTGTATGTTAAGTATATCGTATTTGTAAAATACTTGTTCAGACTATTTGCGTTTGCAGTTAGGCTACTAATAAAGAACACGCATAGTAACATTTTTCTGAACTGCAAGGATGTCTCTTGCAAAAGCATGCTTACAGCTATCTACCTCCTTTGTGTCTCCTTTCTGTCCACCTCACCTCCTGGTGCTTTCTTGTGCCTGGGAGCAGCAGATCCTCATGCTCATTCTTCTCTGGCAGCAGCAAAATTAATCCACTGTCACTACATCCTTTAGGAATGTAGAGAATGTACTGTAGTGGCTTGGCTTTGGTCCTTGGGTAGCCCTAAAGGGCTCCTATCACTTTAAGACCAGAAGGTGAACCCTGTAACTGGTTTACTTGCCTTATAGGGGCTTGCTTCTTGCACTGAAAATAGATGAATGGCAATATGATCATATTGTAAGTTGATAAATCCCAAATCTAGACTAAATGTGTGCTTTCTCACTTCTTTTTCACAGGCAACTTTCCACTGAACAGGCAGTTTTACAAGAGTCCCTGGAGAAAGAATCAAAGGTAAATAAACGCCTGTCAATGGAAAATGAAGAGCTTCTCTGGAAACTACACAATGGTGACCTGTGTAGTCCTAAAAAACTGTCCCCTAGTACTCCACCAATGCCTTTTCAATCACCAAGGAATTCCAGCTCCTTCTCAAGCCCATCTGTGTCGCCCAGATGACACCACGGTGAAGAGCTCTCTGTGAAGGCATTTCATCCATGGTCTGCAGAAGTAAAAACATGGATCGAGGGAGCAAAGAGCTACATTAGCCGAGTGTGACTGAAATGTAACTGGAAACTACTGTCGTGAGCTATAGCTATAACATACTGCAAGTTCAGGAGTAGGTCTTGACACAGGCTTCTCCTTGCTACAAAAAGGAAAAAGACTTCAGTAATAACTTCGCTGAATATTGTTGCACAAAGCACTTAAAAGAGCAAGGAAGGTCTTGTTCGTTTTTGCCTTTTTTCACCTAACTGTAGGAAAAAAATGCTCAGGGGCTTGTAAATCACAACCTTTTAATACGTTCCTTACCATAGACACCTTCTTGAGACGCTGGGTGTGGTGTGAATGGATTGGATGTAGCGCACAAAGTGCGTCCGATGCTGCCGCCTTCACTATGTATATTATAAAGGACAAAAGCAGAAGATTATAGTGACATGTACTTCATGAATAGAATATGGTCATTATGCATGTTTGATCAAAGATTTTTCCCTTCACTGGGACTGAGGAAAAGCTGCCACTTGTGCTATATGTTCTTATCTCTCTGCTTCAGTTTAATAAGAAGATGAAAGAAAATTCTGTTTCTGTTTGATTTGTCCTTGTCTGCCTACTTTGTGGTAGAATTTATTATGGAACTAATAATCTGTTATACAATAATACATTGTTCAAATGGATTTTTTAGCTTCCCTTGTCAGAATTAGACTTTTTCTGTGTGTCTATCCAGGCTACTACTTTAAAACATGGTGGTAGAACTTTCAGGTATGGAACCTTTGTCTCCAACCGTGACAGCAGCTGTAGAAGGCAGTAACAAAAGCAAGAAGCTGATTTGATTCAAGACTGCACAATTTCAGAGTGGAGGGCAAAAATAATTCAAATGTTCTTCCAACAGAGCAAGAGGTTGTGTAAAGCTCCTAAATTTTAATTCCCCATTGCATTTGAAAAATGAAATATTGAATTGACAACTTGTCAGTTTGCACTTTAATCAGTAATAGTTATGAGAAAGAATCCGTAGCAAGTTCATATGTAACAAAATTATCTATACTTTTCTAATCAATGCAACTTGAAATTTCATTTATCATGAGACTCTTTTATTTCCTTAAATTGGAAAACAGAATTTGATTGCTTTGCTAAAGTGGCATGTTGAAGATGTTCAGCTGTAACATTTGACACTGCATTACAAATTTAAAAATGATACAGTGCATGTGTGCTCTTGCTAATTACCTGATCACCATTTTATTTTTAAGATTTAATGTGTCTTGTAAGTGCAAATGCACTCCTTAGTGTTAAATATTGTCTCTGCTTTCAGATACAGATGGCACTGTCAAGTGCTAAGTTTTGGTGAGTAGTCATCCACTACCACATCCAAGAATGAACCAGTAATTTCTCTGCTTATTAAGCAAAGCTCTTGAGAAATATCAAAGGTTTTCTTGCCCCTTCTGTGGAACTGAAGAAGGAAACCTAGGAAAAATCTTCAGTAAACTTGAAAAACAAAACGTCATACCAAATGTTTTTGTCTAGGGTGCAAATGTGTCAGCTCTACAGGAGGGAAGGTTTTTAGTTAAGCTCATTTTGTAATTATAAATGCATTATATACTATAATATGAAAAATTCAAGAATGGAAATATTTTAATTTTACATACTGTATAAAGTGTGCCTCCCTTGTGGAACATTTTATTTGCCCTTACCCATTTATGGCACTGTACATGCCACCGTAGCTAGAGATGTCAGCACTTCAAATAAACTGTCCAGAGATTGATTTATAGAACCATGAAAATCCGCTGTGCGCTGAAACTTGGCTTAAAAGTATGTCTTGAAGCGATTTATTTCTTCGGCGAGGTCAAATTTGATCATATGTACCTGAGTGTTGAAAATTAAAATAAAACTTTTTTTTACTGCTTTATGGGTCTTGCCTAGTTTAGTGTAAAGAGAAAAAAACTTGTAGCAGTTGAAATGCTAAGGGAAGCAATTTGTCAGTTTTGTACACCAGTGAAATGGTTTTGTAGAAGCTCTGTTTGCCGCTGTGGACATCGCTCTCTCAGCATCCACTGGTTCATCTAATTATCTACTGCTGCCATTGGTTCATCTAATTATCATGGAGGCAATGCTGGACTTCCTCTAATTACTCCTGATTAGAGGAAGAGGAGGTAGTAGCAGTGTTAGAGAGAGAACACAGTGTTAGAGATACCTCAACATTGTTGTTGCTCAGCACTGCTTCCCCCTAATGGCCAGTTGAGGGTATGTGGGCAGCCCAGCATGAGAGGCAGTGGTGGCATGGAATGCCAGGGCAGATAAGCTCCACTTACATTTCTTCAGCATCCAGTCGCCACCACCACTTCTTCCCATGGTTGTGAAGAAAGTGCTGGGTTCCCAACATTTTTTCTGGCCCTTGTAGAAAGAGGTGGCAACAGTAGCACTGACTGTTCAGAAAGATTAGCTCTCCCCACATCCTCCTCCCAGTGTCCTGCTCCTAATGATGTCCCCTTCTCATCATCTCCTAATAGCCAGTAGAGGGAAAGCGGAGAGTCGAGTCTTCCTTCTGTGATCATTAGAGGAAGTGGTGGCAGTACTGGATGGGAAGGGAGGTTAAGCGCTTCCTGCACAGAAATGTGCAAGAGAAAAGGATGGAGCTAATGTTAACTCTGTGAAGGAAACAGAGTAGAGGAGACACCAATGCATATAGGATCCCTCTATAAACTCATTACCTCTCCCAATTTGCTGCCTAATGCAAAGTTCCCCAGTATGGGATGGGCTTGCCCCTGCAAGGTGTACTGGCATACTGGATTGTTTACTTAAAGAGAGATCTACATCCTGCCTTTCACATGCTGAAGCAAATCCCCCAGGCAGCTTATAAAGACTCCATTGTTTCTTATGGTAGAAAATTCCCCCTCTTTTAGGACATGGGTGAATATATGGTCCCCATTAAACACCAATTTGCGTTCTTTCTTATGGGGGAAAATTCCCCTTTGAGACATTTAGCTTTACAAAACTCTTAATGGATTTCAAGATACCAGTAATCTTTCCCTATCAACTTGAACCTTGAACAATGGTGCCAATGCAATTGAAATGGGTTCATTTGCTTCTCTGGGTCCTTTATAATACACTAGCTTTTTGTTACCCGGCGTTGCCCGGGTAACAAATTATCCAAAGCTTCTATTAGACAGGAAAAGGACTCAAACGGCATCGGGAGTGTAGCCGCTTGTCTCGGCGACCCCGGAAACTATGGATTCAGCACCGATATTGGCCGTTTTCAATCATTTTTACAGGGCACCCCCTTCGCATCCCCACCCCTAGGTATAGATACTTCCTAATAAATAGTTTTACACTTAGAAGCGTTTATCCAGATCATCTTGACTGTTAACAAGAAAATTACCATATGCCAGAAGAATTGTATTGGACATTATTTTGTCGTACACAAGATGTTACCCTGTTACATTACTTATTGGGTACTGAATGAATTTGCTGATATTTCAGTGGCTGTCTTACAATTGAAGTTGGTATTCTGCATTGCCACCCTAAATATTGCAGCCACCATACTTTAATGTACGTAGTGGAGGTGACATGATTTGAGACACAGCAGCCCTGGATTTGCTAGTCCAGCAAGTCTTTTGATCAGATAATAAACTTTACTCTTAAAGAGGATTTAGCTATTTTGTTTCCTTTCCACAAAGCCTACAGCAGAATGACTTCTTAATCCCAGACAAATTTACATGGAAGCAGTTCTCACAAATTTTAAAAGAAGTGTCATCAAACTCAGTATTTTACTACTCCGTGAAATATTCTACAAAATACCTTCTACATAGCAGGAATTGAGTCATACCCCCATTTTTTTTAAAGAGCTGACAGTAACAAAAGACAGAAAGTCATGCACTGAGAACTTGCAAAATACTTTATTTGTTCAATGTCATTAAAGACCACCACCACCAGCTGTTTTGCTGCAGCTGTGCAGTATGCCCGAGATGACATAAAGTTCACGCATGCTGCAGTTTCAATAGTAACTATAAAAGCATTGTATGCTAATGACTGGGTAATGCTGCTGGGTAAAAAACAGAACTAACTTTTTTTTACAAGGCAATGAAATTTAAATTGCAACCAAAGGGAGGGAGACATAACCTTTTCTGGGTAAATTTCTTAAGTTATCCTATCTTTGTGTCTGCAGCACAATAAAGACTTGAAGAACAAGAATCTTTAAAAAGAAATAGGAGTTATTTCTGTTAATTGATGAAGCTTCATTTGACTGATTGCATCAAGTACTATCAGGGATTTAAATGTGTACATGTTATTAAAATGTGACCAGTTCATTTTCGAATACATAGTGCTTTTAGAATGTTAAATCAGTTTAGATAGCCTTGGCCATATTTACAACTTACCCTATTGTAAAGTAATTAGTATTTTTCCCATAGTAAAGGTAGGAGGGTAGAGATTGAGACTGAGGAGGACAGTCTCTTGCCAGTGAATTCATGGCAGAGAAAAGAGCTGAAGCTGGGATTTCCTGGGTCTTAGATTAGGTTCTTAGCCACTGTGCTACTGTAGCTCTCTTCCTCTCTTATAGCCATGTGCATGGGTTTTCTATTACTCTGTGATAAGAATGGAATTCATTGAGTGGGAACAAATCTTATTTCCAGTTCAGAATTTAAAGCTAGCCAGAAGCAGTCAAGCAGTGCATTTCCTGTTTGCAATCTCTGCCCTGAGAGCTCAGTACATTAGATCAGTTCAACGTGGGTAGCCACTGTGGTCTGTCCTTGAAGGTTCTGAGCTATACAAATGTAGTTACCAGCATCAATTGTTTCAAAATCTTCAACAGCAATCACACTCTCAGAGATTCTTGTGGTATGACCAATTCCTCTATCAATCAACCTCCAAGTGTCTTGGATAATCACAGGCCTTTCATACTGTATGGGAGGAAAAAACGCCCTCATAAAATAGTCATAGCGTACAATACTGTTAGCAATACTTAATTTCATTACTGGTATTTTATTTGTTGGTGCAAGTGTAGGAGTTTAATCCGAATGGCAGAGTTATTAAAGGAAGAGGCTGAGGCTGCTGGTTTTGCAACAGAATTCCAGCTGTTGTCATTCACTGACAGATGTGCTTTTGAATCTGCCTATATTTTCAAATTCACATTGGTCTTAATATTCAGAGGAAATATGTGAGGCAGAACGATATAATTTTGAATTCTATCTCCTTCTGCAGTCACATAAATTCCTATCTCAAACACATATGCACTGCATGACATGGAATGTTGGCACTCTTTCTGATACGCATTTGCTCCCTGTGCATATCATTGGTACCAAGTCCCACCCAACTACTGGGTGTTAATCATAAATATTCACAGAACTGCATCTTTTCAAAGACAAGAGTATTCAAAGCCTTGTAATTGCTGGTTGTCGCAAACAAAAATGTCTGAGGTATTTGGTTTATAAGGTAAGCTTGGTACAAAACATAACTAAGAAAGTAAGGATTTGGCCCTTGAAATAAGGACCTTGAAAAAGAAGTTGATTCCATGCATTAGGGCAATTTTCAACCTTTTTCATCTCATTGCACACTGAGAAGGAGCTACAATAGTCAAGGCACACCAACAGATTCTTTACAATTGACAAGGCACTTTGAAAAAGCTCCCCTCTCCCAGTGGCCCTACTAATAGATGGCCTTCCCCCAAACTCCTACAGCACACCTGCAAACGATTTGTGACACAACGATGTGCCATGGCACCATGGTTGAAACTTGCTGCATTTAGAGTGTCAAATACAGGTTGAGCCTTATTCTCGATGAGGGTTCTACTCCCAAACTGCTTGTGGCTTAAAAAAATCTTCAGGTAATTAAACCCGCTGATTTAGCCTACACCAACACCCTCTGAACTTGCCTGGAGCTCTGCTCTGGTCGCGTCTGGAGAGCTTTCTGAAGCCGTGCAACACCTCCCACAGCCTCAGCGGGCCTCAGAATGACCGTTTCAGCAAAAAAAAAAAAGTTACTTCCTGTTTTCAGCGAAAACCACCAATTCTGAGGCCTGCCATGGGAGGACCCGCATGGCCTCAGCAGAGGTCAGAAGAGCCTCCAGTGCACAGGGTCATCTTAAGAGGTTTTAGGTTGGACCTAATCTAGCTCAAGGAAGGTCTGGAGGAACCAGCATTGAGCCAAATCTGTGGATAATTAGGCTCAACCTGAACGTGTGAAAGCTGCCATTAGATTTGCATGAAGACATCAAATTGCCTTCAGCAGGACTTATAAATGAGTAACACAGTACAGGACTACAGTATTGGATGGTTTGAATCAGAATTGGGAAAAGATTAAGAAACTTCACATGGTAGTCTTTTGCTAATCCTAATTCAAAATGAAGCAATTCTATACAAGTATTTAAAGGCCCCACCAGAGTTTAACGATGGTTTGGAAATGCCATCATTCAAGTTAATGACAAATCTACCCTACAGCCCTAAAGTAGGTTAACAACAAATTTGCTTTTCCTGAGGAATGAACTACTAAGTGGGCCAGAACAAGCCTTCAGCATTCCCTTATCTGGAAGAGTAAAATAGTTCCAAGGCTGCTGAAGTTGGCTATTTGTCATTTCAAGGCTTTAAAAAAGTAAAATGACAACATAGATGATTCAGTCTTTCTTTTTTTATGCAGAAAGGTGATTTATGCACTATGGCTAAATGTAAGGAAGTTTCTTTGTTATGAGTTCAGACTTTTTGAGAGCCTCCACAAACATGGAAGACCTAGTAGAATGGGTCACCCTCTGAGAATTATGGATTCAGGTGGATTCCTGACTGCCCTGGGATTTTTCTGCAGTTATGTCAAGTGGTCCTGTTGATGAATCTGCTCAGGCAGAATGACCACTGAGTAGTACAGACATGGTACCCAGAACCAGATCTGTCTTAGTCACCCACCACCAGGTGTGCACGCTCAAAATTAGATGTCTGCTCCACAAGCACCTCAACAGGCATGCATTAGCATGAGAGACAGCTGCACCCCTACCACCCACTCTTGCCTACTCCTCCACAAGGAAACTTGGAGGACAAATCTTGGAGAGGTTAACCCCACCCAGCTCATCTAAGCAATGGTAGCCATCCAAGGCTGTCTTTCTATACTTTTTCCAGGATAAGAGCAGTGGAAAAAATTGGGTTGGAGTTCAATGTTACCTCCAGCAGATATGACCAAACCTGCTCTTCAAGATGAAGCAATTCTAACTACAACTAATATGCAAAGTCTTTACAGCTTTCTAGAGTCGGCGCTATGTGCATATATTTCTTTTTCTGTTAAACACACACACACACACACACACACACACACAAGCAACTTACCTCTTGCCCTGGATATATCCAATTAAATTCCACTTCCACATCTGGCTCCCCCAAAACCGTGCACAGAACGCTGATATCGTCACCACCATCTGCAGTGTTTGATGATGCTTCGATTGTAGTTGAAGGTGGGCCACTGGGAACTGGTTGAAAAGATGTTGTGGGTGAGATAAAAATGGAAAGGAATTCCCTATCTGAAATTTGGTTTAAAAAAGTCTGGCCCTGTAACTTGAACTTAACCACTTTTCCCATGACTGCTTTGCAGGTGTTTCAGACCTAGCCTTAGATCCAGGCAGGGGTGGCCGAGGCATGAGGCCAGCAGAAGCTCTTGCTCTAGGCAGCAGGCTTAGGTGAAGTGGCAAACTGCTGGGAGATGCCCCCGCCAGCTGTACTTGGCCACCCCATCCTCCTCTTGCATGCAGTGGCAGAGGGTGGGCTTTACTTCCGTCAAACTGTGTCAGTACTGGAGCTTTTCTAGTGTTCTCAGGTGAATGCTTGGGAAAAGTCAACACTTCCTGTCCTTCCTGGCCATTTTTCATAACATGGCCAGGTGGAAATAATTTTAGGAGTGGAAGTTTCCTCTCCTACAATCCTCTTCACCTGCCATTTTAGAAGAAGTAACAGATGGAAGGACAGGTGTGGTGAATCATCAGCACAGTTTCAGGCCGCAGGTCAGCTTGAGCACCCTGGAGACAGGAGTCACCCTCATCTCACACTGACAGAATCACAGCAAGTGGGCTAAGTTAGCCAGAGGGAAATAAATCCACCATCGTTTTACTATGCATCTAAACAGCATTTCCATGCATCTAAACAGGCTATTACTGGGCTGCAAAATAAATTAGTTATGCTGAATCCATTACTGCCATATATCTGGCTAGCTTAGTTTGATACGTAAGTAGTCTCACTCTTTGTGAATCAATGTAAGGTTACATTGCTGTAATCTTCTGCCATGTGGTGAAGTGGTCACCTAGGCACTTCTCCATAAACACTGCTCATCACCATGATCAGATTGAGCTGGGTAGAAAAGCCGTTGGGGCCCATAAGAACATAAGAAGAGCCCTGCTGGATCAGGCCAAAGGCCCATCTAGTCCAGCTTCCTGTATTTCACAGCGGCCCACCAGGTGCCCCAGGGAGGCATGAGACAAGATGCTTGCATCCTGTTGCCACCCCCTTGCACCCGGTATTCTGAAGTAGCCCACCACATTTGTAAGGAGGTTGCACAATCCATCATTGCCTATAGCCCACAATGGACCTTTCCTCCAGAAATCCATCCAATCCCCTCTTAAAGGCATCAAGACTAGATGCCATCACCACCTCCTGTGGCAAAGAGTTCCACAGATTAACTACCCACTGGGTAAAAAAGTACTTCCTTTTATCTGTAATACTTGTTGCTCATGTTGCTCCATTAGTTTTACCTTCCACATAAAGCAATTGGTACTTAATGGAAATCTGAGGAGCTCCCCATGATTCAGCTCTGCAGTAAACCACTCCTTTATGATCAGCCCTTGGGTGCTGGTAGACAAAGCCCCTTTTCACATCATAGATAATATTAGTTCCATCTGCTTTGATTTCTTCTGCTGGAAATTCCTGGTGTAGTGTTACTTTTGCTGATGGGTTGGTCACTCGGCAAGGGATGATTGCAGGTTTATCTGGGTTTAGGTAGACAACCTCAAAATAACTGGGAGAGGGAACAAATAACTCCCCTTTATCTGTAGAAAAGAAGTAATGCAATGTACATTACACGGGACCATCATGTATTTTGTATCATAGTTTTAACTCTTGCAAAAATACATCTTCAATAGTGCAAAAACATTTTCTATAATGCTACCTTCTGACTTTTAGAAAGTGTAAGTTGATACCTGGTAACCTAAAAATGCATGTTTTTTGTGTGCTAAAGCTCTGCCCACTGAGCTGAGTCTTTTACTGCTGCTTGTAACATCCCATCATAGTCTTCTTGTTGGCTTGCACCACCCCTGGAAGTCACACCTCACACTTTGGGGACCTTGGCTCTAAAGTGATGGATCTCCTATATTTAGCAGTGGGAGAGCAAGCACCCCTCTTCATCCCAGCATACTATCCCTCCCTGTGTCTGTTGCTGGTATCGCCCTTTAGCATTCCTTTTTGGAACAAGAGTCACAAGAAGGAAATCATCTCCTCATTTCATTTGTTGCGCAAACTTGTACATTTAGATGAAAATCAGAATATAAATATTCTTGATAATAATGGTTAAAGCTTATTATCCTTGTACAGTGGTTCTCAAACTTTTTAGACCAGGACCCACTTTTTAGAATGGCATATTGGGACTCACTGGAAGAGATGTCATTAATCTAGAAGTGATGTCATGACAGGAAGTGACATCATCAAGCAGGATGTGCTGTCACTGTAACATAATAAAATGGCGTAATGCAAATTGGCATTATTGGACTTTTGTACAACCATGAAACATTCCTGGCAGAAAGCAGGATTAAAAATATAAAAGCACTGAAATGAAAACAATTTTTTTTAACCAAAAGGAATATAGCAATAGTAAAGTCTGCAGCTTCCAAGGTGGATTGCTCCCAGCTCTCTGCAACCTACCTGACATCATGTTGAAACCCATCAAGTGGGTCCCAACCCACAGTTTGAATAACGCTGCCCTAGTTTATTATCCTTAATGTATAAGGTTATCCTATTGTCACCCTCGCCTTTATTCAGGCCTGGAATGATGATATGTTTTCTCAACATGTCCTTGCTCCTTATCTTGCTTATTCATTAGGAGACTGCACACATGCAGAGCATTTTCAACTTCACCTATCAATGCACACCTTAAATTCTCAGTATGTTTTTGGCTGTGTAAATATTTGTACAAAACAAAGAAAGAAGTCCTAGTTAACCTAGGGCTCTTATAAGTTTGCTTTTATTTCCTATTAAACACTTTGAACATGTTAACAAATAAGACAGTGAAGTGAATGCGGCATTATGCAAAGACTGCATAAGCAAACCAAATGTGTGTCAATACAGTAAATTACACTGGGAAAATGAACATGTAGGTATATTCAGAATTGGTTTACGCAATGAGTGTAACACACAGGGAAAGTGGAGCACATAATACATGTCATCAATAATATTTTCTGCTGACTTGTGTCTCAACTAGGAGTCATATTGGGATATTATGAAAAGCATACATATAAAAAAAATAGTAATAGCTTTATTTAATGCCAATATACAATCCAATTTATTACCTGCAAAAAAGATGTACGTTGAGCCTGTTCTTGACTCATCCTTCTTGCAAATGTAACCATTGCACTGCCGTAGCCAGCAGCTGTATTCTCCTGTGTCTGCTGCTGTGGAATTTCCCAGGATCAGCTGACCATATCTGTCGTGTTGCTTGATGCTAGCAAGAACAAAGACAAAGTGCAAACATAGCTCAGGCTGGTTTTATACTCCCTTCATATTTCGTATGAAAAAGGATTTCATTCTTCAAAAAGGAGGATTTCCTTCTTTTTGACTGATTCCCTCTCTATTTCATCTCATTCAGAAATTGCATAAAAACACATAACAACAATTTGCTTAACAATCATGATAAAGGGTCATACTTTAATTTCAGCCTTCATATCCATTACCAGTTCCAATAATTCCTCTGGAAATACAAGAAATATCCTGGAGCCTTCTTCATGGTTTCAAAAGATATTAGCATAAGCTTAATTGTCACAACTGTAGTCTACTTCTTGCATCATTTGGAAGAGCTCATGATCTCGTGATATTCATCAGGCAGCCCAATCCTAAACTGCACTGGTGCAATACGGCCACATGGCCTCCGCTGAATCCAATGCAGCTTTGCAGCAGGCTGGAGTAAGTCCTTGGGGTAAGGGGATGTTTTTCACCACAGTTTGCCTTATGGGGCTACTTCCATCTCCTATTTAGAGGAAGCTATTTAGCTTCCCAGCTATTTAGAGGAAGTCCAAGCAGCTTGGTGTTGTTTATTTACTGTGTTATTTTACTCAGCATTCAGTAAGACTTAGGCCAGTGGTTCTCAAGCTTTTTAGAGGCCCTAGAAGCTGCTTCCTGATTGATAAATGCCAAGGGGTGTTGCTGCAATGGTGATTGGACCTCAGTGGTCCCCCAGCTTTTTTTTAGCCCTTGATGCACACAGTCCTGTCAGTTTTGCAAACTACCCAAAATTGGGTATCAACCCACTGGTAGGTCCTGGACCTACAGTTTGAGATCCACTGACTTAGGGTGCAATCCTAAAACTTTCCAGCACTGCCAAAGCTTTGGGGGTCATTCACAGAGGCCTCATCAAGGTAAAGAAATGTTTGTTCCCCCACCTCAGAACCTTATCCCAGTGCTGGAGAGTTGGTTTGGATTGCGCCTTCAGATTGTAATCCTATGCTACTCACCAGAAACAAACACCTCTACACACCAGTCATTGCACTATTCACTGCTCTTTTGTGGAACTAGCCAAAGAGCATATAATTTTGATTGCAGTTCATGATTACGTGCCCACAGGATGAAATGTGAGTTAGTCAATACTGAACAACTAGAATATCGAGACCCAATTGTGCCCAAGGAATTTTGTCTCCACAAGTCAACACAGACTGATGAGTATACGTGGAACACCCACTAGAGGAAACAAATTAAGGTCAGCATTAGTTACTTAACCATAAAATTTGATCTACTTAACTCTCTACATGTAAACAATCAGTTGCTTCGTGAAGAATCCTTTTCTGTCTTTTCAAAATGCACATACACAAAAATCTGGTGAAAAATCTGGAAAAAAAACTGAATTGAAAATCAATGCTGCACTACAACAAACCTTCAACAGTAATTGCAATAAAAAAGAGAAACAATCTTGTCTCTGTCCACTTTTTTAAAAAGTAATGAAACATGTTCAGTATTTATAGGTGGCACTTGGTGTACACTGGGGTTCTGTTTCCGGAACGCCCACAGATGCCAAAATCTGTGAATGTTTGAATCCATGGATTTGGGCCCCTTTAAACCTCCAGATATGACAGGAGCTGTGTTCTGGTCACATCTAGAGGTTGTTCTGAGGCACAGAGGGCAGACATTAACCAAATTAACCAAATGCCAGACAAAGCGTATTTTGAGCCCTTGATGGAAAACTTTACTTAATAGGGCAGTACACTGCTGGAACTAGGCTTCTGGCAGCATAAGGTCCTTTACAGCAGTCACAGAGTGTGACATCACAAGCAGCAAGTGGCCGGTTCCAGGCACCAGCAGTCCATCCACATCCCCCCAGAGTTGGTAAGTCACTGTAGAGATGGGAGGGAGACGGAGGGGCAGGAACTGGGCAGGGAGGAGGGTAGATTGAGGCCAGGAAGGGACTGTATCAGTGGCACTGCCGTCACCGATATCCTACTCCCCTTCCCAGTCTCAATCTGGGTTCCCAGTCCACTTGGACTTGTGCCAGCTACAACTGGCCCAGGTCCACACAGACCTGGGAAAGGCAGGAAGGGCCTACCCCCAAGCAAAGGAACAACTATTCCATTACTGAAGAGACCTCTGAGGCCTGAAATTACCCCAGGGGATACAGTGCATGCCCCACTAGTGCAACTGCATCAATGTGTGGGAAGTTACATAAGACTGGGCTGCCCATTCCATGGAAATCAATAAAACTGAAATGAATTCCACTGAATTGATTTAAGTTGCATGTAGTAATGAAAAAAGTCTTGTGGATTGTGTCCATAGTGTTTAAAACCCACTGAATGGTCTTTTTGTGGATTACTGTTGGAGCAATCCATTCCTACAAGCATCCTAATTAATTCAAGGGTAATGCCAGGAAGTCTGCTTTCAGGAGCAAGCAGACATGACATTACAAAGATTTATTATCATTAGCAAAACACTTTCCTCCTAATTTCTTTGTAATTTGCACCAATCTAGTGAAACATAATCCAGACCCTTACTTAGCAGTGCTATATTTTGACAAATAGAGCATGGAGCCAAAATGTCTGGCCCTTATCCTGTCTTCCTTGTATGTTATCTGTGGGTGGTGGTTTAACAGCAAGATTTAACAGAGAACAAAACAGATCCCTTCAAAAGGAATTCCTCCCTGCGTCCCTGAGTGAGGCTAGATAACTGGTAGCAAGGGACTGGGGACACCACATAGAGGTTTAAAGAACACAACATGTAGTCTCCTTTTTTAGGTATTATTTCTGGAACAGAAACAGGAAATAGAAGGACTAAACACTGAACTTTATTTAATTTGATAAATACAACAGTTTCAACAGAGATCTTGGCTACATAGGTCATTAAAACAGCCTGCAACCCCCTGCTGATTAATCTGTTGTATACAGATCTGCCATGATGGTTGCGATTAGGGTATTATCTCCCTTAAGTGATAGTAGCTCAATTTGAATTTCTTTGCAACAAGTACAAGACCATGTGGTCATGCTGTGCTGCTTGCATTACATAAATGTCTGCTTGGAAGGACAAAATACAGATGCTGAAGCTCAAATACTTTGGCCACCTCATGAGAAGACAGGATTCTTTAGAAAAGACCATCATGCTGGAAAAGACAGAAGGCAAAAGGAGAAGGGGGTGGCAAAGGATGAGATGGTTAGATAGTGTCACCGAAGCAATAAAGATGAATTTGGGCCAACTCCGGAAGCTACTGAAAGACAGAGAGGCCTGGCGTGCTGTGGTCCATGGGGTCACAAAAAGTCCAACACGACTTAGTGACTGAACAACAACAACAACAACAACAACAACAACTTGCTATCCTTTCTTTGCACCTAAGATGGCATTCCACCAGGTGCAAGCCTTCCCTTCTTTAGACCATTAGCATAGATTTCACCTCAGTCACCTATACTCTAATTACAGCCACATGAGATTACATGGAACAGCATTTAAAGACAATCAGGAAGCAACAACTGGTACAAAATGCGGCTGTTATATTTTTTTTATAGTGCCAAGGGCTTGGCCCATACTACCCCTATTATCTATCAGCTACACTGAATGCCAATTCAGTTCCAAGCTTATTTTATAGTGCCAGTATTAATTCTTAAAATCCTATACAGCAGTGGCTCCCAAATTGTGGGTCAGGACCCACCATTGGGTTGCGAGTCAATTTCAGGCAGATAGTAAAGCACCTAGAGCAGCCATATTGAAAATATAGGAAGATGGGATGCTGGAAAAGGGGGGGGCTGTGTGGTTGTTTTGCTTGTGTCAAGGTGGTAAATAGGCTTTTTTTTCTTTCTGATTCATTTTGCTATTGGAAAATGACTGAGAAATAACCCAACTTATTGCTGCATTCCCAGGAAAGCAGCAGGCTCTGGCATCACAATGATAGTGCTTCCGGCCATGACATCCTTTCTGTTGGGTCCAGGACAGACTGTCATTCTAAAAAGTGGGTCCCAGTGCTAACCACTGCTATACAGCATGGAGCTCCAGTGAAGTGCTGCTCCTGCAGCAAAGAAACTACCCTGAGACTTTAGGCTAGTGTGTAATGTGAAGATTTCTGGCTCACTGCTAAGTTAAGATTTGGGGCAGGGGCATCAGAAACAGGGTCTCCTCAGTGGTAGCACGGCAACTTTGGAAGTCTCTCCCTAGGGAGATTCAACAGGGTCTCTCTCTCCCATCCTCTCATTAGGCCACTACCGAAGGTATCGTTATTTCACAAAGCTTTTTAGGGCACAATCCTAACCAACATTCCAGAACCAGGATAAGGACAATGCAGCTCTGAGGTAAGGGAACAAACATTCCCTTACCGTGAGGAGGCCCTCATGGCTGCTCCCCATCAGCAATATGCAGCACAGGTATATCAGCGCTGGAAAGTTGGTTAGGATTGCACCCTTATCTGTGTTGTTTTAATCAACAGCTTGAGATGCTATATTGCTGCTTTTATATTGTCCTCTCTTATTAATATCTTTTAATATTATTGTTAATTATTATTAATATTAATATTATTAAAATAATATTATTAATTAATAAAAAGAATTAATATCTTTCCTCACGGACTTACTTTCATATCATATTACCAACATTACTTGGCAAAAGTAAAAAGAAACTTAAATTTAAAAAAACATATGTTCTCTACAGAATAAAGTTTGAATAATGATGGGTATCTCTTGCCCCAAATTTACCTACAGAAAAAATAATAATGCATAGTTAACCAGTGTATATCTCTAAATAGCCTCAAACTACCCAAGTATGACAACTATCAGAAATTCCAGCAGTTGTAGTCCTCAATGACTAATGCATCAAGATATACACCAGTCCTGAAGCATAAACACTGTAACTACTTTGCTAAAAGTGCTTGGGGGGCGTGGGTTGAAAGATAAGCACACAGTTGAATGTTATCATAATCCAAACCTCAATATCTTTATCTTTCATTAACAGAAACATTATTTTTAAACAATGTAAGCCTGCACTTCTGACTGCCTTTGAATTCTACAGGAGTAGGGTGAACTGCTGCAATTAAGACAACGGAACAAACAGGCTCTCTCTTCCCTACCAAGTAGGCTTCTTTTTCACCTCCTTCCATTATTCTGGTGGATTTATCAATGTGTCATGGTAGTGGATTCATTCCCATTGCTGTAGAGAAGCTGTAATATGCATTTAGTCAGACATTGTAAGACAGTAGTCAAGTGTTTCTCAACCGGTGTACTTCACCGGTGGTACTTGAGGTAGTGTCCAGTGGATGATATAGCATCCGCCAATTCCCACCACCTGGCCTGGCACCACGACCAACAATGCAGCATGACAAGTATCAGCAGTAGGCTCGGTGGGCAGAGCTTCAGCATGTACTTTTTGTAGTCCTCCCGTCTGCTCTGAACCGTTGTTTCTGGTCTCCCAATATAGAAATAACTGGCAATTACATCCTCGCCAGTTATTTCTGGTGGTACTTCCAATAGAAAGACCATGTGAAGTGGTATGGTGGGGGACAAATGTTGAAAAACTGACTGCTCTAGTCTTGATCTGAAAGAAACTGACCCTGGAACAGCTAAGCAAAACTTCTTGACATTTAAAAGAGGTAGGAGTAAAGCAGCCACATTATGTACTAATAGTGAAATCAGAGCGCAATCCTAACCCGGAGTTAGGCTGGCACAGTTAGGCAAGCAGAGTCTGGACGGCACAAGGGCCACCATAAAAGGCGTTTGGTCCATTGTCAGAGTCAGGGAGGATGGTGTGCTGGCCTCTCTGACTCTGAGAGTGGGCCAAACATACTTTACGGTGTTCCTTGTGCTGGCCAAACTTTGCTGGCCTAACTGTGCTTGCCTAACTTCAGGTTAGGATTGCACCCTCAAATGGTTAAGTGCCTATCAGTTTGTATGGTAAACAAGGTCACCTATGATTTATATGTTTGGAAGACTCCCTAAGTGTGCAGAAGATGGATTTGTACATTTATTTGAAAAGGAAGAAACAAAAACAAAAAAAGCCTAATGTAGGCTGTGCATGTTCCAATACTTCAGGTTTCATGGAACACTGAACAATAAAAAAACAGCAACCAGGGGTGGGGATAGGGGTAGGGGTGGGGTTAGGCAGAAAGAGGGAACTGGCCTTTTTTAGCCAGTTGGTCATTGGAATTGGGGAGGAATTGGGGAGTTGGTCATTGGAACATCTGTTGCAGATTTCTGTTTCTAAAAGTTCCAATAAAATACATCATCTTAAGATAAAAATGACATTGCATAGAACTATTATAGGCAGATGCATTTCCATCAAACCTAAGCCAGTCACTCAAAGTACAATTAGCACTCTTTGGCACACTTATTCTCTCTCCATCACAAAGCTATCTGTGCTTGCTCTATTCAGCCAAAATACACATGCCAAAGGTGTGGTGGAGACAGACAATGAAAGTTGGAAGATGGAATAGATATGCTTTTGCTTGCTCTAGCGAGGAGGACAGTCCCAATGGGTTTATATTACAACAAGGAAGATTTTGATTAAACATTTTAAAACAATTCCTGACAGTATGAACTGTTTAGCAGGAGAACACAATGTCTCAGAAAGTGGTCAACTTTTCATCATTGGAGTTCTGCAAGCAGAGTTTAGATAACCAACTATTGAGGATGTTGTAGGACAGACTGTATTGACAGGGGGTTGAACGTGATTACCTTGTAGGTCTCTTCCAACTATAGGAATCTAGGAGCCCAACTTATAGTGCCCTGCGCCAGCAGCAAACTCACACTGCCTGCATGGAGTGCCACAAAATGCATATGGCACTTTCCTGCAAGTGGTAGTATGCAACGCCAGTGCCAGTCAGTGCTGAGCATTAGTGCCAGGAAGATGCCATCTACTGAAGAGCAGGGAGGCTCAATGACCACTACTAAAGAGCAGGGAGGGCGGGAAGGCAGGGAGAGGGCAGAACAGGCTAGAGGAAGGGAGAATCAGAGGGAAGATCAGGCCCAGGAATTGACACTGAATCCTATGCTACTCCCATGCCACTCTGCCAAACACGGTCCTCCTCAGTTCTGTGCCCACTAAATAGCAGGGGCAGATCCAAGGCGATTCATTGCCACCAGCAGAGCTTAACATGTGGGAAGGGAACAGATGTTCCCTTACCCCAAAAAGACTCCGGGGGTCCAGCCCCAATGGCCCGTGTCTGGGGATGACGTCACATTGCAACATTTAGGCAGACTTAGTTATATGGGGTGGTTTGCCGTCTTACTTTACCCCCAGCAAGCTGGATACTCATTTTACTAACCTCGGAAGGATGGAAGACTGAGTCAACCTTGAACAGGCTACCTGAGAACCTGACTACTGCTGGGATCCAACTCAGGTCGTGGAGAGAGCTTTTGACCACTCTGCGCCATATGAGGCTCTTTTAATAGTAATAGTATATCTAATAGTAATAGAGATCCCTTATATGTGCACAAAACTTATTCAGGCCTTCACCAACCAAAGTTTCACACTAACATGAACACTACTACAATTTATCTTCAAGAAGACAATCAGGACATTTAAACATCTGCCAAAGAAATATCTGCCTGGAACAACCTACATATAAAAGGGAATGGGGGTACAATACATTTAGTCATGAAACAGTGTAGGACTGGAATGTGTATAGGACTCTGACCATTAGGATGAGGTCAGTTTTCCTTTTATAACCACAGTTATGACTCCAGATAAGGTACTTGTTTATCTAAATATCTGGTGCACTTTGACGGTCAGGCATTTAGTGAACAGTGTCTCTAAAAGTATGCAAGCACACATGAACGGCAAAGTCAGCTATGCTCTTGCACAGTTAATTTAACTTCTTCTAACAAAGGATGGAGACCAGATTGCAATTACAGGGGATATCTGCCATCTAGTGGTCTAATGCACTACAGCCTAGTTAACTTCAAAATAAAGCCAAAGATAATTGTTGAATCATCTTATTGCCACACCAGATTCAGACAGCCTAATAGCCCCCTCTAGTTTCAGAGACAGCAAGCTATCTAAGGACTCAATCCTGAGCCCAACAAGCTTACCGTCCGCACTGCCATTGTGAAAGGTGCTGGAAAGCACCTCCAGCGCCGGCAGAAAGCCATTACTGCTGGCGCCGGGCCCATGCCAGCCCCCACCGCCTGGAAGCAGCAATACGATGCAGTGGCAGTGAGTGCTACTGTTGCCGGCATTGCACCAGATCCAGGCAGGGCAGGAGGGCATTCCTGGGCAGAGGGAGTGTGGTAGTGTGTGGGACCGGCAGCAACCTTTGCCGCTGGATCCTGATCTCCATGTGGGGCCACATGGCCCAACATGGAGGCCCTTGCCTCTGCACCAGCTAAATAGCTAGCGCAGAGGTGAGTAGAACTATCACCTGCCCTGCGCCCTTACCACAGGGGAAGGAGACGAATGACCCCTTCTCCCGCAGAGCCTCCTGTAGCTGCCTAGCTACTGCAAGCTGCAGCGGTAGCTGCTTGGCTACTGCTGCTCACACCGGCTGCCTTGCTGCCCAAGTTGCAGTGGTAGCCGCTTGGCTACTGCTGCTCACATGGGCGGCCAGGCAGCTCAGAACTGGGCTGCTCCTACCTCTTTTCAGTTCCCAAGAATCTCAGAGATATAACGATCATGGAAAATGGGGACCAATTTTCTGGCTAACATGGTTAGTAAGAATTGATGTATATCTCCTCCATGACATTAGCTGGGTTCAGACATATTGCCAAATAGTGATTATACTGTGGCTTAGTACAATTAGTTAGAACCTAGGGGGAAGGGTGTCACATACTTCCGCTCCCAAAAAAGGGGAGGAAATTTGCAGCTTTTGTCCAAAATAAACCATGAATTGCTGTTTCAACCAAACCCTACAAGCCCTCATTTGTTCCATTTCTAATTGGAGTTTGTGACAAAAATAGATCTGAAATCAGAATCAGATCCTATAATCTGCAGATCCAGAACACAATCCAGAAAAAGTTACTGAGGGTGCAATCCTAACCTGGAGCTAGGCAGGCACAGTTAGGCCTGCAAAATTTGGCTGGCACAAAGGACACCGTAAAGTATGTTTGGACCACTCTCAGAGTCAGAGAGGCCAACACAGAGAGGCCATCCTTCCTGACTCTGAGAGTGGTCCAAACAGGCTTTACAGTGGCCCTTGTGCCAGACAAACTTTGCTGGCATAACTGTGTTGGCCTAACTCCAGGTTAGGATTGCGCCCTGAGAATGAGAATCAACTGAACTGTGACTATAAAAATATTCAACTGTTTACAATGCGTACAGTGAACCCTCAATTTAACAGGCTTCAGAAACAATGGACGTTTTACTCTCTCCATATATAAAATCAGAATTATACTAGGAAGACTAGAAATTAAGGGGTGGGAATTAGGGAGAACAAAGATCATTTACAAAACCTTTCACCCTCCTGTAAATACATATGTTTTCAATTAAGAGCGCAATCCTAAGCAACACAGGACTGGCAAGGCTGATAGGCCAGCACCATATCCTAATGCTGCTTAGGAGAGGCTGGAGCCTCCATGTGGCAAGGGAGTGTGTGCACTAGTGGAGCTAGTGGAACACTTGTTCTACCAGTGCTAAAGCCCAACAGGATTGGCCCGTCAGTGTGTTGAGACCCTAGTGCCCATCTCAATTGAATTTGGTCTCAGCCAAACTTAAGATGGCAACTAGAGTAGTATACAATTCCACCACCAACCCCAACACCTAGAAAAATCCCACCAACCTTATTCTTTTACTGTCCACTGACATTTATTATCTGAGCAGGACTACCCAAATTTGCCTTGGGTGGATTTTTTTGGTAAGCAGCTTTACTAATCTCTGTCTTTCAAAATCTTACCTGAGCCTGGAGCCCTTAAAGTTTGCATGGTAAGAAGGATAGCTCCACTCAATGTTACTTCCTTTGCATCGCAGTTCTAAACTCTGTCCTGCAGAAAGGCTTAAAGTAGCAGCAGGCTTCTGGAAACGGCCTTTATCCATCACTTGTGTCATTATGGAGTGGACCTTTGGGGAGGAGTCCGTGGAGTCTCTCTCCTTTAGTTTAGGTATTTTGGGCTTTACTCTTTTGTTAGCAGGTTTAATCCTGTTGTCTCCTGGTTCCTTTGGACGCTTATTCTTTGCAGGTTGACCAATTGCTACGCCAAGGGAAAAGAAAAACAAACAATGAGATATCAATATCAGGCTTTTAAATTATGTTTTCCCAATAGCTACACTTCTTAGAGCCAGTGTAGCATAGGGGCTGACAGCACAATCCTATGCTAGCCTCCACTGGCAAGAAGGGCAGTTGTGTAGCTGCAAATGTGTCATAAGGCATGTTGCAGCACTGCAGAGGGTCCTGGCACTGGTGCAAAGACCTGAGTCAGCCTGCCAGAGTCAACTGGAAGTCACCACACAAACCTGGAGAAGGTCTCAGCAGGCCGGACGGGTAGGGTGAAACAGAAACAGGGGTAGAAGAGAGCAGCAAAGACACAAGACACAAGAACCATGGCAGAGGCCTCCACCATATCCTATGCTCCTTCCTGGCTTTGATTTGCATTAGCTATTTTGCTAGCACAAGCCCAAGTAGCCCCATTGCAGGTGCTGGGGCTTACCCAGAGCAAGGAAACTAATGTTACCTTACACCAAGGTGCCTACCGGCAGTCTCCTTTCCTGAACAGGATGTAGTAGAGGTACCACTGTATCCCTTGGCAGGATGGAAGATAGGATTGGGCTGTAAGAGACTGAGAATCAGTTAGGCTTTCCTAATATATTTGCTGTAACAATTACAACAAAACAATA
Source organism: Lerista edwardsae (assembly GCA_029204185.1). NCBI lineage: Eukaryota > Metazoa > Chordata > Lepidosauria > Squamata > Scincidae > Lerista > Lerista edwardsae. The sequence continues at coordinate 12,180,274 of JAJKFI010000003.1, read as the reverse complement.
CATATGAAGCACTTTGCACACTTGGAAAGTACCAAGAATTATTTATTATTGTCCATGTCCTTTTTCTAGCTAAAGGAGTTAGAAAATGGCCAATCTTGACATAAAATTCGGATTTTCAACTGGTCTGTTTTAAACAGGCTGAAGAAGTACAGATTTTTATTTATTTTTTTGGGTGGTGGTAACAACATCCTGTTCATTTTTGTTACTTCAACCAGGAGGCTCATTAGTAAGCAATTTTAAATTAACATGAAGCAAAATTATCACATGCAAATGTGCAATTACTAGGTTTCTTCCCATGGGGATGGCACTTCGGTGAAAGATAATTTTTGCCAGAAGCTACCCTTAGTAAGTACTGTACTCATATGATCGAGTGGTATAGAAGCTCAAATTATAGACTTTGAAATTAATTTTCAAAAATTCTAAACTGGCATATGCACATGAAATACTGTCCCATTGTAGTTTTACCCTAGCAAAGGAGACAAAAAGAAGGGAATTTAGAAAAGAAAGCCAGGCTTTTTACAAGATTTGAAATACAGGTGTGCCCCAGTATCCAAGGGAAAAAGGTTCCTGGCCTCCCAGTGGGTACCTGGAACAGCAGATAAGAGGGAATCCTATGTTAAGTATAGGGTTCTTCCCTGCCTGCCCTGAGCAAGAAGGTTTTTTTAGTGACCCAAAGTAAGACTAAAGGAAGGTAAGGTAAGGATCTATGCATAATTGAAACAATGGACACAGGATCCTTGGATACAGGGGCACAAAAAGACAAAAAGCTGGGAAATCTGGGCATAGTTAGCGGAAAGAAAATAAATTTCAAAGAAGAAGAAAAAAGCATATTTCAATTTTTTAAATGTTCTCATTTACATAGTGGCTGCTTGCAAGGACTATCAAAGAAAAAGCAAGAAGCCTGGTACTTTAGTTGCAAAAAAACTGATTTATATTGAAATCCTTAACACCTGCATGGGACTTTCCAGTAAAATTCTTAGTAGACACTAAGTAGACACCAAAAGATGGGATTGTGCTGTAATATTGGATATTCAAAAGTTTTCCTAAGGGTAGCTGAGCTATGAAACAAATGAAATCTGCTTTTCTGGGGACTATTAAAAGAGTGGATTGGGATCTACTGTGACTATTTTAAGTGTTAGCTTTTTTTAAAAAAAATATAATACTATTATTATTATTATTATTATTATTATTATTATTATTATTATTATTTATTGTCATTGTATTACACAACGAAATTCACTGACACCCGGAGACCAGACTTTGCAAAGTAATATTGACTTTGCAGCATAAATAAGGGGAAAAACCTATCCCAAATCAAGTCCTCAAGTAGCTTACTAAAGTATGGCAGACAGAGGGTGGGCAGGAATGTGAGACACATGTAGTTAAAGGAACTTTCACCCTGACCTACGGCCATTGGTTTCAATGGAAGAAAATCAAGTCCTGGATGGAGTCAAAGCAAAGGCCTATCCACTAGGTCAACTGAAGCAGTCACTTCAGACAGCAGATTGGTGGGGTACACCCATATCTGCCTAATCATTTCCTCTGGGGAGTTGAGCAGAAGAAGTGTGGAAGACAGGAAAACTGAACTGGATCCATGAAAAAGCAAAGTGTTTGTGAAGAGATAGAAAGTTTTACTTGCAGCAATTGATCTGCATAAGCTCTGCATTGACATATAGTGTATATCTTGCCTTTCAGATACAGACACATCATGGTGACTTTTGAACTTTAAAAAGAGAAACCAAACAACAGAAAATCTACAAAGTTGATATTATGGTCATGAAATGACGAGTACACATGTGTGAGCATGCATATACATTCCACAACTGCAACTATATGATACCAAATTGTGTTTATGGGTATATCAATGTCCTATTTATACAATATTGGGGAGAATGAGTCAGAGGAAATCACTCTGCTTTGTTTATCGCTTCTGAAATCAGCTGTTATCAGAGAAAAGTTGGAATGGGCCTCCAACATATGTATTCAAAACAGCAGCTTTTACAGCAACATTTATTCATCATTTCTCAGTGCAGCCATGGCTATGCATAGCTATAGCATGATCCTAAACAGGCTTACTTAAAAATAAAAGTACCATTGTGTTCAATTCCTCCCTACTAAATATACTTTCAGTAGAAGGTCCCTATTGTGATAAACCCGTTTCTGCATAATATGTGAATTAGCCCCGTGAAAACTAAATTAATAAAACAAAACTTCAAATCAATAAAATAAAGAGAACATAGGAAAAGGAGGAAGCAGCTGTGGTAGTTAGCAGGTAACAAGACTAAGGGCGCAATCCTAACCGACTTTCCAACA
>JAJKFI010000003.1:12158366-12177561 GCA_029204185.1 Lerista edwardsae | reverse complement strand
AGAGAGAGAGAGAGAGAGAGGTGGATGATGTATGTGTGTTTGAGCGCATTAATAAAGTAGGATGTAAAGAAAGAGAAACAATGTTAGAACCAAGTGGATACATACTGGAGTAGGCGAGTGCGTCTCCAGCGAAGGTGGATACATACCGGGTTAATACCGCTGTATCCTGCAGTTGCGGGACAATCATGGAGGCCTCCTCAAGGGAAGGGAGTGTTTGTTCCCTTGCCTTAGAACTGCATTGCCCTTACCCCAGTGTTGGAAAGTTGGTTAGAATTGTGCCCTAAATAAAATCCTGCCTCTTTTTTAGGCAGGCTGTGAAGACTTTTCTTCCTTCAGACTGTTCCTTGAGGTATAATTTCTTTCAGCGGTCTGCTGTTTCAAAACCTGTTGTATAGTTTCCTTGCTGTTTCACTGTTTGGTTTTGTCGTACTTGTGAATACAGTACTTTTTTCAAATATTTGTGCTGCACTGAGTGCTTTAAAAGTTCAAAGGCAAGATGAAAATGAATAAAATGTGGATTTATGGGAAACTGGCACATCCTACTTCATGTTTAATGTCTAAGAGTCACTTTGCACAGGGTGGGCCCGTCCATGAGGCCAACTGAGCCAGTGGCGTCATGCAGCAAACTGGCAAAAGGAGCTCAACCCAGCCTGCCCTCTCACCTCCACTGTTCCTCCTCCTCCTCCTTGCACTCACTCCCTGGTTTGGAAAAAGGTGGGGGCAGAGCTGAAAAGGAAATATGGAGGGGGTGACTGGTGGGCTGCATTGCGCACCATGCTCAAGCCCACCTCTCTTGCACACTTCCTTTCCACGCCCCTCTTCCAATCCAGGGAGTGCGAGCAGAGACTGGTCTCTCCCCAGGTGACCCTTGGGCTGACCCCCTGACTTCGCGTCTTAGGCTCCTCCTTCCTGCCAAGCATTTTTGTCCCTTCCAAGTCAGCCGTGAAGCTGACCGTGAAGCTCTCAGGGCCGATTTTCTCTAAGTGCAGTGGTGGCGTCTCTGAATATTACTCAACTGCTCACACCTCTGTTGAATTTCAAAATCTTGAAAATGTGTTTATTTATTTAAAACCGTGCACGTATCCGAGACGCACTGCGCTGCACAGTCCTGTAGTAACTAAATGCAAAAACAAACAAAAAAGTGCCCAAATTCTCAAGATTCTTTAACGGGGCGTGTGGCAGAAGAGAGACTCCATTACTCATACTGTATTGTCCCACCCGCTCTTTAAGGAGGCGCTCTCATTCAGGTAGCGGAAAACCAGAGTGCCCGCCGTATTTTTCTTGGACTGGCAGAGCAGGGTAGCAGTACTATCCCTCCCACCTCCCCAAATGCACTAAAGACCCTCGGGAGGGGAAGTGCAGTCAAGAGAGACGGGTGGGGGTGGGCACTCTTAAAAAATAAAATAAATAGAGAGATGCTGCAGGACCTGCCTGCGCGCGGATAGCAGACTCGCGGGCACCGCGGGAAGCAGAGCACAAAGGCAGGGCAACTCCGCAGGCGAGAGAAGGGGCGCGCGCGCGCGCAATCGGGTAGAGGCGCCAGGCGAGCTGTTGCTGAACTCACCATTTTGCAGCGCTTGGTGCAGCAGCAGCAGACCGAGCAAGAGCCAGGGCTTCATGGCGGGAGGGGCGAGCCGCCCGCTAGCGGGAGAAGCTAGTTAAGAAAACGGCCTGGATGTTCCTCCACCAACTTTTTTCGGGGGAGAGGCTGGCAAAGGGAGGCCTTTAAAGGGTGTAAAGGGAGGACTGGGAGAGGACGCTTGTCTGGCCGGGAGTTGGGGGGGGGGAGCGAGTGGCGGCCTTTTCCTTTCCCGCCTTCGGGGCCCCCCTCAGTGCTGTCAGTCAGCCCAGCTGGGGCTCATTAATGAGGTGCGTGGCGGTGGCGGCTTCTCGCCCGCCCCCCCGCACCCGCCTGACGCTTTCCTCTTCAGGCAGGCTGAGGACGCTCGCAAGAGCGGCGCTGGGAGGGCTGAAGGTGCGAGTGTGTGCTTTCTTTGGAAGGCAAACCAGAAGAAGGGTTCTTTCATCCAGAGCCCAATCCTATCCAACTTTCCATGTAGCCTTCCAACGGTGAATGCATCACATCCTGCAACGGGGGTGCAGTCAGGGAACATTTGTTAACCCTGAGGATGTATTGCAGCTACACGGCACAGGAAAGTTGGATGGGATTGGGCCCCCAGTCGCCTTAAAGCTGCTGCTGTCTAGTAAGCATGCACCAGTTTCATAGAAGAGCTTACTTCTGTGCGTGGGGATTAAAGTATGAACACGCCTAGAATTGGTGCTGGATGGACGGAAATCAAAGGGGCATCGTTTGGTCATGCTCCTGAGCAGCAGGTGCTTAAGGTTGCAATCAGGCAGGCTAACCTGGGGGTAATTCCGTATATGGACTTCCGAGTACAGTATACAAGTACAGGCATGCCTGGTATCTGCTGGGGTCTCCAGCTCCCCATGTGGATAACTGAAACTGAATACCAGGGATGCCTTTTTAAAGATAAGGGAACATCAATGGCTTTGCTGCAACAAGGTGAAAAAAAAGATTTGTTTAATGATCCCCTATCTTTTTAATGGAGGGAAGTGGTAGCGCAGCGGGTTAAACCGCTGCTGCTGGGCTTTCCAACTGGAAGGTTGGGAGTTCAAGACTGTGTGACAGAGTGAGCTCCCGTTGCTTGTCCCAGCTCCTGCCAACCTAGCAGTTCCAAAGCACCTAAATCCAAGTAGATAAATAGGGATCACTTCAGTGGGAAGGGAACGGCGTTCCGTGTGCTACGGCGTAGAGTCATGCTGGCCACATGACCACGGAAGCTTGTCCTTGGACAAAACGCCGGCTCTACAGGCTTTGAAACGGACATGAGCACTGCCCCCTACAGTCGGTCACGACTAGACCATTTGGTCATGTGGAAACCTTTACCTTTATCTTTTTAATAGGTATCCCAGTACCGATGGATAACTGAAACAGTGGATACCAGGGCATGCCTGTATAGGACTGTGCTGTTAGGTGGCCATCCAGCAGCAACTAACATGACCACAGAGAGAAAAAATGATAATGGGCTTACTTTGGCAGCATCATTGAACCAGTGGCAGCTTAGCAGAATTTCCTATTTTAGTTTTTGCAGGGTTCCTGTGCCTCTGTAATAGACGTTCAGTAGGTGCTCCTTTCCTATCATTGCATTCCTATGATAGAAATAGCTATGCTAGCAAGATGAATTCTGTCTCCCACATCTTCTGACAATCCTAGCTGGCCTATACTTATAAGTAAACCCTACTATGCTTAGTGAGTATGCCTGCATAGGAATGCAGCCTCATAACGCATGAGACCTATGCTAGATGAATGCTGGACTATTAGTCAAGGAAGTCAAAATATGGACTTTAACAACAGGGATATTGTAGTGAAGGAAAAGGAGAGTCCAGACTGGTGTAAAGCAAAACAGCCTGCTCTTCCAGTATTGTTTATACTGATTTATGCACATCCTACACCTGCAATTCAAAATGAGATTCTTAACATTGGCTAGATAAAATATAATTTTGGTAAATGTGGGGCTTGTTTGAATTATCTGGTTTCTCCTATGCACTAGCGTGGCAGTCTCCCGTTGTACTCAGCTGGTAGATTCCTGTGCTTTGGGTTCAGAGATAGTGAAATCACTTAAGTACAGTACTTTCATTTGTCCATTAATTTGTGCTACCAGGCCATGACTCCAGTCTATAGCCTGTGCTCTCTGCTAGCTGCAGTGTGAATGAATACAACGGTCAAGCAGGATGAAGTCACCAGAATACATGGGCCAAGTGTTCTGGTGACTTCATCCTGCATGACCATTGCATGTGACATGGCTTCAGGGAATGGTGCACTTAAATGCATCTGTCCCAGAAATGAAATGACAGAAGAGAAGCTCATGACGAGTATTCAGTTACCAAAACCCAGTTCATAAATTACACTGGTGACATGGTTGCTACCAAAGAGGCAAATGGCAAAAAGCTCTCGTAGCAGTATAGCTTGGAATGTTTTTCACTCAGTGCCTGCAAATTCAGAACTGGACAATACATTTAATTAAGATGTACATGGGATGACTACTGCTATCTCAAACCAAAGTATCACTAGGACATTCTGATTAAACTGATGAGATTGTGTGCTGCAGTGTTGAACACTATTATTCTGATTTTTTTCAAGCTGCTGTTCATGAACTCCAAGCCTTTCCTAGAGTTAGAGTAGGGTTAGAATACCAGATCCTGCTAGAGACCTTCCCCCCCCCCCGTTTCCCTTTGCTCACCCTGTCTTTTCTTATTCAGAAGGCTACTAGAAGCAATGGAATTTAAGTGCACTTAACCCTTCTCACTGTCATTTTTTAAGAATATTTGTATTGACATGTACCATGCTGTAAGCCATCCTTAACAATAATACATACCTTTTTAACATGTAATATATATCCAACAAAACAAATACAAGTACCAAGCAAGCTGACAAGCATAAGTGAGTGTAAAAAGTTCCCAGCTATTTTGAAATGTAGATAGGTTTATACAGATTTGCTTTACCGTACTTACAGCCCAATCCTATGGGCCATTTACACTGCCAGAATCAGCATTCTGGCAGCGTAAATAGCTTTATGACTGTCACAAATGTGTCAGTGCCATTTTCTCCCTTTCTTCCCCCCCCCCAAGGGAACATGCTGAAACGTCCCTCACAGGATACAACCGGTGTCATGTTGGCACCTCTGCACCCTCACAGAGGGTATAGGATTGGGTAGTTTATTATGGCGTTTGTGTCTCTACCACATTAAAATATGCAAAATTAAAACTATGCAGCATGTACAGTTGTAAACTTTATTTTAAAAAAACATAGGACAATGTATTGATTACTGTCTTATTAAGCAGCATTTCCTTTTTCAGTGAACAGCAGCCATATAATTTTTTCTAAAAGTCTACAGTTACTTAGAACTACTGACATTGTGTTGTACAAGTGAAAAATCCAAAGCACCGAGAAGTATACTTTCACACATTCTAAACACATTTTTACATTAATAAAAAATTGATTTTTTTTCTAGAAAATATTAGTCTTGCACTGAAGCTACACAATCTGTCTCCACTTATGTGTACAGCAGCAAACAACATATACATGGCAATAATGACTACAGTGTACAATATGCACAGTGAAACAGCAAAGTTAAACACTCTAACGATTTGTTAAACCCTCAACGGTATTTTTATGTGTGGCAGTTCTTCAGTCTGATTCAGCCGGTCTCCCAACAAGTCCCCACAGAATAAGATTTAGGTAAAACCCTTTAACACAGAGAGGAGAAATGAAGTATATGTGATTTATTTAACAAATTGAAAAATATCCAGGAAGAGAAAGCAGGCTGCTAAAAAAAAAAGCAGGACTAAGAAAGACTTTGGGAGAAAGGGGTAGTGTGGATACGGCTCCAAAAGTCTTCATTCAGTACATTTTCCACATTCTCCGCATGCTTGGGAGGATAGTTTGTGGAGAGAAAATTAAAAAGATGATGCAACCCAAAAATCTGCAACCATAAAGCTATATATTCAGTAAATATATTAGAGCTGGTATGGTTGTGCAGTGTAATCCTATGTATATCTCATAAGCAAGTCCCACAGAATTCAATGGGGTTTATTCCCAAATATGGGCCCAACCCTAAGCACACTACTGCTGACAGTCGCCATAATGCCGTAAATGTTCCCTTACTCTGAGGATGCTCTGGCCCCATTGGATACAATGGCAGTGATTTCAGTGCTGCTGTTCTTTGTGGCACAGTAAAGGTTTAGGACTGAACTTCCCGTGTACATAGGCTTGCAATCTAGTCTTGGTAGTTCACATTTAAGGAAACATTTAACATTTTCATTGGGCATGTTCTAACCATTTAAGCATTTTAAGTCATAAATTGCAGCAGGAGAGATTTAAGCATGTTTAATTCTAATATTAAAAATCACAGAACTTAAAAGCTCTTTGGCTAATTTGTTTTTCTTGATAAAGATATTTAATGTTTCTAATGTGATTGTACCAAAATACAGTATTCTAATTGTTCATCTAATTTCCTACTGCTTGTGACATTTTATTTTTTTGTGACTAGCCCCTGAATTCAGTGGCCATTGCTGTAGGTCCTCAGCATACAAAAACTGGTGGGTAGAGAAGTTCACAAAAGCTTTAGTTTTCATTATTTTTCATCTAAACTTTACAAAAGCACTGGGATAAATATCCTGTTCATGCCTGGAAGGATAGTTTGCAGAGAGAAAATTATTAAGATGATGCAACCCAAAAATTTACAAACATGTGTAAATACAATACGTACTTGTATACGCGTGTGCATGCATGCATACAAACATACACACAAAAGATGTACTTTTGGTACTTCCACCAAAAAATAGTACTTGAATTTTCCACACCTGAAAGGCAAAATTACACAGCCACCTTGATCAGAAAATATGTCAAACATGGCTTTCTTTTTGCATTAAACATGTTGGGTTGTGGTAAAAAAAATTGTAATGGAAATAAACTTGTCTCCATAGCTTTAATAGTGCTTAATCATGTCTAATTGACATTCATACAACCCATTCAGTGGCTTTTTGAACTGTAAAGATAATCATTCACGCATCCAGCTACAACTGAACTGTGCAATAATAGCCTGTATTGAAGAGCTAAAATATTTTTGAAGGGGAGAGAGCAAATAGGACAAGAAAAAAAAATCCAATCATGCTCTTAATATTTGAATACAAGTTTGTAATACTATTATTAAAATTGCACTACTTTGGGTATTTAGAAAATTTTGCGCAGGCATTCACAAAGGGCCAGGGTAGTTTGTCTGTAGTCCTGTTTCACTGCAATAAAGTGAAAAAAAATTAAAACCTTCATCTTTCCATTTAAAAGGCATTCATGGTATCCGTGGTTTCCATTATCTGTGGCTCGGAACAGAACCCCGCAGATACTGGGGCACGCCTGTAATTCAGCACTTCTGTATATTCTGAAAACTACAATTAACTCTTGGAGTATTCAAATAACATTTTCTAGAGTATCTTCATTTCCACTCAGTTTTTCATTCTGGTTTTCAAGAAAATGATTAAAATATATACATATATGGTTCAACTACAGTATATAATACTTTTGAAGGTTTCTCTGAATTTCTGTTCCATCTCATTTAGGTTTGGATAAATAACTTGAACCTCTTAAGTTCTGTATATTGAAATAAATACATTGGACCAAAAATCAGAGGATTGTGCAGTTAACTTTAAAGGCAAGTATGAAGAAATAACAGTGTTCATTTTAACGCTGGAAAAGATGTCTTTTTTTTTAACCCACACAGTAGTGAAGTTTTAGATGGAAAGATGCTTATTTCTGGGTGTGTATTCTCAGCAGCTACCCATAAACAATTTCTGTTGATGTTCACAATGTGCCATGTACATGTTGGAGCTCTGTGTACACTTTGGATTTTTCCCTATTGTTTTATTTTTAAAAATTGCCTCACTTTACCAATATAAATCTTATGAAATTAGCAAGATACTATATTCTTTATGTTTTGCAGCATTGCAAATAAAAACAAGCAGCATAATATATTTCAGACACTGCTACTGAACTATTTACATTCAATAATGGCAGCAATCAGGGCACCCCTCTATCTTTTCCTCTATGAAGCATATTAACATTTCTTACATATTTTGTACACTGCATCTCTATAAGTGTTGCTTTTCAGCCATTTACATAAGCATATGCATAAAAAGTAAACAAAACCATACATATTTTTAAAAACCAAATAATTATACTGCTAAGTTTACTTTTGAACGTTTATCATTGAATGTATTGATAGGGTGGCCTTCAGAGATTGTGTAGAAGACGGGTGGAATGGGCGAGAGCCAAGGGCAAGTAATTTATGCTTTTTAAGTTCCTGCTGTAAGCTTCAAAGTGGGATCTTGTACATCTCCTCTATGGCAAAATGCATGACCCTGCACAACTCATTCCCAACCACCACCACCACACATGTTTGTGCAATGTCCAATCACAGGGCTTATTTCATTTTCAAATTTAAGTACATCAGAGCCAAGCACAAATTATGATGTCTTTAGTGTGTAAATGGCTAATCTTGGTAGCTTGTTGGGGGGGCTGGAGAATTTTTTTTAAATTTAAACTTCAGCCTAAAAAATCTCTCTCTCTCTCTCCCTAGTTGGTTGATTGGTTCAAAGCCTCTCTTAAAATCCTGAGAGTTTCACTTGTGAATTTGTTTTTTTTGTGTGTGTGGTAAACATTAGAGTAGTTCAGGTTTCTAGCCCTTTTGGCAATGACAAAGGCTGAAAGATTATCACAATGTGATTTTAAGCCTTAGAAACAAGAAGTCAACAGGTGAAATGCATGTTTTTTTTAAATTGATCCCTCCTGCCAAAGAGCTGCTCAACTTTCTGCCTGCTTTACTTATTTTTGACCATCAAAGGAGGGAGAAGGAAATGGAAGCTAGTGGACAGTTTTGCTTCCTTTTTCTTTATGGCTTGCTCATGAACATACATTTGGCATTCTGTACACAGGCTAAATATGTAACCAGATCTAAGGCATCCACGTACTACCTCATCAATTGTATTCCAGTGGTGTTCCTGAAACACAACTTGTCTACCAGTCACTGTGTCAAATTATGACAACTTTCTTAAGTGAAAACCTGAAACCCACCTTTGGCTCTTTGCACTGATAAGGCACCCAGAACTGTCTCAAATTTTTGTACAATTCAAAAGAACACTATCATCCTAAAAAATACCACTTTTGAAAATAATTTTCCCTCCTGTCCTATAAACACCTACCTCTTTCAAAAAAGACAGAACACATTGGAAAAAATAAATAAAACAATTCTGTTTGTAATTTATATAATAAATATTAGATCAATTATGAGGGCAGCAGATTCTGTTGAAAGGCACAATATAATTCCATGATTATCATGGCAAGGACAAGGAAAGAACACTCAGCTTGTGCCTAGAAACTTTATATTCCTGATCCAGAACTTTATAAGAATGTTTGGTTGCCTCAAAGCTTTTTACCTAGTAATTTGTGAACACACTGGTGAGTACACAGCTTATCAATTGGGAAGCTGCTACAGCTATTGACAAAAGAGCATTTTCACATTCCACAATAACACTGGATGTTTCATTAAAGTGGACCTTCTCTTTACGATGGGTTCAACTTTATAAGTTGTTTGGACACACTATCTATGACCTCATGGGTCATAGAGATCAGCCTTATGAATGGAAGTGTTTGGTTACTTTTTAGTCAATGTTTTTAACATAGTGGCTGTGGGGGGGGGGGAGAAGGGTACACCTTGTAATTTGTGTTTTATAATTACAACATTGTGTAAACTGATAATTGTGACCCCTAAAGAGTACATAGGCATCTTGTAAATTGCCTTTTAGAGAGGGAAATAGCTTAGTTCTATGGCAGAAATTTCAACTGCCAAGGTCTTAGAACAAATTACAGAAACAATGTGTTACTGGGTTCACATTAGAATATTTTCACAATTTTACAACACAGAACAGGTTACCATTGTAAAGCAAAGGTCCACTCTATTTGCAATGGCATTTGAAAAGTCCCAATTCCATAAATATACAATAGACAGCCATGGTGTTGGTGAGTGTAGGCTGGTGTTGGCTGCAATCCTATATACACTTGGGAATAAGCCCCATTGAATACAATGGGACTTGCTTCTCAGAAAACACATATAGGATTGCAGTACAAACTTCCTTAACAACAGCATCTTGGCTCTTAAATTTTGACCTGTTAAGAAGAAGAATTTGGAACAATATACAATCAGTTCTGAAAAAACGTGCTTGATGAAAGATTAATTAGAAATACCGTTCTTCGATAATATAACATTTCACAAAGATATGTGTTGTTTGCATTACTTGCAGATATAAAGGTAGCAGAGAAAAACTGACATGCATACTACTTTATTATATAGCTATGCACTACTCAGCATTGCAAACATGTGGCAAATTTATGTATGTATTCCCTACCTACCTTTTAAAAAAAAGAATGTTTCAAGATATTCATTATTAATGTAGAAAAGCTGAAAGTGTAGTCACCTACTTATTTAGCATTGCTACCACATTCCAAACCGCAGTAACACAAACCAACATGTTCAGGCTCCCCACCTTTAAGCAATCCTAAGGAATTGGTGTCATGCTGCTGTACCGACTACAGTTGTACAATGCTGCTAAGATGAAAGGCCCCCAAAATGTTTATTTGGAAGCTTTTCTTCCCCTCCTCTTCCTTGGTTGTTAATTGAAGTCAGATGTCAAGTGGATGAGATATCATCTAGCCGCCAGTCCAGATCAATATTCACAATTTCTAATAGATGTTTTTACAAAACTTGAGTAGATTACTGTTAAATCTTTTGGCACCAAATGTTTGACCATTTTCTTTCAGCAACCAAATGCTGTTTTAGTTCACTGCTGGAGACACATACAACATGGCGGTTTACAATCATTAGCATTCACTTGTCCTTTCATCTGAAATAAATCGAGCACATTCACTTGCATTTTCATTCTCATTTGGATCTTCGACATGGTTCTTAATCTTTACAGGGGTCTCACTTTTTTCTGAGCAACTGTCTTCATCATCATCTTCTTCTTCCTCCTTAGGATGGCCTTCCACACTGTGTCGTATACCATAAGCAAAGTAAATAAGGAATCCTATCAAAAAGAGGGGAAAAAAGACAATAGTTTTGATCACACATTATACATTTATTTCTAAAACTCTCATAAAAGATTACCAGAATAGATCTGTCTTTGCACCTGCTTAGCCCATGATGGGCTACTTGTGGCCATTCTTTTTTTCAATCCACATTAAGCTTCCATTTCAGTAGAACAGAGCAGCTTGGAAGCATATTAAGACTTGGGGTACTGCCCGCACCCTGTACCTACTCCCTGATTGTGCACTGGGCACTACAACTGCAATATGGAAGGATCAAGAGTTATCATGGATCTGGTGGATATGGACTCTTGTCCAGTGTGCCACACAGCCAACACGTGACACAGCTCTGTCTTCCATAGATCTCAGGAGATGTTGTTGACCTCCTTCTGTCCTAATCTCATACACAGGAAGGAGAAGGTGTGGCACATGTTGGATGTCCGGAGGGCTCTCCATTTTTATATGGAGAGGACTAAGTCCTTTCGGAGATCAGAGGCCCTTTTTGTTAACTTCAGGGGTGCCTTGTTGGGCAAAAGAGCTTCTATATCTGCTTTATCTCGCTGGATTAGGGAGGCCTACGGTGGGAAAGGTAGCCTCAGAGAGCATCATGGCCCATTCTGTAAGGGGAGCTGCTATGTCAGCAGCTTTTGATGGGGTTAGCTCCCTGGTGGAGATTTGCAGGGCAGCCACCTGGTCCTCGGTCCATACCTTCATGAGGCACTATAGGGTAGATCTGGCAGCATCCGCAGAGGCCAGCTTTGGCAGGCGAGTGCTGCAGAAGGTGGTGGGAGTCTAGGCATTATCTTCGCCTGGTCCCGCTCACTTCCATACTGCTCTGGTAAATCCCAGAGGTCTCAAATGGCCCCCCCTATTCCTCCTCCCAGAGAAAAGCGGAATTTCTTACCTGAGAATTCCTGTTCTGGGATGAGGAAAGGGGGGCCATTCAACCCACCTCTCACCAGGCTCAGGATTGGTGGATTGGGATATCGAAGGGGAAGGAATATCAATCCTCCTTACTTTATGTATTATTTCCTGCTTTGTTGCTGGTTCTGTTTTGGCCCTGGTTCGGGGGCCCGTTTATCTGTTTGTTCCAGTTTTCTCAGATGGGGTTTTCCTGCTCGTCAGTCTGTACTGGGGACGGGAAGTTCCCTACAGGGAGATGCCTCAAAAGTTTTTTGCCACCCCTGCTCCTGGAGTAGGAGGGACATTCCCAGAGATCTCAAATGGCCCCTTCTATTCCAGAGAAGATATGTTTCTCTCTTGTAACATACAAAGTTACTCTGAGATAGAGATTCAGGGCCTATTCTTATAGCTTCCTTCTTCTGTATTTCTTTTAGAATGCCTAGGTAAGAATTTCAGTAGTATTTCTTCTTTGACTTCCAGCATTCACACGCATACATGGACAACATGTATTACTAATGCTGATGAAATACTTTGTGAAACTGCCAACATCTGTCACCATACAATGGATCAACAGAGAGAACTTATTTTCCACATCAAATAGCCCCAGACAAAGTTGGATCAGACCTGAACAGATGGAATGATCCACTGCAATGTCCCACAATGCTAGAAGTCACATCTTTAATGTGTTTTTATAATGTAACCCATCTCAATTGTCCCTTGTCTGGATTAAAAGTGTAACAAACGATGTGTGAAGTTGTCCTTACAGTTCTACTCCAACCTAACAATTTGATTAATACCTAGAAAGAAGCTTATGACAGGATTCGTCCTCCCTGGTGCTAGGAATACTTACCAAGAGCCATCCAGATGCTAAACCGGATCCAAGTCTCTCCACTTAGCTGCACCATCAAGTACACATTCACCAAGATACTCAAAGATGGCAAAAATGGCAAGAGTGGAACCTAAGGACAAAAGATTTTACAATTCAATATTTTTGTCAAATATCCATTACATTAGATACGTGGTTCCTAAACTTTTCAAGTGGTAGCTCTCTACTGGGCAATTAATTGGCCATGGGTCCTCATTAGGGCTACAATTCTATAACATTGAACAGGGCAGTAGCTTTTTTGTGAGAATTCCACGACTCACAATTTGGGAACCACTCCATTAGATCCTACATTCTTTGACAAAATGCAATTTAAACATTCGTAGACCCATTGGGGGACCCTTCCTCCCCAAAAGAATTTCTATATTCTAGGACAATTCATAGAAAATTAACAAAAAATTTATTGTAAAGAAATCAGTTGGTTTTAATGAGCCACAAGACTCTTTGAGTGGTATCCTAACTGTTCATGTGGAGGTCTTCCATAACTACAAGCTTAAATGGAAAGAGAATTGCACTCATAGAAGGATGGAAGCACAACTCTTCTGCCATTCAGGAAAAAAACAACCCATGGTAACCTGTGGTTACAGAGCAGCAATTAGGCTACTACATTGTTTTTGTTGCCATGTATCAACATTGCTACCGTTCTGAAGTGGTCGCTCTGTTACGTTGACTGAAAAAGTAGTTTGTAAAGCTATGTTGGTAAATGGGTGAATTGCCATGTTCATTCATTAGCACTTAAACATTTATTTTCACCACTGAAGCATCTCTACCTCTACAAGGGAAGCAGAACCATTTCATGAGACTTCTTCCAGAAGAACCACTGGCTACATATCTCACATGTTTTTGCAAAAGGTTCATAGTCTGCTCTTTTATCTCTTTCTTACCATAAATGCCACTTTCTGTTGACTCTGAGGTTGCCTCCAGATGACAAGAATTATTGCGACAAACAAGATGAAAAGAACTGCAAGAAGGCCAATGCTCCACAACTCCAGATTGGCAAGAAAATGAACCCCATAGGTGGTCAGAATACTTAAGCCACAAACCAGGAAAGCTAAGTAGAAAGTATAAACGAAAAGAGGCAGAGTATTTCAGTGTATTTCAAAATATTCAATGTTCGTACAACATAGAAGAGTTTTAGCAGTAGTGAGAGGTGTTTTCAAAAGATAAGGTAAGTATATGGATAACCTCTGACTTACCCAAGAGACCCACAAGAAAGTTGACCATGGTAGCAGACTGTTCATTTGGCAAACTTGATGGATTAATCAGCGCTTGTAGGCTGAAACTATGGCCTGGTAGCATATTCATTTGAGAATCACTTGTGCATTCTCCCTCTGATTTTGCAAGATCCTCTTTTTCTGAATATTTTGGTTGTTCATAATGTAAACTAGGTTGGTACCTATGTGCAAAAACATAAAATAAAAAATAAATTGTAAAACCAGGATAACCCCCCTAACAAAAAAAGAAAACAAAACTCCAGAACACACATACTTCAAGACTCTTCTACCAGCAAACACAAGGCATTCCTCTTTATCACGCTGTGTTGCATTCCTTTGTTATTTATTCAGCTGCAGATATTTGATTTGGAGCCTACCAATTTTTTCCATAGGAATACATGTTTCCACTGGGATTGCCATCTCTACTATCAGATATGGCCACAGACACTTTAAAAATCTGTATGACTATAGGGATACAATTGGGATCAAGACAACAGAAGGGTAGAAGTACTAAATTCTACCTGCCATGGTTTTACCATGTTTCATGTGCTTCCTCCCACTATTTAAAAAGGAGGCAGGTAAACCCTTATAGGCTCAAGCTGCATGGTTAGGCTCACACACAGTTTTACCCTCATTCATTTAGTGACTAGGCTACATCAGCTCTCAAGCACATATCTATATTTATAAGAATATGAGCCCCGCTGGATCAAGCCAAGGACCCATCTAGGCCTGCTTCTGGTATATCACAGTGGCCCACCAGATGGCTCAAGTATCACAAAAGACAACAAGATTTTTGCATGTCATTACCACACCCCTGCATCTGGCATTCCGAGATAGCCTATTTTTAAACAAAGGAGGTTATACTACACAATCATGGCCTATAGCCTGAGATGGACTTTTCCAGAAATCTGTCCAATCCCCTTTTAAAGGCACCTAGGCCAGACACCATCCTAGGCAAGGAGTTCCACAGATTAATTAGGCATTGGGTAAAAAAATATTTCCTTTAACTCTCTGAACACTCTATTTTAGTGGATGTCTCTTTTATTTCATACAAGATATCCTAGATGTAAAACAAATGTTTAGTACCACCCTTCTTCTGTCCATATTGCTATAGTATTGCAGTACTCAACATTTATACAAGTATGAAGTTACATGATCTCATAATGTACAACAGCTATATTGAAATAACATTTTTGTCTATTATACATTTGTTTATGATACAAAATGCGCCTGTACAAAACATAATAAAATATATTTATATATTGTCATTTAAATATCCAACAAATTATTTAACAACATAAACATAAAAATTGGATCTTACCTGAGAATAAGAACACAAGCTGCTACCAGTGAATATGCAAGAAGTGTACCAATAGACATCATATCTACCAAGGCTTTTAGGTCAAAAAGAAAAGCCATTAGAGCTAGAAAAATAAGAAAAACAAAATTGGTATTGAATTGTTGGATGCCTTTACCATGCAGTGGATTTTTGCTGCCACCATGAACATTCAATTTTTCCCCATGGAGCCTTGATCATGTTGTATAATCTGAGCAAATATAATCATTTTAGAAATTGTAAGAACAATGAAACATCGTGTCCTGTAGCTAATACCAAGATTATGGCATTATTTTATAATATTTTATGATAAATAATGCATTTGGTAGAACTTAACACCAAGTTAATTCCCCTCTGAAATCTGGCAATATCAAGATTTACACAGTTGTTTTCAATGGATAGTTTTAATAAAATAAAAAGAACTGTACCTTATTTTGCATAGCCAACACCATGAGTTTAAACACATGCATAACAAAACATAACAGGTAAAGTGTAGTAGGTACATCTCTTGTGCAGTCCAGCTGTGTTCTGACTGAAATCCTGGATTTCAATTTAATGGAGTTTGCACAAGAAATGTTCCTGTTGCCTTGTGCCCATATCAGATGGCATTTCTTTTCCTGAATAATGCCCATGCAAAGAAATAACGGTTGTGCTCTCAAGCTATCGTAAGAGACCATCCCTCTTTAAACAGTGTTGGATTGATCAACAATGTTTCGGGAGAAAGCATGCATGCTTAAGGCATAAGAGTACTAGGAAAGAATACAAAAATGAAAGACTTCATTTATCTGGCAAAAAAGCCTTCCAGAATTTAGGTTAAGTTGTGCTTCGGAATAAAATAAGAGATGGAAGGGGACTTGATAAAATTGTGTGGTACTATTATATCACCAAGGTAGCATAATTAAAATAATTGGCCCTTTTCCTCATATGTTTTTGCTAGCTCAAAGGTATCTCTTTCCCCAAGGGTTGTGTATCTATGTACAGCTTCTCAAGTACATTTCATACGTATTTTTCTGGACTTATTTCGCTATTCAGGGGTTTTGGTGGGTGCAATAACTGTACAGGAAACGTGTTGCCAGAAGTCCATAAAGCAGCCTTTCCCAAACTATGGCTTTGTGGCCCACCAGCGCAACTTGACCCAATTTTTGGTGGTTTGTGAAACTGATAGCTTAATCCACCCTATGTGAATCAAGGGTTAAACAACTTGCTAATTGGGGGGGGGGAAGCTTCCCACTCACCATTATAGCCACAGAGGCTTCAGTGGCTGATAAAGTGACATTTTTTTTAACTGGGTCCCAATACCAAAGAGTTTGGAAACCACTGCCCTAAAGAAATCCTATTGTGTTATTTTAAAAGGTTTCATGCCTGGTTGAGAACAAAAGATTTAGAAATGAAGATTAACCTATTAACTGCAGCTAGAATCTAAACTGCAGTCAATTGCAAAAGCTTCTGCAACATTTATGGAGGCCTGGTTTGTGAAAACATGGTTCGTTGCTATTCCATCTAAGCTGTTATAGTAGAAGTGATTGTCAGCTACTAACAACACATAAGTGGAGTTTGTTTATATAGTTTTGGAATAATTAGGTTTAGGATGCCAAACTACCTTTTTGTTTCTTTCCTTGTTATAGCTGCCTTATATTGCTTATTAAAATGATTGTGTATTTTGGTAGTCACTTCACAGTTCAGCAGCTGAGATGTGCTCTGTGTTGTGATGCTTTAGCAGAGTCTAGCCCTGTGATGAGTTACCCAGCACCTGGGCACTGTCTCCCTTCTCCCTCTCTAGCCCCTCTTGCTCTGCCCCTTCTCCCATCTTCTGAGGCTTCTTTCCTCTGAGCATGGTGCTGCTGAAAGGCCCATGTGATAATTGGGCTCTCTCACCTCCTTGGCAGTGTCTCCTTATCTCACCCCTCCTGGTCTGCTGCCCCCCATTCCACTCCTTGCCTTCTGAAGCCCCCCCCCTCAACTTCAAAAAAAGCAGCACTATTGAAAGTGTGGCACTGGGAGAGCCCAATCATTATATGGGCCAGATAAGATGGGCCATATCCAGCCAGAAGACCCTATGTTTGACACCCCTAGTTTAGAGGAATATAATTGGAGAATATATGAAGTCACAGTGAACTACAAGCAAGGTGAAGGAATTTCAGTAGTTTCTCCAGTTTAAGAAAATAAGAAATTTTTATCTACATCTGCAATCTTTATACAATTTCCTTGGCCTGCTTCCCTTTCTGAAGAGTTTAACTTTTATGTTTACTAGCAAGTTCAAAGACAATTGTTTGCAGTTACGTGACTCAGAGCACAATCCTAACCTGCAGTTGACAGCATAGTTAGGCCACCAAAGTTTGGCCAGCACACCATAAAGTATGTTTGGACCACTCTCTGAGTTAGAGAGGCCAGCACATAGACGTGTGCCATCCTCCCCGGCTTCAAAAGTGTGCTTTACAGTGGCCCTTGTGCCAGCCAAACTTTGCTGGCCTAACTCCAGGTAAGGATTGCCCCCTCAACTGCTGAACTGTTATTAAGTATCATATTAAAAAGTTAATATCGAGTTTTCTCAACACTATTTAAAAATGGAGAAATGATCCCTGAAGAGCTTGAATAGTATTGCCATATTAAAAAATAAAGCAAAACTTTTATGCCACATTCCATTTGCAATTTTTAAGCAGCAGAGTACATTTACAGAGTACATAAGCAGAATATTCTGCCACAGAGGTTTATTTAGGAAAAGCATATGTGATATTTCACAAGGGAGAAGTCAATGACAGAATAAAAAGAAGAGGAGTTTTTACCAATGTATTTACCAATGCGTCCTTCTTTACACATGCACAAAACACCATATCATTGGTTGCATGGGAAGAAAGCTTTAGATAAGACCTCCAATGAGCTTTGTGCTTTCCCACTACAGCCACCATCACCACAGTTCAGAATTGCCATGCCGTCCAATTACTGTAGTTAGCAGTATTTTTCTCAATTTACATGCATGGGAAGTTACATACATGGGAAGTTAGCAAGCAGGCCCATCCCATCACAGGATTATGCACATGAAGAAAAGAGTTCAGGTCCCAGTTAAGCAAAACCTGAGTTCATAGAGCTTACCAGCGATGAGCCCTGCTGTCAATGTGGCAGGAACTGGAGACTGCCTCTTGCTCACTTTGGCAAGAAATCTAAAGAGTAAACCATCCCGTGCCATGGCAAAGAGAATGCGGGGCAAAGGGAACATAGAGCCAAGAAGGCTAGAACAAAAAAATTTGATTGTTCAAGCACCACAGTAACAATATTATGCTCTAATGATAAACCAAACATAGACATGGCGGGGGAGGGGGGGAGAATGTATTTCATCTGTACAATGCATTATTGATGAACAAAAATTAAGGTTTATATGAAATGGCAAGTTCACTAGTTTGATTTGGGGGCCCAATCCTATCCAATTTTCCAGGGCTGATGCAGCTGTGCTAACGCGGGAAGCACTCATTGAGGCCTCTTCAAGGTAAGGAAATGTTTGTACGGGCTCCATTGGCATTGGAAAGTTGGGTAAGATTGGGCCCCTAGAGATGCACATTTTATAATTTGAGTCATAACAGAGCCATAACTTCCTACTAGTTTCTGATTTCTGTTTGACCGTGATGGAAAGCGTCTTCCTTACAAATATATTTGCTATCAGCCTCACCTGCTACAGCCCCCGATGATAAAGTAGCAACAATTGGAGTCTTCGTTTTGGGGCTGATATGAGCTAGACATTTGAAAAGCAACCCATCCTCTGCCATAGCATAGATTATACGCGGCATTGGGAAAATGGATCCAAGGAGACTGAATAAAAAGCAAAGAACATGCAACACAGCCAGCATAATTTCATGCACAATATTACAGAAAAGAGAAACATTGCTAATGTACAGCATATTATACCAGAAATGTAACTGAGTGATTGGGGAGGGAGGGGAGGGGAGATATATTGTACACCATTGAATCTACAGTTAAGATACAAGTTTTTCTTAAATTTTCAAACAATTTTGTTTGAGTTTTGTTGTTTGAACAATAAT
Source organism: Lerista edwardsae (assembly GCA_029204185.1). NCBI lineage: Eukaryota > Metazoa > Chordata > Lepidosauria > Squamata > Scincidae > Lerista > Lerista edwardsae. The sequence continues at coordinate 12,158,540 of JAJKFI010000003.1, read as the reverse complement.
TTTGTTGTTTGAACAATATCTATTTAGCATTTTTAACATGCAAAATGGTTTGCAATCTTTATGGCCCAGTTCTGAAGTTTTCCAGCTCAAAGAAAGTCTTTGTGTGATGAAGAAACAGTTGCATGCGACACACACACACACACACACACACACACACACACACACACACACACA
>JAJKFI010000003.1:12131552-12158356 GCA_029204185.1 Lerista edwardsae | reverse complement strand
ACACACACACACACACACACACACACACACACACACACACACACACACCACATTCATTAACACAGCTCACATTACATTGACATAGTCTCTCTGTGCATTTTCTCAAAAAAGAAACAGAAGGAGAATACGCAAATTGGGTATCTCTACAAACAGCTGATCGTGCAATCAGGCATCCACGTGAACATGTGTATCACATGTGCTGATACACTATTTCATCATGCAAAGGCTATCACTGACCTAGTAATGTCTGAACGGGACCTATGTTGCTTTCTCTCACAAAATATTTGATTACAACTAACTTTCATTTTGTAGGTGGAGAAATTTAGTCATAGAGGACATAGGGACTGGATATTGTAGAGAGACTTTTAAAATTTGAATGAATATAAGAAATATAAAAACCAATTTAAGCCTCACATGATAACATTCCCCAGTTCATTTTATTCAGTTGGGTCAGAGATAAAACAATATTATCCCTAATAGCTAAGAAACTTGGGTCTTCACTGTATTTCTTCAGGGATAGTATAGAACACATCTGGTAATACCAGCAATGAATTAAGCTTTATAGCACCTTGAAAAATTATGTCAAGTAGCAAGATGAAAACATGCAATTTTCCTCAAAGTTAGCAAGTGTTTACAAGAAGTGACAAAAACCAAAGAATTAAATAATCTATCTGAAATGTCATTATTTTTACTGCAGTATTTTTGCCCAATCTGCACTATAAGGACCAGCCTTATTCCAAGTCAAACCAATACCACACTCCATGTTACAGATGTTGGACTAATGGACAGGTGCACTGGTGCATTAGTGCAAGCACAGTATGTTCTTTGCTGCTGCTGCTGCACTAGCACAATAGTCATGGGCCAGCAAAAGCCAGCTGTTCCAATCTATGTCAGGTTCAAGTTGTGAACAGACCTCCAGAACTTAACATTTCAATAAGTGACTTATAGCCCAATACTAGCCAACTTCCCAGGAGGCACTGGAAAGGGCTCTGTTGCATTCCATGGGGGAGTTTTGGCTGCTGGAGTGACATTTGTCCCTTTGCCCAGGGTAAGCCCCAGCAGCTGTATGGGTCAACTCAGACCTGCACCAGCTCAGTCACTGCTTATGATCATTGGATCCAGTGTAGATACGACGTTCCTGATCAACTAACTGTAGATGGCCTTGTGAATTTCTTTCCTGCAAGAATTTTGCCTGTCTTTCTGCTATTTGTGCTACTATACTATATAAAATTGGCAATAATCACATTTTCTCTGAACCAGGGTTTGTGAACCCACTCTAAAATCTTGGCTTCAAACTCTGGTTATGATGACCATCCGAGTTAGCACTGATGCAGTCATCACACTACATCCCAGTTAAAGCAAATAAGTGTGGGGTGATTCTTGCAGGAAGAGGAAAGGAGCAAGTCTGCAGCAAGTTCTAGGTCTCCTAAAACATGTTGTACCTGAATCAGGCCAATGAAGTCACTATTATGGGTAACTTAATTTGCAATTTTAAATACACGTTAGCCAAGCAGCCCCAGAATTATTTGACAAGCATATACAAGTGTTAGGATGCTTGTGCAAAGATATCAGTTTTCAATACTACATCTCCCCAAAAAGCCAACATTTGGTGCAATTAAGCAATACCGATATAAAGGCATCCTTAATACAGTGCAACCAGTTTAAATTTATGGAGCGCACTATAAAGGCCAACACTCAGGTGCAGCTTCTCTATGTTTATGCATACCTCCTCATTATGAATAAGGAATTTTTTTATATATATAAAGAATATATCTGAGCTATCCAAAATTCTTCATTAATATAGTCATTCTACATTGTTAGGCTCTTTCCAATTGCATATCAAAATTCAGGACACAATCCTAAACCAACTTTCCAGCACTGACATAGCTATGCCAATGGGGCATGTGCTGCATCCTACATTTTGGAGGCAGTCACGAAGGCCTCCTTAAGGTAAGGGAATGTTTGTTCCCTTACCCTAGAGCTGCATTGCTTAGAGCAGTGGTTCTCAAACTTTTTAGACTGGGACCCACTTTTTAGAATGGCACTTGTGTTGGGACCCACCAGAAGTGATGTCATTGAGCTAGAAGTGATGTCATAACCAGAAGTGACATGATCAAGCAAGAAATGCCATCAACATGACATAATAAAATAACACTCCTGGAATGCAAACTGGTATTCTTGGACTGCAGCAATTGCACAGCCATGAAACATCCCTGAGAGAAAGCAAGATTAAGACAAATTATTATGAAAAAGCACTGAACTAAAAACAAAATTTAAAAAACCCTCACTTGAAAATTCAAACTATTAACACTCACAAAAGGAATATAGCAAAAGTAAGGTCTGGAGTTTCCAAGACGGCTGCTCCCCGTTTTCCACGACCCACCTGACATCAGGTCACGACCCACCAAGTGGGTCCCAACCCACAGTTTGAATACCACTGGCTTAGAACTTACCCTAATGCTAGAAAGTTGCTTAGGATTGTGCCCTCAGTTAAATATGTGCATTCTCAATAAATGTGTTTTCTTGAATGGGCCTAGAAAGAAAGTAAGCCCTATAAATGCCACTCCCAGTCAATCTACTGTCGTAACTGCATCACAATGCTACAGAAAGGTAAAATATTACTTTAACCTGAAATTATTTTCATATACAAGCAAAGACATATTTACCAAGCATATAAATACTTTAAAATATTTAATTTCCTTGATATAATTTCTTAATTACTTAGTTCTCCTAATTTTTACCTTGTTGATAAAGCACACAGAGATCCCACTGCAACAAGGTATTTTGCTGGACCCCATCCAACATATTCAAATGCTACAGGGAGAGGACTTTTCTCATCTATTAAGTAGTATGGCATCATTAGAGTTAATGCAGCTGAAACCCCAAAATAGGCCATAAAACAGACGAGCAAGGAAGCTACAATTCCAATAGGTATAGCTTTCTGGGGATTCTTGACCTCTTCCCCTATATAGAGAAAAAAGATAAGTTTTTATTTTCAGTGTAAATAAAAGACACATGAAATTATATCTTTCAGATCTAGATGGGCAAAAAGATTCAGTTATGTATTTAGAAAGGAACATTTCTTTCCACCTAGCAGTTATGTTTAATGGACTCTAAATACAAAGTCATCATAAAGAAAAACTTGGTCTGATTGAATGTCTAGAGGTTTGAAAAAATATCAGGTGTGAAGATGATTAAAATCAAACAAGAAGAACATTCCAAATATCAAAATGCATCAGTTTTGTATCAGTCCTTGTGGCTTGTTCCCACTATTAATATGTTGGGGAGAGGAGAGAACCTTGTCTGCAGTGGTGGCAGGATGACGTGGAACTCCCCTCAAGCTCTCTTTGCTCTCTGGGTGCCATGCTTTATGGCATGTTCGTTACACCCAGAGCAGACATTATACCACCGGCAGTAAGGCTTATAGGATCGGTCCCTAACTCCCCACATGGCAATGCATCTGCTGTATCCTGTTCAGGCAGTTGAAGGTCTCTCAGAGTCAGAGGCAGATCTAAAGGAGGGCGAAGTTCTAAGTGTTGCAAGAAGCCTTACCTTGCAGTGGAAATCACTCCTCTCCTGCACCGTTTTAGCCAATCCTCACAGGGAACAGCAACATCTTGGCGTTGCTTACTGGCTACAGCAGCAAGGGAGAGGAGGGATTTACATGACAGGGTAAGGCTTCTTGCAACACTTAGAGCTTTGCCCTCCCTGTAGATCTGCCTCTGCTCAGAGTAAAGGAACACTTGGGGTAATCCAGCAGCAGCTATGGACCTATACCAGCTTGATCACTCATGGAAGTCTGAATTGATCTGTGCAGGCAGATCAGGCCTGGGTAAGGGGTTAGGACCCAGTGTGCACTGCTGCTGCCAACTCCCCCTCCCAGGATTGATTGCCCCCATCCTCCCCACCCTTTCACCACCCTGTTCCACCCTCCCCACCTCATTCCACTCCCTGCACAGGTTTACCTGCTCTGGTAGATCGTTGCAGATCTGCAGGCAGGACAGCCAGAGACTTCCTGCTGGCATTTCAGCAGCTAGCTAGTTATTTTAGGCAAAGATCCCTTTCAGTTGCACTACCAGAGATCATTTGTTTAGGATTTTCTGTGCTACCTTTTGGCCACCAGGAAGGGGCCTTCAAGATACAAAATAAAAAAAATTATATTTCTAAATATAAAAACCAGTTTAAACTATCTGGAGATCCCTGGGACACAACCAGGAGCCTTCTGCATGGTTGTCTTCCATTGTGCTATGGGCACATGTATAGGATCAGACTGGAAGAGCTCAGCAGTTATACACAACACCACATAAACACAAAGGCTTACCAGTTGTTGCAATGCAATCAAATCCTATAAAGGCATAAAAGCAGGTTGCAGCACCAGCCAGAGTTCCCGTAAAGCCATATGGCATAAAGCCGCCAACTCCAAATGCACTCGTCACATTCTCAGAAGAAGAGAGGTTTCTAAAATACAATTAAAAAACACCAAAGTTTAGAATGGTTTTTCTCCTAGGAAAAGTATCTGACCAATACTAAAGTGGGTTGTTTTGGATGATGCTTTTATTGCCCAACTGGCCCCACATGATAATGGTCATGCATGCTCATGATGTGTGCACATTCCAGTCTATCCTTCCAGGTGAGTTCAGGCAACTTTCTGAACTGCCGGAGTGGGAATGGGGGAGCAATTCAGCTGAACCACAACTTTAAATGCAGGTATGTTTAGCAGTACATATAAAGATGCAGTTCAGATTATTCTCCATTTTTTAAAAAAAAAAAGTGCCCCAAACTCACTTGAAAGGGGGAGGAGCTGGGAAATAGACACCATGGGTGCACATTTCCATTATTCCATGAGTGCTAAAAGTAGCCTCAGAACTAGCTCAGTTATTTCCAATGTTACTTTCTGCAGAAATGATTTTAAAATCCACTTCACAAGATAAATGTCAATGTCACTACAGCAATAGCTGAGTGCATGACAATACCTCTGCAGAAACACATTCCTTCCAAGAGTCACATGAACTCAAAACTGTTCTAGAGTGGCAATAAATGCAAAGTTCTCATAGATTTTCTTGTTTGCTTTTTAGTGATAGCGGTACTTTCTCCTTGAGCACATTTAGTGTCAATGTCACGATTGATCCTGTATGCAGTATACGTAGATATGAGTCAAGCATAGAAAACACTGCAGATCTAACATGCCCAATGCACACTGGTTTGGACTAGAACAGTTTTGGCTTCATATACTGCAGAGACTAGCAAATTCAGACCCTGTTGGAGCTGGGATACAGTCACCTACAACATTGAACAGGACTCGCCGCATGCATCCTAGCCATAACACAGCAGAAAGATTACAATAGGGATGGCGATCCCTATGGCTACCATAACATGTTTTAATCTCTAAGACTATGTATAAGGGGCAGTAATACAGTGCATTAAGGATATGGCTGAAGATATTGATATTCTGGATTATCTGAATGAACCTACCCTGGCAATCCCTTTCGAAAGAGAAGGTACAGGATGTAGTTATTTTAAATAAGTCAAAGTTTGTCACATGTGTATCATATCTTGCCAACATATTGCTGAAAAGGAAGGGTCCCAACTTCCTCCACCCCAAAAGAGACTATGTAAAGACCACATCCTTCTCATTATATACACCTCTTCCCTCCACCTTCAACTGGATGCAGAACAGTTGTAGTAGCCCATCAAATCTTAATTTTGCATTTATTTTTACATTAACAATGAGGACAAATCTTACTCAAGTTCACTGATTATTTCACACTTTTAAAAGTTTGCATAGCTAAGAATCATAGAAGAATAAGAGAAGCAAAAAGTCCATATTACTTTATGTAAACTGTGTAGTTTATAAGGAATTCTTCTGATTTCTTCCAGTTATTAAGATCGCCTTTCACGAAACCAGAAGTCATAACAAAGAGGAGGACCAAGATGTTAACAGCGGTGAAGATTTTATTCACCCATGCAGATTCCTTTACTCCAAATGACAAGAGGCCTAGAAAACAAGGTTTTAAAAAAAATGTTACATCACAATTAACAGCGCAATCCTATACCCCCCTTAATGCCGGTGCTGTGCTCTTGCGCCGGCCAAACGCTGTCGCGAATGTGCCATAAAGCGCATCCACGTCGGTGCTACCAGCATCAGTGCTCAGGCGCTGGCGCGACTGTCAGCAGCGATGGCTGTGCGCCAGTCAAGTGCTGGCATTTCTCGGTTGGCACAGGGCCTCCAGAGGCATTCTGGGGGCGTAACTGGGCGGTGCAGCAGACAGAGACGGCAGTTATGACATGGTTGTGACGCAGGACGGCCGTAGTGCCATATCCTAACGCCGGTTCCCAGCCATGGCGGCCCCAATTCGGGCCTCTCCCATGCACGTTCCTCTGCGCCTGCTATTTTGCCGGCGCAGATCCGAGCAGGCCCATAGGGGTGACTGAGGCTTACGCCGGTGCAAGGGGAAAACCTCCCCTTGTCCTGCATGTTGTTGCTGCCGCCTCCGAATGGGCCTTTGGATATGGCCCTGCTATGTCAACCTTACTATGCCAGCATAAGGTAGGATTGCACTCTAAATTCTACATGTTAATAATTCTAATGTAATTGTTATTGTTGATTTACAATACTTAGTTATTCATACACTCGCTAAACGTTATCTTCTGCAGACATGATGGGGTTCATATCTATGGATAATCCATTTACCAACATGCATATGATGTAAGTCTGCACTGGGCATAGTACACATACAGTGTCTAGGTCCTGCAATCCTGCCACGTGGTTTTTCAGGTGGAGAGATTGTGGGTAGTGCAGTATATGCAAATATTGTACCCAGAGATGTCACTAAGGTTTACATCACCCAGTGCAAGAGCTCACTGCATCACCTCCATGATGGACCACCTCCCGTACCAGACCATGTCAAATAAATTACAATCTCATACGCACTATCTAAATGCAGTGGCATCACTAGGGGTTGATGTAACCCCCATTAACGTTATTTAAGGTCACCCAACAAATCAGTAACCAATTAAAAAAAACACAATGGCCAACTTGATGACACGCAGAGCAAAATCCTAATCTGGTGTTAGGCTGGCCCAGTTAGGCCAGCAAAGTTTGACTGGTACAAGGGCCACCGTAAAGCATGTTTGGACCACTCTCGAAGTCAGGGAGGATGGCTCACGTCTGTGCGCTGGTTTCTCTGACTCCAAGAGTGGTCCAAACATATTTTACGGTGTCCCTTGTGCAGGCCAAAATTTGCTGGCCTAACTGGGCCGGCCTAATTCCAGAGTAGGATTGCACCCTTACACAACTAACAGCCCAATCCTAACGTGTGCAGGAACAGGCAGGCTGGCTGGCCAGCGCAGGTTTGGAGCCAGCTGCTACTTAATGCAAGGTAAGGGGAATTAATTCCTCTTATCCCATGCCAAGCAGCAGCCTCCCCCATAGCTGGAGCAAATCCAAGTGGCCTGGATCAGGGCTGACCAGGATGGGGATGGGGGTTAGGATCCAGCCTAAGTGCTAGATCCTGTCTCCACCTCCATCCCTGGGCCAGAGAAACTCTGTAATCTCAATACAAAAATAAAAGCTTTTTGGGGCACACCAGTTAGTACGATTCCTAACCAATGCATAGACACAGCATTTGAGGCAATGCAGTGCTCACTATTACCACAGTGGATTCTACCCCTTTCAGAATATTACATTTAAGATAATAAACAGGAAAAATTAAAATAATTTTACCCGCAAGGAGCAGTATAAGACAAACGGCAAAGAAGTCTGGATATTCTGCTAATCCAGGGTAATTCATTCTGAAGTAGGTTTTGAAAAAATAACCAATTTGTTTTCCTAGAAGTTCATCAAATGTTCCACTCCATGCCCTTGCTACACTTGAGGTACCTTAATGAAACAAAACACACATATTGCAAATGTTGTAAGTTACAATAGCATGATTATTGTTCTGAAATGAAGACCTAATTGTATTTTCATTATTTATACATTGCTCCATAGGCTTGTATGATCAAATTTTGAACTTCAGTTATCCAGACCCCTTAATCAAGTGGGCCCTTGTTTGTTCTGGGTATGATTTTGTGTTATGTCCTCCATTCGTCACTTCTTCCAGTTTCCTGGAAACATTTCTATTACAGATAAAATGTAATGCACCCTAAGAGTCTGGGTATGTTGGTGATAAAATTCTAGTGTTGAATGCTACAGCAACATTGTGCAACTTCTGTTGGAAACTGCTTATTGAAAACAAGCAATAAGTGAATAAATAAAGGTGCCGCAACTGGTTTAAGTTTGGGAACCACTGCTTCTCTTTGGCACAACATCATTAGCAATTGCGGGGTGGGTGGGGGTTGGCTGTATAAAAAAGCAAATTAACAGTGCAACTGTGCTTTCAAAGCAAGCAAAAAGAAGATCTGGGCAGTGGCAGCCACCACTGGAGGAAGACGAGTGGAAGGAAAACCGTCCCATGGCTACCTCCATCTCTTAAGTTCCCCCCTGAGGTACTTAGGAAAGCACCCAAGTATTCTAGGAGATAAAAGATGTGGAACCCCTTTCACTTACTTCTAGCATGCTCTGCTCTTCCAGGTAACTTCTAACAGCACCCAAGCAGAGCAGGAAGCTGCACCCAAGACACCCAAAGCTCAAATTATGGTAGGCAGGGTGCTCTGCAGCTTGGCTATCACCTCAGCCACCAAGGAGGCAAAGTTGCAGACCCATGTGCAAAATTGTTTTTAATTTTTTTGGAGTGGTAAGGGGGAAAAGGCAGCATTTTGTCACTGACTCTAGTGGTGTGGAAACATTGCACAGGCCTGTATTTAGGTGCAGTAAATGCACTTCCTTGTAATGTTTGGAAATCCAAACAGAAGCACAAGTTCTTTCCATTATATGCACAGTCATCTACCTTTCAGCCAGCAGTATATTTGGGTACTGGAGAAAGTATGAAGCAGCACACAGAGACTTTCAAATCTTAATTTAGCTACTGAAAGCTGTGGTGCTACTAGAAGTATAACAAAAACAGACCATGCTCTAAGCATTATCAGGCTTTCAGTCCAGTACCGAATGTGCTACTACATCACCCCAATTTCTCTGAGGAATGAGGCAAAAGAAAAATGTAACCAACCAGTACAGACCATTCCTATGATCTCACTAAGTCAAAGTTAGAGCACAAGAAACAAATTTACCATCACTTTTTAGACAGTACAACCATCTAATTGGCATAAATTTCAATATGTACTATGTGATCATTGTATTCTTATAGTACTATACTCCGAACACTGATTATAGATCAAAAGGTATTATGCATTTCCTGCAATATGGTGCTTTCATAAATTCATACTCACTATTTTCTCATTCCTAGAACAGCAAAATGTGACATACAACTTTTCTTTTTAAATCAACCAAATTATTAGTTACATCTATTCAAGCTGCTTAACTGATTTGGTTTCCACAGGGGTCCAAGAGCCTATACTTCTTGAAGAAATTTTTACCTAGCCTGACTCTCACCACCTAACTCGATAGCAGGTCTATCATCCTCTCATATTGCATGCTGCTGGATATTGTTCCATCTAGACTACTGCTAATAGCCACTAAAAGGTCAGGCAAATGCAAAGCATTTCCAGAAGATGTCACATACACACACTGCAATTCTATTCATGTCTACTCAGAAGCAAGTCCCATTGTGTGCAATGGGGTTTAATCGCAGCAAAGTGTGTACAGGATTGCAGCATATAAGAACACGATTCCTCTATGTTTTTCAACAGTAGGCCAGTGGTTCTCAAATGTTTTAGCACTGGGACCCACTTTTTAGATTGACAATCCCACCAGAAGGGATGTCATGGGCAGAGGTGCTGTCATTGTGACCCCAGAGTCTGCTGCTTAACTGAGAATGCAGCAATAAGTGGGGTTATTTCTCAGCCATTTTCCAATAGCAAAGTGAATCAGAAAGGAAAAAGGCCTATTTACAACCTTGACACAAGCAAAACAACCACACAGCCCTCCCACTTTCCAGCATCCCATCTCCCCGTGTTTTTAATATGGCTGCTCTAGGTGCATCACAACCCACCTGAAATTGGCTCGCAACCCACTGGTGCGAGCCAATTTCAGGTGGGTTGTGATGCACACCTGGTGTGTTCCGACCCACAGTTTGGAAACCACTGCAGTAGACTGAACACAAAAGTTAAGTAGGCTGTACTTGGCAGTTTCACTCTCTTTACTTAGCCTCAAACTCACCTATAACGTAAGACAAAATGAGATTCCAGCCAGTGATAAAGGCCCAGAGTTCACCAACAGTTACGTAAGTATACAGATAGGCAGAGCCAGTCTTTGGTACACGAGCGCCGAATTCAGCATAACATAGGCCTGCCATCACAGAAGCTAAGGCAGCTATGAGGAAAGAAACAACAATACTAGGTCCAGAATCTGCCTTTGCAACTTCTCCAGCAAGGACATAAACACCAGCACCAAGGGTGCTTCCTACTCCGAGGGCAATAAGGTCCACAGTGGATAAACAGCGGCATAATTTGGAATCTTCGAGACTATCTGGAGTGACAATTTTCCTCCGCAACAGGCACCGAAAGAATGACAAGACTGGTCCACAGGTCATCATTTTGGATGAGGAAGCCTGAAAAATAAAAGGGATTACTACAATACATATAAAGCATTTTTAATCTCCAAAGTCACAGTCACAGGTGACTTTTCAGCATACATTTCAGGGAAATAAATTAGTTTGATCATCAGCAAATAAAAGCTGCACTCTGTTAGGAGAATCTGATGCTCATCTAAGCACTGAAACCTTTCCTTCTTGATAGCTATCCATTTAAGTATGCAATTTTATGAAAACAGAAGAACTTTAAGGGAGGAAACATGCAAGGGCATTGTAGTTACTACTAGCAGCCCAGTGGTTAGGGCTCTTTCTCTCATTTTTTTAAAATCTTCATCTTCTCACAAGCAGGAAAACATGGGAACTCCTTAACAGGTTCCATATAGTTCAGGGTCAAGAATCAGTTCTAAAAAATAAATACAGTGGCTTAAAATAGGTAATATGATATAATAAGAATAATTTTAATAGTTATTTTGAATAGAGTAGGACCTTGGTATCTGCTGGGTTATGGTTCTGGGACTCCCTGCTGATACAAAAAAATAAATAAAAGAGGTTAAAACAAAACAAGTCACAAGATTAATCACTTCCACATTCCATTGTTCAGCAAGCCAGGGCAAAGTGATGGATTCACTTTTCTCAGAGCAAGCTGCAAAACAGCAGTTCTAATTGTCCGACTCCCTAAAAAAGCCATTTTTTGAATGGGGATGTATTCCCCCCCTTCTCCAGGGATTGGTAGGGTCTTCCTTATCTGCAGTGGCCATTAGTGTTGAGTCTAATCCGAGGATCAAAAATCAGTGTATAAAAAGGTTAGGCCTGTATTATGAGATTCCCCCCTGTTTGGCAACTTCAGTACTAAAATATAATTTAACACTGGACAAGTTGGACTATAGAAAAATATCTGTCTGCTTCATGTCTGTGGTATTATTTATTTCAATAGTACCATACATGTGCATTGTTTTCAACAGAACAGAACAGAACAGTTCATTGCCCCAAGGGGCTCACAATGTACTTCTCCATCTTTAATAATAGCAACATAAAATCCAATTTGCTAGCCTCTTTACTACCTGGGCACATTCTACAACAAAACAAGAATAAGCTATTAAGATGTATTTCCATTCCAGTCCTCTCTGGACATATTTTATTGAACCTACTTTTTACTTCTTCGAGGGCTCCCAATGAAAGCTGCATGAAGCCTAACACTCTACCACAAGAGAGCTCTCTATTCTCTTGCAATAAACTGAAACTCAGCCTAACTGATGCTGCCCTTACTTTGCCAGTATATACTGTATTATAAAGAGAGTTCAATCTTGCTCCAGTCTTTATAATCCAACTCAATCTTTAAATTCCAAAAAGGCAATTTTTATCCTATAATCCACATACAGCCCAATCCTATGCATATCTACTCAGAAGTAAGTTGCATTGTATTCACTGGGGCTCACTCCAAGGAAAATGTGCCTAAGACTGCTGCCACAGTCTGTATTAGTTTTTGACACTTTGTCTTTGATCGCCCCCCCCCCCAAAAAAATACTGCTACGGGATTTTCCTTTGTCCCATTGCAGACTGCTCCTAAACCTGAACCATCACAAGAAGAACACAGTTATTTACTTGCATCTTGGATTCAGAAATCTGTTTTCAGTGTAGCATTCTATTTCAGAGATATCACTTTTTCCAGCATCTGAACAGGACTGTTTTGTGGAAATTCAATTGGAGGAAAATGCAATTGCACGCAGCACATTCTCAACAGCACTGACAATAAGATGTCATGGGCTCTTATAAGATAATGCACACAAATTCATTTGTGAAGTCCACCTCCCCCCCCCACCCTAGTGCAATCATTTCTTGATCTAAGAACATCTAAAACTAAACTGAACATTCTCTACTCCACTACCACCCCACCATCAGTTCAGAGTAGATGCCACTCTTGAGCCAGAAGAGAAAGGAGTAAGCCAGACCAGGACATTACATGCTAGGCTCAATCATCAAACTACCTTTTATTTTAAAGCACAATTAGCAGGTTAATGGCCAATTTTCAATTATGTTACACTGATTGATACCGAGTACCACTGTAAATCTTCCAAAAACTGTTAACACAAAATGACAGACTATTGAAAGTAACCTAAGAAACTCATGTTTCCAGCTCTAGTGTTCGATAACAAGTTACACCATGATCTAAATTAAATTAAGCATTAAAATTGTTGTCCTCTTCCATGTGAGTATTTTTCTATTTTCCAAGAAACATCAGCACATAGACATTCTAAGTTTTATGTTATGATCTCTGTGTGGATTAAAATGTTCCTTAGGTACATAGAACTGTCAGAGTTTCAGTCACTTCATATGAGAAAACAAAAATTACCAATGTTTATATTTTTCCTCTATGTTTAAACATTGCTTTCCATCAACAACCCACTTCAAACATACACTTTCCAGGTCAGAAAACCTTTTGTAATACAATTAACTCCCAGATTTAATATGCACCATTCAAAAAACTTAGCAGGGAACAGGTTTCACCAAGTTTCTTCTAGAATACTACCTTATTTTTTAGAACAACCTCTACTCACCCAAGAATACTACTCAAGTTATGAAGTTCTGTATCTGTAAATGCAGACAGCAAACATTCACTGCAATTTCACGTAAATATCACCCTTAAAGCTGCTTGATCTGAGGGGTGGAGGAAAAGCAGCCGCAGGTGATTGGACGACACTGAGCTTACCCACCCATTTGCCAGGCAAACAAAAAAAGTTTTGCTATTCATATATCATTCCCACCACACACAGAGAGAGCAAAATCCTATTTGCTCGCTTTTCTGTTCAAACACATTCCCTGCTTCCAAATTAAATATATACCTATAGAGCCCGGTTAGTGATTGGACATATCAACTGTCCTCCAAAATTAAGGTTGAAATCCTATACACACCTGAGAGTAGACTGCATTGAAGTAAATGAGACTTACTTCTGAGTAGGTATGCACAGGATTATGCTGTAAAGCAACTAAATTTGTACACTGCAATCAAGCTCCAATTGCATGTAAAAATGTTATTTGCACATGACATAACTTCAGAAGGCAGATGCAGAGTCCTCTGAAAGCAATGCTATGTGGGTAGACAACATTCATACCTGGATGTCCACTATGGTTTGTGTTCCAGTCAGTAGCATACACACATTGTCTTTGGCAATGCACAGTTTTGATACAGCATGGATTGACAAAAACCCGGAAGTGGACCTCAAAAGCCTCTGGGAGTCATTCTGAGGAACACAGAGGCTGCACATGACCTCCGTGAGCCTCAGAACACCTCCAGATGTAACCGGAAGACACTTCCCATCATGTCCAGGGTCCTTCTAAGGGATCCCAGTGAATCTCAGTATCCATGGGTTTGGTATCCGTGGGGGTCCAGGAACACCTACGTTAATGGAGCTTGTTTAAATTTTCAGGATCTGAAAGGGCCATGCAGTTATTACTACTTGAAAGCAGAGACAAAAGCAAATAATTGTTGCATGATAAAATCCTCTCCTGCGTTTTCCTCTCCAATTGACACAGACATTTCAAACTGAGATTGTTCCCTCTTGAAAAAACATACAGTTGCATAAAGTCTACTCTGCCAATCCAATTTTCTGTGCTAGCTTGTTGCAATTTTTCATGCATCAGTCTTGTACTTGGGAGTAGGGTAGACTGGGTGGGAATGGGGTTGGGAGGATGTTCTATGTCATCCTTATGTGCTACACAACACACCTACTTCCCCAATAAGACTCTCACATGAACAGCCCAAATATTTTAAAAACTACTTTGATGAGATGAGAGGGGGCTGTTACTTATGGATACTATCCAATTGGCATCCACAACAGTCATACCAAAAAATATACATATCCATCACAATGATGTTGGTTGTGCTGGTGGGAGCAAATTTTAGCATTTCCTTGACGGTGCTTGACTTGCTAAAGAAATGTGTAAAGGTAAAGGTAAAGGTTTCCCCACGACCGAATGGTCTAGTCGTGACCGACTGTAGGGGGCGGTGCTCATCTCCGTTTCAAAGCCTGTGAGCCGGCGTTTTTGTCCGATCATGGTGGCCAGCATGATTCTACGCCGTAGCGCACGGAACGCCGTTACCTTCCCACCAAAGTGGTCCCTATTTATCTACTTGCATTTTAGGTGCTTTCGAACTGCTAGGTTGGCAGGAGCTGGGACAAGCAACGGGAGCTCACTCCGTCACGCAGTCTCGAACTCCCAACCTTGCGGTTGAAAGCCCAGCGACAGCGGATTAACTCGCTGCGCCACCACGTCCCTTACATCCAGTTTAACCAGGACCCAGAAGCCAAAAGAATTAACATGCGGGTAATGACAGCTTTATAATCCCATTTCCTTTGACGCCCAAAAGCTTTTATGTGTTTACAGTCTATAGGACTGGCAGAGCCAATAGAGATCGAATGAGACCACAACCAGGTAGGTGGAATTCTATCCTAACTCTGGAACAAAACCTGTAAACAAATTTCACACATTTCATTTGTGTGCAAAGTATAGTTGTTTGACCTGAAGATTCTGCATTGTTACAAATGACAACAGGTTAACATACATTTTCAGCCAGGGTGAATTGAACTCTTACACCAGGTTTGTCTACTTGCTTCTTTAACTCTGGACCATGGTAAAGTAAGTGCTTCACCAAATACACTAACCATGAATCACTCTTAGTACCTGAAATAGTAAATATGAAAGTTTTAAGTCTCTTCAGTTAATGGATAGCATGACAGACTCTAAAATTCAAGATGGTTCTTAGGAAACAATGGCTTTGTTCTGATTATTAGGCCTTCTATGTGCATATCATTTTATACAGAATGAGAAAACTGTTCCCAGTTTATATGCACACACACACACACACACACACACACACACACGCACACACACAGAGGAGAGCTGATCAATAAAAGAGTTTTAGTTGATCAATCACATCGGCTGTACTGAGTAAGCCAATTTACAACATCAGTGCAGGTGCTCTTAAAGATATTGATGGAAGTTTGAGATCAATTACAAGTTAATAATCAAAATTAAATATTTTCTTCTTAAAAGGAAAGGCTACCATATAAGGAAAGGATACCATATTTTCAGGCATCCACTGGGAGATCCAGTACAGAACCCCAGCAGATACCAGGGCATGCCTGTATACACAACACAGGAAGGGTGTTGGCTGTGTCTTCTTGATGTTACATTAATAATACCATCAGTGTGCATGGCACCTTACATAATTACATAAGCTTCCATTTTGCTTTAAATTTACAGTAATTACCTTGACCTGCCTTGCGCATCGGAGGACTTGCCCTGCACTCCCTGCAGGCTGGCCCAGGCCTTGCGCAGAACCGCCGGCAAGAGGGCGGGACAAGTCAGTGCACTTGCGCGTGCTCACATCGCCCCAGCCCCTCAGTTTGGGGTTTGCCGGCGATCTCCCGCCCGCCGTCCTCTTGTCAGTCTGAGATTAGTCAGTCACCTCGGACCTGTGTAGGAATTTTTGGCCTCCCAGCTGGGCCTTTGCTGGAGGTTTTTTCTCCTAACCCAGTCTGTCGTGATGGGTGGTGGTTCTGTTAGGCAGATTATTTTCTTGTCCGGTCACTTTAGGGCAGGAAGCATACTGGGGGTAGGAAGGGATATGTTTGCTGTACATCCTAAGGTCTGGGGATATGGCTGGTTCAGATCGTACGTTGCTGACCTGGCTCAGTGCGATGGCCGGCTTACCCGTGGACAGAGATTGCAAAGGCTGCCCTTTGGCTATGCCGGGGTGAGCTGGCACGTTCATGCTGCCTTGACCCTTCAGGGTTGGTGAAGATGGGTTTGGCTGGGTTTGGCCCGGTTCGTTTCTGGAGTCAGGAGTACGCCCGTTGGTCATCCTGACCGCTGGGGGGGAGGGACATGGCTAGTGCCATTTCCCCCATAGATCCAGCACGCTTGGGGGTCAGTTTAATACCCGCTGCAAGTTTATATATTGTTATATTTAATAAAGTGGCCTGTTTCACTCCAGCCTTGTGTCAGCGTGCTTATTGCAGAGGTGCGGAGTAATACAATGCTACTATTTTCTGGTGCCTCCAAACACATTTATCTGGAACTTAGCCTTATTGATTTCAATGGAACAGATTCACATATTGACAGCAACCTCAGGCTTCCATCAGAACACAATTTATTCTTGAGTAATGGACTGACTTTAGTGGTTGAAACATTGGGACACATGTTCCACCAGCATGAGCTGATGAACAGCAGGAACTATTCCAGGAATGTGCCTATTCAGTGCACTGCCTGAGTGCCAGAGTAAAAGCCGGGGTGTTCCCATGTGCATTGCTGGACTGTTGGCCACACACTGGAATAGGTAAGCCAGCAGGGGAGGAGGTCGGTAGGATAGAATGGGGAGGGGAAAGGCCATCCCCTGTCCATCCTGCCCCTTCACCTGCCCCCACTACCTGTCATTGACAGACTTGGAAAAAAAATACCAGAAAAAAAGACATTGAAATATTTACCTCCCTTTCATTAAAGGCTTATAAACTGCTCTTTGCAGAGCAGTTAGCAGCTGATTTTTTAATAGCTTCAGGGCTTGAGACAATTAGTTTTCTGATCTTTCCATGTTTTCACTGAATGTTCTTTGGGACCCACCAGAAATCAAGTCATGACCCATGTAAGTGGGTCACGATCCAAAGTTTGAGAAATGCTGCTCTAGACTCAAATGTTTCCCTAAATCCAACTGAAGGTTCCTTGGTATTTCAAAATGTTTTAATCAGATCTTCATAGTTCCTGTTTGTTTTAAAGATAAGCCTTGGGTTGCTTGATAAAATAATCCAAAGTGACCAGGGACTTTTAGTTGCCAGCTTCTGTCTCAGGCATGGGCCCAAGCACACAACCTGCAACAGGCTTTTTTTGGCATGCCCACAAGATACCTCTGCACTTCTCTTGTATAGAAGAACAGAAGCTGCATAGACAGACTCCACTTCTGGAACAATTCCTGCTGTTTGGCAAAGGATCTCTAGGCACATTGCCATGAAGTTCACACAAAAGTTCCTGAATAGACAGATACTCGATTCTACTGACTGCAATGCTTCACAGTCCAATTTCATCAGTTGTTCATCTACTTCACAAACCAGCCAGTCTCAACAGAGTACTCTGCAATTGGACTTCCAGATTAGCTTTGACTTCACATAGCTACTTGTAAGCCTTCCAACACAGTCTGGAAAAAACACCGAATGCAGCTGATGCAGAACCAGGACTGCTTTATAAAATAAAATTCAGGTGAAGCTCATGCCTATTCGTGCAGACATTCAAGTTCTGAATCAACTTCATTTTGGAGGTTTCCAGGCTGTCTAGACTTGCTTCGGTTTAAGGTCCTTTCAGTTGCTGCTGGGACACTTTTATGTCTTTCGTGAGTGCTATTACTTGATTAATCTTAGCTCACTCAGCCGTTCGATAGTTTCCTTCTAACCGTTTGCAGTGCTTCCCATCTCTCCCAGTGGCAAGAAGTCCAGGGGCAGCAATTAAGGATTCCTGCGAATGAGACCACACTGGAGACTTAAGTAAATTTTTATAACACAGGTATGCTCCGATATCTGCTGGGGTTCCATTCCGAACATCTGCATGGATACCTGAAACTGTTGATACTGGGGATGCTTTATTACAGATAGGGGAACATCAGTGGTTTTTCTGCAACCAGGTGAAAAAAGATTTGTTTAATGTTCCCCTATTTTTAAAATAGGCGTCCAAGTATCCATGGTATCCATGTATAACTGAAACCATACGTACTAAATCAATGGATACCAGGGAATGCCTGTATTTGTTTATCCTGGACCCTAGATTCAGGCAACAGCAGCAAAAGTTTCTTGGCTGTCTCAAGCCAAACTCAATAAACAATTTGTTTGGTCCCTTCCCCAAAGCTCTCATTCTGAAGACTGGGGCCACTTAGGAACATTGTGGACCCAATTCTGCGTCCACAATTCTATCCAACTTTCCAGCATTGATGCAGCCGCATCAATGCAGGGAAGAGAACATACGTTCCCTTATTGTAAGTAGGCCTCATGACTTCCCCACCACTATAGAATGCAGTGCTCAACTCATTGGCATGGCTGCATTAGCACCGGAAAGATAGGATTGGGCCCTAAGACTCTTCTCTTAATTTTCTGATGCCTCTCCCCAAATCAGATGACACTTTAAGCAAAGCCACAATTATAGACTCACTCATAGTAAATCAATCTAAACTTGTGACACAATATATCCAGGTGCTGCTGTCATATTGAGCAGCAACCTACACTGCAAATTTTAACATACAATTATGACTATTGTTCACTAAGGCAGTTCTGGCACACAAAAGCATCTTCTGCACCAATTCTCGTTACTGAAATGTCTATGCTAACTTATTAGTTTATAACAGTACCATGTTTAAATGAAGGTTTACAAGAACTTTTATATTGAACAAAAAAGGATTCACGAAGCCAAATGCAAACATTTTTTACAAAAATGAACAAAATGAAGAAGCATAGCTTCCTAAAATCTGTGGAAGTTTTGCTATCAGCTCCATCAGAAAGTTCATTGTCAACACAGAGCAACACAAAAGAGCTCTGTTTTACATCCTGAAAATAAATACCTGCAAAGAAACAGCATTTGTAACCATAATTATGGTATGATACCAACAACAATGTCAACTGAACAATTAGAACAAATCGAACTACAAATATAGTTTGTTATCTTAATAGCACCCTCCTCCTTCCATGTATGACATGGAGGGACTTGTATAAGTCATTTATATTCCACTTCTTTTAAAATCTGCTGTTTTGATACACATCATATTAAATCTGGCACTCACCAATTTTCTCAAGAAGTCCTTAAGAATTCAGATATCCTTTGATTTTAGGCAGTAAAAGTAATCTTGTAAGTGACTGCCCAGAGGTTTACACCATACAGTACTTTTCTCTGTCAATGACTGGAAGCACAGACAGCTTAAAGGCAAGCCCACAGAAATATTTAACTGGAGGCAGTATCAGGTCTACAGAGGAGAAAAACTAATCCTTTTCAGTAGCCAAAATACTAGGAGCTATATACTCACTAGTAATTTAATCCATGTATCCTGAACTGTTAAGAGAGCCACTACTATATATCATCCTTCAAACTCCAGATGTTCCTAAGCAAGTTACAGCAGCTACTTATAATTTTGTAACTGTGTCGCCTAGCTCCACCTCACAACAGTGATTTTTTTAAAGCAGTATGTGGGAGGAACTATCCTTTTAAAGGCATAGCTTTTAAATAAACTATTGTAGTTAAAGTTCAATAAATATATTTGCAAGGGGGGGAAAAAACCCAAGCACATAGAAAAGTTTGTGATAAGGAGAGAAGTATGCAGGGGAGAAAACAATGTTAAATGTCATTCTTACTAAAAGCTGTAATGGGAAGCTAAAAGGTTTGAGTTAGGTGAGGGAAAAATAGTAGGTGGCAAGCAATTTAACCAATACAAAAAAGGACAAAACACTCAAGAGACAAATAATCAGCAAAAATTACTTGCCTTTTTCCTAACTGGTCCCGTCAATCCAACCTTTCATTTATTGCTTGAGTAAAGCACATTTTAGGATTCTTTTTACTTCATGAAACTGGACCCCAGCATTCCCCCACAAGACAGTTCATGAAGGAAAATTACAAAACAGCTGAAACACGGCACAAGAGACCAACGTGAACAGCAGAGGGCAACTGGCTACACTTACCATTTCTCCACAACAGGGAATAGTCCTTGGGCGGACCCTCACTGTGAATATGCATTTTTTCCTATGAAAGCACTAACTTGATTTTCTCTTTCAAGAAGTTCAGTACCATGCAACCAAGCCAGAAAGCAATGGCCAGGTTCAGTGGTTTCCCCAACTTTTTCGACTGGTGGCTCTCTTGATCTACTGGGCCAATGGCCGCAGCTCCTCTTTAGGGTTACAACCCTATACATTGTATAGGGCAGCAGGTTCTTTGTGAGGATTCTGCTGTTCTCCTGGCTGGTTTCTGTGGCTTCTCAGGGACAACCGGCTGACAGTTTGGGCACCACTGGCCAATTCTGATGCATAGCATAAGCAGCCATTTTGCTATTACATTCTGGACATCCTTGTGTTTTACATACTTCTCTAAGGCTACATTTACTTCCCATTACAAAGAAGGGAGAGCCGGGGATGTGTTATATGCACAAGCAGCCAGCATTAGATATCAGAGGCTTAGAAATATTATCATCGTGAGCTTCCTTAAGTCAAGAAAATTTAAGGCCTCACACAAGAAATATATTTCCCTTCAACACAGCAGCAACATGTTATTCCCATTCCAACCCTGGAGGCCAGGATTTGGCAGATTTATTTATTCTTCCTGCAGCTCTGAAGATACAAATAGTCCCTGGGACCAGGCAAGAAATGGGATCACTCCACTGTGCCTATGCTTCAGCAACGGAGAGGGCAGCTCCCTTCCTCCAAGGAGCTCGGGATGGTTTGCTCGGCCTTTTGCTCTCACAATAACCCTGAGAGGTAGGCAAGGCTGAAAGATAGTAACTGGCCCAACATCACCAAAGAAGCTTCATGGACAAGCAGGGATTTAAATCAACTCCCAAACCATCCTGGCTCTCGCAGAATTGACGTCCTGATCCTTGCTCAATTGCAATTTCTGCATTTATTCAAAGGAAAACCTGCCATACACATGCTATTCAAAACAAGCGGTGCAATGCACCTATTTTGCTTTAAAAACTAAAGCTCCCTTGATAATTTTGACTAAAACAACTCTGTCAATTCTGTCCACCGCCATCAATTCCCTCATAATGTATGGATTTCACTTTTATAAGACAAACTATTTTTTCCTGAAACTTCTCTCTTCCCCCTCCCCTTTCTCCCACACACCTCCACCAACCCTGGTCAATGAGATATTGGTTTCACCAATCATTTTTATATGCAACTATTTCCAACAAGTTGTTTATAAATTTTGTAGTATCTGGATAATATCTCTCTACCATAAGTACTCTGAGATACCTCATTGTAGTACACTCCAAATATGGAAGAGTTGTCCTAGCTCAGCCTCTGTGTGTATGCATGTACATGTGTGTGCAAACAGGAGAAGAGATATTAGAATCATGTCCACAAAACATGAGTACCAACATGGATACATTCTCTCAATAAAAACTACTGTACTGTTCCTTTGGAAATCCTTTATCATATTGCCAACAGAAAAGTTTATAAGGGGCTAGCAGGCAACTTTTCTGCAGGTCTTGAGTGGTAGTGAATGGACTGGTGACCTGACTGTTTAGGCCCAGTATAACACTTAGATTGGTGCTACCAATAAAAAAAAAATTAAAAAAAATAAGAAGCTGCTTTCTGGAAGAAAAACCTCTGGGTTGACCAGAGAATATCATGACTAATGTGGTCAAAGCAGATGAGAAGGTTACAGTTGGTATAAAAGATTTTCCAGGTTGTGAAGCAGAGACTGGACAAAGCAAGATAAGACACCACACCATGATTAATAGAAAACCACTTATCTTTAAAAGCCTAGTTATTCCTCCACTAATCTTATGTTTTGGTCCATCTTACAACAATCTTAGGGGAAACGTACACATCAGACCACACATCAGTTAAACTAAAACAGAGATAGTTATCAAGATCAAAAGAATTACTGTTTGGAAGTGACAATGAGAATACGACTCTCGTTTTTAGAAAACGAGATATTGTGGTATTGTTTAGGGATGTACCATAAATGGGCCAAGCTCCCATTAGTCCACATAACACGGAAGAACTCATAAGGGAACAAACCTGGCTGCACTCCTAAGCATCGTTATTTGGAGGTAAACCTTTCAACTCTTTGAAAGGACCCACATGTGACTCGTAAGTAAATATTACTATGGATCACTGAAGCGATCCAACACTCACTCATACATTAAGAAACAGGCTGTACAACTAAAATTGAAGCCCTTCTACTTACTTGCCGTGCTTTTAATCAATAACAGTGTTTTACCTCTCACCCAGCAGTTGCCGAGTTCCCACTGAAGTCTCTTATGAAAGTCACATAAAAATGTTCTACAGTATTTCTCTACTTTAGCCTCATTTGTTATTCCCCCCCCCCATCTAAAGAAGTTGCTGACAAGTTAGAAGGGCATAATTTAGTCTCCCAAACCATTTACACCATGTTTACCTGATCATGAGACGATCATGCACTTAACCTGCAACTCTATTTTTATGTTCCTTCTGATATTAACGGTGAGGCCACCCAGTGTATTCTTTAGCAACATTTAGCTGCTTTGCACACTCTGCTGCTTTTAAATTTTTCATTCTTTACTGTCACATGAGACAGGTACTGTGATTTCTCTATCAAACTCTATACTGAGAGAATATACAAATCAGCAAAAGATAACGGAGAGTCCTACTGCATCTTAAAAATTATGAAATTGTGATCTGCAATAAGACGTGTATCCACTTTATTAGAGACTCTTTTTCTTTGGAATTGAGCATGAGTAGGGTCACCGGATACAAACAGGGACAGAGTAAAATATACTTTTAACCATTGTATAAAAAAGGGAATTTGGGCAGGCGCAACTGAACATGGAAGTTTCAAAAGCTGTATTTGCCAAAATTCCTATACAATGGTTAAATGTATAGGCACTCTGTCCCCATTTGTATCTGGTAACCCTAAGCATGAGTACAAGAAACTTTTTATTAGCTATGCCAAGTTCAACAGGGCTCAATTTGGGCTGGCCAATCATATCCGCCCTGCACCAAAAATGGTCTCTGCTGCATGCTACCCAGGAAAGGAGGCCACCAGTGCACAGCTTGAGGTAAGGAAACATTCATTCCCTTGCCCTGGATAAGCCCAACACCTGCAATGGTGTGACAGGCTAGTGCCAGCAAAACAGCTAACACACATCTGAGCAGCCCCATGTCAGAAAATCAGGCCCAGGAAAGTTAATAGGATATGGTGGAGGCCTCTACTGCTATTTACCAGATCCACTGCTCTCACCCACTCTGTTACACCCCCTCCCAGCCTCGGTTCCGTCCTTCCTCCACTGGCCCATGGAGACTTTACCTCCTCCAGTGGGTGAAGGCATTTGACTGGCACTGGCAGACCAGCACAGGCCTTTGTGTGCACAGACCTCAGCACCACTGGCCTCCACACTTCCATAATGTGACTTGCAGCATGTTTACAACTTGGTGCATGCCTGCCCCGCTGGCAAAGGTCAGCGGAGGATTGCGCCAACAGTGTGCTCAGGACTGCACACCTTAGAACAATTTAAATTTTATTTTTTAATTAACTGGAATTAATTTTAATCCCAATTGAAACAGACTTTAATTGCAATTATAGTTCCTGGATTGTGTTCCTTGTGTATGTTTTGACCATAAAATTACAGGAATTCATGCTCCTCACAGCTGCTGCATAGCACATCTTCTATTTAAATCAGGATTTTGCAGCCTCTAATAAATGATAACTACAGTGCTCAAGATTTATTCCACCCTCTGTTTTTAGCATCCGATCACAATTAATTCTGAAACTACCAGAGATCCAGTGAAATAATATAACTCTTTAGCAGAATGTTAACCTTTGACATTAAAAAGCAGACAGGCAACATACCCCTGCACATTTAATACATAATATCCCTCTTCAAGATAATATAAAATCCTCACTCGGAAGAAACACTTATTTATAACTGAGGCAACTAAAGCCAGAGAGTTCCATTTTCAAGAAGCATTCTTTACTTTAAATAGCACTTAATGTATCAGTAACAGGGTATGAAATACTTGCCCCCACCTTCCCTCTTCTTTTCCCAACCCCAAAAAGTATATTTACTGAAAGTTCCTCAACAAGGATGAGAACATATTAAAATACAAGGTGGATGAAGCTGTCACTCATTTTAACTAGCTTGCACGGTTATTTGTGGCCATGGGTTTTTTTTAAATGTCGCACCTTGTGAAATACATTGGGAACTTGATCAGCGATTTTAAGACTGGCCACATAGCGGCTGCGTCAAATGACCTTCTGTTAACCCAAGCATGTGTTGCAACTTTCTCCACTCCTTGAAGTATGTACTACGCAAAGTAGAGTCTGCCAGTCTAGGGCAGCCAGCACCAGGCCGTGTTCTTTGCATTCAGCACAACAATCTGTTCCACTGTCAAACCGCCCCGATCAACAAGAATTTGTCTAAGCAGGATCTCTTCTCTTGCAGTGTGTATCCACTGGACCTAGCTCTAAGAGGCTGTTGAGAACAAATTTGGCTCTTCTTCCACATGAGAGTCCTTTAGGTATTTGAAGAGCGCTATCATATCCCCTTTCAGCCTTCTGTTCTCCAAGCTAAACACACCAAGTTCCCTCAACCCTTCCTGGTAGAGCTTGTTCTCCTGCACTCTGATAATCCTTGTTGCTCTTCTCTTCAGATGGGGCTTCCAAAAATGCTTTGTTGTTTTAAGTTTTATGCTGAAAGAATTTTTTTTGTCAGAGAAGTATTATGCATCAAACAGAACTATTTCCTTTGAGAGTGACACTGGCTAGACCAGAAGTTCCTGGCCACCTTGCCTAATCAATTTTACCACTCAGTTGAGTGTATTAGGTTGTATGCTCAGCGCCAGCTCCAGGTGTCATAAACATGCCATAAAACATGTAAAGCAACTGGTGTAACCCCAATGCCAGTGCTCCCCAGGCGCCATAAAACACGTTTACGGCACCTGGGGAGTAAGGAATGCCGGTGCTGGGGCTGCGCCAGTCGACGCAGCGCCTCAGCAAAGGCAGTACAGCTGGCCTCCGCTCCAGAAGCGCCAGCCAGCAGTAAGGTCCAACAGGGTGGTGGGGAAAGTGGGAGTGGGCAGAACAGGGCAGGGGAGAGTCAATGAGGCGGACAGGGATGGCAGCAGCCTCTGCCTCCAAATTGCAACCCCCCACATGAGCTAGGCGGCCTGACACATTCTATGCCACATTCTATGCCCAATCTTGGACTCCACAGAGCTGAGGAGTCCAATTGGTGTTGCAGTGGCTTTAGGGGAAGGGAGGAAGCACTCATTTATCACAAGAAGACCCCAGCAGTGGCCTCAGCGGCCTCTGGATGCAGCAGTCATCATTTTGGCAACACTGCTCCTCTGGGAGCCACCGTAGATAGGATTGGGCTGTTCAGTACTTCATGTATATATGTCAACTCTTGCTATTTCACAAAAATAACTATCTGTATACAGTCATTTAAATGCTACAAGTGGAAAATGACACTAATCAAGAATAGTTCACACCACTCTCCATTTTTTTGGTCCAAGAAAACCCGAGGCAGCAACAGAATGGATTCTATCTCAGTAGAACAGCCACTATCAACAACGAGATTTAGGAGAGTGGGATTTAAAGTCCACAAAAAGACTTTGGTTGCAGGTGGAGGAAACCACACTTTTACTGCCAAACAAGTTGTAAGTCATAACAATTATTCACAGCTGTGTTTTTCATTTGAGTCTGGAATACAATTGGAGTGACTTCTCTGAAAAAATCTGCAATTGTTCTGCAACTGTTTCAAAGATTTTTATCCCCTTAAATTATCCATGCTCTAGCCATACTTAGCATCTGATGGCCATGATGATCAGTCTTCTTGGCTTGTAGCCTTACAATACAGGGGCCAATCCTATCCAACATTCCACTGCCAATGCAAGATAAGGGGAGAAGCATTCCCTTATGTCTAGGAGTCCTCCATGACTGCCCCCACCAGATGCAGCACATGCCACATCAACACAGCTTCATCAGTGCTGCAAAGTTGGATAGGACAGGAACAGGAAGAGAGACCAAGTATAAATGCTATACTTTATTTCATATTTCATGATATTGATTTTGGAAATTTACTGAGGGAAGTTTAAACATTGTGCAAGAAAATTTAACTACCTTGCCTTCTAGGAATTCTGTGTGTTTTTAAAAATCTTTTGTTATTTTACATTTCATATACAAAACATTAATTCGGAGTGCATAAAATCCTGTATATTCTTTTTATTGGACTGCATCATAAGATTCCTTCATACATTTCACTATACAATTGCTATAGTGCAGTGGTGCAAATTCATTTCTGATAATGGAGAAGCAGCATAATTATGAAGAAGAACATGAAACTTCAGTGGTTCTAGTCATACCTTTGTAATGAGGTAGAAGATTGTACATTAACACACCAGGAAATACTATGCAAATAGTGAAATATACTTGGGAGCACCACCCTTAAACACACACACACACACACACACACACACACACACACACACACACACA
>JAJKFI010000003.1:12022923-12131542 GCA_029204185.1 Lerista edwardsae | reverse complement strand
ACACACACACACACACACACACACACACACACACACACACACACACAGCTGATCTCAAGACAAGACTGTGAAATTCAATTTCTCCACCCACTCCAAAGAAATTCTAGAAAGAGTGCAATTTCTCTCAAATTAAGAAGAGGGTCCAATTCTGAAGGAATTCAGTGAAATTGCCTTTCCAGCCATCAAGTTTGAGAGTTATCTCTTCAGAAGGTTAGAACATACTTGTGTGGTTTAGGTTTTAAGATTTCAGTAATTTAAGACTGCAAAATCCATTATTCCTTGTTATTACACTCAATTAGGAGCCAAATCAAACGGTATCATGAACACATAACATGGCCATTTATCTGTCCACCACCAACCCAGAAAAATCTGCATACCAGCTAAAGTCTTCGGGGCCTTTTTGAGGATTTCCACCTGGCAATTGCATAAGCAAGAATGGTGTACAGTGGGAGTAGCGGGGGTTGTGACTTGAGGACAGATAGGATCCTGGACCAAGGCTCTTTATCTGCAAAGTTGTCTCCCTTAAGACTAGTGCTTGACGTATGGGCAGAAAGGAATACTGATCCTCTCTGCAACAATAAGAAAAAATCCTTTCTGAAGTCACATAAAGTTATGGATCCGATGGTAAAATGTCGACGTTGATAAAATTTGAGAAGATTTTCATCAAAGTTCAAGAAAAGCTCACAATTTACACTAAAACAAATTTTGAGCTTTCTGTTCTTGCAGAAGTTCATATTTCAGTTACTTACATTTTTGTGATTTTCAGAGCACAAGCCTAACCAGCTTTACAGCACCAGGGGAAGGGCAATGCAGCTCTGAGGTAAGGGAACAAACATTCCCGTACCTTAAGGAGGCCTTTGTGACTACTACTCCACTGCAGGATGCAGCACATGTCCCATTGGTACAGCTATGTCAGTGCTGGAAAGTTGGTTAGGATTGCGCCCTTGACTGTATACATTTCATGTATAAGTCTAAAAATTTATGCCTGAAAATTGACCCTGAAAACATGGATCGACTTATACATTATAAGTCATTACAGTTAATAAAGTCATTACAGTTAATAAAGCTTTTAACAGCAGCTTGGGTAGGGGCTGGTCTAAGAAGCAGAAAGCTGGCGGGGGGGGGGGTTAGAAAAAAAACAGAGCAATGTTACTTACCAGTAATTGTTCTCAGGCACCAATAGACAGCAAGCAAAAACTCAGTATCCATTTTCCTTCTTCTCCAAACAGACAGAGTTGAATTGGGAATTCTTTTTGGAATGCTTTTGGGAATTGTCGTCTGCTGCTATGGAGGTGCTGTGCTATATTCCTCACAAAACCTACAACTCCAATAAGCACCTTCATTTCTCTCCCTTCTTATTTGGAGAATAGCTCCATTTCTGTGCTGCCTCAGAAGAATGTGAAATAGCTCCTTTTTTGGTTGGCTTTCTGTTGCTGCCTCAGAACAATTACTGTTCTGAGAAGAATTTCAACCCACCCCCAAAGTTTCACCCTTGACTTATGCATAAGTCATAGCAAATTCTGTTATTTTGGGCTTAGAACTTGCCCTCGACTTATCCATGTAATTGACTTATACTTGAGTATATACAGTAGTTCTTCAAGATTCATTTTCTCTATAATTCAAATCCATCACTCCCCTTTGGATCAGCCACACACCCTGATGGTTTTAAACATTTAGCTGTGCTTGGAACCTTCTGCTGTTCAATTAGCCTTCTGCTTCTTGATTTAACAAGAACAGTTTACCTTGATTTAACAAGATAAGAACAGTTTACTTCTTCATGCCTTCCTCAAATGAAGCTTTTTTGCAATGTTCTGGCAAAATGTTCTTTTTTTCCATACACTTTCAGAAAACTTCTGCATTCAGATGTGAATATGTCACAGCGTGTCTCAAACTGAAGCACTGTGTCCCTTCCTCTTTCCTTTGCATACTAGGAAATTTAAAGCTTCCAGCCAAATCAATAACAAATTAAAGTTTTCCATTTTGCACAAACCATGTCACAGAACTTAGTGCAGTCATTATCTTCAGTATTATGTATATTTTTACAATGAGAGGGCTCCAT
This sequence comes from Lerista edwardsae, assembly GCA_029204185.1. Classification (NCBI taxonomy): domain Eukaryota; kingdom Metazoa; phylum Chordata; class Lepidosauria; order Squamata; family Scincidae; genus Lerista; species Lerista edwardsae. Next base: position 12,129,483 of record JAJKFI010000003.1, on the reverse strand, counting down.
TATAATTCTAGAATTGAAATATAACGACTTAGTGCCAACTACAACTCTGTGTACAATTCACATGCAATTCCCCAACCCCCTGACCTGTCCTCCCTAAGCCAGCCTTATCTTCCTAGCACAGATCCGAGAATCAGCACTTGGAGAACGGCACACATTTGGGTGCCGTCGTCCCTGACTCCTGAATTGTCATTTGCGCCACTCCTGGGCCAGCACAGGAGACTTATGCCAACCCAAAGAGCGTTTAGGATTGAGCTCTGGCTGCAATCCTAAGCACTTCCAAGTTAAGTGCTACCGAAGACCGCATGACTTATTTTTAAGTGATACATTTACTTCAGGCAAGTCAAAATCTGCAAATTTTATTTTAAAACTAATGTATCCCACGGAGCATGTCTCTACAGCTTTTATACAAGATAGTTACAGATGGACAGTTGAATATGAGCAATGCTATTTTATTTTATTTACAATTGGGTGTAATTTTAAACTTGCAAGCATTACTCTTAAAAAGAGACTCAGGTAATCTTCTCTAGTTGGATTGTTCTCAAGGCTCATATTCATGGAACTAATTTGTCTTGATACAAGCTTTAGAAAGATTTAAGTCTAGACATTTTCACGTGGGAAAAGAATGGGCATTCACAAATGTGCACAGAGTTGGATCTTACAAGTCATCCTTTTTATTACAGCAGAGTAAGGGGCAGATAAGCCAAAGTGGTACAAAATCCCAAAGTTTCTATGGAAGAACAGAATATGATGTTTAGTTAAAATGTTTCCAAATAGTCTTTAAGCAATACATCTTTACAAAATTATTAGACAACTGAAATTTACACTGTGTTTTGTATAAACGATTTTGGTACAAAGATTTAACCCAGAGAATGAAAATTTGCAAAAGGTTTAATGGAACAATTTCTGCCAATGACAGACTGAAAACCCTAATACTGTAGTGTTTTATTAGTGAAAACCCTAATAAGTACTGAACTAGGCATCTCAAAATTCACAACATTTTCCAACTACAAAAGTTGGCCATTTAAAAATGTAATGCTACATCTAATCACTGGTCTGCAATTTAGGTAAAGAACCTTTTCAGACTTTTAACCTGAATTTACAAGGGTTCCAGATTTAATTTTTGAACACATATAAAAATTGAAGTATAGTTTCTCCATCTCCCCAAGTCTCTCTCAGAACATATCTACACTGCACAAATACTAGTTCATGAGTCATTTCTTCTCCCAAGGGACCCATAGGAATAATAGTTCTGTGAAAATATGTGGGGTAGAGAACTGTAACAGAGAATTCATAATAGTCACACCAAACCATGAAAATTTGTTAGACATACACTCACCATCACGTCTTCTGTCTACTTTACACACAAAAATACAAGCAGTCAATACTATAACATCACAGGTGCAATGCTGATCATAATGCACTAGAGCTGAAAAACCAATGATTTATATGACCATAGGTCCCCATTTTAAAATTAACTTGTGCATAAGGGGCTGAATATGAAAGGCACATCTTACATTTTCTCCAATATCTAGCCAGACTACTTTATTTAGGACACAATTCTAGACTGTGCTAGAATGGGAAGGCCAGCTGGCCTACACTGTTTCCACCGCAGGTTAGGAGCAGGCTGGAGCCTCCTTGGAGCAAGGGCATTTTTGTCTCCTTACCTTGGGGTAAGCACCAGCCACCCCGATGGGCCCGCTCAGATCTGCACCTACTGTTTAGCAGGCGCAGGTCTGAGTATGCTGCACAGCCCAACAGGGGCCATGGGGCCCAGGGACGGAGGGGTGTGTGGATGTGGCCTAACAGCTGCATCCAAACTCCACCCCTTTACTGGGCTGCCCCACTCACCGGAACACCTTCCCCACCCCATTCCGCCACCTGCCCACCTTCCCCATGCCCAGAAAAGCCCCTGTGCTGGCTGAACTTGGGGTAAGGAGATGCAGCTATCTGCATTGACACAGTGCACCTTGCACTACTGTGCATGTGCTTAACAGCACATGTGCAACAGAACTTGGCCAACGCAAATGGCTTGTGTCGGCTGAAAGGGGGGTTATTGCCCTGCCCATGTTATAAGAGTTATATCGTGAACTTTCTCTTTCTGCACATAGCAGCATAATCAAAATCATGAGAGCAGTAAGAGAAACAAAGAATAAGCAGAAAGAAATCAATAGCAACAGAAAGTCAAATAGAGACATTTTTAGCTGGTGCCAGTCTAAGGTAATAATGTCAGTATAACCACCTGAGGGAGTGAGTTCTAATCTGGGCACCAGCGCACATATGACCACCAAATTCACTTCTGTCAGCAGTGGAACATGCAAAACAACCCTAATTTCTCATTTGATATTCTCACGTACATTTAAGGTACAGGCCAAGGCACACACTCCACTAGTTCCACACGCTGAGGGTGAAATCCTAACCAACTTTCCAGCACCCAGATAAAGGCAATGAAACTCTAAGGTAAGAGAACAGCCATTCCCTTACCCTGAGGAGGCCTCTGTGATTACTACTCCACTGCAGGATGCAGCACATGCCCCATTGGCTCAGCTATGCCAGTGCTGGAAAGTTGGTTAGGATTGCACCCTGAAAAGGGTTTGTGACTTCTGTTTCACAGACAGTAGCGTCCTATGTGGGATGACACACCGCTATTGAAATAAAGTCAAATTTCAAAAATAGTTTTAAAAATAAAAATAAAATAAGAGCAGGGGAGGAAGGATATCAAACTTTTAAAGCAGAAACATAGCCATAGGGAGGTACGGTGCAGCATCCTCGCCATTGGAGCCATTTGGTGCACCAAAAGCAACACCTGTGCATTGCAGTCACTGCCCCAAAAGGCTCCAACTGCAAGGAGCAAGGATCTTGCTCTGTTGCTGCTGTTTGCCTCTTCCTGGTATGCAGAGCTCAATGGAAGGCAGGCAGCAAATGGTGCTGAAGATTACTGCTCCAAATCTCTGATCAAGTCCCCAATGTATTTCAGTCAATTCTGATGTGGTAATCACAGCAAAGGGACAACACAAGGAGCTACCGTCTTGAGTTATGCAGATGCAACTTACTACATCTTATTTTCTGTTCTGCTCACAGAAAAAAACAGAGTTCAATGCTGGAGATCATCAAGCAGCTCAAAGTGAAATAAGGACATAGTTATGCCCTCTCCTCAAGTTACACAAAACAAAAAGTAAAACAAAACAAAAAAAACCAGAATTGAAGATAATTCAACAAAAGCCCTCAATTTTCATGCAGCATTTTCTTCAGCAGTCCACAACACTCCAAAATATGTTCCACTGGCAACAACAACAAAAAAAAAAACAGGACATGATCAAATATGAATTAAGATAGAGAAATGCTGGAAACAAATGTCGAAGAATATAAATAATTTGCTTAGTTTTCAGCAGGTTAGTTCTGCACCACTTCTGTGCAGGCAAAAAGGTGCCATATCAACAGTTATTTAATGCAGGTTCTGCTTTTCTTTCATTTGGTTCACTGAACTAAGTGCAAACCCATCTGTCACTGCAGAGGACAAGAAAAATAGCCAAACTGATAAAATCTCACTTCAACCTTGCTGAAATTATATATTTAAGCAACTCGTAAAGTAAACAACTAACACTGAAGTCAGTTTCAGAGATGGTGACACTTTTGGACCAAGAACAGTAAGAGAACCATGTATCATTTAATCAACTTGCATGCATGCTTAAAATTTCCTTGTGCCAAGGAAAAATGTAACTATGTACCAAAGTATGTGCTTTTCCAGTTTCAAAGATCCAACAATTAGACATATTGAAGATTATAAAAATACATCTTGAGTGAACTTCAAGGGAACAAAACGACAGATCTGTGTGTTAAATTCCAAGCCTAGATGCGTAATTCAATATTGTGCTTTTTAAATAGTGCATGGCATTCAGTAAACATCATCCTACACATTTTACTCACTGGTATAGGACAGGTTCATACCAAGCAGCATACGTTTCAGAAAATATTTTACAAAACAATTTTTATAGCATTTCTCAAAGCACACTCTCAGGAGCCCGGAGGCAGGGGGGGTCCATGAGACCCCTCCAGGGGCAAGTCATGAGTGGCTGCCATCTGCATCTCCAATATTGGAGCTCCCAATATTCTGTTCAGGAGTATATAAAGGGTCCTGGACACTGAAAAGTTTTAGAACTGCTGCTATACAGTAACACAATAAACATCTTCTCCATGGCTCAAAATGTGTGCCACCTTTGGTAATGAATAGTTATCATCAAAAACATCCAGGCACTCAGGGCACAATCCTAACCAACTTAGCAGTGACATAGCTGTGCCAATGGGACATGTGCTGCATTCTGCAGTGGAGTGCTATATACTTATGGCTACCAGATACAAACTGGGACAGAATGTTTATACCTTTAACCATTGTATAGAAGAGGGAATTTGGGCAGATGCAGCTGATCATGAATTAAGGAGTACGACAAGTACTGTCACCCTGCTTATTTAACTTATATGCAGAGTACATCATGAGGAAGGCAGGGCTGGATGACTCACAATACAAGCTGGAATCAAGACTGCTCCGAGAAATATCAACAACCTCAGATATGCAGATGATACCACTCTAACGGCAGAAATTGAGGAAGACTTAAAGAACCTTCTGTTGAGGGTGAAAGAGAAAAGTGCAAAAATTGGCTTGAAGCTCAACATTAAAAAAAGCTAAGATCATGGCAATCACTCCCATCACTTCCTGGCAAATAGAAGGGAAAGAAATGGAAGCAGTGACAGAGTTTATTTTCCTGGGCTCCAAGATCACCGCAGATGGTGACTGCAGCCATGAAATTAAAAGACGTTTGCTTCTTGGGAGGAAAGGTATGACAAACCTAGACAACTTAATAAAAAGCCGAGACATCACCTTGCGGAGCTGCAGGTTCACTCAGATGCTGCCGGGGGGGGGCACGGTTTTGGGCTGTTCTTTTGGGGACGCTGGTGCGCTGCCCTGTGGCCAGTGAGCTGGTTTCAGCGGGGCTTCACTAAAGATTTGACCCTATTGGAATTTTTTCCCATCGTAGTTTCAGTTTACATATGGGCTCCATGTTTTTCAAATTCCACCATCCATTTCTGGTGTGACAACCAGGTGGTGGTCGCTATTGTAAATAAACAGACTTCTCTGTCACCGGGGGTTATGGGGTTGGTGAGGGATTGGTGAGGTGTTTTGTTCTCCAGTGCCTGCGTATTACTGCGTTGTTTGTTGCACGGCATGTTCCTGGGCCGTGGAATGGCATTGCCGATGCTCTCTCTCGTTTTCAGGAGGAGCATTTTCAGCAATTGGCTCCTGCAGCCAGAAGGGATCCCGACCCCATGCCCCCGGAGCTCTGGAACGTTGGTTCCTCAGGGCTCAACGCACCATTTGGTCTTCATTAGCTCCCACCATGAGGACCAGTTATAGGGCAAAGGTACGGGAGTTTGAGGCTTCTTCAGCTGCCGCCCTGTTGCCAGACGAGAAACCTGTCCCCTGTCCCCACTGAGCAGGTCATGCATTTTATTCTTCATCTGTATGACAGGGGCATTGCGTCTCGGTCATTGGGGGTATAGGTGGCGGCTCTATCATTTTGGGCCAAGGCCCAGGGCTGGCCTGATTTGGGGTCTGATTTTCGAATTAAAAAGATGGTGGCGGGATTTAGGAGGGAGCTGCTTCCAGCACCTGGCCGAAGGCGACCTATTACGTTAGAGATTTTGCGGAGTTTGAGGTTCAGTTTTTTCTTATCACTGAGTCCCATTACGAGTCATCATTGTTCTGGGTGGCCTGTATGGTCCTGTTTTGGGGAAGCTTTCATCCTAGCAAAGTCATAGCTGCCACTGGGCTGGATACTTTGCGTAGGGCTTTACTGATAGGGGATGTGGGGCGGCACCCAGACTGTTTTATACTGTTCCTCTGGCGCTCAAAAACTGACCAGAGGGCGGTTGAGCAGAGGGTTACTCTGAGGCGTTACCCAGAGTATGAATTATGCCCAGTGACAGCCTTGGGGCAATTTATCAACTTGAGGGCGCGATGTGGGGGTTACCTGTTGGTGCACGCCAATAGGACCCTGCTGACCCTATTTCAATTTCGGACCATGTTCTACAGGTCATTAGAGGGTATGGGCCTTCCCCAGGTGGACTTTGGGCTCCATTCTTTTAGGATTAAAGCTGCATCCGCTGCGGATAGGATTGGCCTGCCCCCCGATATTATTCAACGTATAGGTTGGTGGTATTCGGCGGCCTACAAGGCTTATGTTCACAATGAGCCAGCGGCAGGCGATTTGGGTTTATGTCTCTGCTGTTGTTGATCATTCTTCTTTCTTGTTCTTGACAGGTTCGGGGGCAGGCACAGTTAGAGTTTTGATCCTAGGACACTCCATCCTCTTCTGGGCGAGCAAGAGAGCGGCCTTCTCCAGCTTCGGCACTCAACTAGGGCTGGGTGGTTGTGCTACTGCAGTGGTCAGGGAACAGGGGTAAATTACCCCAAATGGGGTAAAAATGAAATTCCTGGGGGTAATGGACAGATAGGAGTATGCCCCGCCCCCTTTTCCCTCATCCTTCCTTCATGACCAACGTTCTCTCTTCTGACCAATGGGAAGTTCCTCTCACGCTTGATGGATTTCCCTTGCTTCCAATAGGAGATTAGAAGTGGCAAGGTACTTGGCCCCCAATAGGCAGCGTTCCCCTCCCTTCCCAAGCGGCAAAGAAGGCCGTGGTTATCGATCCCGCTGCTGGTAGAGGGAGAAGGAAGCAACAGCAGAGAAAATGGTGGCCATGGCTGCAACTGTGGCGGTGCCGGGTAATGGGGGAGCCAGTGAGACCAAGCCTATTCCGGGCAGCGAGGCCGGCGCAGACCCGCTCCCGGCTGACACTCAGGCAGCCGTGCAGTCGGCAGTGCTCAACGCCAGGGAAGAGCCCAAACCAGCTCCGGGTGGGGAGGCCGAGGAGCTGCCACTGTCGCTGCCACCCAGGAGCCTGGCAGGGACGCGAGACGTGCAGGCGTGGGGGAGGCTCTGGTGAGCGGCTGAGGTATGTGTGTGCATGGGCCAGCAGGCGCGCACGTGTGTGTGTGTGTGTGTGTGTGAGAGAGAGGACTTCTGTGGACGTGCCTCTTTGCTTGTGAGCAGCTAGGGCTCTCCCTGGGTTTGCCTTGTCTTGCTGTCCCAAGGAGTGGGGCGGGCGGGCAAGCCTGCGCAGGGAGTCAGGGACACAGAGAGGCGGGAGGCAACGAGGCAAGGCGAACAGCAGAAAACAAAAACAAAATCAGAACTGCTGTTGCTGGCCTGTGTGTGAGAGAGCCAGAGCCAATCTGAATTCATTATAGAGAGAAATTTATTATTTATTTATTATTTATTTATTATTAGATTTGTACCCCGCCTTATTGTGCCCGAAGGCACCCAAGGCGGCATTACAATATAGATATAAAAACAATATAACAATTCACAATTAAAAACAATTAAAACAGAATTAAACAATACAATCAACAATTAAGAACACAATTAAAAAACAAATTTAAAACCAATCTTAAGTCCAAGCACCTAAACCTGTTGTCAAAAAGGTAAGCTAGTTGTAACCCAGAAGGGTTGAATTCTATTCTCTCAAGGTCTGCAGGTGTACCCAAACTCTTTACAACTCATATTTACATAGCATTAATTAAGCTCATTAATTAATCAAATAAAAAGCAATGGGTTCCAATATGTAATTTTTTTTCTTTTGTTCTGGCGGGGGGAGGGGTGTAATGTCAAGGGGGTAACGTCGGCGTATCTAAATATATTTTGGGGTAAAAGGTAAAAAAGTTCCCTGACCCCTGTGCTACTGTGTAGTGGCTTGCCAAGAGGGGGATGAGGTGGGGTCAGTTTTTGCCACTGTTCATGGAGTTCATGTTAGATTACCCCCCCCCCAATTCACATATTATTGGTACACTTAGGTGGCAATGACCTGATTCAGAGGACGACGCTGTCCTTGAGAATTCAGGCTATGGAGGATTTTTGCCGGGTGAGGCAGTTGGTCCTGGGTATTCTTACCGTCTGGTCCAACCTATTGCCTAGAAGGGTATGGAGGGGGGCTGTCTCTCCCACCAAGGTTGACAAGACACGGAGACAGATCAATGATTATGTGGGATGGGTTTTCACGGGACTTGGCGGGGCAGTTATTCCGCATCCAGCGATATGATTCGCGTTGCCCGCCTTGTTCCGCCACGATGGGGTGCATTTGTCATCCCAGAGTAGAGACATTTTTCTGCATGATTTACAGCTGGGCCTTTTAGAATTTTTGGGTGGTAGGGCGATCTGGGCCAAGCGCTAGGCTGACCCGCCGTGTGGCAGGAAGCGTGCGAGGGGGTAGGAAGGGTGTTGTTTATTTATGGTGTCCAGCTTAGGCAGCACGGCAAGGAATGGCCATTGCCTCATAAGGTGCTTATCCAGCTCGGTGAGGCGGCTTACTCCTGGCCAGACTTAACAAAGGCTACCCTTGGGTGTCGCCAGGGTGAGCCGGCGTGGTCATGCTGCCTTGACCCTTCGGGTTGGCAATGAGGGATCCTAGCTGGAGTCAGTTGGCACGCCCGTTGATCATCCTGATCACCTGGGGAGGCAGCCAGCCAGTGCCGTTTCCCCACAGCTCTTGCACACTAGCACACTAGTTACGACTCTGCTACTCTTTGGAGGAATTTACAAAATATCACGGGTTACAAGACAACACCTTCTCCTGTTTTGGAAAATCAAAAACTGGCTGATGATCAGAATAAGTTCTATTGCAGATTTGGAAGTTCAGAATTATTACCTGTTGGCCCTCATTTGGACCTAGAGGCTCCAAGTACTGTTTCCTTTACTGCCATTCCTATAGCCCCTGAGTCTATTCCTTTAGCGATCTGTGAAAACGATGTGCGACATCTTCTGCAAACTCAGAAAGCAAAAAAAGCTCCGGGCGCAGATGGGGTTACTCCTCTTTGTTTGAAGGTGTGTGCCGCACAGCTTGCTCCTATTTTGACAAGAATCTTTAATAGGTCACTGGAGCTGTGCAGTGTTCCCTCATGCCTCAAAACTTCTATCATTACCCCAGTGCCCAAGAAAGCTTCTATTAGTGGGCTGAATGACTACAGGCCCATTGCTCTTACATCTGTAGTAATGAAAGTTTTTGAGAGACTGGTGCTGAACTATCTGAAAGGTATTACTGACCCACTGCTAGACCCTTTTCAATTTGCATATCGTCCAAATAGATCAGTAGACGATGCTGTTAATATGGCTATGCATTATATCCTTCAACATCTGGATTCTCCAGGGTCCTATGCACGAGTCCTTTTTGTTGACCTCAGCTCTGCGTTTAACACAATTGTGCCATCTAATTTGTTAGTTAAACTAATTCATCTAAACATACCTGTTCCTGTCTGTCAATGGATATATAGCTTCCTGACAGACAGGAAACAGCAAGTGAAGCTGGGGAAAATTACATCTAACATTTGTATAGTCAGCATGGGAGCCCCTCAAGGGTGTGTGCTCTCTCCATTGCTTTTTTCCTTATACACAAATGATTGTGTCTCACAGAACTCCTCAGTTAAGATCCTAAAGTTTGCAGACGACACGACAATCATTGGCCTCATTAAAGATGGCGATGAGTCTGCATATAGATGGGAAATTGAGCACTTTGTTGCGTGGTGCAGCAGTAACAGCTTAGTGCTCAATTCGCAAAAAACTGTGGAGATGTTGGTCGATTTTCGGAAACACCCTCCACCTTTGCTTCCACTTTTCATTCTGAGCAGTAAGGCCTCTGTTGTGGAGTCGTTTAAGTTTCTGGGCTCTGTACTTTCTCGTGACCTGAAATGGTCAACTAACATCAGTGGCATTATTAAAAAAGCCCACCAGCGGCTATATTTTTTGCGCCAACTCCGGAAATTTAACTTGCCCCGTGAGCTGCTTGTCCAATTTTACAGAGGCATTATCGAATCTGTCCTCTGTAATTCCATAACTGTTTGGTTTGGTTCAGCAACCAAACTGGACAAGCAAAGGCTCCAGAGGACCGTTCAAGCCGCTGGAAGAATAATTGGGTCCGAGTTGCCTTCATTAGAAGAATTGTACACCGCTCGGGTTACAAAGCAAGCGAATAAGATTGTTGCAGACTTATCGCATCCTGGCAATAAGTTGTTTGATCTTCTCCCCTCGGGTCGACGTTACAGGACTCCTTATACTAAAACATCAAGGCACAAAAACAGTTTCTTTCCTTGCGCCACCAAACTGCTAAATCTTTAGTTATGTTGTTACAATCTGATGTTTGAGCAATGTTGGGATTTGCCTTTATGTATTGTCGTTTTTTGTATGTGTGGTGGGTGGGCGGTGTTGTATGTACGTATGTAGCCGAAGGCCACGTCAAATTCCAGGCATGGTTTCCATTCCTGGCCAATAAATTAATAATAATAATAATAATAATAATAATAATAATAATAATTAGTTTGCTCAGCTGTAATTGTGATATGTTAAATAAAGTGGCCCTTAACTCCAAGCCTTGTCTTGCGTGTTTATTGTGGGGTGCGGGGTAAATGGATAATGCTGGGCGTTTCAGCACCATTTGCTGCCTACCTTCCATTGAGCTCTGCATACCAGGAAGAGAGGGAAATAGCAGCAGCAGAGCAAGAAGAACTCCTCAAGTTCACGTCACACAGAGATTGATAGCAGCGAGTCCTGCTGCATGAAGGACATTCATGCTCCTTTGCCCAGGCTCAGATTCCCACGAACTCCCAGTCTCAACACTGTTCTTCCTCCTAAGGACTCTTTGTATATCTCCCACAGCAGTCTCTTAGAATACTAGAATGAATCTGTTGCTCTTTCACAAATCCTTTTCTTCCTCTCAGCAGTATTTAACGATTGTATACATACTGTTTTGGAGGAACAGTATTTCAAATTGTAAGAAGGGATGGTAGAATGTAATTTCTGTTGACTTAATGAAGATCAGCACTGAAAGCAATTTTTATTCCGAGACAGAGAGAGACTGTGCCTATAACCACAGAACCATGCAGTTTTCACTACTCAAGATAAAAATCTCTATGGTGTGGCTAGGACCCAAAAACATAGTAGTAAAATACCTTGGAGCAATTATGTTCTTCTCCATAGCCTGAACAGCTTTCTGCTAAATATATAACTAACTTGCATTCCCTTTAATCCAATGTGATGAAGAGACCTAACCGGGTTAGGTACCCTCCAGAGTGAGGGGCTATTTTCAAGCCTCTGTTTATGGGAGAAATAATGATGTTGCAATTAACATTTGTTGGCTGAGAATTTAAAGCTTTTTACATGAAGAGAATGGCCAGAGTCCAGGAACAAATTCGGCAAGCAATCTTCCAACGAAAGATGGAAGAATGCAGGCGACTGAAGAACAGGGTTAAAGAGCTAAATAATGAACCACAGCTGCAATGTCTTTACCAAAAACACACTTTGTTTATTTTTAAATACATATACTGCCATTTTATATACCATACATTTTTGCAAATCACCCATTGTGGCTAACAATACAATTTAAGACAAATCAGTAACTGTATAAAGTAAGTACAATAGCATAGAAACATCACTGCCTATAAGAACTGGATGAAAAAGCCCCATTTTCACTTGGTTTCTGAAAGAGTACAACTTTCAGATTCCAACCAAAGGGCATTCCACAGAGCCAGCACCACCACCAAAATGATCCTGGTGGAGATACACCACACTTCAGATTGCAAGGCACTCTCAGTACAGCCTTAAATGACTCTTGGATCATATGGGAAGGAAAATTTAGAAGAAGGGAACAGTACAAGAAATCTAAGTCCCAATGCATCTACAGATTTACTAAACAAAAAAACAAAAAAAAACAGCACCTTGAACAGTGTCTGGGGTAAGATTGGGGAACTATGCTGTCAAGAAGAAGTCCCAGATAGCAATTAGGCTGCAGGATTTTATACTGATTGTAGTCTTGGATGGTTTGAAGAGCTAGCACACATTAAGTGCCTCACAGTATTTCAATATGTAAGTGACCAGAGCATGGACAATTGGGTCAGAACTATCTAGGAAAGGATGCAGTTGAAGTACAAGACAAAGCTGGCTAAAGGTGCTTTAGTCACCACTGTCACCAGAGTCTTCAAAAGAAGTCCAGGATCAAGGATCACCCCAAACTACAAACCTGAAAATAATTCCATCCAAAACCCATTCTCAGACCCAACTAACACCACCTCCAGAGTTGTTAGTTGAAATGTAATCCAGATTGGATTACATTCTCAATCCAGTCCTGTAATGCTGTCAAAAACCAATTAAGGATTTCTACTGCCTACCTAGCATCCAACTAAAATGTGAGACGGCTAACCCAAAACGTATTTTAAACCAGGAACAACTGTCTAACAGCTCACTAGGGGCCAATGTTAAACTTCCCAGGCGCCCAGAGGAACAACGGCACCAAAACGGCTGCCACTGTATCCTAAGGGGCCAGGGAAGCAGGTATAGGGGCACCACAGCTCAGGATGGGGTTAGGATTTGGCTGTAGTCTCTGCTGCCATCCCTGTCCCCCTCCCAGTCCCAATCCTCCCTCGGGCCTCCCTCATAAGAACATAAGAAGAGCCCTGCTGGATCAGGCCAAAGGCCCATCTAGTCCAGCTTCCTGTATCTCACAGCAGCCCCACCAGGTGCCCCAGGGAGGCATGAGACAACAAGATGCTTGCATCCTGTTGCCACTCCCTTGCACCCGGTACCACTAGCCCACCACCTTTGTAAGGAGGTTGCACAATCCATCATTGCCTATAGCCCACAATGGACCTTTCCTCCAGAAATCTGTCCAATCCCCTCTTAAAGGCATCAAGACCAGATGCCATCACCACCTCCTGTGGCAAGGAGTTCCACAGATTAACTACCCACTGGGTAAAAAAGTACTTCCTTTTATCTGTTTTAACTCTCCCAACCCTCAGCTTTAGTGGATGCCCCCTGGTTCTGGTGTTTTGAGAGAGGGAAAAGAACATCCCTCTATCGACTTTATCCCTTCCATGCATAATTTTGTATGTCTCAATCATGTCCCCCCTCAGGCGCCTTTTTTCTAGACTGAAGAGCCCCAAACGCTGCAGTCTTTCTTCATAAGGGAGGTGCCCCAGCCCCGTAATCATTTTTGTCGCTCTCTTCTGCACCTTTTCCAACTCCACTATGTCCTTTTTGAGATGCGGCGACCAGAACTGGACACAATATTCCAGGTGTGGCCTTACCATCGATTTGTACAATGGCATGGTAATATTGGCTGTTTTATTCTCAACCCCTTTTTTAATGACCCCAAGCATGGAATTGGCCTTCTTAATTGCTGACGCACACTGGGTCGATACCTTCATTGAATTGTCCACCAGCACCCCAAGATCTCTCTCCTGAGCTGTCACAGACAGCTCAGAACCCATTAGCCTATAGGTAAAGTTTTGGTTTTTTGCCCCAACGTGCATCACTTTACATTTGTCTATGTTGAAACGCATCTGCCATTTGGCTGCCCATTCCCCCAACTTGGAGAGATCCTTCTGGAGCTCTTCACAATCGTTTCTGGTTTTTACCACCCAGAAAAGTTTTGTGTCATCCGCAAACTTGGCCACCTCGCTGCTTATCCCTGTCTCCAGGTCATTTATGAATAAGTTGAAAAGCACGGGCCCCAAGACAGATCCCTGGACAGATCCCTCCCTCCCTCCTTTTGCTCTTACAAAACACCACCAAGATTAAAACATCTGCTTAAAATATATTGCATCCATCTTCCGTTGAGCTGCTTATTCAAACCTTCATGCTTTCAACCTGAACTTATGTACTTTGCCAGTTCTTGATGTAGCTGATGCTTTACATAGCTCCTGTATTATTCATTGTTTTATTATAGCTGTTCTCTCTCACTACTTGATCTTACCAGTTTCAAATCATGAGGATTTATAACTGTTTCTAAATTCATCTGGAAACTACCCAGGACTTACTTAACCTGATTTTTCTTGTCAGACGGCCATCTACAATCAACACAATTTTATTCTGATGTCTAAATGGGATTGTGCGCTTGAATTTCCCGATATTTAAAACTTTCCTGAACATATAGGAAGAAATCTAGGCTTGAATCTTAATTTGACATGCTAGCTTTCCACTAGCATGCAATTTTGCCATTGAGAAACATGCACATGCCTACGGTTCTCTCACCTGTATTCTGAAGTGACTTGGGGCCCAATCCAAATTTCCAGTGCCAATGCACTGGAAGGAAGACCGGGAGGGGGTGGGACCAGCCATGGCATCACAGCCAGATCCTAACCCCCAGCCCCACCAGCATTACTGTGGGGAGTTCGGATTTGCGCTTTGCAACCTTGCGTGTAAAATATTGAAAATCACTGGCTTAACCTGTTGAATTCCTGCTTCTCATAATAGTTGTTAAAAACACCCAAAGTCTGCCAGAAATAAAGCTGGACAACCTCCCTGAAAGCAAGAGTTACCAGTTTCAATAGGATTTGCTTCCAAGTATGAATGCTTACTGCTTATGACAAAAGCAGCAATCCACAATACTGAATTCAATGGCAAAACTCCCATATACTTTAACCGATCTGGAATATATCGACTGTAAGCATCTTGCATTATGTGGTTAAAAACCCTTTCAAGAAAAACAAAGAATTTTCACCAGTGTTTAATCATAAGCAAAATTCTGATCAGACCACTGTTTCTGAAGCACTGTCAAGTACGTCTGTTCTTTTATATCACTATAGTAGGGAGGCAGGGTTACGAACCAGTTCTATTATCAGTTAGTTTTGATACACAGAATTGTTCTTGCAGTTCTAATAGACATGCAACACCTTCACCTGGCCTGGAAACAGAAATCTACCTGAAAAACATAGCGTGCAAAAGAAGTCCCACTAAGCATAAATGACTGCCTTTTTCAGCTCACATTTCCACTGAAATGAGCTGTTTAAGGAGGCAGCACCAGCTGCTTGCTTTGTTGACACACAGCCAGTTTGTGCAGCTTTGGGATTTTGCTCATATTTCTTGTCAAGTGACCAAAAATGCAAACATGGGAAAGAACGGCCCCAACAAGAGGGTGCACACTGCTTTGTGCCCTGAGGAAATGCATTTTGGGTGGTCATCCAGAACTGCATAAAAATGTGGTTGTTACGTTATGTCCTACTGCTTGCCGGACTGCTACTCAGAAACACACACATATGCACACAAACACACACACAGCATGCACAAGAAGTGGGCTTAAGCCATGCACGTGAGAAAAGCATTGCAATAGCATATGATGCAGCATACATAGCCTATGATGACAGCAAGGCAGTTTCCTCTAATTCAGTGTAGTACGCACAACCTGCTACTGTACATTTTCCCACACCACCCAACCTGAAGAATAGGAAGGCAAGTTCAACACAGAAACCCAAGGATCTTATACCCTTCTACCTCCGACAATCTTCCAGTGCATTACATCCAATTCTTTAAAGCTTAATGCCAATATTGCCAAATGTTTTCCAGAAGCTATTTGGGCTTCCAACAGGTCCAGGTAATGCATCACAGTCATGAGCCATAACATTCCTCTAAGAAATTCCTCCAGCTATTATTTCTCCTCTTAACAACTTTGCAGAGCAGGAATGGCTTCCGTCTTCTCCTTCCATCTAAAGCCAAATTCCTAGATCCAGTGACTAGATAACATTTTGATAATAAGCATGTTCTGTGCCAATTGTGATGTGTCTTTACGTATTAAATAATGTTCTAACTAATATTTGCTTCCAGTCAAATATTCAAAGAACACCCTTTACAGGCTGTGGCCTGCTTCTTAAACTGCATCAGGATCTGGGCTATTAAATAACAAAGGCTGGAGGGTTCCTTTCTTCAGTCAGTATGTTCCTAAGAGCCCTATTAACAGGGTTGGTTTTGTACTCATAGTAGCTCCTGCTTAAAGGTAATAGGCCACCCAATACATCGCTGAAATTTTATGTCACTGCTCAACTTTCAATGATGCAGTATTTGCAGTACAAATTACAGCTTCTGTTCATTTGCCATTATAAGGAACCGCAATGAGCATAAAAAGATATAGACAAACCATCAATTCTAAGCAAATGGTCTCTACCACTCTGGAGCAGACTATGCACAGTCATTCAATATCTATCAAGATGCAAACTATATCAAAACGAAACTAGGAAGATGAAGAGCACCACTCTGCCACCTAAAAAAAGCAATTCTGTATGCCACAGTGAATTCACAAGGGTGCCACAGGATGTCTCTGGTGGCCTCTTCTTACCCAGCTCTCCTGGATGCCACGATTTTTGATAAGCCAAGATTTCACACAACTGCTGCCGTAACAGGGTGCCGTGAAGAAGAGTACTGTGATCCTGATAAGTTTGGGAACCACTGCTTAATTGAAGTTCCCCTTGTTCCTATAACATGCAATAATGGAAGAATGCAACACAGTGCAATCACCGTGCACTAACCCTTTCATAAACACTCAGTTGTTGTTGTTCAGTCGCTAAGTCGTGTCCGACTCTTCGCGACCCCATGGACCACAGCACGCCAGGCCTCCCTGTCCTCCACTAGCTTCCGGAGTTCACCCAATTTCATGTTCATCGCTTCGGTGACACTATCTAACCATCTCATCCTCTGCCGCCCCCTTCTCCTTTTGCCTTCAATCTTTCCCAGCATGAGGGTCTTTTCTAAAGAGTCCTCTCTTCTCATCAGGTGGCCAAAGTATTGGAGCTTCAGCTTCAGCATTTGTCCTTCCAGGGAGCAATCAGGCTTGACTTCCTGTAGGATGGACCGATTGGACCTCTTTGCAGTCCAGGGGACTCTCAAGAGTCTTCTCCAGCACCATAATTCGAAAGCATCTATTCTTCGGCGCTCTGCCTTTCTTATGGTCCAGCTCTCACAGCCATACATAGCTACTGGGAAAACCATAGCTTTGACTATGCGAACCTTTGTTGGCAGGGTGATGTCTCGGCTTTTGATTAAGTTGTCTAAGTTCGCCATAGCTTTCCTCCCAAGAAGTAAACGTCTTTTAATTTCATGGCTGCAGTCACCATCTGCGGTGATCTTGGAGCCCAGGAAGATAAAGTCTGTCACTGCTTCCATTTCTTCCCCTTCTATTTGCCAGGAAGTGATGGGAGTGGTGGCCATGATCTTAGTTTTTTTAATGTTGAGCTTCAAGCCAATTTTGGCACTTTCCTCTTTCACCCTCATCAGCAGGTTCTTTAAGTCTTCCTCACTTTCTGCCATTAGAGTGGTGTCGTCTGCATATCTGAGGTTGTTGATATTTCTCCCAGCGATCTTGATTCCAGCTTGTGAATCATCCAGCCCTGCCTTCCTCATGATGTACTCTGCATATAAGTTAAATAAGCAGGGTGACAGGATACAGCCTTGTCGTACTCCTTTCCCAATTTGAAACCAGTCGGTTGTTCCATGTCCAGTTCTAACTGTTGCTTCCTGGCCCACGTACAGGTTTCTCAGAAGACAGATAAGGTGGTCTGGTACTCCCATCTCTTCAAGAACTTGCCACAGTTTGTTGTGATCCACACAATCAAAGGCTTTAGCATAGTCAATGAAGCAGAGGTAGATGTTTTTCTGGAACTCTCTGGCTTTCTCCATGATCCAGCGAATGTTGGCAATTTGATCTCTAGTTCCTCTGCCTCTTCGGAAACCAGCTTGTACATCTGGTAGTTCTCGATTCACATACTGCTGAAGCCGAGCTTGTAGGATTTTGAGCATGACCTTGCTAGCATGTGAAATGAGTGCAATGGTGCGGTAGTTTGAACAATCTTTGGCATTGCCCTTCTTTGGGATTGGAATGTAAACTGATCTTTTCCAGTCTTGTGGCCACTGCTGGGTTTTCCAAATTTGCTGGCATATGGAGTGCAGCACTTTGACAGCATCATCTTTTAAGATTTTCAGTAATTCCACTGGAATGCTGTCACCTCCACTAGCTTTGTTGTTAGTGAGGCTTTCTAAAGCCCACTTGACTTCACACTCCAGGATGTCAGGTTCAAGCTCAGTGACCGCACCATTGTGGTTATCAGGAACATTGAGATCGGCCTTATAGAGTTCCTCTGTGTATTCTTGCCACCTCTTCTTAATCTCATCTGCTTCTGTTAGGTCCTTGCCGTTTTTGTCCTTTATTGTGCCTACCTTAGCATGAAATTGTCCTTTGACATCTCCAATTTTCTTGAAAAGATCTCTAGTCTTTCCCATTCTATTGTTTTCCTCTATTTCTTTGCATTGCTCATTGAGGAAGGCCTTCCTATCTCTCCTTGCTGTTCTCTGGAAATCTGCATTCAGTTGGGTATATCTTTCCCTTTCTCCCTTGCTTTTGGCTTCCCTTCTTTCCTCAGCTATTTTTAAAGCCTCTTCAGATAGCCACTTTGCCTTCTTGCATTTCTTTCTCTTTGGGATGGTTTTAGTTGCTGCTTCCTGTACAATGTTACAGACCTCCGTCCAAAGTTCTTCAGGCACTCTGTCTACCAAATCTAAGCCTCTAAATCTGTTTGTCACCTCCACTGTATATTCGTTTGGGATCTGATTTAGGTCATACATGGAGGGCCTAGTGCTTTTCCCTACTTTTTTAAGTTTAAGCCTGAATTTTGCAATAAGAAGCTCATGATCTGAGCCACAGTCAGCTCCAGGTCTTGTTTTTACTGCCTGTATAGAGCTTCTCCACCTTTGGCTGCAAAGAATGTAATCAATCTGATTTCGATGTAGACCATCTGGTGAAGTCCATGTGTACAGTCGCCGTTTGTGTTGCTGGAAAAGGGTATTTGCTATGACTAATGTGTTCTCCTGACAAAACTCTATCAGTCTTTGCCCTGCTTCATTCTGTACTCCAAGACCAAACTTGCCTGTTACTCCTATTACCTCTTGACTGCCTACTTTAGCATTCCAATCCCCTATGATGAGAAGGACATCTTTTTTGGGTGTTAATTCTAGAAGCTGTTCTAGGTCTTCATAGAAACGGTCAACTTCTTCCTCTTCAGCACCAGTGGTTGGGGCGTAGACTTGGATTACTGTGATGTTGAAAGGTTTGCCTTGGATCCGAATTGAAATCATTCTATCACTTTTGAGATTATACCCCAGTACTGCTGTTCTCACTCTCTTGTTCACTATGAAGGCTACTCCATTTCTTCTAAGGGATTCCTGCCCACAGTAGCAGATATAATGGTCATCTGAATTAAATTCTCCCATTCCTGTCCATTTTAGTTCACTAACTCCCATGATGTCGATGTTCAGCCTTGACATCTCACGTTTGACTACATCTAACTTACCTTGATTCATAGATCTGACGTTCCAGGTTCCTATGCAGTATTGCTCTTTGCAGCATCGCACTTTCCTTTCACTTCCAGACACATCCACAGCTGAGCTTCCTTCCGGTTTTGGCCCAGCTACTTCACTCTTTCTGGAGCTACTAGTACTCGTGTTCTGCTCTTCCCCAGTAGCATAATGGACACCTTCCGACCTGAGGGTCTCATCTTCCAGTGTCATATCGTTTAGCCTTTTAGTTTTGTAATCCATGAGGTTTTCTTGGCAAGAGTACTGGAGTGGGTTGCCATTTCCTTCTCCAGCGGATCACGTTTAGTCAGAACTCTCTACTATGACCTGTCCATCTTGGGTAACCCTACATGGCATAGCTCACAGCTTCATTGAGCTACTCAAGCCCCTTCGCCACGACAAGGCAGTGATCCATGAAAGGGAAACACTCAGTAGAAGCCAATGATGAGGCACAAGGATGGCAAAAATGTGATGATGGTGGAATGTTATATGTATATTCTTCTCATACATTTTGTGGGAGAGGATGAGAGGTATCACTGAGTGAACCCCATCCTTTTACTACAGAATTTACCTGGACCAGCTGACACAACTTTTTTTCTTTTTCTTGAAACTTGGATTTCACTTTTAGAAATTTCAATAAGCCTTACAGCTAACCTGGCCAAGTGCAAAACAAAAATCACATCTGTAGAAACGCAATTAAACAAAGGGTTCACAAAATTTTGGCTGGCATTGAAATGTAATCAAAGTTTGTGCTTGTCAAAGACCCATTGAGCTTTGGAGGCATTTGGAGCATCTCCAAAGGCTCTGTGGGACAAGGCACCACCCTTCCTCTCTAACTCTCCGTTGGGAAAGAGGCTCATCCTTGTTGACTAGCTTCATGCTTAGAAACCAAATCTTCTTGCTTTCTTGGCTTTTCCAAAGTCCAGGAAGAGACTCTTCAAGCTATGGGAAAAAGTGAGGACTCTCACAGTATCAAGAGTTGTACTTGCCAGTGGCAAATGCAGTTATGAGGTCTGGCAGGAGGTCTGGCTCAGTGGTAATGCAGCTGCCTATGAAAACCTGAAGAAAACCTGGGATTGCAGTTCGAGACAGCTAGAAGTTACCTTGAACTGCTGATAAAATGCTGCTGACAGAGATGAGTCTTTACACTGGTATAGTAAGAGAAATGGAGATGATGCCCTTCAGTGAGAGCGAAGGCTTTCCTGTCATGAGTGGGAGGTGTGTGCAGCAAGGGAGATGCCAGTGAAGGATACCACCTGGAAGGAAGATAGTTCCATGCAAGATTAGAACTTGTGATTGTAACAATCCTTATACGGAGTTGAGAAAGCCTGCATGTGCAAATCACCTTGAATAACGTTGGAGAAGAAATCCAATTACAAGAAAGGCAGTATTCTATTACTATTAGTAATTACTATTAGTAATACTATTATTATAAGCCCTAAGTTAAGACTTATGAACATTTTTCATGAGCCTTCAAAGTAGATTTTTTCTAAACAGAAGTACAGGCATCCCCCAGTACTATACCTACAGATCTGGTATTCAGTGTTCTGGTTGTCTGCAGTTCCCTGCAACCACCCACCTTCGTTTACCTTCATTACATTCACACAAGGCAATAAGGTTTAACTTTATTCACCAAATGCTTTAACCAAATGCTGTAAGCAGAGGGATGTGGTGGCGCTGCAGGTTAAACCGCTATTGCTGAGCTTGCTGATCCGGAAGGTCGGCAATTCAAGACCATGTGACAGAGTGAGCTCCTGTCGCTTGTCCCAGCTCCTGCCAACCTAGCAGTTTGAAAGCTCGTAAAAATGCAAGTAGATAAATAGGTACCACTTCAGTGAGAAGGTCACGGTGTTCTGTGCACCTTGGCTAATAGTCATGCTGGCCATGGAAACTTGTCCTCTGACAAACACTGGCTCTTCAGCTTAGAAATGGAGATGAGCACCACGCCCTATAGTCGGTCACGACTAGACCATTAGGTCATGGGGAAACCTTTGCCTTTGTATAAGCAGAAAGTCTATAGCAAGATAAGCAGCCAGACAGCCTGCAGGCTAGAAAGTAGACCAAGAGCAAATGTTTCTTCTTCCTGCTAAAAAATCACTTAGAGGTCAATCCTATGCAACTTTCCGCTGCTGATGCAGCCACACCAACAGGGGGTCCTGCAGTCGGGTGCTGTCATGGAGGCCTTTTCAAGACAAGGGAACATTTGTTCCCTTATTTTGGGACTGCATTGCAGGTACATTGGTACTGGAAAGTTGGATAGGACTGCACCCTTAGTCTCCACCCTACTCTGTAGGCTGCCTGTCTGTTTGCCTTGCTATGTGCTTTCTGCTTAGAGTGTTTGTTTAAAGCAAGACACATTATTGCTTTGCGTGAATGTGATTAAGATAGATGAAGGTAAAGGGCACAGGGAAACACAGAAACAGGTTCTAGCCTCAGTTTCTGGTATCGCGGGTGGGGGAACATATCCCCACTTATACCAGGGCATGCTTGTATTGTGATGTACTCCAACTCTTATTTTTAAAAACATAGGAAAAGCTTCTGGCACATTAGATCTCAGCTGCTGCTAGCAGAATGGATTTTGAATATGGAACATACTGTGTCTCATTCCATACACATACACGTCTATATTTAAATATGTATAGTGTGGTGAAGAAAGAGAAGGGATACACAGACAACAGAAAACCTACCAATTTTTGACTACAATATTGCCATCGAGAAATGGATCCCCTTTTCTCCAATTCATACTTTCAGTCAAAGTGTTCAAGTGGACAATACTTTGTCCACTTGAGTCGAGGTCTGAAGGCTTTCATTCTGTGGTGCGTATGCCAAAGAATTCCTAACACGGCCCTTGCATGAATGGCACATACTGTCATGGGGCATAACTATAAATACAGAGTTGTCACCAGCTTGAACCAGTTCAACCCAGAAAATATGGCAGAATTACCCCCAAGTTGTCCTTTGCCATAGTCACAAGACTGTTCAAACTCAACAAAGTAAACATCTTTACACTGATTTAAAAAGCAGCTTGTTAAATACATATTTCAATTGCACTGGAACTGGCACTCATGTTCCTTCTTCAATTCCAACTCTTCCTACACAAGAAAGGCCCCAAGCCAGGTTAAAATCCAGAAACCACCTACTCAAGCCTATTGTTGTAGGAACAGATTTGTTTTAATTATGTGGAGGAAGTCTACACTACTTTGGCAAATTTTTAATTAAAATGCAAATTAAAAACAAAAAAATCAGCAATTAGGTGTTTAGCAACAATCAACCAGATAGAGCCACGATACAGTCAATTCAATAATTTTAATGGCATAAAGCAAAACACAGCCAATGCAATGCAATGAGCACAGAAGGATGCGATACAAAAGTTGCCACTTTTCTTTCCAACAAGGCTTCTGCAGCTTTACTTGCCATGCAAGGCAGAAATGTGACCACTGCAACTTTCCCCTTGCATTGAGCTGCACTATAGGAGGAGCTGCACTGGTTGAATGTTTGCTTGTAACACAGCAATTTACAGCATAGGCGTTCTGAGCAAGTGGAGACGGAAGAATGGCAACCCTAAGGCATCCAATAGAACAACAGAAGACAAAATGCAGCAGGTATCAGCAATTAATAAACTAATTAATAAACAGCCAATTAATAAACTATCCCAAAGTGCTGGGGGGGGAGTGGTTAAGAGGCTTATTTTCTATTCCCCCCCCACTCACTTTTATATATCGCTTTGGACACCCAGAAATGTGTCTGGGTATGCATTAAATGTGCATTAAATTTTGCTTAATGCTAAGCAAAAACAAACAGAAGTTCCCAGAAGTGTTTCTAGAAAATGGAGCAGCCCAAATCTTTGACTATCTTTCTACTCAGAAGTAAGTTCCACTGAGTTCAATGGGAGTTACTCCTAAGTAAGCGCGCAAAGGGGTTGCAGTCTTAACAAACCCATATTCTTTACCCCTCTCTCCCTCACTGTCAGCTCGCGTGTATAAATAAACTGTTCCTATGCGGTCAGATAAAGCCTACGCGCCCCACTGAAGGCGCAGCCTTTTCAGCCACCCTCAAGTGGGTGGAAAAGGTCGCTTTCGCAGCCCGCGGGGCGTGAGGAGCAAAGCTTGCAGCTTCCCGCCAGTTCAGGCAAGGCGCCCATTGACACGGGAAAAAAAGCGGGAAGAGAGGGGGAAGAAGAGGCGGGGGGAGACAGACTGCCACTCACTGGAGCCGGACCGCGCGGGTGGTGGTGGTGGAGAAGGTGGGCTTTTGACGAGGAGGTGGAATTCTCTCAGACGCCGAGCCTGTTGCTCGTTTCCGCCTGGGCGCGCTCTGCAGCAAGCCCCAAAAGGACGACGGCAGCGCGGGAGTCTCCCACGGAGGTTCCCCTGTGTACAGCCCCCCCGACCTGTCATAACCCCGCCCCGCGCTGAGTTTTCACGCCCACCTCCCGCTTTCTTTCCCCGGGCAGCTTTGTGAAGGCAAAGCTCTTCTAGCCAATGGGGAGAGGAGGCGGTGGTTGGTAGTTGGCAGCATTTCGCTTCTACGGCAACGTTCTGGGCGTGGGGCGAGTGAGTGGGAGCGCAGCGCGGAGCAATGAGTTGTCTGTCCCCGCGCGGCGGTCTGAAGAGGGGGGCTGCAAATGAATTCGGCACGTTTGTTTGCTGTATGGTTGAATCAGTGATGGAGCACCAGAAATCCGAGCATAAACACCGTATGTTAAATACTGAGCTATAGCGAACCTTTTAGTACGTATTGACCTGGAAGTAAATTCCATGGATTGCCTTTGGATTCGTTTCGGAGCCAAGGCGCATAGGATCCGATTGCCCAGCTGTGATTCCATGCACACCCACTTGGGAGTAAGCGCCACTGGCCTCAGTGCGGGTAGCAAGCAAAGCATAGAATCGTGCTCCGGTCCTATACTTTGGCAAAGAACGTATGCACCTTATAGTCTCTCGTCAATGTACTGAAGTAAAGCAGAAGTGTCGTCTACTGGAGCCCTACTCATCAGATACGTGAGATGTTATTGTCAGTCAACTTGTATATAAACAGTGAAAATAAACATGGATATAGAGGAATATCCAATGAAATGCAAGAGTTATAGTCTGACAATTCTGTATGAAGTCATATCTATATATAGATATATAAAGGTACAATTGGAATTTACTGTTCCTTTAAAAGGAGACAAGGTGGCCTTGTACTTATGCTTTGAATCGTAATACTTTTAACAGTGTGAGCTATATGTATCTACTCAGAAGTAAGCCCCATTGAGTTCAATAGGACTGATTCCTAGGTAGGTGTATAACATTGTGGCCTTGGGCTGCAATCATCTGGGAGTCAGTTCCATTGAATGTAGCAGGACTTGCGGCTGAGTAAACGTGTAGGATTGCACCATTAGAATATATTCCATACTCCCTAGTCCTTTCCATTTACAAAACTACAATCTCTAATTGTGAGTGGGTTTAATTGAATACATTCTAATGTACAGACCTTTTTGTACATCTTGCCCTTCCTCCAGCAAGCTCAGGGTAGTGCACATTGTTCTCCCTCCCCACTCCAAACTCATACCCTAAATTAATAAGGTTCATGCCAGAAGGTACTATATTTAGGGCGCAATCCTAACTTGGCATTAGGCCAGCACAAGTCACTTGTGGCAGCCCAGGAGTATTGCAAATGGGCAGTAAACTCTTGGAGTCAGGGAGGACATGTGCTGGCCTCCCTGACACTGAGAGTGGTCCAAATGCATTTTATGGTGGGTTTGCAACACTCCTGGGCCGGCACAAGTGGTTTGTGCTGACCTAACTTCAGGTTAGGATTCTGCCCTTAGTGGTAGATAGGAAAATGCTATTTGCACTAATAGTTCTTTGTGTGGGGGGGAACAGCATGAGACACCATCTCTTATCTTCCCCATGACTGCAGTTTCAGTCAGATTTGCCCAACCTCTGAATGTTTTAGCATTATGAGTATATGTATTATTTGCATTGTTTTATTGGTCTTTTAAACTGCCTTGAGGAATGTTGTCATAGGAAGATTGAGTAACAGGTTCCATAAACAAATACACAGGAAGTGGGATTTTTACCCCTTTAAATAATTAAAACTGTAGACCCAAAATACTCTCTTTGCAAATGATATTCTGTGCTTTTGCCTAGCTTAAAATAGAAAATCTTACATTGATCTACTGTACTGAGGAAACTAGTTGCATTATGTCATTGCTTGGAAAGCTTTAATTTATCCAATTTTCACATTCTGTAGAGCTATATCTGTAGAAGGGAATAGCAAAAGACACACTGTCATATCTCATTGGTCTAAAAAATGTGTTGCTCCAATAGGACTTAAAAGGAGCCTTCTAGAGGTGCACACCAACTCACAAGGTTAAAGTGCTTACTCAGTTAAAGTTCTTATTGTTAAAAGATCAGACATTAGCAGGTCTTGGGATTAAGCTACACAGATGTCATACATAGTATAGAATAATCCCTCTGAATAAATTTTGAACAGTATCCTACCCACTTTTACATACTTCAGCATGTATTTTTTTCTACATTTTCTCATCCATTCTTTATGATACAAACATGTTAAAACAAAGTGTAACTTTGTAATACTGCACTTGTAACTCTGTCTAAATAGTCATACTTTTTTTACACGGTAGTTGTAATTCTATTGCTCGGTTCTGTTCACGTTCTTTCTCATCTCTCTGTAATAAAATATTAATTGTTACAGACAAGACCTTTTAAAGGTTCTTTTAAACAAGAACCTAGAAAAATAATTTTGTAGTACTCTGAATGTGATCCTAACTGCACTCTCAGCCAGCACAGCGGCTGCTGTGCTGGCCAAAGGTGTTGTAAAGCACATTCATGGCACCCAGAGAGGAGGCTGTGCTGGTGGTCATCCTACAGACGCTGTATCCAAGGATTTGGCTGGATGACACAGGTAAGATTGCACCAGGCAGCAGAGAGGTGTGAGGAGGGTGGCGGGGAAGGCAGGGAGGGGGTGTTTCTGGGTGGGTAAGGGCAGATTAAGTCCAGGAGAAGGGCAGTGGCATGCCTTCGGGGGGGGGGGGTCCAGAGGTAACAGGAGTGGAGTGGCAGGAGAGCTGCAGCCACCACTTGCTCACTTACCTGCCCGCAATTACAGGCTAATGGGTTCTGAGCTTTCTGCAATGGATCAGGAGAGAGATCTTGGAGTGCTAGTGGATGACCCAGCGTGCAGCAGCAGTGAAAAAGGCCAGTTCCATGCTTGGGATAATTAAAATCGATGGTAAGGCCACAACTGGAGTATTCTGGTTCTGGTTGCCACATCCCAAAAACATATCTGGGAACTAGAGAAGGTGCAAAAGAGAGTGACCAAAGTGATTACTGGGGCTGGGGCACCTACCCTATGAGGAAAGAGCATTTGGGGCTCTTCAGTCTAGGAAAAAGGTGCCCGACGTGGGAATTGATTGGGATGTACAAAATTATGCATGGGGTGAATAGAGGGATGTTCTTTTCCTTCTCTCACAATAATAGAACCAGGGGACATCCAGTAAAATTGAGGGTTGGGAGAGTGAGAAAAAGAAATATTTTTTTACCCAGCAGGTAATTAATCTGTGGAACTCCTTCCCACAGGAGGTGGTGATGGGGCATCTGGCCTAGGTGCCTTTAAAAGGTAATTGGACAGAATTCAGGAGGAAAAGTCCACTGCAGCTACAGGCCATGATGGGTAGTGCAACCTCCATACTTTAGAAGTAAGCTACCTCAGAATGTCAGACACAGGGAAGTGGCAACGAGATGCAGGTATCTTACTATCTTGTGTGCTCCCTGGGGCCACTGCTGGGCCCCTGTGAGATACAGGAAGCTGGACCAGAAGGGGCTTTGGCCTGATCCAGTGTGGCTCTTCTTACGTTCTTATATTCTTACAGATATGCCCCCGTATCTGCAGGGGATCAATTCCAGGGACCCCCTGTACGTATGTAAACCATGGATACAGGGAACCCTCCCCCGCAGCCTCTGCTTCCTGTTAACCTCAACTTGTCCTTGCAAGCTTTCAAACTGCCAGGATGTGCAGAGTGTTTATAGATTATTGCCCCATAGAATCCTATGAGATTTAGATGGGGTGACCCAATCAGTTGGTCTTCCTTAGCTAGTTGAGGACCTCCACTAGATTTTGCCTTTGTTTCTCCAGCCAGTTAAAGATGCAGCAAGTAGTTCAGAGCTCCATTGGGTTGTTAGCATGCCTGCACATTTGTTTGAAATAAATAAAACAAAATAAATATATTGTAGGTGGGGTGGCAAAGTTGAGAGTCTATTTTTGTGAGCGGTCAAGAGTTTGTGGTTTGCTTACGACCATCTAATGAGCTCCTGGCGCTCACTCATAGCTGGTACACAACACTACCTAGTTTATAGTTTTTAACCGCATCCACAAGTAGAGGGAGGGCGTGCTGAACCCACCTGACACAAGCGCTATCATAACATCATTCTGTGAGGTAAAACATTCCTTGCAACAACAGAAGAGTGCGTCTACAGCTGAGCCTCCTCCACCCACTTCTCCGCCCCTGGAGGGGAATGTTATTCAGAATCAATAATGTCTGTGAGAGGAAAATAAATATCAACCAGCTCATCTCTTTTGGAAAATAAGGCAATGCCCTTTGGGGCATAACACAAGTTTATTTGGCAGGACAGCAAGAGCTATCTGACATTGCGCTGATTGATACATACCTACCCACTGGGTAAATATAAGATTTTATTCTCCAGGACATTGTGTCCTGAATATACACAGACTGGAGCAAAAATTAACGAAGGGCAACAAGGTGAGAGGGAAAATGGGTAGCATTTGCCTGCTTATGACTGTAGTCATAAACATAATCACCCCTGTATTGTGAAACTCTGCTAAAGTGATTTTGGAAGAAATAGATTTCAGATTACAGGTCATGGATAGGAATTCTGGCTTAGGGCCCAATCCTATCCAACTTTTCAGCACGGATGCAGCCACAATACAGCTCTGAGGTAACAAACATTCCTTGAGGAGGCCTCCGTGACTGACTTCTAGCGCACACCCCTTTGGTATGGCTGCCTCAGTGCTGTGAAGTTGGATGATATTGGGCCCTTATTCTATACCGTATTTCATATATAATTACCTATGACTGCAACTGATGTATACAGTACTGTACGTACTTGGAAATAAATTCTGTTGAACTCAGTGGGATTTGTTGAGTAAACGTACATAGAATCAAGCTGTAAAACTGTATGAGACACTAACAGCAAAATCGTATGCATGCCTATTCATTATGTTCCATGTGGGGCTTACTCCCAGGAAAGTATGCATAGGATTATAGCCTGAAATTAATCAGAGAGCATTAACATATGACCATTTGACAGGGCATTTACCATTTAAGAATTTCAACATGAACGTATGAAAGCCAGATTGTTTTTCTCCAAGTGATGTTTATTTTTATCATTTTTCTAGCCAAAGGCATTCTTCCCAGAGAAAATAGTGGACAGGATTCCAGAGATGCATGGTTGTGGACAAGCTTGTAATACATGACACGCTTTGCAGTTAAATATACCAAAGAGCTGTGCAAAAAGGAGATTTATGAGGGGGAGTAACAGGAAAGGTGTAATCATCCTCTCTCTAAAGACCAAACTAAACAACAGTAACAACCTGTGAAAAGCACCCTGAGCAATGAGTTCTTTTAAAACGTAGGTGGAATGCAAGGCCTTTCCCTGAAAAATGGTACATATTCATCTAGGCAGAAGATTAACTTCACTGTTTATACATTTCAACCAATTACTTATAGGTTTGTTGATTCATTTACTTGCTATACGAATAAACTCAGCCTTAAAACAGCCACGTTGACTGTTTAAATACAGAAAACCTGGGATTACTTATTATTTATTTTTATTAAAAAATATTTATATATCACTTTTCAACAAAAAGTATTTCACAAATCAGTTTACGTTGTAAAATCAGTATATGGTTCCCTGTCCCCAAAGGCACAAAAAAGAGATGCAGAAATGACACCAGCAATAGCCACTGGGAAAGACACCATGCTGGGGTAATGATGAAGCTTGTGAGAGAAAGTGTATCAATCAATGGCAGTGAAACAGCTGCTGCAAGGCCTGGTAACCATCTTCCATCTTGTGTGCCTGTCAGCCATCTTTGTGTATCTCCCATTCTCAGGGAACTGTCAGCTTTCTTGCAAGCTGGTTTTCCTAAGAAGATGGGCTAAAAACAAATGAGTCCACCACATCCGGCCACTCTGAAAAGAGTACCTTCTTCAGAAACTCACAGTTCCTAGTTATCTCTTGCTTGTATCAGCTTTTGTCAATTATCTGTTGCACCTGCTTGATAAGATGCTTCTCAGAGGTGACAACTAGAGCAATAGTTTGTTTACAATTGTTTTTCTGTCAAGTAACCTGTTTCTTGCTTTCTTAGGAAATCAGTGCTAGTAAACACCTAGCCTATATAATCTTGTGATTAGATTATCCCAGTGGTGCCCAAACGTTTTCAGCTGGTGGCTCCCTTGATCTATTGGACCAGTGGCTGAGGGTCCCCATTATGGCTGCAATTCTATACATTGTATAGGGCATCAGGTTTTTGCAAGGATTCTGCGACTCCCTTGGCTGATTTCCACAGCTCCCTGGGGATCCATGTCTTACAGTTTGAGAACCACTGGCTTAGCCGCTTGCTTCTTGGCTTTCCTAATAGTCGCTCATGGAGTCATCTTGAAATGCCTAGATCCCTTGTAAATCTGATGTTTGGAAACCCTGTAAGTTTATGCCTGGAGATTCCTCTAGATACATCCTGTAAGTTGATGCTCTTATGTTTTAGTCAAATAAAACTTGTTTATGACAGTCTTGGACTAGACTTGCTTCTTCCTTGGAACCCAAAAAGAACCCCCAGCCCTGGCAAGAGCCCTGGGCAGGACGGGCTCCTAGTCATGACTTAAGGTGTGCAGCTGAGTGGCTGCACAACTCCCTGCTAAGTTCCACAGACCACAGAGCTTGGCAACCTGGAAGTTTAGCAATGATGACATCATTGCCAAACATCCAGTTTCCATGATGTGCAGCTGCCAGATATGTGCCATCCTCCCTGACTCTGAGAGTGGTCCAAACGTGCTTTATGCTGGTCCTTGTGCCGGCCAAACTTCGCTGGCCTAACTGTGCCGGCCTAACTCCAGGTTAGGATTTCGCCCACAGTCTCAATTGCAGGGATGCAATGGTGGATAATGCCAGGGATATGCCTTCATCTCCTGCTTGCGGGCTTCCTGGGGCATCTGCTTGATGCTGGTCGTTAAGAAATACATTTGTTTTTCCCTGAGTTGGTATCTTGGCAAGAGTCATTTGGAGCTACTTGCCATGAAACACCTTCTCTCTCTCTCTCTCTCATGGCACTCTATGCTGCTATTAAGTTGTTGCTTTGATGGCTCTGTGGGGACTGATGGATGGGTAACCATGTTTTATAGGCTGCGCGGCTTCCTCAGCTCTACGCCTGCTATACTAGCCTCCCCAGGGCAAGGGCATGTTTGCGCCCTTGCCCCAGGGAAGGCTCCAGCCTCCTCTATGGTTCCTTGTATCTGCGCCTGCTATATAGCACCTGCAGATCTGAGCAACCCATAAGGGAGGCTGGAGCCTCCCCTGGAGCAAGGGCACAAATGTGTTTCAGTGCAGTTTAGGATTGTGCTCTCAGTCTTTTCATGCAACATTCCATTGGTTTTAGGCCCAATTCACACATGCATCAGACTAGCAATCCTGCTTACGTGAGGGAGAAACAAGCAGGTGAAGTCGTGCTAGAAAGGAGGGCATAGTGCTCCTGGAGAACCCTGCCCTCTTTACTTTAGTTCAACTGCCACCTTGTTCTTGCCCAGCTGTACAAACATACAGGCTGGGCAGAGCATGCTGGGAATGGAGTCACAGGCAGCAGAGCTCAAGGAATGGGTGTGGGGCTTGTTTCCCCCTCTCCTTCATTTAATATAAGCCCGCCTGGGCAAGCAGGAGCTGGATAGATACTATTCTCCTGGAAGGGGAGCGATCAGCACAAGGAAACCCCAATGCCCTGCTGCTTCTGTCTCTAGTATCACCACCACCATGACTTGCAGTAGTGGCTCTGCAGAATGATCTTCATCTCACTAGACCAGGGGTCTCCAAACTACCACCCAGAGGCCAAATCTAGTGGGCCAAACTATCGCCCAGAGGCCACCACAAGATTTTATCTGGCAGCAACTTAAAGTATTGGACATTTTTACTCATTATATATCACTTATCTGTTTAAGCATGACGTTGTTTCTTTGCAAATGTCAAATTTCTCTTTTGTTCTGAATCATGTCATGCTAATTACAAAAAAGATGCAAGGAAAACTTATTCATTCATTTAAATTTAATTCATTCATTTATAAAACTTATTTTTTTTTCAATCTGTGAAAATGTGTAAAATATACAATGTGGCCCTCAAACTGAAATGTTTGGAGAGCCCTGCATTAGACCTTAGCCAAGAGAGAAGAGGATCAGGATGCAGAGTGGTGGAATGCACGGCTGGGTGGGCAGTGAGCCGGGGTGGGGGCAGGCAGCCATGGTTGTGGGGGACAGTTCACCGCCTCCTTCAGCCCTTTGCTTGGGGTGATGGCTTCAGTCTGGGTTGGGCTCAGAGAATAATGAGACTCACAACCCAACCCAAACTAACTTCCCATGCTGAAATGCAGCAGTGCCAGACTGGCCTTGCTGTATCCAGCGCAGGAAAAGAGACTGCTGGAGGTCTCCCTGAGATAAGGGGACATTTGTCCCCTTGCCCTGGGGAAAGCCCCAGCAGCTGTATGGGGGCTACTCGGGCCTGTGCGAGCAAAATTGCTGGGGCAAGTCTGAGCAGTCTCGTGTTTGGATTGCAAGCCCAGGAGGAGACATAGGAGAAAGAGGTACCACATCCACCATTCCTACTCCCTCCAGGGCCTGATCCACACTTCCCTGTCATGTTATACCCATCCCAGTGGTGTCATCTAAATGATTTAAGAACAGGTACTCACTTTTGATTGGCACGTGTCGGGACCCGCCCACCGGAAGTGACATCATAAGCCGGAAGTGATGTCGTGGCAGGAAGTGACATGAAAAAGCCCTTTTTGAGGCCTCAGAAATTTTAAACTGACCCAATAGTTGCAACAGTATTCCACAGCACCCCCAGAACATGTTAAGGAGGCCTGGCATCATGTTAAAGTGATCCAACAGTTCCAAAACCCCAGGGCAGCTCATTTTTCAGTGGCAAGGCAAGGCAAGGCTCCACTCGCTGCCTGCCTGCCTGCCTGCCTGGCTCTGAGAACGTGCAGGCAACTCAAATGTGCAGGAAATTCAAACGTTGCAGGGGGCAGAGTTGACAAGTAGGTGGGCGAATGGGCGGGGCCAGCCGTAATCCTAGGAACCGGTACTCGTGTACCCCCGTGTACCCCCTGCATGACATCACTGACCCCGCCCCACCCCAGTATGCCCTCCCCCATCTCCTCTGCTGGTCTGTGTGGAGTTTACCTGCTCTGGGGCACACTGGCCCTCTGTTGGTGCTAGCAGACTGCCTCAGGCCTTCCTGCTGCGCCACAACTATCTACGCGGTTGCAACATGCTTTACAGCACATTTGCAAACTGAAACAGTGCACTTGCTCACTCTGCCAGCACTAGTGTGGATAGGACTGCACCACTAATCAGTATAGGGTCGAGGAGTGGGTTTCTTTTGCAGAGAATGGCTGATATTTCATAGATATTGCACAGCTCATATTCTTCCCATTTTCCCATTCTTGGAGATTTAAGAGTGTGATTCCCACCGGAAAAGACAGCCAGCTGTGGAAGCCTCAACTGCCTTGGTACCCCTTAGAGGAGAGTGTATAAAAATACAAACTGTCATGCATATTTCAAATGAGGTTCAGCATCTGGTGAGAAAACTGTGAAGGAAACTGGCCAAATCCACCCACCCAGCAGGAGGTCAGTGTGAGCAACTCATCTCTCTGCAAATGAAGAACATTCTTCTTCAAAATGCTCCCCAAGGAGAGTAATTTGAAAGCTTCTTAGGGCAATGGAAAAATGGCATCAGCAGTGATAAAGGATTATATATAACCCTTCAGCAACAGTGGTTGGTTCTAATGGTGACTATCTGTGGGAAGAAATGATATTTAAGGGCGCAATCCAAAGTGCCCATTGGGCCAACACATGTGCCTTGCATTGGCCCAAGGCTGTTGGGAATGTGCTGTAAAGCGGATCTGTGCCAGCTAGAGAGGCGCTGCCCTGATGCCAGCAATTGCATCGACTCAGGCGGACCCGCAAAGCCTGCAGGTAAGCGACTTCTGCACTGGATGGGTTTGGTCAGCACAGGGGCTTTTCTGGGCAGGAGAGAAGGCAGGTAGGTGCAGAATAGGGTGAGAGAGGGCGTTCGAGTGGGCAGGGTGGCCTGGATAGGGCGTGGAGTCTGGATGCACCATTAGGCTGGATCCATAGCCCCAGCCCCGGCCCATGTGGGCTGCAATTTTACGGGAGCAGATCCTATGTGGCCTGCAATTTTGCAGGCACAGATCTGAGCAGCATCACAGGCTGACTGTGGCTTACCTGTGATAAGCTGCCGCTGCCTTCTAACTTGGTTAGAAAGCAGTGCAGGCCAGCTGGCCTGCTTGTGCCTGCCCAAGTTAGGATTGAGCTAGGGTGCAATCAGTGGTGCCATTCAAATGATTTAGGAACAGGAACTCACTTTTGATTGGCACTTGTCAGGAACCCGGAACCAGCCACGGAGCCCGTTAGGATCCGGAACGCCCATTCTGGTCTGTTCCCCCGAATGACATCACTGGGTGCAATCCTAACCTGAAGTTAGGCCAGCAAGTGACTTGTGCTAGCCCAGGAGTGTTGCAAATGTGTCGTAAAGCATTTGTGTGCCAGGCTCCCTGACTCCATCAGTTCTCCAACCATTCTTTATGGTACATTTGCAACACTCCTGGGCCGTCACAAATCACATGTGCCGGCCTAACTCCTGGTTAGGATTGCGCCCTGGTAAGAGAAGAAAGACAAAGTGTGTTGGTAGATAAATGTAGTTAGCTAGATAGCACCACAAGAGCAAAGAGAATATAACAAGCTAGCAAACCACGTAAAATCATACATTTGTATGAATGGCTCCGGTTACACTCGCTTACACCGCTTACACCGACGTTGCGGTGCCCACTGTACTTTCTGCGCCACCCCGTCTTGTTACACTACTGATCCATACCTTTTTATAACAAAACCAACAAGAACATACAAGTAAAAATGCTTGAAAATTTTAAAAAGGAACATTCACACTAATCTTTTCTGTCCTACAAATTGGCAGGTCAAACAGCACATAATAAAAAAAGTTCCATGTCACCATTTCATTTTGAGTACATGGGAAAAGCCTTCCTACAGAGAATAAAAATAGAAAACTCTTCATGTCACAGCACAAAAGGACATATATGTATTTTTAGCTTGCATTTATTACTTATTGTGGTTTTCCCCCTTAACCTTTCAGTGCTTCTGCTAAAATAATTCTTGGAACATTGTCCGTATGCTATGTCTCCACATGCCCATGGAACTTAGACAGTATATACATTATTTCCGGCACATCATTCATAAAATCCCTTCTTGGGGCTATTCTCCTTTCCTGAGACCAACTGTTGTAGATGCCACCACCATCCTGATGTTTCCAGCACTATAGTGACCAAACTTAGATTCTGTTCTAAAAAGACCAAGGGGGGAAGAAGGCAATGAGTCACACTTCGTCTTGCTACAAAACTCCAAGAATAGTCAGGCTGTTTCAATTATTATTTCTAATTGGAAAAGTAATCTATTTTAATTTTTGGAAAATATCTGGGCAGTGCAATTCAACCCTCCCTTCAGTCAAAGCAAGCCACTTGCGTTGGCTGAGCATTGTTGTGAACATGTAATGCTGTAGAGCACATCCTGCAGTGCTGGAGCATGCCTGAGGAAAATGCTCCTGTGCTACCTGAGTTCAGCTGGCACAGGGGCTATTCTGGGCGGGGAGGTGGGAGGGAAGGCAGAATGGGGCAGGGGAGGGCGTACCGGTGGGCGTGGCAGCCCAAGGAGGGGAGTGGATGCATCCATTACGCCACATCCAATTCCCTGTCCGTAGCCTGCTTGGCCCAGATTTGGGCCTCACGGCATGCTTGGTGCAGATCTGAGCAGCTCCATAGGGAGGTGTGGCTGGCTCCTACTCCAGGGTAAGGGGATGAATGTGCCCTTGCCCCATGGAGGCTCCTGCCTGCTCCCAACCTGCGCTGGATGCTGGCCTGCCTGTTCCAGCGCAAGTTAGGCTTGCACTCTGAGTACCTTACACACCAAAACGCAGTGTTTTGTGTTTTTATACAGATATTTTCACACCAAAAAAGTGGTGTTTTTTAATTAATACTCCACTTAATTCTTGGGAAACATGCTTGCAAGAAAACAGGTTTGGGAAATACATCCTATCAAAAAGTGTGTCCAGTTAGGAACCCCGTGTTCTTTGGTTGAAAATTAGAGGTGCAGAACATGGGGGAGAACTACCCTGTGGAAGTTGGAGTGGGGAATCCTATGATAAGGGCACACCAGGAAGCCGCCAGCAACTCCTCCATACTAGGGCAGAGCCTGGGGGGCTCTCATGCACCACCCCATAGCAAAAGGGGCCAGGAAAAGGGGCCACATCCTATTTCTCCTGACTGTAGTGTGCAGGCTCATTGCCTGCAAGTCAGTTCAGCAAGGAAAGACAAAAACTAAGGTAATGGAATGGGTATGGACTGGGGTAGGGTGTAGAGGCTGCTAAAGGTAGATTACCCCTTATCTGGACATTAAAAAATCTAGACTATTCTGAAATCCAGACATGTATTGTCCAAGATTTTTGTTAACTTTCTCTAGTGTGAACACTAGAAGATCTTGGGCTCATTCCCATGTATAGTGCAGGTACAGGCCTGTAAGTTCTGTTCTGTGCTCTGTGGTGTGTACCTGCAAAGACATTGTTGAAAATTGTCCAAGAGAAGCCTGTATGGGTAACAATGAAAAGGGCAAGGGGAAGCATTTCTCATTATATTGATGCAATTATTCTGAAATCCAGACAAATCCAGACACCTTACTGTCCCAAGCAGTCCAGATAAGGGATACTTAACCTGGACAGTATTTAATGTCCCCCGTATGCATGGTTTCCATATCAGTCAGTCAGTCAGTCATCACCTTTATTGGCATCTCACAAAACAAACAGTTAACACACAAATAGATCAGTAAGAAATAGTACATTAAGCAACACCATTATTTGGATAGGAACTTACTTAGACATGTCTAGCTAATACAGCCCTGAGATAAGATGATACAGAAAACAATATAGATGAATTTGAGGACGAAAGTAGTAAAATAATCTTTTTATCTTCGGGTAAACCAGAGATATGTCCGAATATAGGCAATAAAAATTTATTTCTAATATCTCTGTGAAGTGGACAATATAATAGAATATGCTTAAGAGATTCTGGTGTTTCCATTGAGCAAGAACAATTTGCTGACTGAGAGGTCCTAGCAAATCTATTATCAAGTTCACGGGACGGAAAGACATTACATCGTGCAAGGGAAAGACAACGTCTAAGTTGAGGATCTTGTACTTGAATCAAATAGCTAGGGAGTCGGCCCACCACTGGAAATATATTAAATTTAAGTGGAGAACAAGTTTTGTTGGCTTCTTCTATAAGAGTTTGGTTATGTATATCCTTAAGCCTTAATATGGCAATCCGTTTAGCTTGAGGCAACCTAAAATTACCCAACAAATAGGGAGAAAGACCAATTTGGGTTAATTTGCATATAAAAAGACGATAACCATCTGATATCCAGGAATCCAAAAGTAAATCCTGGAGAATAGGTGTAAATTCAGCTTTATAGCAAATACCCAACCAAAAAGAGATAAATTTGCACCAAGCCACAAATTCTAATTTTGGTAAGTTAGCTTCTAAACAAAGAGCTGCGTAAGGAACACAGTGTGCCAGACCAAAAATTTTATACAGATAGGTAGACTGGATCCTTTCTACTTCTTTATTGTAACCAGTCAACCAGATGTTAATTCCGTAAAGAAGCTGTGCCACAATTTTGGCTTTGAAAATAAAATGGTAATGGCTGCAGGAATATAAGAGTTACCTCTTATGAAAAAAAATCTGATGGCAGCTTGGGTGGTTAAACGTGCTGATTTGATGGCTGCGATTCGATGTGGAACCCAGGAAAGTCTATGATGGAATTTGACCCCAAGGTATTTAAAGGCTTTGACTTGTTCA
The DNA here is from genome assembly GCA_029204185.1 of Lerista edwardsae. NCBI lineage: Eukaryota > Metazoa > Chordata > Lepidosauria > Squamata > Scincidae > Lerista > Lerista edwardsae. Next base: position 12,092,050 of record JAJKFI010000003.1, on the reverse strand, counting down.
ATTGCTTTGCCCTGAAAGACCCAGTCACGATGTTTCCAGGCTCTTTCAAAGACCATAATTTTAGATTTCAAAAAATTTAATTGCAGTTTGTTTTTATTTAAATACTGAATACAATTTACTATCAATCGCCTTAATCCTACCCTGGTTTGGGACATTAGGATCATATCATCAGCATATAATAAGAGAGGGATTGGACGATTATTCAATTTTGGACAGTGAGAGTCCACATTTGCCAAATGAAAAGAAAGATCATTAATAAACAAATTGAAAAGGGTAGGCGCCAAAACGCAGCCCTGCTTTACACCTTTGTTGGTAACAAATTTGTCAGATAAATTACCAGCAACATTGAGCCTGATCTGACTGGTGGTATCAGTGTATAGCCCTTTAATTAAATGCAGTAATCTTGGGTCAATTTGAAGTCGGGTTAATTTAGACCAAAGTAAGTCCCTATTAACGGAATCAAAAGCAGCCTTCAGGTCCAGAAATGCCACATATAATTTGGCATGGGGCTTGGACAATTGCTTCTCTGCAAGATGGACCAAAATGAGACAATTGTCCATAACAGATCTTCCGGGTCTAAAACCCCCTTGTTCATCTCCTATAATATTATTGAGAGTGATCCATTGCATTAATCTATTTAATAGATAGGCAGCATATAACTTCCCTGGGACAGAAAGAAGAGAAATGGGCCTATAATTAGAAGGCAAGTTTCTGTCCCCTTTTTTAAAGATAGGGATTATCACAGATTGTTTCCAGGAGGTAGGAATTATTCCTGATTCATTTATCCAGGAAAATAGGGGGGCAAGAATATTGGCCCACCATGATGGTGCCGCCTTAAGTATATCCGACAAGATGTTATCAATTCCGGGGGCTTTTCCATTTTTTAAATTTCCAATTAATGTTATGATGTCATCTGTAGTGACCGAAGGCCATTGGGGAGCTTCAATATAGTTGATCTGATCAGCAGTAAGAATTTGATTATTCTCCTCAAAAAACAGACTCTTAAAATGTGCCACCCAACACGCAGCTGATAAATTAGGAACTGCGGTGCTAGAAGAAAAGTGCCCACCCACTATTTTCCAGAAGGATCTTGCATTTTTAGATGTCACTGCCCTCTCTAAACGCCGCCAATTAGTCTCAGCAATTAAGTGGGCCTGATGTTGATTTGCTTCCTTCAGACGTCTTTTGACTTTGAGATAACTGGCAAGTAGATTTGCACTTGGAGTATCTCTGAATTTCTGATATATGCTGCGAAGTTCTTTCTTCAGAGATCTACTTAAGGCATTATAGTTTTTTGAGGAATCTGATTGCTTTCCATTTATAGAGGGACAATACTGTGAGCCTAATAATTTCAGCAAATGATCAAGAACTATTTCATATTGTGTCAATGGTACTGGAAAAGAGGACTTCACAGAATTGTGATTTCCTAAGGGGTCAATATTTTCAGTCACATATTTTTGAAAAATATTTTTAGTTTTCGTGTCCCATTTGATTTTAATTGGAGGGACTAGAGAAGGGGGAGACAGAGAATCTTGAGCTGGATGATGCAGATTATAATTAAAATCAATAGAAAAGCTGACGGGAAGGTGATCACTATAAAGAGGGGGGCCTACTTGGAAATCAGAGATCAGAGGTAATAAAGAGCAAGATGCTACTATGTAATCAATAACACTTGTTCCTTGCGGAGCAAGGTAAGTAAAATCACCTCTATCATCGACCCCCTGGAGCCCATTTAACCACAGGAGATTAGACGAAATACAAAATTTTGCCATAAGTAGGCCTGCATCGTTAATTTTCTTATCTTTTGAGCATCTATTATATGAACAAAATTCAGGTAATGCATAAAGATTATCAAAATGCTCAAAGATATCTGAGTTAGATCCCGTACGAGCATTCCAATCTCCAGCTATTATAAACTTGGCTTCCTTGTACTTTTCTTCCACCTTCTCAAAAACTGAATTAAAATAATTCCATTGGGAGTGCCTAAATTCTTTAGAAGGGGTGGGTGGAATATATATATTGAAAATTATTAAATCCCCAGAACTACACGAGAACTTAATAATTTGAATGGCACAATAGCTATCCGCCATATAGATAAGATCCAAAGGCAGCGTGGGTCTATGTAGAATAGCTAAGCCCCCTGCTGGACGTCCTCTGGGACCTTTCTTACAGGCTGGAAGAGAGATGGTATGCCAATGCTTGTAATCAATAGGGGATTGGGCCCAAGTTTCTTGTAAAAGCACAATTTCAAACTTTTGGAACAAGATCTCAAGTTCTGGATCTTTACTTTTCTTACCCCAGCCCGCTATGTTCCAAGAGAGTATATGGAGTGGGGTGTATAAAAGGGGAAGAGGCATAACAAGTTTAGGAGCATAGCCAGGGCTGGGGGAATTAGTGAATTGTCAACATAAATTTTCTGAGTGAAGCGATGTAAGTGCCTTTAAATTTGCAACATGTTGACGATGACAAATATCCTGTGGTTTTAGAGCAGTGGTTCTCAACCTTTTTTCCACCGGGACCCACTTTTTACTATGACAGCCTGTTGGGACCCCCAACCATAATTGGGAGCAAGTTGCATCGAACTCACTGACAGCGCAATTCTATGCATGTCTACTCAGAAGTAAGTCTCATTGTGTTCAATGCAGCTTACTCCCATGAAAGTGAGTATAGGATTGCAGCCTGGGACTCAGATCCATGTTAGCGCGCGCAGACACGAGCAGCCCTCTGACTCTCCCCAAAGGCCTCCATTAGCTTGCGCAGCCTCCCATCTGCGCGAAAGGCCCTCTTTCTCCAGCCAGACCTCCCTCAGTGTGGCTGCACCTGCCTGGCGAGAACTTGCGCCTTTAACGCCACATGAGGAAAGACTTTCCCCCGCCCGGAAAGTCATCTCGAGAGGGATGAGAGTGTGGCGCGCGGACCGGATCCAGCACGCAAATCCCTGCTCAAGCCAGGCAGCTTTCCTGGGTGCCCTTGACCCGGTCCCCCTCTCTCAGCCTCGCTTACCTTGCAGGGTTGTTGTGACGGGGGGAGGCGAAGCACCCACAAGCCTGACGTCGGGGCGGGATGGCTCACCTGTGCAGCGCCCTGCAGACTCTCTCAGGGCTGGAGAGCCACCGCCCGTCCTGCACGCTGCTCCCAGGGAGTCCCGCTCTGGCCCGTGAGTGCGCGTGGGATGGCGGCCTCGGACATGCGTTGACTCACGAGTCGGCCCCACGCCGCCCAATGAGCATCCCTCCCGGGAAAGCGCACGTGGGTGGGAGGCCTCCCCGGGCAACGCCCCTGCGCGCCTCCTCCCGAATAGTCCCATGGCGCCCCGTGAGGCTTCCAAGGTGAGAAATTCTGCAGCTCCCTTTTAGTGTCTTCCTTTGTCTTGGGCCAAGCTTCGTCCCCCACCCCCCGCAGACCCGTTTCTCCCCCCCTCCGTGTGTGTTTTGGAGGGAGGTGCCGGCGACCCCTGCAAAATGCTTGTTCGACCCCCAAAGGGGTCCCGACCCCCAGGTTGAGAACCGCTGTTTTAGAGCCATAAAATGTGAAGAAGAATATTCCATGCAAGATTCTGCCTGAGAATATATAGTCTTAGGGTTTGTAATAAGATGGACGTCTTCTGTCAGGGGCAGTTTTTGATTTAGTATTTTAAGGAGGAACTGTAGTCTGGCTTTAATAAGATGTTGTCCTTCCTCTGGCAACAGAAAAAAACCTGCTATCAAGGATGCTTCCTCCTCCAATAGGGAATTAGGATTTCTTCCTTCATCCCCGCTGTCCTTAAGCTGCTGATCTTGTGATTCATCCCTTGTAATCCCTACCTCATCCAAATTCGTAGCCTCAACGGCTATACAAGAAGACCCTTTAGGCACATGGAACTTGTCCCTTGTTGTTGTTGATAGTGGGATCTGCCCTGTAGAATGATTAGCATGATCTTTAGTTACAGGGGTACACAATCGCCTGTCAGGGGCAGAGGATTGGGAGAAGGTTATAGGGTCCTCTTTCATCTTAGATTTCATTTTGAAATGAAGGTGCCCTCCTATCTGTTTGAAGGTTCTTTGGATCCCAATATTGTGCTCAGTCAGACAATTTTTCTTCCTGAAGATTTTGGTACTGATCTCCTGGGAGCTAACCGTGAGAAAAAGTCTTTTAAATCCTTTAATAGAGGGCAAATAATGAAAATGTAATAAATCCTGCACTTTTATAGTTAAACCCAAATAAAATGATAATGCAGACGCAATTTTTCCTTTAGTTGACCAAAATCTGACCTCATGGCCAGGTATTATCAACAAGATGTCTCGTGGGGTTAAAACCAGCTGGCTCTTGGCTCTGGGAGTTCTATTATCAAGAGCCTTAAAGAAAGCGGGCCCTTTATCACCAGAAGGCACACCATCTTCAGAAGTACTTGCATGGCTGTTTACAATCTTATCCGATGTATTAGGATTTCTCTTCAGCCCTTCATTTAGAAATTCAGCCGGAGATCTACCCAATTTTTCTTCAACTGAACACAGAAGAGTTATTTGCTTCTCGATGTAATCCAGTCTCTCCAAACGCAAGAGGAACGCACGAGCTGCTAACAGTGAGGCATCTCCCTGCAATTGATCAGAGGAAGGGACTGGCTCTCCTTCAATACTCTGTGTAGAAAGTGGGGTATTTATAACTACTGAATGTTCACATAGAGAAGGTAGGGAGCAGCCATTCTTCTTAGTTTGCATTTGGTCAATTCCAACAGATCCATCAACAGGGCAGGCACTTATATGAGTAGTAATAATCGCATTAGTAACGTCAGAAGATAAAGATTTGTTACTTAACTCCTGCAGTGGTTGATTATCCTTCAGAGGTGAGACAGACTCAAAGGGGGGCTGCTCCGAGGCAGGTAGCAGAAAATGATCTATGTTGGATTGTACAGATTGGCTCAAACGCAGTTTCTTTCGTTTTTTGCTTGCCTTGCCTCTTTTGTGATCTTTAGAAGGGCTAGTCCGCCTTCTTTTCGCTCTTAAAACAGAGAGCATTTTGAGATTTTAATGAAGCAGGCAGATAGTAATAAAGCTGTTAAGCAGCAAGGTCTCAGCAAGCTCTTGGCGTTTACTTATCTCCCAGACGCCATCTTGCCTCCCTCTTCATAAATCACTCTTAATTGTATCACAGGAGAAGTTTCAACAAACACAGTTCAAACCAGAATGTGGGGGAGATGTTCCGATTCAAGTAGGTATAAAAAGGGTCACCAGAATTCAAAATACGAAGGAGAAAGGAGATAATAAAAGTGGTGTTACCGGAGCTGCAAATTCCTATGTCTCAAGGCTAGGACTCTCCCACGTGACCCCCTTACTAAATATATCGGTTTCCATATCAGCGGTGAGTGCTTGTGCCTGTACATACTTTTTAACATCACAGTTCCTAGCCAATTGGGAGAACGTCTGACCCATTGTCCCTAACAGTGTGCTGTTTCATTTTCTACATTCATTACTACCGTGTTATTCAAACTGCGGGTCGGGACCCACTTGGTGGGTCGTGACCTGATGTCAGGTGGGTTGTGGAAAGCTGGGAGCAGCCATCCTGGAAACTGTTTGAATTTTCAAGTGAGGGTTTTTAAAAATTTTGTTTTTAGTTCAGTGCTTTTACATCATAATTTGTCTTCATCTTACTTTTTGTCAGGGATGTTTCATGGTTGTACAATTGCTGCAGCCCAAGAATGCCAATTTGCATTTCAGGAGTGTCATTTTATTCTATTACAATGACAGCCCTTCCTGCTTGATGATGTCACCTCCTACTATGACATCACTTCCAGATTAATGGCATCACATCCGGTGGGTCCTGAATGAGTGCCATTCTAAAAAGTGGGTCCCGGTCTAAAAAGTTTGAAAACCACTGCATTACTATATTTGTGTTGCATATGAGCAGGTGGTTTGGATGACCCCTTCCCTCCTCCCAATATAATGTGGAACAGTGAATTAGGAGGGGAACAAGGTACATGATGCGCTCATCTGTCTAATGCAGGGGTCTTTCGTCACCCTGCCCTGGGCACAGTCGGAGCCTGCTCCAGCTCTGTCTTTGGCCCCACCCCCTCTTCCTTTTCCAATCCAAGCAGTGGGAAGAGCACTGGCAGCAGTGGAGATGAATAGGCTGACAGAGGTGAGCGCGCCTCCCCCGCACAATCCTCAGTCAACCTCAAGGATAGGTTGGCCGAATCTCCACCTCCATCTCTGCCGCATTGATTGAGGAAACCAAACATTTTTTGGTAATGAAAATTCTAGTGCATTCACTTGTTCTGATTGAATGCCTTTTTGAATGCCTATGACCTTTGGTTAATTAGCTATTTTCCCGGAAATCTAAAGCGCTTCTCTGTATTTAGAAGCTTAACACTTCTTCATGAGTACATTTGGTAAGACTTGGCTGACGGAACTTTGAAGACGTTAGCTTAAGTCTCTAACCCCATACTGTGATGCCAAGACAAGCAATCCTAAAAATCTGAGAGAATCACAAGGTTTCCTTACTCAGCCAAGACTGCTTCTAACCCACTTACTATTATAGTCATTAATTCCAAAATGTGATGTTTGGGCCTTATCCAGAATCCAGTAACAAATGGATAGCCATTTACAATAAATGGTTTGTTATTATAAAATGATATGTCTGCTGAAACATAAAAATTGAAAAGAAATATTTTTTAGGGTGCAATCCTGACCGGCATATTAGCTGGTCAGAGGCAGATCTAAGGGAGGGCAAAGCTCTAAGTTTTGCAAGAAGCCTTACCTTGCAGTGGAAATCACTCCTCTCCTACACCGTTTTAGCCAATCCTCACAGGGAAAAGCAACATCTTGGTGTTGCTTACTGGCTACAGCAGCAAGGGAGAGGAGGGATTTACATGACAGGGTAAGGCTTCTTGCAACACTTAGAGCTTTGCCCTCCCTGTAGATCCGCCTCTGTAGCTGGTGCATGTCACTTGCATCAGCCAAAGAGTGTCGCAAATGTGCCTTAAGGCATGTCTGCACCAGTCCAGAAGGGAGAAAAGATCCTGGAACCTGCCTCTGTGCTGCCCGGAGTGAGTGGGGAAATGCTGGCCAAGTTTGACCTGCATGGGAGGCTGGGATGGGTGTGTGGAGGGTGGACAGGAGGTGTTTCAGGGCATGGTGACTGTGCCCGCAGGCGAGCTCGCCAAGGGAGAGAATACAGCGTGGATCTGCCCTTATACCAAATCCCTAACCCTCAGCCCCAGCCCGATCGGCCTTGCAATGGCCTCTTGGATTTGTACCAGCGATTTCACTGGTGCAGATCTGAGAAACCCTATTTGGGCTGCTGGGGCTTACCCCAGAGAATGGCCAAAAATTTCCCCTTATCCCAAGGTGGCCTCTAGCTGCTCCAACAGTGTGCTGGATACAGCACAGGTCTGCTGGCCTGCTTGCTGTAATACAGAGATTGAGCTTTGTATTAATTTGCTGAAATGCTCACTTCTGTCACCTATTCTTCCCTTAGTTTTTTTAGATTGTGAGCCCTTTTGGGACAGGGAGCCATTTAACTTTAATGTTATTATTTGCCTGTAAACCGCTTTGTGAACTTTTATGTTGAAAAGCGGTATATAAATACTAGTGATTGATTGATTGATTGATTGATTGATTGATTGATTCTGTTTACGCAGAACCTCCATCCAGAGGCTTCTTTAATACTACAGTCCCTCATCTCATATAGTTGAGGATTTCACTAGTTTTTAATAATTCCTATATCTATAAGAAAAAATGCTATAATAGAACCTATGGAAAATCTGGACTTTTGCCAGTGTCCCACTATTAATGTTAGAAATAGTTTATTTTAGCCAGTTGAGGATCATTGGGTGGGGTCTGGGGGCGGGGCAGGTAAAGGACCCTGGGCACGGTGGAAGGCTGTGAAGAGGTACCTCACCGGTCAAAGAGACATGTGGTTTCGGCCCTCCTGCCCTCCCTTTGCCCTGTATGGCTCTGCAATGGAGCCTGGCATGCCAGGAGGGCATGTCGATGGGCAGGGAGGGGACAGAGAGCCACTAGAGGCGAGAGTGTCGACCTGGCTCCTGGGTGGAGTATGGTCTGGGCGCGCCACTGTTTTTAGCAATAATCCTTACCAGCAATAATCCCCCCATGCTGGTCACTCGCTCACTCTGCCAATTCAGTCAGGAGAGCCCCTTGATCAAAGACGACCATACAATTTCCACTCAATCTATCAATATTATTCAGAAATATAAATGTTATATTACGATGTTATAAAAAGGCACAGTCTTCCATTTGCATGACAAACTGTTTTGTTCCTTTCACATCTTTCTTTGATTCATGGTGAAAATACCAATGAATAATTTTTAAAGTCCATGTTAAAAGTTAATCTAAATAACATTAGGCAGAGTTAAACGTTAAGTTAAAACTAGGCCACGTGAAAAGACTCACCTCGGGATCAGTGTCTCACGTGCCACCTAGGGGAAATATTCGAGTGCTTCACAGTGCAAGCCTTGACATGTCTACTCAGAGGTAAGTCCCAATGCATTCAATGTGGCCTACTCCCAGGGTAAGTGTGTGTAGGACTGCAGCCCAAGCGTCTTACGAGTTGACATGGTAACATGCTCTATAAAGCTTCCTGGAAGGACAACATTTAAGTAGAAAATGTGATCTAGACATATTGATATACCTTAGAGAGCAACCTAGAAGGTGTCAAGGCTGACACAACTCCCTAGTGCCAGCCCAACTGTGTTGCAAATGCACCGTAAAGCGAGTTTGCGCTGACATAATGGAAGAAAGGCCAGCGAAAGGACATGCACTGGCCTCCCTGCACCTGGAGCCGGACCCGTGGATGAGCAGGTAAGGCCAACGTCCAGAGGCCAGCACAGGTGTTCAGGGAGGGCGGAGGGAGGTAGAATAGCATGGTGAGAAGGCAGAATGGGCTGGGGGAAGACGGAGGATTGGCAGGCCCATCTGTGTGCTGGCCTCTCTGACTCGTAGTCCAAATGAGCTTTATGGTGTCCCTTGTGCCAGCCAAACTTTGCTGGCCTAACTGTGCCAACCTAACTCCAGGTTAGGATTGCACTTTAAAATGGACATGTTTTTCTCCCGATCCTTTTTTCTCCCCTTTCTGCCTTTTATCTCCCAATCCAGAGGTGTTCAAGGCATCTAAAAGTAACCTAAAATATAGTAAACAGCTCAGATTTAACAGTAAAACCATCTTGGTTTTGAAACATCTGCTAAATTTCTCCCTTTTAGTCTAATACAACTAGAATAGGAATCTATATATATATAAATGGACGTTTGTGTGTATGTATGTATGTTCCTTATACAAATCTCCGTCCCTTGACCCACGGCCACGAAACTTGGCACACACGTTCCTTGCAGCCTGGAAGGAATCACTGCGGGGGTCAGACCCCCCTACGGCCCCCCGTTTTTCAGGGAGGGGGCCGGATCGTCAGGAACCAAGGGGATTGCATGGGGCTACAGGTCTGCTGCCACCCTGTGGTCACAGACGATTCTGCAGCAGCTCAGCTGAAACTGAGCAGAACAGAAAGTGAAACTAATATAAAGTGCTTCGCCTGCGTGGCCTGAGTGGGCCAGGGAGGAAAGAGCAGGATCCACAGAGTTCCAGCAGCCAGTCGGATCTGAGAGGGGCCTATGTCCAGGGAGCTCACAGGCCACCTCTGCCTGTTTCTCATACGTGAGGGCTGGACCTGCAGACAGTAAGTGGGACCTTCATGTTGCTCTCTTAGTTGATGCTGTCCCTGTTTCTTCATTCATTTCACACTGATAGTGTGCATTGTGGGTTCCAGGTCATCAATACTGTTTTATTTCAGGGACGGGTTCTATATGTCTACATATGGATCTCACTATGTCATGCTTTTGAGGGAGGTTTGCATATTTGTGTGTATGTTCCACCATTACTCTGGAACGCCTGGAACGATGTGCACCACACGTGGTGCACTCGCACCACACGTGGTGCACTCCTTCCTTACGATCTGGACAGATATACTGTGGGGGTACAGCCCCCCATACGCTCCCAGAGGTGGGGGTGCACTGCAGAACACACTCATTCCTCCTCCTAATAGAGCCTGGGGATACTTTCTGTCCCCGGGCAACGCCGGGTCACAAACAGCTAGTGAGTGGATAAAAACAAACCGTTCTATTGCTATGTGAAAGGAAAAAGGTAATTATGAAATGAATACTTTACATCTGTTTTTAAAGTGGTTAATTCAGATAAATGGCTCAACTGTCATTCAGATGGGCTGTCATTAAGACCTGATTCCTTAAAAGTTGCAGAACTTGGGCCAGGAAGCAGATACAACACACTAGGCACACATGTTAAATCTGCTATTAAATTCACCATAATAACAACAAATGAACCATCTGGACTTAATTTCACTAGAAACTTACATTAATTCGGTCTCTCTTTAAATAGTCATGGCTACCTGTCCCTGAGAATTCTATTAGAATTCATGTTTGAATCATTTTATAGTACAGTTATTGCATTTTACTATGAAGGCCCACACAGCATCCTTCCTGGGTGTTGTCCTGAGGGCTGGCCCAACCATGAAGAAGCGGTCAGGCAGCAGATTGGTGGGGTGTGTGAGCATCCATTGTTTCCAGTCCCTGGATTAGAAAAGGAAGAGGTGACACCAGTGGTGTCATCTAAATGATTTAATAACAGGTACTCACTTTTGATTGGCACGTGTCGGGACCCGCCCACCAGAAGTGACGTCATAAGCCAGAAGTGATGTCGTGGCAGGAAGTGACATGAAAAAAGCCCTTTTTGAGGCCTCAGATGATTTTAAACTGACCCAACAGTTGCAACAGTATTCCACAGCACCCCCAGAACATGTTAAGGAGGCCTGGCATCATGTTAAAACCCCAGAGCAACTCATTTTTCAGTGGCAAGGAAAGGAAAGGCTCCGCTCGCTGCCTGCCTGCCTGCCTGGCTCTGAGAACATGCAGGCAACTCAAACATGCAGGAAATTCAAACGTTGCAGAGGGCGGAGTCGACGAGTGGGCGGGTGAATGGGCGGGGCCAGCTGTAATCCTAGAAACCGGTACTCGCGTACCCCCGCGTACCCCCTGCATGACATCACTGGGTGACACGCCCTCCTGGCATGCCAGGCTCCGTCTCAGAGCTGTACAGGCCAAGGGAGAGCGGACAGGCCAAACCCACACACCTCTTCGAGCAAGGAGGCACCTCTTCGCAGACTTCCACCTGCCCTTGCCACCCCCGCCCAATGGTAGGTCCGTGACTGCAGGGGGGCCAGCATCTGGCATGCCATCTCCAGCATCAGGAGGTCATTCACACACTGACAAGGTCCAAGTCACTGAATCAGGTGCTTTCAAACCAGACCTTAGCACGTGAGACACAAGCTTGGTGATTCTTGCCAAACTTTGGTCACAAGAACCACAGCTGGCATGCACAAAACATGACCAATGGAAAACTTACAGTTAATAGACCAGGTCCCATGAGGCCTCGAGTGTCACAACAGTCAAGGTGGATATACAGTCAGTATTAAGAAGATTGTGTCATGCTTTTGCCCTTTGGCACACGCTCCTTATAGCCCCTTTGGCATGTTGCCTTACAGGCCTCTGGCATACTTGGCACTTTGGGGGAAACTGTGGAATTCCAGCCCGGTCAGTCCTCATGCTGACCTAACAGCTAATTAATCCCTTTTATCTCTGAAAAAGCTTATAAGGTTCAACACTGTGATCAGATTGCCAAGTGCATTTTTTAAAAATAGTTCAGTAGTTTAAAGATTTGTAACCCTCCAAGACTGCAACTTGGTAGTTATAATTAAGAATGCAATCCTAACCTGGATTTAGGTTGGCACAGTTAGGCCAGCAAAGTTTGGCTGGCACAAAGGCCACTGCAAAGCGTGTTTGGACCTCTCTCGGAGTCAGGGAGGATGGTGTGCTGGCTTCTCTGACACCAAGAGTGGTTCAAATGCACTTTACGGTGGCCCTGGTGCTGGCCAAACTTTGCTGGCCTAACTGTGCTGGCCTAACTCCAGGTTAGGATTGTACCCTAAGTTTATTTAAGAATTGTTTAAAAAATCAGAGCAATACCAACTGTGCTTTCTAGGAGAATTACAGTGCATGTTTCTCTATTCAGAATTAAATTGTGTTCGATGGGGAATGTGCACAGGATTGCAGCCTTAGGACCAAATGCTATCCAACTTTCCAGTGCTGATGCAACCTTGCCAAGGATATACATGCCATTTCCTGCAGTCACAGAGGCCTTCTCAAGGCAAACCTTTCAACATCACAGTAGTCCAAGTCTACACCCCAACCACTGATGCTGAAGAGGAAGAGGTTGACCGCTTCTATGAAGACCTACAACACCTTCTAGAATTAACACCAAAAAAGATGTCCTTCTCATCATAGGGGATTGGAATGCTAAAGTAGGCAGTCAAGGGGTAATAGGAATAACAGGCAAGTTTGGTCTTGGAGTACAAAATGAAACAGGGCAAAGACTGATAGAGTTTTGTCAGGAGAACACATTAGTCATAGCAAACACCCTTTTCCAGCAATATAAACGGTGACTGTACACATGGACTTCACCAAATGGTCTACACCAAAATCAGATTGATTACATTCTTTGCAGCCAAAGGTGGAGAAGTTCTATACAGGCAGTAAAAACAATACGTATGTGGAGGGCCTAGTGGTTTTCCCTACTTTTTTAAGTTTAAGCCTGCATTTTGCAATAAGAAGCTCATGATCTAAGCCACAGTCAGTGCCAGGTCTTGTTTTTACTGATTTGTCTAAATTTACTGATTGTTCTACACCTAAATCAGATCCCATACAAATATACCGTGGAGGTGACAAACAGATTTAGGGGCTTAGATTTAGTAGACAGAGTGCCTGAAGAACTTTGGATGGAGGTCTGTAACATTGTACAGGAGGCAGCAACTAGAACCATCCCAAACAGAAAGAGATGCAAGAAGGCACAGTGGCTGTCTGACGAGGCTTTTAGCTGAGGAAAGAAGGGAAGCCAAAAGCAAAGGAGGAAGGGAAAGATATACCCAACTGAATGCAGAAAACAGCAAGGAGAGATAGGAAGGCCTTCCAAAATGAGCAATGCAAAGAAATAGAGGAAAACAATAGAATGGGAAAGACTAGAGATCTTTTCAAGAAAATTGGAGATATCAAAGGACAATTTCATGCTAAGGTAGGCACAATAAAGGACAAGAACGGCAAGGACCTAACAGAAGCAGATGAGATTAAGAAGAGGTGGTAAGAATACACAGAGGAACTATATAAGGCCAATCTAAATGTTCCTAATAACCACAATGGTGCGGTCACTGAGCTCGAACCTGACATACTGGAGTGTGACGTCAAGTGGGCTTTAGAAAGCATTACTAACAACAAAGCTAGTGGAGGCGACAACATTCCAGCTGAGTTACTCAAAACCTTAAAAGATGATGCTGTCAAAGTGCTGCACTCCATATGCCAGCAAATTTGGAAAACCCAGCAGTGGCCATAAGACTGGAAAAGATCAGTTTACATTCCAATCCCAAAGAAAGGCAATGCCAAAGATTATTTGAACTACTGCACCATTGCACTCATTTCACATGCTAGCAAGGTGATGCTCAAAATCCTACAAGCTAGGCTTCAGCAGTATGTGAATCGAGAACTACCAGATGTACAAGCTGGCTTCCGAAGAGGCAGAGGAACTAGAGATGAAATTGCCAACATTCGCTGGATCATGGAGAAAGCAAGAGAATTCCAGAAAAACATCTACTTCTGCTTCATTGTCTATGCTAAAGCCTTTGATTGTGTGGATCACAACAAACTGTGTCAAATTCTTGAAGAGATGGGAGTACCAGACCACCTTATCTGTCTTCTGAGAAACCTGTAAGAAAGAATCCTGTCTTCTGAGAAAGTGGGTCAGGAAGCAACAGTTAGAACTGGACATGGAACAACCGATTGGTTTCGAATTGGAAAAGAAGTACGACAAGGCTGTATACTGTCACCCTACTTATTTAACTTATATGCAGAGTACATCATGAGGAAGGCAGGGCTGGATGATTCACAAGCTGGAATCAAGATTGCTGGGAGAAATATCAACAACCTCAGATATGCAGATGATACCACTCTAATGGCAGAAAGTGAGGAAGACCTAAAGAACGTTCTGATGAGGGTGAAAGAGGAAAGTGCAAAAATTTGCTTGAAGCTCAACATCAAAAAATCTAAGGTCATGGCAACCACTCCCATCACTTCCTGGCAAATAGAAGGGGAAGAAATGGAAGCAGTGACATTACTTTCTTTTCCTGGGCTCCAAGATCACCACAGATGGTGACTGCAGCCATGAAATTAAAAGACGTTTACTTCTTGGGAGGAAAGCTATGGTGAACCTAGACAACTTAATAAAAAGCCAGGACATCACCCTGCCAATGAAGGTTCGCATAGTCAAAGCTATGGTTTTCCCAGTAGCAATGTATGGATGTGAGAGCTGGACCATAAGAAAGGCAGAGCACCGAAGAATAGATGCTTTCGAATTATGGTATTGGAAAAGATTCTTGTGAGTCCCCTGGACTGCAAAGAGATCCAATCGGTCAATCCTACAGGAAGTCAAGCCTGATTGCTCCCTGGAAGGACAAATCCTGAAGCTGAAGCTCAAATACTTTGGCCACTTCATGAGAAGAAAGGACTCTTTAGAAAAGACCCTCATGCTGGGAAAGATTGAAGGCAAAAGGAGAAGGGGGCGGCAGAGGATGAGATGGTTAGACAGTGTCACCGAAGCAATGAACAGGAAATTGGGCGAACTCTGGAAGCTAGCGGAGGACAGGGAGGCCTGGCGTGCTGTGGTCCATGGGGTCACGAAGAGTCAGAGACGACTTAGTGACCGAACAACAACACATCTTGAACATTTGCAGATATTGAAATTATACCTGTAATTTTCATTCCAGCCACTCCAAGCTTGTGAATTTAATGCATGAAGTAGTGTGATCAGATGCAGTGACTGTGTCTGGCCAAGGACACCCATTGTGTTTCACTGCTGAATGCAGATTTGAACCCACAATCTGACCTGCTACCCACCCCACACACTGTGCTGCAAAGAACAGAATCAGCCTTGGCCTCTTGTCTGGCCAGGTTAGAATTGATGACGTTCTTTTGCTCTACAATTTTGCTGTGGCTGGGCTTTTATGCCATTCATAGATGTTTGAGAGTCAACATTTAGCCTATGAAGCTTTTACTTTCTCTCCACGCCAATTTCCGTTGCATTTCTGCCTGACAGACAACAGTTCAAGCATTTTTGGGGGTGATGGTGGGTGGGCTGAAATGTTAGGGAGGTTGCAAAATGCTGCTCTCACCAACGATGGCAGTTCCGGCGGCGCCAGCCTCACAAGACAAGGCAGCATCACCTCTTTGGAGGCATCGCTTCGCTCTCCTCTCCTGGAGATAAGGGCACACCGAAACTCGTCAGTCTTTAGGGCCTTGTTGTTGAAGCCGGGCAGCCTCGGGCTCTGTCTGCATCCGAAGCTAGGAGAAGCATGGCAGCCGCTGCAGGAGGCGGAGCCAGCCACTGACCTGAGAGCATCAAAACAGAGGCACATCATCTGCAGACCTTGCTAAGCCTTCCCATTTTACCTTCCTCTTTCTGTGCATTTTGTTCCCCTGAGTGTGCTGTTTATATGATCTGCGAATACCCATTCTTGTAGCTCTCTATGCGCCCGTTCCTTTGGCTTGTGCAAGGTGTATGAGATCCCCCGCTGAGCGATCTGATCGCCATGGAGCACATCAGAATGCCCAAGGTTAGTGCCGAGGAGACAGTGAGAGAAAAGGCGATGGGCGTTTGCCGTGATGAGGCGGCAGGGAAAAGCTGTGTTTTGCATTTCTTTGCTGTGTTAAGTAGGAGACTTGAGGATTTTTTTTCCGTGTGGGGGATTGAATTTAATGAATTTTAAATTCTGAATGTTCATGAATCTATTTCTTTCCCTAATTTTGATGCAACATGTTATCATGTTAAGCTACTGTATTTGCCTTAAACTGGGACATTTTTCAGACTGTCGGAAATATAATGATGCTTCCTCATCAAATACTGGTAATCCTGCAGAACCCACCCCTGAAAACTGGAAAAAGGTGTTTCTCATCACCTTATATGTCATTGTGCTTTTTCACTGATTTAGCCAGAAGGAAGGAAGGGGCCTTGTTTGCTGGAAAGAAAAACTGTCATAGTTATCTCTGGCCAACTGGAAAAAGGAATGCACCACCCAAAATTCAGGAAATGGTATAATTTAAATATGAATAAAACCAAAATTTGAAAATTGGAAGGTGACCCTGTAACACATGGGTACCAATGATAATGTTAAAGTTAATTCTGTTTAGTTATTTCTGGCTGAACGGTGTTGCATATAAACACAGAGTAATTTTTTGTCAGAAAAAATGGTTCTTTACACCTGTTTCACCAATCTGATGGTATATAATTAATCGTCAGAAGAACATGTGACTTGTTCTTTGGTCTTCTTTCATTAGGCCTCTGGCTTCTGGTAAGGAAATGTGATATGGGCATATATGAATACTATTTCCAGTTTTGAATATCTTTTTACCTCATCACGTAATGTTTACCTTTTGTTGTAGTGTAAGCAATATTTTATTTTTTAAAGCTTATTCTAATATTTCTGCATAAGACAGAATAAGAGTCTTGTGCCTGTCTGTCTCCAGTATAAGTAATCTTAAGAACACAGAGTACGTGGAGCAAGAAAACAACATTGATATATTATGTTGGGGTAGGGTTGTGTGTGTTCTAGCATCTGTACTTTTACTGGACAAATGCATAACCTACTATTTCATGTTGAATTTGACAGCTAGGGCCCCTTAACTTTCATTTAACAGGACAAGTTTCTAGTCCTCATGTTTGGTTAGAAATTCATAGAAAGATTCCCATGCACTTCCTGTCTCTCATTTATCCCTTTTTCTTGTTCAAAATTTCCACGTTATGTGACAATGGGAATTGCACAGGCAAAATTAAAATATAAGGATATCTGCTTTTCATAATCTTGGTTGCAGAGATTTGGTATCCTATTTGGATTGCTTTTGATATACTACAAATCAATCACTGATCCAATGTTCTGGGGTTCTTGAAACATCAGTTTTTGGGGTTTCTGCAGGAAAACCCAGACTAAAGAGGCAAAGATGATAGCAAATGTTCCTGTGTGTGTGTGGAATTTGAGCAGTGATGCCAGGTGTGTGAGATCAGCATTGTGTGCTCTGCTGAGGCATACCCTGAGTCACAGCCAGGTTTAGGGTTAAAACCAGATTAGCTGGCTGCCTAGGACCACACTTCTTAAAAGACAGCACTTTTGCTGGAGCAGCAGCAGGAGGAGACTTTCTCTTTTCAGCACCACCATGATTCAAAGGCCTTGGCCCATCCAAGGCACAAAGGGTCAGGCAACACAGAACCTCGAAAGCTCCATGGGCTCCATGAAGTGTCAAGGGAACCATGATTGGGATAGAAAGTATGACCCTCTGCAGACTCTCCGTTGGGACCAGGAGTCAGAATTCACCATCATGTGGGGAGGCAAGATGACAAGTTGAGGAACCCAGAAAGCAGGGAAGGCTAGGAAAAGACATTTATAGATGCTGAGAATACACGTTTGAGGGATGCAATACAAAAGGTTGTAATGGCTGTGGATGTGATCCAGAGAGGCTGTGGTTGAAGAATTAGATGTGCACCTGGTGCTGTTTGCTGTTTTTGCAACAGTTTTCCACTGCCAAAGAGACAAGCCACTTTTAAAAAGAAGCTGTTGCAGCTTTCAGGAGAGCAGTGGAAAAGGAAGCTGACAAAACGGCAAGAGGCAATTCAGTTTTAGCCTCCACACTGTGGCCTGGAGCTCTGGATAGCAGCAGAGAAGGAAAGCCTGAAGCCTGATCCTAACCTGTACTGAAAAAGGGAGGTCAGCTGTCTTACCCCATACCAGTACACAGTTGGGGTTGGTTGCCACGCAACTCAGGGTATTAATTCCACGTACCCCGTGTCATGCAGCAGCCCCTCCCAATAGGGATCCTTGGATCTTCACCAGCAAAATCATTGATGCCAATCCAAGGGACCCGTGTAAGGCCAACCAGGCTGGGGATTGGGGTTTGGATCCTGCCTACATTGGGGCCCACAGATCCACCTATACTTACCAGTGCAGATCAAGGAATCAGTTCGGGGAGGCCAGCGCACATCTGTGCACTGACCTGCCTGACTCCAGAGTCGGCACAAACAGGCCTTATGGCACATTTGCAACACTCCTGAGGCTTGTGCTGGTCTGTCTCAAGTACTGCTCTCTGAAATGCTCCATGGGCAACATGCCATCTTCTAGCAGAATGAGCGGCTGTTGGTCTGGTTGTAGCATTTCTTCTCCTGCTTTTAGTCTTCTCTCAGCTGTATTCCTCCCTAACGAGAAACCAGTTTCTAAACTATCCTTTTTCTCTGCTGCCCACGAGCGCTCACGGAAATAGTTAGGAGTGGGTGTAAGGAAATGGGCCAGCCTGCTGGACCAGGGCTGTTGAGGATGATGCACTGTAGCAGGAAGAGGGATTCTGCAGCCCAAGTATATTTCATCCTGATAACTGGTCCCTCTCTCTACTTGGGTAGGTTTGCTCATTTTTCCTGGCCACACTTGAGATGCTTTTTTGCTGCTTCATGTTGATCGGCGTGCTACCAGGCTCAAAACATTAGGTCTCTGAGCCGTGACCTAACATGATTTGGTACTAGTGGGCCTGAATTTAACATTCCCTCTAGGGCAGCGGTCTCCAAACTGGAGACGACTGCAGCACCTAAAAGGCTCCCCGGCGCAACTGGCACTTACCATTCCACTTGGGAGCATTGGGACAGCCACGACTACAGCCCCCAGGTGTTCAACCGTGCTTGCCCAGAACACCGAGTGCACAACCTGCTGGGACAACAGAACCCGGAAGCAGCTGGCTGTGGTGACACTTGGGGGTTGTAATCATGGCTGTCCCAATGCTCCCCAGTGGAACAGTAAGTGCCGGTCACCTGGAATCTGGCCCGCAGGCTGGAGTTTGGAGTCCTCTGCTCTAGGGAAACATATAATCCCACTGTCGTGTTTATCCATGTGTCTGCCTGTTCACGTATGAAGTGGGGAGGGAGGTTGAAGCAGATTTTCACTGATTATTTGAATCAGTGAAATGCAGTGAGGGATGGAGGTGGAGGGATGACTTCACTCCTCGTGTTCTTCGTTTTCATGTAAGGAAGAGACACCCCGCCCTGGTCTTGCTTTAAATTACACTATTTATGTAGGACCATCTATGTACATGGTCCTTTACAACAGAAGAGAAGATGGGTCTCTGTCCCGAGGGGCTCACACAACGTAAAAAGCAGACACAAGGGAGGCTTCAAAGGAAGGGAAGGGAAGTAGTAGCCCAGGGTAACTGGTGGAGTATATGTGATTGTTTCATGTACGCTTACTTAGGCTGAGGTCCCAAGCCTAGGCGTTCCTTTCCCCATCGATGCAGCCATGCCAGAACGGCTCACATTGTATCCTGCGGAGGGGAACAGCCCAAGGGGCCTCCTCTGGGTAAGGGAACATTTGTTTCCTTACCTTATGGTAAGCCTGGAGGGGAGGGGTCCATGTGGACCTATGCTAGCAATATGGCTGGTGCAGATCTGTGTGGACCAGGCCATGGGGTCTGGGCTGGGAAGGGGTCTTGGACTGCCAACCATTGCTGCTGCTGAATCTGCTTCCTTCCCAGAGCAGACGCGCCCTTCCGCTCACTCTTGCTGTCCCATCCAGCCCTCTCTCCTCCCCTGTGGTTGCCACGTTCCACCCTCCCCACTCCATGCCGGCTCCCCCACGGATGTATCTGTCAGTGAGCCCTGATGCAGCCACCATTGCACATGGTGTGGTTGTGACCTTCCCGCTGGTGTTCTGGCATTCTGTTGTAAGACAGGTGGAACAGCCATGGGGTTGGGCTGTTAGCTGCAATAAGGTAACGGGTCCAGGGGATAATGGTAAAGGTGGTGTTTGAGGAGGGACTTAAACGAAGTAAGAGAGGAGATATCTGCAAGTGATCTAAGACATAGATCCCATAACATCTAGTTTGGCCCTTAATGTGTGCATTAAGTCCTGAGAAACGAAGATTGATTGTAAATGACTAGGATCCATTAATGTGGTTTAGAGAGTAAAATCTTCGGGGAAGCTGCCAAGAACAGAACCATAGGCAGAGTCCAATAAATCAGCCATTACAGGCTTCAAAATAAACAGTAAGGGAAGCGGGGAAGGGGATACCTGCCTGTCTTGAAATGCATTATGCTAATTTCAAGGACAGGGAGCAGTTGAAGGTCAAAAGCAGAATAATATCAAAAACATGAGTGATACATCTCATGGATTACAGTCTGTTAATCTGGGTTATCTGGCATTTTTATAGCACAGCTATTGCCCAAGGGCCATAATTCAATGATGGAGAACATTACAGGCTCGGCTCACAGTTTACAAACGTGGCGATTTCCAATTGAAGAAATTAGGAACTCAGGTCTGGGAGAGGCCACTGCTTGAGAACCTTCTGTTGCAAAAGAGACAAACCTACGACCTGACTGATGCCGAGTCAGCTCCATGCATGTTGATGATAATCCCTTGACTTCCTCCATTTGCATGGTATCTACCTGTTATCTGAGGAATGGAATTCAGTGACGCAGGAATGTTATGCGGAGCTCAGACTCAAGCCCTCAAAACGGAAGCCCACTAAGCTAGTAAGGTTTTTGCCAATGCTAACATAACTTGAGGAGCTGACATCCGTATGCTACTTTAAATGTTGCTCATGCAGCATTTTAAAACTGGGCTACTCTACAGATTTTAGTGAAACTGTATTTGATGCTATCTATCACAGGACACATGTGTGTTGGGGCAGCTGGTAGCTAATGTTAACATCAGGGTATTTTTATAGGAGAATTTAAATCCCCTTACACTTCGGGCTTTTTGTTATGACTAACTGCTTTAGCTGTGACTAACATAGAGTACAGTCCATATATTTCAGTGGAACTTAAGTATGCAGAGTCTGCAAAGTTTTCAGAGTACAGTGGGCCCTAGATGTCTGCAAGACGCCCATTCCTGGAATCCCCGCAGATACCAAATTCTGCGGGTACTGAAACCTGCAAATTTGGGGCCCACCCCACCCTCCAGGGCTTCCCCGGGCTTCAGAATGCCTTATAAGGGCAGAAAAAGTCACTTCCAGGTTTTGCCTCCTGCTATTTAGCAGGCATACAACTGAGGAGCCCATAGGGGAGGCTAACGCCTCCCCTCGTGCAAGAAAACAAACATGCCCTTGCACTGAGGAGGCTCCAGTCTCCTTCAATACTGTGCTGGATACAGCGCAGGCCCGCTGTCCTGCCTGTTCGATTACAGTATAGGATTGCACCCTTGGTATAAGGCAGCTTCCTATGTTTCTAAAATTTCCAGTTATTTAGCAAAAAATTTCCATTAAGAGTACCCTGGAAATTGCAAAGTTAAAAGTTCCTCTGCAGTTTCTCAAAGCTGTGCTTTTACTGAAACCATTTTATCTGATTCTTTCAAATGTCTTGTGTCCGTTCCAGTACTGTAAAGAAAGATGCTTTACAAGGCATTCGGATTTATTGCGTGCTCTTCATCCTGCTATTAGCACTTTTTGAAGATTTTCATAATCCGTCTATTCCATTTCATAACTATTTGCTGTCCAGCAGATGAGTCTAGCCATGTGAGCTTGAGGTCATTTAAGGAAAAAAGACGGCAGGGTTGGATTCCAGCTGTCTCTCAGCTGTGTTCCCTTTCTCATCGCTTGTCACACAGATTGTGTGCAAATGCTTTTTTCTGCCTTTTAGAGTTGTAATCTTAACATTTAATGGGGAATTTCTACTGGTTTGGTTTGGAGAATATGTGACTCAAGTAGCCAGTTCTATGCTTGTTTTAATCAGATGTGTAAATCCTATTTACCAAATTTAATCCCATTTCTAAACTAGGAGGATTGGCTGTAACTGATTTTGGCTACAAATGCCACTAAGTGTTCCACACACTGTCTTGTGACCACTAATGATCTTAATATTCAAACTAGTCTAAATAATGAAACACATGGTTGTATAAGTTATCTAGCTGTGACATCTAGAGCTGTGCTGAATTTTTTGGAAGGTGTTTTTTTTTTTTTTGCTATCAAAGGTAGTATTTCAGGAGCACAAAAATTTAATCTGAATGAGCTGGTATGTATGTCTGTATCTATGGACACTAGCAATTCAGTTATGAATGATCATACACAGTTCAAATTGGAATTGGGCTGATATGTAGGGGGGAAGGGGAGAAGGGACAGCACTGTAGTAAGTTCTGCCAGCGCTTCAATGCACCATTGTAAGTGCAAGGCTTACATTCCCCCTCCCTGTCCCGGAAGGCAAAAATTAACCCCGGGACGGCGTGGCCCTTGCTGGAGGGTCATTTCCTGCCTTGCCTGTGCCCGGGCGGCGAGGACCTGCCAGGCTGTCCCCCAAGAGGAGGGCACACGCGTCGAGGCGAACTGTGGGTTCAATGAGTGCCTCGGCACACGCAGGGCCGGGACTGTGACAACGGCCTCGAACACTTCACTGCCGGAGCAGTTGAGAACTGAGGATGTGCACACACCCGGGGAGCCGCACACAGCGCCGTGCTCCGAGCACCTCTCTGGGTGGTTACTTAAGGTGCAGGTGCTGCCTTGTGACCTCACCTGGTGGGTGGGGCTGGAGGCAGCCTGCGTTCGCCACCTCGCTCAAGGACTGCGGGCCGCGGGCGCCTCATGGAATTCATGGCCCGGCCAAGACCAGAAGAGGTGGTTACAATTATGGCCGCCCAACAATGGCTAGTTTGAATAGCTAAATGGAACGGCCAGATATATAGGCAGTAATAGTATTGCCAAGGGCAAGAGGCAGGTGCACGCCGGCCCTGTGGTATTGGCCCCTGTGGTTGTTCATTTTTTTTGTCACCCTTTGTGCAAGGAGCTCTGGGCAGTGCCCTGCATGCGGTTGCCCCCCCCCCCGTTTTGCCCTTGCAACAACCACCGCCCTGTGAGGTAGGCGAGGAGGCTGGGAGAGAGTCACTGCCTGGCCCAAGTCATGCAGGGAGGGGTCATTCTCACGTCTGCACTTTTTAGTTTGTGAACCCTTTGGGGACTTCATTTTATTATTTTTGCCTGTAAACTGCTTTGTGAACCGCCCCTCCCACTCACTGTTGGAACCATTCTGGGCAGTGATGGCAACGCTACTACCTGGGGAGGAAATTTTTTTTGCCGCAAAACAGCAATTTCTCCCCCTCTTTCCTGGCAAAGCACTTGGTAAGAAAGGGATAAAAGCAGCTAC
The DNA here is from genome assembly GCA_029204185.1 of Lerista edwardsae. Taxonomy (NCBI): domain Eukaryota; kingdom Metazoa; phylum Chordata; class Lepidosauria; order Squamata; family Scincidae; genus Lerista; species Lerista edwardsae. The sequence goes on along the minus strand of JAJKFI010000003.1, from coordinate 12,068,800 downwards.
ACTTAATGCACTGGATGGCCTGAACATATTTGGCCAGTTCACACTCCTCCACTTCCCCTGAAAGATTGCCAAAATGGAGGCCCCAGCAGTTCACTCGAGGCAAACTCCTTCACTGAAAGGAGAGGAAGCATTTTGCCTAAGCCCTCATGTAACCAGACAGACATACTAGTACTTAGTAGTAGAGCCCATGCTTTGCATGCAGAATATTCCAGCTTCAGTTCATGGCATCTCCAGGTAGGGCTGGAAAAGATCCTTCTCTGCATGCCTGGAAAGCTGCTGCAAGGTATTGTGGACAATACTGAGCAGGTGGACTAGCAGCCTGACTCCATTAAGGGCAATTTCAGTTGCATGTGTGTGAAGAGCTAACATCAGAGGGAGGAAGGGAGGGAGGGAGAGAAGGGTGATACTCTGCATTGTTCCATTCCTCCAGATTCAAGTATCATCTCTTTGCCAGTAGTATAGCCGGGGTGTGGGTGGGGTGGCACGGTAAGTACAATGCAGGGGCGAATCTATTTGAAAGGGCGCCCATGGCGCCCAATGAAAATGCGCCCCTAGGGGCATGCAACGTCATGACGTCACATCGTGACGTCATGACATAGCGCCCCGCCCCTTCTAAGAGGCGCGTTCTGTTCGCTGCCACCGGCCCTTTAAGGCCATGTTTAAGGGCGCCGTTAAGGGCGCCGTGTTCTGTTCGCTGCCGTTGGCCTTAAAGGGCCGGCGGCAGCGAACAGAACGCGGCACCCCAGCCGCGTTCTATTCGCTCGTGCCGGCTCTTTAAGGCCGGCACGAGCGAACAGAAAGAATGCGGCCGGGGCTGGGGCGCCACGTTCTTTCTGTTTGCTCGTGCTGGCTCTTTAAGGCCGGCACGAGCAAACAGAATGCGGCTGGGGCGCCGTGTTCTGTTCGCTGCGGAGCGAACAGAACGCGGCGCCCTGGCCGCGTTCTTTCTGTTCGCTCGTGCCGGCCTTAAAGGGCCGGCAGGAGCAAACAGAACGTGGCGGTGCCCAGCGCCCCACCCCCCTTGAGAAGCGGGAGGGGGCGCCGGGTGGCAGCACGTTCTCCTTGCTCCGGCTGGCTCTTTAAGGCCAGCCGGAGTGAGGAGAATGCGGTGCAGGGAGCGGGCAGGCCGTGGGTGCCATTTGGGGGAGCGGGCGCCATGTGAACGGCGCCCCCTGCAAGATGGCGCCCATGGCTCGTGCCACCCCCTGCCACCCCCTAGTTACGCCCCTGGTACAATGCACCCTATAAGCGACTCCTTTCACTTGCCGTCAAAGCCATTCAGGGCAGCACTTGCACTTTGCTATCACTGCCCAGAATGGCTCTGATGGTGAATGGGAGGGGCTGCTTACTTGCACCGGCCTGTCAGTGTTAATTACTTGCTTGTCAGTGGAAATTGAAATAAATTTAGGGATAAATGATATTGTAGAACAATACAATACAAACACCATTTACATGTAATTGTAGCCTGTACTTAACATAGTCCTTTCTGTGCAAAAGTTCCTTGGTTCTGAGGTCTGGCTCAGTAAGGATTCTTACTGCCCATTCTTTCCCCAAATCTGACATACTTTTCTTGAATGACCTCCCATCAACCTTTTTTCAGAAGGTCAGTGCTAACATCTGTTTGTAATTTGCATTCTCTCTAACGTCTCCTTTTTTTGGTTTGGTATTCCCCTTCCTCCATTTGCTATGTTGAAAATAGAATTTTTGGGCCATTTTCCTTATACCGTGTAAGGGGTTGCAATAGTCACAATAAATCCCTTGACTGTATTTTGCTTAATGCCTCCCTTTGCTCCTTTTAGCCTGCAGCAACCAAGGAAAAAATAACTCCTGGTGGTCATACATAGCTTTAAAAATAAATACTTCAGTCACTTATAATTATTGTGTGCAGGCTATCGCTCCAGCCCTTGGCACTCATCCCTGTGATCTCTTATACTTCATAATCTTTCATATTTTTACTTTCCCAGTGTGTATGAAAGCTTTTCAGAAGGGGGAAACTAGGTCATAGATATATACATGGCATTTTCATATCTCTCAAATGGTCCAAGGTGCTCATGGCCAGTTTTCTGATGGCTTAAAGCACTTGGCTCTCAGTGATTGTGGAGTTGTTCTCCAGAGAGCCATGGGTTCTTTTGTTGTTAAAAATGCATAAGAACACAAAACACCTTTTTGGTGTTAAAATATCTGAATGAAAACACAAAACACCACATTTTAGAGTGTAGATGTTTTCCAAAAATTAAAATAGATTACTTTTCCAGTAAAAAGATTACTTTTCCACAGAAAAAATTATGTGGCTGCCTCTTATGACACTATATATCACCTACCTAGTACATTTCTAATGCATTTAAAATTAATAAAAATGAGAACTTAGAACAGTGATGGCGAACCTTTTGGGTTCAGTGTGTCAAAACTTAGGAAAATGCTTAACTTGACTCTGCTGGTGTGTCAATCCCCCCTCCCAAACAAAAGAGAAACAATTCTTTATATTCATTTATTTAAACAAAAAATACAGTCCAATCATGTATGGTGTTATGTATTATATACAGAAGTATCAAATAATTACAAAAATGAAAAATGAGTAATAACAAACTCAGTTTTTGTCAGGCATTGGTGAGGGCTGGTGCGTCACCCCAAATGTTGTGGTGTGTCAGCTTTGACACGCGTGTCATAGGTTCGCCATCACTGACTTAGAATGAGAACATGGAATAAAAACACATATCACCATTTTCTGCCTTTCAAATAATGAAATCTTTAAAGAAATAACACCATTTTCAAACACCCCTAGCCACGAGCAATTCCATGGCACTTTATTTTCACATGGGTCATTCTGTGTCAAATCATCACATCGTTTCTGACTGATCTCCTTAGATTTTTATGAAATTTGGGGTACTTACTTGTCCTATGGCATAATGCAAAAATACCAATTTTTAGCAGCCTATGTACTTGGAAAACACTGAAATCCGCAAAAATATAACTGTTTTCTTCCTTCTTGATCTGTAGAAAATCATGTATGGTATATAGTGCTTTTTCATGTCAATGGGACATCTCCTAGGTCTTGGAGGGATGTATTCGTAAGAACATAAGAAGAGCCCTGCTGGATCAGGCCAAAGGCCCATCTAGTCCAGCTTCCTGTATCTCACAGCGGCCCACCAGGTGCCCCAGGGAGGCATGAGACAACAAGATGCTTGCATCCTGTTGCCACTCCCTTGCACCCGGTACCAGTAGCCCACCACCTTTGGAAGGAGGTTGCATAATCCATCATTGCCTATAGCCCACGATGGACCTTTCCTCCAGAAATCTGTCCAATCCCCTCTTAAAGGCATCAAGACCAGATGCCATCACCGCCTCCTGTGGCAAATAGTTCCACAGATTAACTACCCACTGGGTAAAAAAGTACTTCCTTTTATCTGTTTTAACTCTCCCAACCCTCAGTTTTAGCGGATGCCCGCTGGTTCTGGTGTTTTGAGAGAGGGAAAAGAACATCCCTCTATCGACTTTATCCCTTCCATGCATAATTTTGTATGTCTCAATCATGTCCCCCCTCAGGTGCCTTTTTTCTAGACTGAAGAGCCCCAAATGCTGCAGTCTTTCTTTATAAGGGAGGTGCCCCAGCCCCGTAATCATTTTTGTTGCTCTCTTCTGCACCTTTTCCAGCTCACTATGTCCTTTTTGAGATGCGGCGACCAGAACTGGACACAATATTCCAGGTGTGACCTTACCATCGATTTGTACAATGGCATGGTAATATTGGCTGTTTTATTCTCAACCCCTTTTTTAATGACCCCAAGCATGGAATTGGCCTTCTTAATTGCTACCGCACACTGGGTCGATACCTTCATTGAATTGTCCACCAGCACCCCAAGATCTCTCTCCTGAGCTGTCACAGACAGCTCAGAACCCATTAGCCTATAGTAAAGTTTTGGTTTTTTGCTCCAATGTGCATCATTTTACATTTGTCTATGTTGAAACGCATCTGCCATTTGGCTGCCCATTCCCCCAACTTGGAGAGATCCTTCTGGAGCTCTTCACAATCCTTTCTGGTTTTCACCACCCGGAAAAGTTTTGTGTCATCGGCAAACTTGGCCACCTCGCTGCTCATCCCTGTCTCCAGGTCATTTCTGAATAAGTTGAAAAGCACGGGCCCCAAGAATGTTCAATACTAGCCATTCAGTTATGAATGAACAATCACACAGTTCAAATTGGAATTGGGTTTAACAAACAAAATTTGGAAAATAATCTGGTTAATTCCTAGCACAATTCAGACCACTTCCAAGGATATCTAGAGTTCAGTCAGATTGAATCCCTCCCCTAACCCCATAGGACCCCATGGTGGAGACCCTAGCAGGGAAGAGGCCAGGAACAGAGTGGTATTAGAAGTAGTGTTTCTGGCGATATCCTATTCCCCTTCCTGACCTTGATCTTCCTTCCCGGGTCTACTCGAACTTGCTTCAACTAAATTGTTGGTGCAGGTCTGAGTAGACCCAGTAAGGCAGTTAGGGCTTGCCCCTGGGCAAGATAACACTGGCGGTGGCGGTGGTGGTGGGATTTCAACAGGATTGGGCTGTAAATTAGTCCCCGAGGCAGGACTTGAACTTTAAACCTACAGAAAAATAGTTTATCTCAGTGGTTCCCAAAGTCCTTCTCAGATGTTGGAAACGCAGTAAGTAGTTGTGGGGGTGGGGTCTGGGACTGCAGGGGTGTCCCGACAGCATTGCTGCAGATTGCGGCGCCAAGGGACACACAGGAGCTTCAACCCTTACCTGGGATTGCAGTGGCATAGTCGGGACACCCATAACTGGGCCACTCCCCTTAAGGTGGAATGGCCCACTTTTGCTTCCCAATGGTGGGTCGTGACCCACAGATTGGGAAGCACTGGTTTATCTTTTTATGCTCAATTTAAATCTTGCCATGCTAAAGCTACTGCATGTTAATTGATAGATTCCACCAACAAAAGGTCTTGTTGATCAGTGGGATAAATTTTAAATGTTGTGGGCAAACTACAAGTTAAGTGTATGCTTTTTCGTGTGTTCTAGTGTGTTCTTGTAATAGAGATGGGGTGGCAAAACCATGGCTTGAGACCACGTGCAGCTCTTTTACATATACTGTAATGTGTGGCTCTCAGAAATGTGTTGGCTGAGCTCCTCTTTGTATCACAATTCATACAAAAGGCACATAAATTTTCAACCCTTATAATAATGCACTGGGTAAAAACTCAGAATACACTGGGACATTGCGGTTTGTGTCTTTTCAGCTATGCCACTGCTTTTGAATGTGTTCTCTGGCACAAGCTTTGTTCTTGTTAATATAGCTCCTAGATAGTTTTGATGGTCTGGCAATAATAAGCCTTCTTAAGGGTGACTTTTTAGAGCTGACAGAGCACAGATCATGTCTCCATTGGGAGTGATGCGAATTGCACAAAAATAGCTCTCAGAGACAAATTTCCTAGAAAATCTGTGTTTGAATAATGGCGTAGCATTCTGTTTAAGCATCCAGCACTTAACACTGGTTTTTTTTTTAAAAATAGCCAAGAAATGAGCTACAGATCATGCTACAGAGCTACAGCTCTTTTTAAAAACTGTATTAAGGTTCCTGTTTTTATCTATCTTAAATCATTTATTGCCAAATGTAACTCTTAGGATACAATCCTAAGATTGCTGTAGGCCAGTGTAAGGGCGAAATTAACCAACTTCCCAGCACTGGGGTAATAAGGGCAATGCAGCTCTGTAGGTAAGGGAACAAACACTCCCTTACATTGAGGAGGCCTCCATGATTGTCCTCCAACTGCAGGATGCAGCACATGTCCCATTGGCACAGCTATGTCAGTGCTGGAAAGTTGGTTATATTATATTAGGATTGTGCCAGCTTACTCCAGCCCAGTGCTGTTATGGCATATTTACACCGATCAGGGAGTCAGCTGGTAGTATCCTCTTACCCCAAAGTGATCTACAGCTGCCTCCTAACCTGCGCTGGATACATACATCACAGGCCAGCTGACCTGTCTATGCCAGCAAGGTCAATATGCCAGCATAGTCTATGCTGGCATAGACAATATATATTGAGGTTGAGCTGTTAGTGATAAAGGGCAATGATAACCGGAATGCAGATCTCAGAGGTCTGAGGCTGCAATCCTATCCACGATTTCCTGGGAGTCAGCTCTGTTGGCCATAATGGGACTTACTTCTGAGTAGACAGACATAGGATTGGGCTTTGATTCTTAGAGTACCTACTCTGTTCAGAGTAACACTGCAAATACCTGTTTAGTTAGCTTGGCAGAAGGTAATCTTAGCTTGTTCAAATCCCTGCCTAATTTGAAGCTCTGAAAAAGCTTATTTAAACATGATAATACCTTTGAGCATCTTTGTAGGAAGGGCACAAGGAATTGCTAACTTTTGAGCTAGTTTGTCTTTTGTGATGAGGGAGGGGGAATAGAATTTACTTAAGTCTAATTTTATTTTGCTTTATTTCTCGTCTTCTAGTTAACTGTAATGTGTAAATGTTCTTGTACATCCTATACATGTGGATGCATCGCATTAACTGTTTGCTTAACAAAAGCATGTCTATTTGCTTATCAAAATATGGACATATTTGTTATATGGCGCCATGGAGAATGTGCTTGTGATTTGTCTATCGTCCAGTTGGGTGCAAGCAGACTCTGCTTTGGCAATTCTAACCAATGAGGCGGTGCCTTTCTACTTTTGAATGAAGGAGTGGAAAAAGACTGGCCTGATTGAATGAGTATTTTGTTTTTCAATATAAAATCTGATTGACATAATTTGCTGCTGAAAAAAGGATCTCTAAAGAAATTGTAGAACAACTGAACAATATGAATATATATATTTTCTCTTTTTTTAAGGTGGAAAATGTTCGCTTAATTGATGGAATATCTTCCAAAAGGGCTGCCTTAGGAACTTTATATCTAACAGCTACTCATGTTATCTTTGTGGAAAATGAGTCGGATACTCGGAAAGAGACATGGGTATGACAATTTTCATATTACAGCCATAAAAGTCTCACTAAAGCTAATCTGCACAGGTCTTGATTTACCATCTGTAAATATGCTCTTCACATTTACTGAGCAAATACATTATTCATTGGGATAGATCAGGCACCTGCACAAGTGATCAGGTAACTCCGGGCATTCATCTCTTTGTTTGCAAGCCTATTTGCTCCTGATGTCTTCTCCATTGATTTTAAGGGGAGAAGTAAATTTATGTGCATGGATTGAGAACTCAACTTTCTACAAATAGCTGGATCAGGTAAAATGGGTATGATAACCGAGTATTCCAGTGTACATTCAGAACTTTACTTTTAAGACTGTGAGCTTACGAAAAGTTTGTATTTCCCAGTACAGGTAGTCCACGACTTATGGATGTCCAATTTATGGACAGGCCAACTTTAAAAAACAGCCTTGTCAGCAGTTTCGATCAGGAGCAGTCAGTCCGGCCTTGTGCTTTTGATGTGATAGCACAGTTTCAACTCCTGAACAAACATCCAGAACAGAACCAGAATGTACATCAGGGAGATGTACCTGTAGTCACCTGGAGATGGATGCTGGTTCTTTGAGACTCAAGATCAGTCACCTTTAACCCTTATAATAAACCAACTGCATTGCACTCATGCCTTGCTTTCTACAAGAACGTTGCACCTTCTAGCACATGAGGCACAAACATTATATTCTTTTATTGTGGCATATATTTTTCTTCAGCTTCAGCTTTCTTTCTTGTGTTCCCTTTTCAGGTCCTTCACAGTCAAATCTCCTCTATTGAAAAACAAGCTACAACTGCTACAGGTTGCCCTTTGCTGATCCGCTGCAAGAACTTCCAGAACATTCAATTTGTCTTGCCTCAGGAAAGAGATTGCCATGATGTTTACATATCTTTAATACGTCTGGCACGCCCAGGTACGGAGTGGACATTTGGGAGGTACACAGAAATGTTAGCTGGCAATTAGATTGCTTGAACGCTCTCTCACAGGCATTGATGTTTTTGGAGGACTTGATGCCTTGTCGTTTGCAAAACTAGCTGAGCAGTTGGGATGCTCTTTCACCGTATCTAGAAACAATACTTAACAAGAGCATGTCTATTTGCTTATCAAAATATGGGTATACCTGTTACTGCATATGGTGCTAGGGAGAATGTGCATATGAATTGCCACCCAGTTGGCAGGAGCAGCCTCTCCTTGGTCAGAAACACAGTTCTGACCAGTCAGGTGGTGCATGTCTACTTTTGAATGAAGCAGTGGGGATGTTTATGGCCTTTCAAATGTCTCTATCCTGTCCATTATTACACCTATGAAATTTCATCCATAACCTCTTTTCAGTATTTAATACAATTGATTTTTCTCTCTTTGTATGATCTAACCATTCATGCTCTTTCAAGCTCTTGCTTGCTTTTTTTCTCATCATTTCCCCATTTTTTTCCTGTTCATTTCGGCTTCTCTGCCCTTGGGGATTGTTCTTCAAGTCTTGAGATGCTTCCTTTTCACTTTCCTTCTACTTGGCTTTATTAGTAGTTGTTTACTTGTTGTTGTATTAGTTGCCACTTTTACATGGATAATGTTTAATTCTTTATTTTCTTTCAAGCCACAGTAAGTCTTGTTTGGGTACAGTATCCTAGATAAGTATTAAGTTGCAAATATTGATCATGATGGGACAGTTGAGGGCATCAGAAGAGATCCACACTTTAATTGGCAGTGCACAGAGAAAATACTCTAGTGTGTGAATGTCTCTGCTGCCTTTTGTGACTGCCAGGAGTGTAGCTAGTGGAAAGAAAATCACTTTGAGAGTGCAATCCTAAATTGCGCTGGATTGGCGAGCTCGGTGAGCGTTCCTGGAGCAAGGGCACGTTCGCCTAACGGCTGCATCCCACCCCATCCCCAGGCTGGTCCACCCACTGGCCCCCTCACTCCACTCAGTTCCTCCCACTCCCCTGCCCTCCCTCCTCCCAGAACCTGCGTTGTGCCAGCCAAGTTTCATTGGCGCAAGGGAGGCTCTCCGTCAGCACTCTCAGGCTGACGCTGGTAGCGTCAGCTCAGGAGCTGTAGTGCTGATGTGTGAGTGCTGCTCAGCATTACATCGAAGATGGGATTGCGCCTTGAATGCTGCCTGATGTTGGTGGCTAAGAATATACAGGTTGCCTTTCAGGACCAAAGAAAGACATCATTCTGTTTCCTTGATGACCAACCAAATCCCTCTAGGCTCTTTTCAGACAGGTCCTAGAGGTGACGGCCTTCTCCTGTTGTTTGTTTCTAGCATGTGGTTTCAGAGTTGTACTACTACTGTACATGCAGGTTCCATTAAGCTGTTGATAGGTCGATCCTCTGTGAGTTTGCCTAATGGTTTTTAGAAAGCTTCTGATCATCACTATATCTTGTTTCTGAGAGGTTTCTCATGTGATGTGCAGTGCTCTGTTGGTTCTGAACTTGCTGCCAGTTATTTTCACTAGGCAATCCTTAATTCTAATGTACAATACATTCTGGGAAGTGTGGGCCCATCAATGCCAGTTTCCTGCCTCATAGACATTATTGAAGTCTTATAGCTCTGTTTCACACAGCGCTTGAATGGACCCCCTGCATTATGAGCGGTATTATATCGATTGGATGAGCCATATATAGATTCAATGTAGTATCGATTGGATGAACCATAGGTAGATGTTGGAGTGGTGTGGAAAATTTTTGGATTAGTCAATAGCATACAGAAGGGCTGTGAATCTGTCAAAGTGAGGAAAGTTTGGCAACCCCTTCTAGGTAGAAAGTTGCTATGCTTAATCCAAGCTAACCGTTTCATGGACTTAAATTTGGCAGTCTGCGAACCTGAACAAGCTTTGCATCTCCTACTTCGTAACTGAAATGTTGATAAAACATAAGCTGAAAGCAGGACATGTTCGTTCTTAATTTGATCTAATTTAATTCCAACCAGTGATTCAGCCAGGTGTAATGGATAAGTTTAATGCATGTTTTGGAAACTGGCGAGCAAATACATGTCAGAATTTTAGCCACAGCTTTCTTCTTAAGAAAGCTTTTTCTTCTTTTTTCCCACAGGTTAACTATAATAATTGTACATAAGCAAATGGAATGTAGACTAGTATACATAAACTTATGCTATGACAATAAACAGCGAAGCCTAGGCTCAAGAGATTGTTTGAATTTTCTCCTCACCTTGTATTTATGATTTCATGTTTTGAAAGTTTGTTGTACACAGTGATAGTTTTAGGGTGCAACCAGTGATGTCATGGAGCAGGAACGCGCCGGAACGGCCGTTCCTGAACCTAATCTGGGCTAGCTCCACCCACTCATCGCCATTTGTTGCCGGCTCCGTGATGGATGCGGCGCTGCGAGGCGCTCCTGGCTCGGAGGGGGCGCCTGCTCGCCGGGGGGTGACGGGTGGGGGGCGGGCCGGGGCCTGAGTGAGCGGTGGTGGGGCGCGTCCACCGAGGGCAGCCCGCGCGGCGGGCAGGAAGGCGGCGGACCCAAAGGGGCGGGCTGCAGGGTGCGGCCGGGCTGGTTTGAACGGTCCCGACAAGTGCCAATCGAACGTGAGTCCTGGTCACCGTTCCTGTTCCTAGATCATTTAGATCCTACCACTGGGTGCAAACCTTGCCACTTGCAAACAAACTTGCCTTGGAATAAGTCCCATTGAACGTTGTAAGATTGACTTCTGAATAGATAGCCGTAGAATTGACCTGGGCAGTTCCTGGGAGTGGAATCTCCCTGCCTGGTCAGTTTAGAAGAAATGGCCACAGTGGAGATGGCAGTGGGGTGGGCTCATGCATGCACCCACCCACCCACCCATCCGCCACTAATACAAAATGGGATCAGAAATTTGCTACTGCTCCAGGTGCCGGTTTGACTTGTGCTAGACCTGGGTAAACCAAGCATTTTGTTTGATGTGACAACTTTCAAGTACTCGCTCATTATAGAACCTGATTGTTGCTTCAACATCAGACTTTTAAAGCCTGTTGGGAAAATGTGCAAAGCTTTAATGTTTGTTGCAAGAGTTTGCTTATTGGGGGCTTAACTGTTGTCAGAGCAATATTTGTTTTGGGTTTATACCTTGCTGCAATCTTTTTAGCCATGATTTTATGGGACATAAATTCATAAACTTTAGTGAGGCAAAGGAGCTGAAGGTCACCTAGTACCCTTCCATGAAGCAACACACTTTTTTCTACCCTCCCCCACCCCACCAATACAAATATAATCCTAACCGCCCATAGAATACAGAGAACAGTTTGCCAGTATATGAGAATGGAAATGATCAGAATTGAATTCACATTGGCAGATTGCTTCTAGTTTATGCCTGAATGTGCCTGAACTGTGGCAGAATTCACAAATGTCTAGTGGTAGTTCGGTGGTACCATTTTTCGTGGAAGACGTAGCTGTAATTGACTAACCCTTGGGATGCTGGAAAGGTTCTTGAGTAGACTAAGCATGCAGTCCTCCTGGGCATAAAATATTGTACTTGAATGTGGGATAGGCACACACTTTACTTCTTAATTGTAAATAGTACTTGGAGCAATCAAGATAGGAATCATTGCTGGGGCTAAATGCTGAAGCTTCCTTATCCCCCACCTTGCAGTTTCACAGCCTTTCCTTAAAAAAGCTCCCCTATTTTTTCGAAAAAGAAAAGAAACCCAGGCAAATTGATTTGTTCTGCCTATGGAAGAAGAACAACAGTACTGTAATCCTTCACTGAACTGGCTATACGAGTAGTGCAGAAAGAAAGGACTTTTTAATCAGAAAGTTAACATGGGAATAAAGCACTACTGTTTGGTAGATTTAGCAGCAGTAAAATAAGGATAATAGAGTCTTAGAGCCTTCTACAGATTATTTATTTAAAATGTTTATCCCATCTTTCCCTTGCTGAGAGACAGATGCCCAAGGCAGCCTATAGAGTTTCACCAAAAAGACAAAACTCAAAATAAATAAAACAATTAAAAATAATAACTGGGGGTCAGCTATTTAACTTTGGCATTGCAGATGTTAATTGCCCCAATCATCTATTAGGTGATGTCTTAAAGTTTTCTCCCTCCTTTGGAAGGAATTCTCAAGGATTCCTTCTGCGGAAGGAAGGAAATCTTAGGATACAACCCTTAAGCTTAACTAGCATTAGGAAATCTGTCAGTTGATGGGCAAGTATTTTTTTTAAACAGAAACGTGACTCAGATGTTTTGCACAAATAATAATTAACCCACAGTTGTTTGACTGTGGTCAAATGTTACATGAAGTTGAGAATGCCGGTGTCATCTAATAACAAAAGCAGGAATGATTATTATTTTCTATGATGTTTGCCTGGTTTATTGCTGGGAGATTGTTTTTTGACTGGCCAAATGCATTATTGATGTAGAATGCTTAAATACTGCTTTTCAACAACAACAAAAGTTCAGAGTGGTTTACAAGATATTTTTTTCTGTGCTATACTGGGCTAAATAGGGACCATTGCAAATCCCTTTGTATCTGGTATACAGGGGAATTCTCCCCAGTTCCATCTCTAGATTATTCCAGATCAAGCAAGTGAGCCAAACTGTATGTTACAGGGAAAGGCAAAAATGACTGACTACACTACATTCTACACAAAGAATGAGTGTATAACATAAAGAAGCAAGGAACATTAACCTTAACATGTATGTATGCAACCTGCCTACCCACAAACACAACCCACTCAATTTGTCTCCATGGCATATGGTCAAAATGGTAAAAAATAATCTCAATTTTACTTTGAGGAAAGGCCATCATTTCCCCAAATGGTGGCCTTTCCTCAAAGTAAAATGTCTGACACAGAATACTGAGCTTGTTTGAAATACTGTCAAAATGGGATTTATATGCAGAAAGGCAGCCTTTCCAACACTTTACAAGCTTGAGTTTTATAATCTGTGAAAAATGTGACAGCTGGCATGATGAAGCAAAGAAAAGTTGATGTTTTGTGGTGCAACAATAACAACAATAATTCACATGGAGAAATGGTCTCTGTGTCCTTTCCTTCAGTGAAATACGAAGAGTTGTACTGTTTTTCCTTCAACCCCAAATTAAACAAAGAAGAGCGAGAACAAGGGTGGAAGCTGGTGAACCTGAAGGATGAATACCATCGAATGGGGGTTCCCAATAGTCACTGGCAGATCAGTGATGTCAACAGAGATTACCGAGTGAGTCCTGACTGGTGTAGTCTGTGGCCCAAACGGCATGTTATGAGGAACACTTGGTACTGCTGTCCCTACATCCTTCTCCCCATGTCACCCTGTTAATGTTTTAGTAATGTTTTTAGTCCCTTCCCCTTCCATTTCAGTGGCTGCCAATTCTTCTCGGGCAGGGTGGCGCTGGGTAAAGTGAGTTTACACCATGCATTTTCTTTTAGAGAACATTACTGAGGAATGCAAGGAAGAGATACATGGTTGTTGCTTTTGATGGTTCGCTGGAATGAGAAAATAGAGCCCAGCAGTAGCATAGCTTTAGGGTGGAGATGCAGTACTTCCTGCAGGCACTGCAATGCGCCATGTAAGTGGCCTACTCACCATTAGAGTCATTCCAGGCAGCAATGCGCAATGCAAGTTGCCATCGGTGCTTGGAATGGCTACTATAGTGAGTGGGTCGCTTCCGGCAGCACCATCCCTGAAGCTATGCTACTAACATAAGAACATAAGAACATAAGAAGAGCCCTGCTGGATCAGGCCAAAGGCCCATCTAGTCCAGCTTCCTGTATCTCACAGCGGCCCACCAGGTGCCCCAGGGAGGCATGAGACAACAAGATGCTTGCATCCTGTTGCCACTCCCTTGCACCCGATAACAGTAGCCCAACACCTTTGTAAGGAGGTTGCACAATCCCTCATTGCCTATAGCCCACGATGGACCTTTCCTCCAGAAATCCATCCAATCCTCTCTTAAAGGCATCAAGACCAGATGCCATCACCACCTCCTGTGGCAAAGAGTTCCACAGATAACTACTGGAACCTAGTTCTGAAATAAGTTTTTCTGTTCTACACAGTTCTTCAGAGGGTGCAACCCTAACCTGGAGTTAGGCCAGCACAGTTAGGCCGGCAAGGTTTGGCCAGCACAAGGGACACCGTAAAGTATGTTTGGACCACTCGGAGTCGGAGAGGCCAGCACACAGATGTGCTGAGTAGTCCAAACACACTTGACGGTGGCCCTTGTGCCGGCCAAACTATGCCGGCCTAACTCAAGGTTAGTATTGAGCTCTTGATTGTTGATTTCAAAATGTGTGGATTTTGTATTTGTTTGTGAAATGGTGCAAACTTTCAGCCTAATCCTATTCATGTCTACTTGGAAATAAGCCCCACTGAGTATGCATGCATTAGGATTGCAACCTCAGCCATTGTTTGTTTATCTCCTACCATGTGTGTTGAGAAGGGCTATGGATACTTATTTGCAAAGTGCTTTGAAATAATGTATTGGAGAGAGAGAGAGAGAGAGAGCTCTCAAATACAATTGAAGTTTTGCTTTAACAAACTAGTCAATAAAATTATGTTATCTTCAATTTGTTTTAAACTTCTGGACAGGTTTGCGACTCCTATCCCACTGAAGTTTATGTACCCAAATCGGCCACTGCCCATATCATTGTGGGAAGCTCTAAATTCCGTAGTAGGAGACGGTTTCCAGCTCTTTCTTATTACTATAAGCAGAACAACGTGAGTGTGGATAATTTTGGATAATTTAATGCGTTTGATTTGATTTTTATTTTCAAATAATTTTTACAAATATTGTAATTTTTACAAGGGTGAATAATATTGCTCAAAACAACCCAAAGTGCAAATATTAATATATAAATATATATTGGCTCTTTCTAGGTATATAATAGTATAGCTGTTATACCATACTTTGTACCAATCTTGTACAGGGACTGTATCAGCAGATCCTAGAATCTGCTGCCATAAGTCCTGTTACAATGGTGCAGAAGCCTTATGGTTTGGAGCTGCTAGTGCAAATGGCAAATAGCTCCAGGCTCTGAAAGCCTACCAGCAGTTCACTGACACTATGCCAGAGCAAGTGTGGTGGTGCAGATTATGAGCAGGTTCAGGGTGCAGGATGGAGAGTGGGGTAGGCAGGGGGTGGCTTGGGGCAAGCAGGGTGGATCTCAGTGGCACTAGCTCAGGAAGCAAGAGAGAGGTCGCCTGAAGGCACTGCATAGTTATTGGGCTCTAGTATTATTACCTCTCCCTTACCCAGGGAGCAATCTTAACTTGGAGTTAGGCCGGCACAGTCAGGCCAGCAAAGTTTGGCTCACACAAGGGATACCGCAAGAGTGGTTTGGACCACTCTTGGAGTCAGAGAGGCCAGCACACAGACGTGCGCCATCCTCCCTGACTCAGAGAATGGTCCAAACACACTTGATGGTGGCCCTTGTGCCGGCAAAACTTTGCTGGCCTAACTCCAGGTTAGGACTGCGCCCTCAGTCTGCTACAGATCCAAACAGAGCCCAAGTCCCACAATTCTTTCCTCAATAATCAGAGTTTGAGGCTTGCACATGGAAGTCGGCAGCTGAAGCACATAAGAAGCAACCTCTGATAGACGCTCCGGCAGGTGAATTCCATTTTTTGGGGTCTTGATTCACGTAGGAGAATTCAGCTGAGGTGTATAAATGGTTCTTCCTTTGAATCTGGGGGATATGAAGCTGGGCAAGGGCTAGATGCAGTAGTGTAGCCAGAGGAGGGCAGTGGGTAAGTACAGCAGGCGCCATAATGCGCCATGTAAGTGGTCCCTCCCACTCAATGTCAGAGACGTTCCAGACATAGATAGCAACGCACTGGCATCTATGCCTGGAATGGCTCTGATGGAGAGTGGGGAGGAGTGGCTTACACAGTACATTGCAGCGCCTGCTGTACTTTCCGCACCTTCCCCTTCCCCTGCTGCAGTACTGGCCAGATGAGAAGTCCCAGGGAGCTGTATTGAGTTTCTGGGCTGCCAGTTGCTTCTCGGAAATCCAGGGTGTGTGCGTAACCTCTCGAATCGTAAACATTTAGCATGTTTAACTCCTGCCCAATTATTAATCTAAACATTTATGTCTCTGTTTTGATTTCTCGCAGGCTTCCATATGCAGGAGTAGCCAGCCTCTGTCAGGCTTCAGTGCACGATGTCTCGAAGATGAACAGATGCTACAGTCTATCAGAAAGGCAAACCCTGGGAGTGATTTCATATACGTTGTTGATACACGGCCAAAAGTAAGAGGATCTGTATTCTGCTGGGTGACTGGTAATGCTGAATTTGGACTTTTTCACATAAAACCTCATTGAAAATTGGGAATTTTCCTGCTTCAAATCTTGCCTCTGCTGTGAACTCATCACTCGGCCTTAGGCAATCCACTTTCTTGGCTCCCCACCTTCAGTATGGGGATAGGAATACCTCATAGGGATGTTGTAAACAATCTGATGTGGCAGAGGCATCACTAGGGTTTGCATGACCTGGTGTGAGAGCTCATTGCATCACTCCCAGGGTGGACCTTCTCCCTTACCAGACCATTCAGAATATCATACGCACAGCCTAAAAGCAGTGGCATCATTAGGGTTGGTGTAACCCTCATTTTTATTTATTTATTTATTTAAATATATAGTAGTACAGGTCAAATTGGTAATCAAGAAAAAAAAAACACCAGTGGCCAGTGAATGAAATGCACACAACTGAGTAAGAGTTCTACTGTTAGCTCTGATACATGGAAATGAGAGCTGACTCATACGAACAACTTCTCGGTTCCCTGCTGTGTTATAACAACACCTTCATTGGCTCTCAGAACAATCAGTCTCATTGCTCAGTTTTGAGTTAAGAAAATCCATTTTTTGTTACATGAGGCAGTTGTATTTTCTTTTTCAGATTAATTGGCTTAATTAGAATACAGTGATATATAATATGATGGTATTATTCATAAATAAAAATTTTTCAAAAGCCAAAAGGTTTCCAAAATTTTGGCCGCTAGTCATGTCAACACCCCCCCCCCCTGCAAGCTTGTCACCCGGTGCGGTACTCACCCCGAAAGCCGCTGTGGTGTTGTGAACCAGTTTGCTGACAGGTGAGACCTGACAGACTGGCACTATCTGCAGAATGAAGCTCCCGCATGCAAATTACTAGGAAGTGTGAGTAGCTAAGAATAGGACACTATTAAGGCAAAGGCGGAAGGGAGGTTTGGTTCCTACATTCCTATGAAGAGTGAATGAGCCCTTAGTTAATGCGTAGCCAGGATATATCACTAATATGCTAAAGCAGAGCAACCCAGAACATCCTGGTGCATGAACTTAAATACCTATGGGTTGCTTATTTATTTTTCACATTTTTATACCACCCTTCCTCCAAGGAACTCAGTGTGGTGTACATATTTCCTCCCCTCATTTTGTCCCCACAACAACCTTGTGAGTAGGTGAGGCTGTGGGTGCAATCCTAACCTGGAGTTAGGCTGGCATAGTTAGGCCAGCAAAGTTTGGCTGGCACAAGGTACCCTGTAAAGTATGTTTGGAGCACTCTCTGAGGGCGCAATCGGAACCTGGAGTAAGACTGGCACAGTTAGGCCAGCACAATTTGTCTGGCACAAGGGACACTGTAAAGTACATTTGGACCACTTTCGGAGTCAGAGAGGCCACCACACAGATGTGTGCCATCCTCCCTGACTTCGAGAGTGGTCCAAACATACTTTACAGTGGGCCTTGTGTCAGCCAAACTGTGCTGGACTAACTATGCTGGCCTAACTCCAGGTTAGGATTGTGCTCTGAGTGATTAGCCCAAGGTCACCTAGGAAGCTTCATGGCTGAGCAGGGATTTGAACCTGAATCTTCCAGGTCTAAGTTCAACATCTGAACCACTACACCTTCCTTACTTTCTAATTTTATAGGTTCATCCAACTGAACCTATAAAACCTATGAACCAACTGAACCTATGAGTTAGGAGTACCAGCCCATGCTGGGAAAGATTGAAGGCAAAAGGAGAAGGGGGCGGCAGAGGATGAGATGGTGATACAGTGTCACCGAAGCAATGAACATGACATTGGGTGAACTCCGGAAGCTAGTGGAGGACAGGGAGGCCTGTCGTGCTGTGGTCCATGGGGTCGCAAAGAGTTGGACACGACTTAGCGACTGAACAACAACAAGCATGGCCTAAAAGGAGTTTCCACTCTTTCCCTAGTATACTTGTATAGCCAGGTCTTGAACAATATAAGATGTTCTAGACGTCCACGTCATGCACCTTAAATGTGTCCTTAAATCCACGTCATGCACCTTAAATGTGTTCATTGCTAATTACACACTGGTACCTTTAGCAAGGTACATGGTGGCTAAAAAGGGATGTGGTGGTGTTGCGGATTAAACCGCTGTTCTGCTGAGCTTTCTGACCAAAAGGTTGGGAGTTCAAGACCACGCAAGTGAGCTCCCGTTGCTTGTCCCAGCTCCTGCCAACCTAGTAGTTCGAAAGCACCTAAAATGCAAGTAGATAAATAGGGACCACTTCGGTGGGAAGGTAGCGGTGTTCCATGCACTACGGCGTATAGTCATGCTGGCCACATGACCACAGAAGCTTGTTCTCAGACAAACGCCGGCTCTTCAGGCTTAGAAACGGAGATGAGACCACCCTCTACAGTCGGTCACGACTAGACCATTCGGTCGTGGGGAAACCTTTACCTTACCTTTAGCAAGCCAGCTCAGCGGATAAAAAAATTCAACAAGGGATTGCTGGCTAGCTACATGCTGTGGTACTGAAGAGAGAGTGCCATCTTCTGGATGTATTGATTCAGTTCAGTTCAGTTTTATTACAGTCAAAGACCAGATATACAGGTAAATTCACATATCCAAAGATAAGCATGTAATTAATATTAGTATATAAATTTATAAATGTGTAAACAAATAATACAATCCTATTTAATAGATTAAAAATACACACATGCGCACAAAAATGCAACTGCATAAGAACAAATAACTGTTCTTCCTGTATTTATGCCCCCACCATAGAGCTTTCATGCAGCCTCCAACTGGGAGAAGTCATTGCCTTGCTTTAGCAGACTAGAATCAGCCCTGCAGCACATCTGCTAAACGCAAGCTCTCAATTTCTGGCACAAGAGCCATAATTACATTGATCTCTCTGTAGTGTCACAGAAACAGAAACCAGGATAGGGTTGTGCAGGACTGGTTAGGCTTATATGGATAGGAGCATGCCAAGGGTCACCAATTTAATGTCCAGCCCACTGGTGTCTCTAAGTGCAACCTTTTCTTTCCCCCCTATTCGTATTCATTTATTAAAAGGGCTTGTGTCCTACCCTCTGCCCCAATATGGGGCACACTGGTTCACAAAAGATCATAGTGGTCTCACTATGATAATAGAAAGAACAAAGACATATTAAAATACTGTAAAAAAAACAGAAAAAACATTAATCAGAACTACAGAGCAGAAGAAAAAAAGGCACCTGGTGCCTGACAAACATTTTAGAGTTCCAAGGGCAGAAATTTAAATACCTGGCAGGTCAAAGGCCTGTTGGAATAAATAAATAAAGCTTTATCCTGGACCAGAATACCAACACACAAGGAACTAACCAGATCTCCCATGGCAGGTCAATGATAAAGACTGTCTCCCAATCCTGTCAAATAAGAAATTGAGACCTTTGCAAAATACTCAGCAGGGTTTCTCTTGATGATCTCAGGGGATGGGCAGATTCATGTTAGTAGAAGGTTGACCACTCACTTCTGTGGAGAAAAGTGACACATCGCATTTGAGGACACTGTTGTGCTGAAGATCCCCTCTGCCCTGATATCATAGTGGCCTGGTCCTCATGATGATGTACAATTGTATACATGCACACAAAGAAATCTGTATCCATAGGACACCTCCCCCCCAAGACTCCTTACAACGTGCAAGCCTTCCAGACACACTGTGCCTGTGTAATGTAATGAAAGCACTTTCATCATGAAAAAATAAAACACAGCTTGCTTAGTTGTCAAAGCTACTACAAAAGTTTGTCAAAGCTACAGCAAAGGACGCACCAGTTGAACTCATGCATCTGCCTGATTGGGATTGGTTAAAATGACTTCCACCAGTGTTTAAATGTGCAGTGAAGTGACAGGTTTCACTGAGTGTTTCACTTTTGAAATAAATGTAACCCACATCATTCCCTTTTTCTGCAAGGTAACAGGATGAGCAGCTTCTGTTCTGACCCCTTTCATCTTTTCTTGCTGCAGCTGAATGCCATGGCAAACCGGGCAGCAGGGAAGGGTTATGAGAATGAAGACAATTACTCTAACATCAAGTTTCAGTTCATAGGCATAGAAAACATCCACGTCATGCGGAACAGTCTCCAAAAAATGCTGGAAGGTAAGCTGTTTACCTGTGCAGATGCTGTAGGCAGTTCCGCACCAATTTGATTCTATCAGTATTTTAAGGTGGTGAATCAAAGGGGCTCCAAAAGCTCCTGCTGATATCAGTGGTCTGCACTCACCCAGGAAGTGCTTCTCCACCCAGGAAGTGTGGGTGCAATCCTAACCTGGAGTTAGGCCAGCACAGTTAGGCCAGCAAAGTTAGGCCAGCAGAAGGGACACCATAAAGTATGTTGGACCACTCTCAGACTCAGAGGCCAGCACAGACATGCGCCATCCTCCCTGACTCTGAGAGTGGTCCAAATGCACGTTACAATGGCCCTTGTTCTGGCCAAACTTTGCTGGCCTAACTGTGCCAAACTCCAGGTTAGGATTGCACCGTGTGTCCTGTGAATGCAGCTCTTCCACTCTTGGATTGTAAGAGCCGAGTATCTCTGCTCGCCTCAATTGCCCTGAAGGAGTAGCAGGCATTTAGCCACTGAATTTAGCCATTTAGCCACTTAATATATAAACAAATATGTAGAGAAGGTGTGGAACATCATTGCAGAATGGGTGACAGGAGAGGATGGCCCTACTGAGGAAGAACAGGATACGAATACAAGAAATAAAACTCTAATGCTTCATTCCCGCTGTCTAAACCTTTACCTTTAAGAGAGCTGGATCACTTCCACTGTGCTTTCTATCTTTCCCATCTCATTTTCCCCTTGGAGAAGGAAAATAAGGTCATACTATGAATTGCTGAGCTTGCAGGAGATCTGAGTTCTCCCAGTGGCAGCTTTTTTCTTGGTCTTAAGGCCAAACCTACCCCACATTCTCCAATCTGCAGATCCTTTACAAAAAAAGAATGAAGCTTTTTGGTTCTTTGCCTGCTGCTATACAGATTTAGGGGTATCAGAGGGCTCTGAAGAAGCTGTTGCTTAGTAATTGCATTCCTCACTAAATGAATTAACTGATGAACTCCAAGTCATCCACCACCATTTGCAGTATATTGTGGCATATGTCTGTGATTGTTCAGTAAAGTGGAGAGCAAATATTGATTTTGATACGGGAGCAAAGCTCTGTTTGGGTTTTATCCTGAACTTTGTAAATAAGAAGCAGCAGTTTCAGATCCAATCCAGCTGCTAATTGCTAATGGTTCCATCTGCACAGATTCATTAATCATTTGACCGGCTACTTGCTGTCAGCACCATCCTGAGGATATGTTTGTTAGATGGCATTTGGGGGATGGCCTTTTGTGATGAATGCAGTGAGAATCACTGCATGAGAGATGAGATCAATATGCCCTTGCTTAATCCAAGGCACAAAAGTCAGAGATTCAAACTTGGTGTTTCCTACTTCCTAAGCTAGCTGTCCTCCAAAGTCCTCCACGGACTTTCAGAGAACCATTCAGGATCTCTGATGTTAAGATCATAGCATCTATACCTGTGCAAATTAAAAATGGTTTGAATTTAGTCCAATTTTAGGGACTTTTTTTTTTTTGAGCTATCCAGCCAGTACAAGCTAAAAAGTGTTGCTGTTGTTGGGATAATTATCAAGATTAGCACTGGGAAAAATTAGGACTCTTCTCAAAAATCATGTGGTCAATAAGTATTCTCTAGTATTATTCAGCTACATCATGCCAAGCAACTGCCTTAGCATAAAATATATTTATCAAGTGTCAGTATCTGTTGCAGGCTGTTTGGGTCTGAGCCACTGTTGATACAATGTGGGTCAAAGAACCTTGCCAGGTTTAGAGTCTAAGCCCACCTGAACTATCTTACAAAGAAATATATTAGTACCTTAACCCTAAACCCACTAAGGTGGAAGTAAAGAGCATTTTCACATAGATATGCACCACTTGATTTTGCTGTTTATTGGTAGAGGGAAAAATGCATGTAAATAACATGTCTATAATGATGTCTTTTTTTTCTTTTTAAATGAAAGGCTGTCTTGGGAGCCTGCGGTTTTTGAGCGGACAGGAACACAAGAAGGAGGGGTGCTTAACCTATTATTCATTGACAGTGTTTTCATCCCAATTCCATTTTGTTGTCCCACTGTGTGTGTTCTAGATTCATGCCTATAAGGATAAATATGCATTTGGAATCCTGTAAAGATTGAAACTGCAGAATGGCCAGCGGGGAAAGAATTAAGCCGCCCTTTCCTTGCATTCCTCCTTTTTCTAAGGCTGCAGATCATTTTGGAAAAAGTTGGGACTCTCTTTAAGCACATTTCCATGTAACTTGTAGCTTACCCCTAAAAAGTTAACTTTCCATTTAAAAATATTTCATTTTGCAGTGGGGTAAAGGGATGTGAAGATGCACTCTGTGCTGGTACCCACATATTTGAGAGTCATCCTTGCAGAGATCAAGTGATGAATGTGCACCTGTGAACTAGTCCTCTGTCTCTTTGAAATGAATGGGATTTATTTCCATGCAATGTCTTTACGATTGAGATTATGCACGGTAAGGGTCAGTTGTGACAAATACTTATCTCTTGTGTACTGAAATGGTAGCTTCATTTGCAGTGTGTGAGCTGAGATCTCCTTCAATGAGCAACTTCCTCTGGGGGCTGGAGAACTCAGGCTGGTTAAAGCACATCAAAGCCATCATGGATGCTGGCATCTTTATTGCCAAGGTAAGCTAAATTCTGCTAAAACTAAACAGGCAGTGTGCTGAGTCAGGAAGCCCAGAAGCTTTTTTTGTGTGCTCACTGCTGACTTAAAGAATGTATTATGTAAGATATGATTATGTAAGACAGGATTATGGACTAAATATGTTCTGTTTAGTACTGGAGAAGGATATGATGTGCTCCTTGGATAACCGGTATTGCAGAAATCAGTGCTATTGAAATGTACAGAAACGTATTGTGGTGCAGGCTCCTGATCTGCCCAAGGGGTCGTCACCTTTCTTGGGCACCTGCTGCTCACAGCAGCTAATGACACTTCACTCTTGACAACCAGGTTTCTTGATTACATTGCATGTGCATTAATTAGATGGAAACATTGCCGCCGAGACCAGAGCACTAGCAAGCACTGCACACAATAGAAAGCAGCATGAAGGTATCCTGGTGCCAGGTGCAAGGGAGTGGCCACAGGATGCTGATACCTTGTATTCCCTGAGGCATCTGGTGGATCACTGTGAAATAC
This sequence comes from Lerista edwardsae, assembly GCA_029204185.1. NCBI lineage: Eukaryota > Metazoa > Chordata > Lepidosauria > Squamata > Scincidae > Lerista > Lerista edwardsae. The sequence goes on along the minus strand of JAJKFI010000003.1, from coordinate 12,045,397 downwards.
AGGAAGCTGGACAAGATGGGCCTTTGGCTTGCTCCAGCGGGGCTCTTCTTATGTTTTTTGGATCTATAGATTAATTAGAAGCACTTTGGCAGAACTGGTTTGACCGACAATAGGGGTGGGTAGACTTTAGGCTTCTGGGAATGGCGCACACTGCCTCTGCAGGCTTCAGAAAGGCTTAGGACATGACTGGAGAACATCTCCAATCTCGTCTGGAGTTCAGGTGATGCTCAGCCTCTCCTGTCTCCCCTGACTGCACATCCCTGCTCTGTCACTATGGTAACAAAGACAGCCATTGATTTCCATTGGGATCTTGCAAGATCCCAATTTCCATTGGGATCTTGCATGATCCCAATTTCCATGGGGATCTTTAAGCAGCCCAGGTGTGACACTGTGTCATGAAGTGGAATGAGAAACAGGCCAGGAATGACAACTAGTTAGAGAGCTACCTCTAACTGGGCTACCTCTGAGGCACAGAGGTAGGTCATCGATCAGGGAGGGCAGAGAAGGAAATCAGGTGCAATGTAAATCCTGTTCCCTTTCTTGAACTGAGGCTAACTGGGAAAAAGATTGATGGGTGACTGGGAGACCCAATCCCACCACTATGTGCTGAGATTATGTTCACGAGTGAATTCATTGTAAGGCATTTATTAATTATACCAGTTTGGGGAACTCCACACATTGGTTGTCATTCCTGAAAATGAAGGGAACGTTCCTGTTCTTTCCCCCTTAGTATCTTCCATCTGTGTATCTTAGGCTGTAGCTGAAGAAGGAGTGAGCGTCCTTGTTCACTGTTCGGATGGATGGGACCGCACAGCTCAGGTTTGCTCTGTGTCAAGTCTCCTATTGGATCCATATTACAGAACGATGAAAGGATTCATGGTAAGCAAAGGCTGCTCTGCAGAGCAAAAGTTTGCAGGAAGTTGTGTGTGCTATGATTAATTGAATTCATACAACTGAATAACATTTTCCTTAAACATTTTCCAGCATTTTACGCTGGTACAACCCACTTTTATGGTAACTTTTTATCTGATAACTTGGTCCTGGGCATTCCCTCGTTATGGAACACATGAGGATCTGCTTATAATGAAGCTTGTGGAAAACTGATAGCTGATAACCGTAAGAGACAAGATCATGCATTTTTCCTTTGAATGACAGTAAGAATAATTTCCAAAAGTTTCCTCTTGCTTAAAGATGCGTGTGGGCTTCATGGCATTCTATTTATATGCACCTTTCTCATTCTAGATATTAATAGATAAAGACTGGGTTTCATTTGGCCATAAATTTAATCACAGGTAAGCATGTTTTGATACATTTCGATGTTTAATATAACCACCTTTATTGCCATTAGAAATCAAATGAACAATGCTTTCTGGATACAGGCAGGCCATCCCTTATCCAGACATCCAAAATCCAGACATTTTCATCCAATACTTAAAAAAAAAAACTTTCTGTAGTGTGAACACTAGACAGTCTTGTGCTCGTTCCCACATACAGGCTGTAAGTTCTATTCTGTGCTGTGTGGTGTGTACCATTGTTGAAAAATGCCCCAGAGGACAGCAGACACCTTAATGGGTAACAGTGAAAAGAGAAAGAGGAAACATTTCTTATTTGGCTGGCAAAAGGGCCACCGTAAACCATGTTTGGACTACTCTTGGAGTCAGGGAAGATGGTGCACATCTGACTCTAAGAGTGGTTCACACATACTTTACGGTGTTCTTTGTGCTGGCCAAACTTTGCTGGCCTATCTGTGTCAGCCTAACTCCAGGTTAGAATTGTAATCATAATACCACTCTTTCAAATCTACAAGCTATTGGTTCATTTTTAGAAATCAATGAGGTCCAAAAAAGAAGTAGGGTATATTCTTCATGACTGTCAGCCTCACAGTTCCAGAGATCTGATGTTCAGGGCAATCCTCCTAGAGAAATAATCCCAAAGTGCTTCTCCTTGGAGGTAAAGCACATACGATTCTGTTGCCCCAAAGAAGAGTTTGTCTGAACTGCACTGATTTCAGCTATCTTGTAAGGTTAGAGGTGCCAATCTTTCAGGATTGGCCTGGCATCTCCAGGAATTGTCATCAATCTTCAGGTGACTAATCAAAGCAATCCAAGAGATTTTAAAAGGGCCACTCTGGTTTAATGACCTTTCATCATGTTGTGGGGAGGAATCTTCATGGATAGTTTCAATCTCTCTCTCTCTCTCTCTCTCTCTCTCTCTCTCTGTGTGTGTGTGTGTGTGTGTGTGTGTGTGTGAGAGAGAGAGAGAGAGAGAGAGGGAGAGAGAGAGAGAGAGAGAGAGACTTCATGGGCCCAATTCCCTGAGACTATTTCAAATTGGGCAGTGGCACAAACATGGAAGTGCACTCATCATCCTGGGTCATGCACTTAGTGATTCCCTTAGTTTTAAGTAAAGGTTGGGAACCATTGTTATAAATTGACTTTTATTCTGGGATTGTTTTAGGTATGGCAATTTAGACGGAGACCCAAAGGAGATATCTCCAGTTATTGACCAGTTCATCGAGTGCGTTTGGCAACTGATGGAACAGTTTCCTTGTGCCTTTGAATTCAATGAAAGGTTCCTAATCCACATACAGCATCATATCTATTCATGCCAGTTTGGGAACTTCCTGTGCAACAGTCAGAAGGAGAGAAGAGAGCTGAAGTAAGACCTTATTAATAATATGTGAATCTACACCATTTGCCACATCAGAAGCCAACTTCATTTTGGAGAATGGGAGGCTGCCAATTGCAGTTTGAACCTTGAAATGTTTTGTCCTCATCAAAGTTACATAATGGGGAAGTAATAAAAACTGCAATCTCAGCAAGCTGGCTGTGGCCATGTGTGGTACATAGATAAAATCTTTGCTTCTAATGTCTAAAAATCAAAATCAATTCCACTACCTGATCTCTAAATATAACCCTGGGAACTATAGTTAAAATGAAGGCATGCAATGAAAACTTTCATCCATCCATTAGGAGACTACTGTAATGTCTTGTGTCTGTGTGTTAATTAATGCAAAGTGCATTAATGGAAGTGCGTCATAATCTTTTTTTTATTTTCCAAGGCTTGAGGAGCCCTGAGAAAGTAAGTCCCATTATAGTCAATGGGGCGTACTCCCAGGTAAGTGTGGATAGAATTGCAGCCTAAATGCTTCTAAATAAATAAAATTTGATGGTCCAGCATGCCTATCCCTTTGGATGACCCTGTATCTATGAACTATGAGAACTGATTCAGGGTGCAGTCCCAACCAACTTTCCAGCACTGGGGTAAGGGCAATGCAGCTCCAAGGTAAGGGAACAAAAAGTCATGGAGGAGGCCTCCATGACTGCCCGGCAGGATGCAGCACAGGCCCATTGACACAACTGTGTCAATCCTGGAAAGTTGGTTAAGATTTGGAATTATGGTGCCCAGCACCCTAACTGTAGATTGTATCAACTCTGTTTATTATTCTAAATTGTATTTACATATTTGGTCTCGCCCTGTTCCGAATGCAGAAAGGTCATTCACCTATTGTTGATGTTCTACAGTGGTCTTGGAGGCTACAATCTTATACGTGCTTACTCGGAAATAAACCATATTAAACTCAGGGGGCCTTGCTTCTGAGTAGACATGCATAGGATTGCACTGTGGTTTTTCCCCCAAAGGTTTCTAAAGCTTCATTTCCTTTATTGTAAAGATTACTTTATCTAGAATATCAGCATTGTAGATAAATATGGATCTATTCATTTGATCACACCTGTGGATTTCAGGGGGATGGGGGAAGCAGAGCAATTCATAGACTTGTCTTTTAAATTATCTTCCAGTATTCAAGAACGGACATACTCACTTTGGGCTCACTTGTGGAAGAATCGTGCCGATTATGTGAATCCTCTCTATAGAGAAGACCATAATAGGACTTTGCATCCCCAGTCGACTCCTTGCCATTTTTTCTACAAGTAAGTGACATTATTAGTGCTGTATATGCTGTAGTGGAAAAAAAATTGGACAAAATACTTGGGCTCAGTTTCTGTGCTTCATTCAGATATATGGATAGATAATGCCATAAAACTCATTTTCGGAAACATATAGAGTTAATGCCTGAACCAACTCCATACTTATTCTCATGCCATGCCAAAGAAATGCATATTGATGATGTCTGTCCTACTTATGTCTCATCTATCAGTAGTGGTGTTCTTTCCAGGGTATCAAGGCAATTGGTACATGTTTTGTTCTTGTGGCACTTAACCTACGATTTGGTCTCCAAATACTTAGGATAGGGTGTCAACCTCATTTCATACAATGGGCTGAATAACATTTGTGGCAGCTATTGAGGGCTGAATGTTATGCCATTAAGCAGGAAGTGACATCATTAAGCAGGTGATGATCATCAATAAGCCCTTTTTCTCATGTACAAGTAAATGCAAATGGAAAACTAGATCTTAAAATCTGATGATATCTTATTCGTTTTCATTATGGGGGAGTATGTTATTCTGATTGCTTTTTTTAAACTGAACTTTGGATTCAGTTGGATTAAACAGTATCTTTTGAGAGACAGAAACTGAAGCACTATAGATTTGTCAAAGAGAGAAAAAAAGAAGCCTCTGAGTGCTATCATTAGCACTGATAGTGTTGCAGCATTTCTTAAAATAGCATCTCAAGCCTTCTCCAGACAGCTCCATTCTGAATTCACCTCTGACAGTTACTTAACCCGGCCACTGACCTGCTTATGTGCACGCAATCAGTTTCTGGCCACTTGTAACCAGAGAAGTTACCCAACTGGGATAAATCAGTCTTGCCCAAGCCATCTCCTCCATTTCTTACACAATATACATTTTTCTCTGAGGGTGAAGCTAAACGATAGGTTAAACACGTGATAGTCTCTTCAGAGCTTCTTTTTTGTTTAGAAATAGTACCTGTAGTGTGTACGGGGGGGGGGGGGAGGCCTCAAATCAGGGCCATAGTGCTTGAGGAGGGTTTTTAAAAACTCTTTCCCATCCTCTTTTTTCCTACTGAAAATACCCCTCCACCCTATTCAAAAGCTGCTAGATACCGTTCGTTGAGAATGTTTTTCTATATTCAAGATTAAGTGGGGAATAGTAATTTAGCTGTGATAAGTGACAATAGAGAACACAAGAGGAAGCATAAGAGAAGTACGCAGGAAAACACGGTAGAGAATCAGCTGCCTCTTCCTCTCGTGGTATGGTGGGATGGCTCATACCTCCATCGCATGATTTCTGCAGCTTGTGAAATCTGTCATCAGACTTGCAGCCAAAAGTTGCTTCATGTGGTAGATACTAGGCCAAGAGCACTGCCTGTATGTGCTTTTGGTAGAACAGAAACAAAGTTTTATATAACGTTTGCACTTGGGCTGTATAAATCTTACAACTTCAGATTTTGATGGCTGGAAGAAGAATTTCCTTCCCAATACACATTACAGCAGAAGATGGACTGTTAGAAAGCCTAGCAAGTGGCTTTGAAAGGGCTCCAAATGTTTTCACAAGTGTATTTCCTGGAAATCAGCCCTTCCCCAAAGAGACTCTTATGGGTACATCCCACTCCCCACCACCAATGCCTTGCTTTCATTTCAGTGAAAGGTTGAGTCACAAGGGAATGTGCATGTGGATCTGTTATCTCCATTTAACTGAATGGGGCAGCCTTTACAGATAGAGGTGGGGCTTATTGTGCGTGTTGGAGCCCCTAGGCACATAAGGAATCTTCTCTGTTTCCAGGTTCTGGAGTGGAATGTACAGTCGCTTTGAAAAAGGTTTACATCCTCGGCAGTCAGTGACTGAATACCTGATGGCTGTGAAAGAAGAAACACAGCAGCTGGAAGAAGAACTAGTAGTTCTAGAAGAGGTAGTGGCATTTAATCTTAGGACATCAGTCTGTTGGCACATGCTTGGTTCAGCTCTTTGTGTTGCTGGCAGCTAGTAGTCTTGGATGGGTATGGAGATGTACCATCTCCATCAACCTGCAGCAACAGACATCCCCATCAAGTTCAGTGTGGCCTATATAAACATTGTGATGTGAGTGTGCATGAGGTGCATGCAGGGGTGTGCCCATTGTGTGAAGAGGGTGGTAAGATGTACTCAGCGGCGTCATGCAGCCGGAACGCTGGGTGGGAGGAACGGGTGAGCGGCTGGATGTACTGTAAGTCGACCCCTCCTTGCACCTCCCACCTTATGCTCCAATCTCCTTCCTGTTTTGGCCCCTCCAATGATGGAGTTGCACCAGTATCTGAGCTCTGTCTGAAATATGATGACATGCCATTGATCTGATGTGGTGTGTCCACTGGTGGATGGACTTCTATGTCAGCTGGGTTGTCACTGTTCCAATGTATGTGGAGATACACCAGTACACCTTGAGGATAGGATTGGGCCTTAAAAACCTCAAGTGGTGTGGATAGGTAAGCTTATACTTCCACCTACAATGGGAATGCTTAGTTACACAGGCTTAAAATGTGGTGGCAAACTACTGATTAGAAAATGAAGGAATTGCCAGTATCATGTTGCTCGTCTCTCTCAGTACTATGTTACTTCAAGCAGCGTGATCTGTATAATCTCCACAATTGCATATAGCAGCTCAATTACACGTTATCTTTGCCTCACTTCTCCTCTTTCACCGGTGCCTCTCAATTCAGTCTATGTGATTTTTTTTTTTTACTTTCCACAAATGTATACATCAAATATGGTTATGTATCTGCAAGTGGGGAACAAACTCTTGTTTCTTGTTTTGCAGAGACTGGCGAAGCTGACAAAAGTGCAGTTAAATAATGGCAAGGCAATCAGAAGGCTACAAAATGGAAGCAATGACTTGCAACTTTCTACCTCCACTGACAGCATCGCTAACACTCCCCAGGATTATACTGGCAACCTGAAATCATTCCCATCTCGGAGTCCTTCTCAGGGTGATGAAGAAGACTCAGCCTTGATTCTTACACAAGATAATCTGAAGAGCTCTGATCCAGATCTTTCAGCTAACAGTGATCAAGAATCCGGTGTGGAAGATATGAGCTGTCGGTCTCCCAGTGGAGGAGGAGGTTTGCCCAGTGAAGATAGTGTCAAAGATCGGGATTCGGATGAAGCTGTTTGCCTCACTGTCTGAAATAACTGACAGCCAGCGAGTAGGTGATTAAGACGATATGTAAAAACTGTCATCCATAGGACCTGTGCATTTAAAATCCCAGATGTGGTGAAGTTGTAAGTTAAACTATTAAATCAGAAGTAATCTCTCAAGTTTAAAACATTCATGTATTTATTGAATTGCTCCATCTTTCTTTGATCCTTTACAGAGCCAAATAGGATGAACATTTTAAATTTAACTTGGAACTATTGATTAATACGTTAAGAGCCCAATCCTACCCCGTTGGTAGCCCAGTCCTATACTGTGCAGAAAGAGGCAGGCCGACAGGCTTGCGCTGTATTCAGCGCAGGGTAGGAGGTAGCTGGAGGCTGCCTTGGGATAGGGGGATATTTTCCCCGGGGTAAGCCTCAGGAGTCCCAAAAGGGCTTTTTGGATCTATGCCAGAAAAATAGCTGGCGCAAATCCAAGAGGCCCGTGCATGGCTGACTGGTCTGTGGCTGGGAGTAAGGATCTGGCGTAAGTGCTGGATCAGTGCTTGACCCATCCACCCCTGGCCAGCCTGCCCATGGGCCCACCCTCTCTCCATCCCAGTCCGTCTTCCTCATGCCTTCCCCGGTGCCCTGTGCCAGCAGAACTCGGTTGGCCTTACCTGTGGGCTGATTGCAAGCACACAGGCTGGTGCGTGTCCTTGTGTCAGCCTAACTTGCAGTTGAGTGGTGCAGATATGCCTTACAGCACATTTGTGACACTTTTCAGCTGGCACAAGTGACACGCACCAGACTAAATGTTGGTCTGGATTGCACCTTAAATCTTTGGCATAAATGTCCTCACAGGCAGAGTAGGACTACCCCTAGCTTCAGCAGAGCACTTTTTTGCATTGCATGTTTACCACCCACACGGTGGTGCTTCTCTAGTGCATCATTGAGGAGGATTCTCGGCTGCCTTGCACAGCACATAACATACTCTTTTTGTGTATGTAAATTGTGCAGGCAAATCACCGGGGCTGAAAAATGTCCTTACTCAGACGACCAAAAACAGTGAGCCATTTATTTCTGTAATTAGACCTGAAAATTAAGAATTTGTATAAATGCCTATTTCAACATGATCTAGCACTGATCAGATGATTGTGTCACAATGACAACACTTACTGCTTGATGATGTCACTTCTGGCTATGACATCACGCCTGGCAGGTCCCAACATGAGCGCTATTCTAAAAAGTGGGTCCCAGCCTAAAATGTTTGAGAACCACTCAAATAGAATATGGGATAAGGTAGAAGGGAAACCTGATCTACTCCAAGAGGCTTGGATCATCAACAGCAGAAAGTAGGTTTAGCCCCAACCCAGCTACTTCTGCAGACATTCTTTTCTTCCATGGAAGTGTAATGTCTTGTGTTCCTGTCTAGCTGCCACGCCCTGCTCCATCCTTCAGCAAGAGGGAACACAGTCTGCATCAAGAGCATCAGACTATGTTCAAGAGCACCAAATCGTGTTGATTATTATTATTTTCATGGTGAAAATATATGGATCATTTTAATTTTACATATTAACAGGTTTTTAAAAGATCCTCTTAACTCTACATATTCTTAACACATAGTATTCTAAATACAGCCTGTATATAATGCAAATGTAAATTTTTTAAGATAAAAAAATATGACCAGTGCAAGAGCAAAATGTTGAGGAAATGAAAGTATGAATGGCTGACAGGGCAAGATATGGCTTTCAAACCTGCATATGTGTCAGATTGTATACTATATTATCGTGTCTGTACTCCTAGAGATAAGAATTTGAAATCTGGAAAATACATAGTAAAATTAATGTATAATATAGATTTCCAGCTTTATTAAATGCCTTCTAGCTCAAGTGCTCAACTCTGATTTGTTAGTTTGGGTTGTACACTGGTGATATATTGTACTACCTGGATGAAGATTTAAACTAATGCATAGCACCCAAGATTACACACTATTCACTTTAGAATCATAATTCTGGAAAATACAAGCATATTGTTATAGAATAAATGTTCAATTCCCTTGTTCTCTCTCCACCCCACCCCAGTCCACCAAGCTAAGCATATGCTGACCTCTTTTCAAAAATATTAACATTCTCTACCTCAGCATTTTTGTGAACTGGGGAATCTAGTTTCCCCCTTCCCTTCTGAAAAGCTATGCTGAATTTCTTTGAATCATTTCCCTGCATACTGTACCTGCTCTGACAGCGCATGCACTCTTGCAGCACAAAAGCTATACATTGGTAAAAGTCAGAAGATTGGATACAATGCTGCTGCTTTGTTTCCCTGTGTTGTACAGAAATGAAATGCCAAATACAGTACACTACCCCCAAGCAACTAGGAATGGCTTCATAAGAAACTCTCCCCTTGTCCAGAGGTTCTTTTTTGCATCAGGAATTCCACATGGGACAAGCTCTGTATTATGTAAAGCCGCTCTCTGCTTGTAGTAAATCAGGATGTTTTGACTTTAGCTTCTTGTATCAGCATACTAAATACATACAGGCAGGACTGTGTTATCCATGGGGGTTCTGTTCCAGGAACCCCCACGGATAAGGAAAACCACGGTTGTTGGAATCCGTGTTTTGTGGGCTCACATGAGCACCACGTTCTTCAGATTGGAACCTTTCTGATGGCCTTCAATAAGAGCTGAACCACAGTCATTCAGTAAATGCACGCATGGGGCTCAGTTTTGATTTTTATATGGTTTAATACATTTTCCTTGTCAGCGGATGGAAGGACAATAACACTTCCTTCTCTAGAGTTTGAGGCCTGCATGCAGCGTATCAAAACTATTCTGGCGGTGTTGCATTCTCCTGAAAGTGGACTGAGGCACGTTCACCTAATCATGAGAAAATGAACATGCGCTGTTCCACTGCAGTTCCCACAGGCTCAATACATTTTCCTTGTCAACTATCCCCGTGTCAGTTTAGCGTCCCACTAGTTTAGGATCCCAACTCACAGTTTGGGAACTGCTAGTCTAGTACCATGACTATACAACTTTTGACCCCCTCAACTCTATCCTAGGTACATAAAGAACAGTGAGAATAAGTGCGTACACATACCTAATTACTACAAGGAAAAACCACAGATCTGAAATGTGACAATTTTAAAAGTGCAACAGTGTGCAAATAGCTCAGCTTTTTTTAACCCCAGCTGCACCAATACTGACTTGAAACTCGGAAATATAAAGAGGCATTTTCCAAATCAGTTTTGTTGTGAGAGGTTTGCCCACCAACCCTATATTATTTTACTCATATGCACGACACTAGCAGCACAGAGTAGCAGAGCTGCATGGTCAGATATAAAAGTATAATCCTTTCTCCAAGAAATAAAAAAATGAGTATATTTTCAGATACTCTCAGAAACCTGTCAGAAGAAGAGGAGAAATCATTCTTGAAGACAACTTAAAGCAACAGATTTGATAATAACATCAACTAAATGACACATAGCAAAAGTATATGTTCCACCAGACTATTTATTTCTGGTACAAGACACAATGTTGTCTCCAAGTATTGTAAAGCTGACCTCTACAGCTATTTTTTCACCTGTGGAATCTGGTTTGTAAATGCAACTATCCATACATATAATGGTTTGAAAAACCTTTAAAGCCACCCACAAAACAGATGTTTACTCAGTAACCGAGCTGAGTGACACAAGAAAAAATCCCAACTAATTCCAATTGTGTACATTATCTCCTACATTGCCATTTACAGATATGTATAATTACGTAGGGGAAAAAACATGGTTGTTTTTTAAAAAATACGCAGTATCTATGAAGCAGTTTGAGTTCCTTACAAGAGTGATGACAACATTCAACAGCACTGTGAGGTAAGAAGGTAATTAACATGTTTTTATATGACAACATTCTTTGGTTTTATTTTAGTAAAGTAGTAAATCCTAAATTTCAGCTCAGGAGAAGGCTGAGTTAAAGCTCAAGTCAGCAAGCTTATACCCCTTTAATACAGGTCAAATGCATGTTACTTGGCTTATAGATTCCTGAACTGGGCAGGTCAGGGATGAAGGACAGCTCCAGGCTACTCAAGGGTCCCCTGTGTGTTTATATTATATGCAGGGTAGTACCCCCTCCGTGTCTACGATTTCAAGAAGGCAGTTATGTACATACCCAAGAGCAAACTGGAGCAGTGTAGTACAGCTATACAAATACTAAGGCTCTTGAAAGATCTGCCCACACTCCTGTACATTCCCATGTTTTTGCTTCTTATGCTCCTCATGTAGAACTAGGAGACGGGAAGGAAAGAAGCAGAAGCTTCTTTTCATGTTTCAGATGCATCTGCCTCAGAGCAATTCCCAACAGGAGTGAACTGCAGATTGTGAGGAAGGGAAAAATAGAATATGGTGGAATATCAGATTCTTCCCCTAGAAGGAAGAGCTGGTCCTAGATGTAGGCAAGCCAACATCAATCTTCTCCCCAGTGGGTGATAAGGCAGTGATAAAGCCTCCCAAACCTGTAAGTCCCCAGCCACCAATATTCAATTCAAATGTACCATTTGCCAGCACAAACTAAACCTGTTCAAAAAAGTTGAATTTTGATTCACTCTTGTGAAGAGAGCATAACTGGTGTATCTTGCCTCACAACACTATACATCTTGAGTAACCAACATTTCTACATCCCCCAAATCCAAACAAGCCAATGTTTAATACAAAAGTTATGAATTATGCCGTATAAAATTTAAAAATCTAGTCAAAATTACATGTTTAGATATTTAATCTATAAAGTAGGTGGAGAAAGCAGCAGGAACTTAAATATGGTAAGATTATCAATAATAAATACACAAAATATTAGTGCAAAAATTGCAGTAGAAGGAATCCTTGGATAAAATGAGAATATAAAGATGCTCTAATTTGTACAAAAAAATCACCCCAGTTCTGTATACAGTCAGTTCTATGAATACAACCATGATGAAATACTTCTTTGCAAAAGAATAGCTATGAACATGTGTTTTGCTGGATTTGTTCACTTGGCAACTCGAGTTGACTGGAAGCCTGTGAACACAAACATATCTGCAGTTAGTCACAATCTTCACTGTATACAAACATAGTTCTTACAGATTCAGTACTTCAAATGATCCAGACTAGGGAGTGGATGCATTTCTTTCTGCCTGATGGTTTGCATTACATTTTCTTTATACAGAATGAAAAGCTAGAATCAACTATCTCAATTGTATATCCTGTCACATTCCTCAAATGACTCTGCCCTTCTCGCTTGCTGCTCCTTATGCCTGAAATTCCTTCCCAAATCTCCTGCATGATGACTCTTCTCCTACTTCCTTCGAAGCCCTCCTCAAAATGCATCTTTTTTATGAAGCTTTTGGCTCAGCTTTCCAGCTCATCTTCCCTACCGTTAACTAAGCCTAAGATTGGAATGTATCCTCAGTTATCCTTCCAAGGAGACTTGCATGTGCAGACGTGATAATGTGAGGTTCTGGTGTACAGGGGTCCAGATGCACTTCTGACTTGGCTGCTTTGCAATTGTGTCACACATTGCTCACGATGTCACAAATAAATTGCCAGTGCCTCATTGTTGCACAATGTCTTCTGCAAGACAGCATAAAATGCTGCCTTCTTTTCACATGCATTGCTTAAGAACAACACTATGTGTACATTTAGAATATTCCAAGTATGAGAGGGCTAGCATGGCATGGTTCCTAAGAAGCTGAGATAATTTTGACTTTCTCAGCTCAAATCTCACCTTTGCTATAGGAAGCCTTGGGCAAGCCACTCCCATCTCAGTTGCAATACAGAGATAATACTACTTTACAGAGCTGATTTAAGGACAATATCAAAATATGTGTAAAATACTCTGCACATTCAGAAACAATACAAATATTGTATTATTACGGCTACATGAAATATTTGCATATTCCTTCCCCCTTTGCCCTGCCACCACTCCCCTCACTTTTGTCCACTGTCTCACTTGCATCTATTTCTAGATTGTGAGCCCTTTAGGGGAGGCATCTATCCTCTCTGTTTATAAAGCCCCATGTTTACATTTGTTGTAAAGCGGCATTGGTACGTGTTATATAAACAAATATAATAGTTTAAAGCTGTGGTTCCTAAACTGTGAGCCAAGGTTCCTCAGGGAGCCGCGGAATCCTCATAAAAACCCCTAACCCTATACAATGTATAGTATATTGTACCCCTTAGGAGGAGCCGCAGCCAATGGCCCAAGGGAGCAGGTCAAGGGAGCCGCCAGTCGGAAGTGTTTGGGAACCACTGGTTTAAAGTAAAATTGCATTAAACATTTTTAGAAAGCCCCAGAAATTCTACTTTTTGCATACAAGGCAAAAACACATAATTGTTATGTCCCTTCCTTGCACAGAATTCTAAGACAGCCTATGAGCTAGTGTTTTATTAACTGGGCTGTATAAATGACTGTCAATGATTCATATACAGGTAGAGTCCAGATAGGCACGTGTGTGCAGGCAGGCAGGTAAGTATGTGCACACAATCTTCCCCACACATTATTTACTGTACCCACAATGGGGGAATATGGTGACACGCTGTTCTACCAAATACATAGGATGTTTACACACCTGCGATGTGACCAGATTTGCTATACAGGCTAAGTATCCAGTGCACAAACATACCTATAATGGGGCAAGAAATTGACCACGCATTCCTGTTGCCTGTTGAAGTTTTTCTTCTTTGGCTCTTCTACAGTGACAAATCTATAAGAGAATGTCTAATGAAACATTGCCTCCACATATTCTACAGGCAAACCTTGTTTCTAGGCTTGTGCAGCATTTATCACATGAATCAATTTCCATTTCATTTGCAAATACAGTTTGAGAACAAACCACATGAGCGCTCCCAACTTGCGCTGGATACAGCGCTGACCCTGCTGTTTCAGCGCAAGTTAGGATTGAGCTCCCAGAGCCACTGGTACACTGCTGGCAATAACGATCCCAGGACTGGGCTCTTAGAACAGCAGAAACAAAGAATCTCATTGCATCATCAAATTTATTGCAGTAGATGTTTTTTGTGGATTCAAGTCCACTACATCTCCCCCCACCCCACACACACTTTGTAGGTAAAGGTGTCTTTCTACAGATTAAAACTTAAAAAGAAGCACACACACAAAGTCCAAGAACCAAAGTATTTGCAAAGAAGGAGCTGGAAATTCTGACTAGTAGGTTCTTATACAACTACAAGATCAATGAAGGTATTTGGTAAGAAAACTAAACACATAAATACTAGTTTTACTAATATAAATAAAATAGATCTTTTGTTGCTTTGCTTTCATAAGAACAACAAAAAAGGAACAAATGTTCTAAGGCTCATTACTTTATGAGACTGAGTTATGGTATGTTACATTTTCAACACCACAGCATACTAAATTCTGTAAAAAGGATGTGTATCACCTGAGAAGTGCTTTGGTTAATTCCCACCATTTGTGAAGAGAGGAAAAGTTCATGGCATTTCAGTTAATATGAGATGAATACTAATGGGCAACTCTACTAAAAATATGTGATTAATAACAAGTAACAAGGAATTACTGCACTAAATGAAGCAAACCCACATATTGAACACATTAAGATGTAATTTTAGAAAAACCCTCTCAAAAAGGAGAGAAATTCTACAGTCCACTTAGGGTTTGTTGCAGAGATGTATTTTCATTTAATCATAAGCAGCCTTACACCTTTTGTTTAAACTTGGATACCGATTTATTAGGACTCTAATAATATTAGTATAGGAAGGTTCACTTGTTTTCTCTTTATTCATAGGGCACTGATGCATGGATCCAAAGGTGCTGCTGCTCAACTGGAAAACAGATTAGCTCACACAAGGCAGGTTCTCCAATATTTCCATTCATATGGAGTAAACACTGAGCATGGGGTAGGGGCAGAGCAACATACGTAGCATAAATGGCTACAGTGAAGAAAACAAAATCTATGAAGATCAGGGAGCCTCTTTGTTAAATTTCTCACAAAAATATTAGTAAAAATTTCTTAAATGTGAAACATACTGTTCTCTTCTCCATGAAACTACTAAGAAAGTCATCTATCTCTGTTTTCCCTTCCAGAAAGTCTTCTGCAATCGTGTCAGATTCTTCTTCAGCTTCATGAGCAGCAACTTTCAGTCTTGCCTGCAAAGCACTTGCACTACAATTCTAAAAAGATGAGATGCTGTGTAACTGAGAAACATTGGAGACAATAATATTCTACATAAAAAACAAAGCAAATCATGTTTATGTAGATACGTCTGCAGTAAGCTATACTGAGACTAATGTTGAACTAGTAGGCAAGAACAAAACTACCTGCAGCCATCTTGATCCCCCCAAATAGAAAATAACCTGCTGAGATACAAAGCTAATTCTTTATGTTAATAACCCAAAAAGGCTCTACCAATACAGCAGGTAGACATCCAAGGTATCCAGCTGAAAACCATGGAAGGGGAAATCATGGAATGGCTCCCTTCAAAATCTAAAACAAGAATTATTTGCAAAGATGAACTGGTCTAAACAAAGCATGCATGTTTCTGCTTTGGATACAAATTTGTTCAGTTTAACTTTTTTTTTTCCAATCGGATATTGTAGACTATTTACTATACTCTGAATGATACCGTTGTAAAATATACATCACTTTTTATATAAAGCAGCAAACAGAGAAACTGAGTTTTAACTTATTTGTATGCCCATTCATTCCAATAATATTTTATTTCATTGAGGCTTGTGCATGAGTATGTGGATATTATTCCAGAGCAATGCTTGATGGACAGCAACTAGATCACAAACAGAGGTTATGCACTAAAACAGGAGATCTAGAATGTTTTAGAGACCTTAGAGGCTGATTTATAAATGCTAAGTAGTAGCTTGTTTAACCCTTGATGCATATAGCTTAACCTGCTCTATCAGTTTCCTGACCCAATAAGAATTGGGTCACAGACCCATAGTTTGCAAACTGCTGCACTAAAACATATTCTTTTGGCCAGTCCACAATACTGATTATAAGAATTTCTTTGCTGAAAACAAATGCTCATCTGCAACAGCAATCAAGTGGATGCATATGGGAAGCCCCCAGCAGGATATTTTTGCTCCAACATCTAGTAATTGGAAGTATGTCCAACAAATACACCAAGCCCCTGAACATGGAAGTTCCAAGGCCTTCAGCAGAAGTATCCAAACTGGGGCATTGAAATGTCCCAGCCTGAACGCCTCTGACCCTGTTCCCTTAAGGTGGAGGGGGGAAGGCCGCAACGCCAGTGGAGCATTCAAAACATGATCCCACCCACCTACTGCCTGAAGCGGTACACTTCATTCAGATACAACCACCTCATGTGCTGTATGAGAGCTCACTGTCGCATGAAGACCTTGGGCCAGGCACCATCTTTCAGGCCTACCTCACAAAGTTATTACAAAAATGGGATAACACCCATGTTTGCTGCCCTGAGTTCCTTGGAGGAAAACCTAAATATAACTGGGACAGGTAAATAAACGTGCAGATCAGGCCTAAGCTAGTAGCTATTTCTGTATCTCCTGGTAATGGTTTTATTACTCATTGTGAAAAAGTTGTTCTTTTTGCTGTGCAACAGAGGCAAAGCTTACCTCACTAAGTTCATGCTGCCGCTGCATCTTCTTTTCAAACGTGGCCTTCAACTGAGTAAGCTGTTCATACTAGGAGGAAAAAAACATTTCTAAAGAGCAAAACTTAAATACCTTCTCCCAAGCCCCAGGAAATCATTTTCTCTTCACTCACTTTATCCAACACAGCTTGTCTTTTTGTTTCCAAGCTAGGTTCCAACAGTAGGTTTTTTTCTGCAAAATAAACCCACTGTTCAATTTTTGCTTGCTGCTTACTCCCACAACCGTCTTCCAATCACAAATATTGCAAGGTCTTACTTGCTAGCTTCTCAATACTTTTCACCAAGTCATCCTTATCACTAATAACTTGCTTCAGTTGAGGCAGATCAACAAAGTGTTGCAGCAGTAGGTCTTCTTGCTCATTCATGTCTGTCAGTTGCAATAAGCTGCATTTCAAAGAAGGCAAAAACAATGCTTTTCAACAAAGTCATTCACTGTACAAGATCAGATACACATTTGGGTATTAGCACTAATTGTTTCACCTTGTGGATATCTTTTTTGGCGGGCGAAGGGGAACCTAAACCCCATTCTCCTTGTTCTTTGACCTTGTTCTATTCAAGAAACCTTACATACATTTTTCTCTTATAATGCAATGTCATTTCAGAAGTTTGCATTCAATCACTGTCACATTTATGATGAATGTCAGTTGTTTTTGGAACAAGCAAAGAAAGAATGGGACATTATGGCAGAAAGATTTCATGGCAATCTGTACAATTAAACAAAGTACAGAAACACATACATACAGTAAATTCATATTTAATAAATATACATCAAATGTAGCAAATGTGGTACTAGAGTGTTTCACTTTACTTGTTGTTGTTCAGTCGCTAAGTCATGTCCGACGCTTCGCGACCCCATGGACCACAGCATGCCGGGCCTCTCTGTCTTCCACTATTCATTTTACTACGCAGGCCCAGATAGCTGGACCATATTTATTTTCCAGTGGAGTAAGAAAGATTTCTAGGGCAGCATTTCTCAACCAGTGATGCTTGTACCACTAGTGGAACTTGAGGCTGTGTCCAATGGAACACATGGGACCCCAGATCCCCGCCATCTGGCAGTGAGACCAGCAATACAACATGACAAGCAGCAGTAAAAGGCTTGGCAGAGCTGGCAGAGCTTCAGTGTGTGCTTTTTGTGTGCCTTCCCATCTGCCCTGAGCCTCTTACTGGTGTTTGTTGAGTTGCATCTGGCCTCCCAATCCAGAAGTAACTGGTGATGGCATCACTACCACTTACTTCCGGTGATACTTTCAATAGGTGGGCCAAGCAAAGTGATACTATCGGGAACAAATATTGAAAAACACTGTTCTAGCGAATTGGTCAGACTAACTGCTTATGCTAATTAAGAAACATTCTAATTCCATTGAAATCAAAGTCCATTCCTTCAAAAATACAGGTGCATGTTCAATCTACTTGTAACTCAGCTACTACAAAAACATGTATATTCCTGGAGAAATAATTGTATGCGTGACCTCATGGTGATTATTGCCTAGCCTAAAGTTTTCTAAAAATCCACAAAAAACACTTCAATTGTTAGTTTCTCTAAAAGCCATTATTTGGATGAACATCCAGTTTCACAATGTTTTGTTTTAAAATTACACCTAAGAATTAGACATAAGAATTTTGCTTTTTATATATTTACCTAAGTTCTGAAAGTTCTGGAAATGCCTCCGGAACATCAGGCATCTTGTAACTGAATCCATTTTGGCTCCCCTGAAAAGTTTAACAAGATGGTAAGACGGTCAGTCATTTTTCCCTAAGACATACAATATTAATTCTACAAGCAAGAAAACTATTTCCTGCGGAGTTATAGAGTTATAAGGCAAAAAGCTAGTGTCAATCCTATAAACAAAATGTGTGGTAGAAACAGTAACTATAATTTAAACAAGAAAATAGTACTTTATTCCAATGTAGAATGGGACAGGTTCAGTACTTCAAGGAAGTTTTATAGTGCTATATCCTGAGTCATGACTAAGACCCATTCATTTCAAAGGGACAATGGCTGCAATTCTATACAGACTTACCTGGAAATAAACCCTATTTAATTCAATGGGGCTTCTCAATATATGCCTAGGATTGCACTATTACAATACAACCCAATCCTTTATCAAACAAGTCTAGAGATAAGAGTAGCAAAATATATTTCTGATAAACAGGCTGAGATGACCTGGAAAGAACGTTAATTAAAAGATGAGCAGGATGAGGATATGGTTCAGAAGAAGCCAAGCTGATACAAGAACTGTGTTTCAGATTATGGCTTTATGGTTTGTAGATGGATCCGATGTACATGTTCGGATCATGCAACATGATGCAACATCATCAGGATTGGGAAATGAACTTTGACTGGTGCAGTCTGACTGATGGACCCTGCAGTTTGTTCATTCTCATTCTCTCTGGTGATAAGAAATTATGCAGATTGCTTCATGGCCTACTTCTCCACTTGGACAACGTCTCCCAATGTTTTTCTCATGGATATGATTTTCTTATTTAAGTCATACATAGCCATTATATTGTGGAAACTGCTGAACCCAGTGTGTATGCAGTGCTTCTCTTACTCTCTAAATAGGACATTACAAAAACAACAACACAGTATTTTGCTGGCTGTGTATCAGCATGTGGCAGTATAACTGTGGCTGTGACACACACAGAACTTATCTGAATATATGGTAGCCGTTCCTGTCCTTGAACTCTATAAAGTCTACAGATTATGCCAATCAACTCTGAATTGTTTCAAGATGCTATGTTACTGCCACTAGTACTGGCGTCTCTCAAATTCTTCTTTATTGGGAGTGGATCTGGGTGCAAGTACACAGTTTGAATTACGAAGGTCACCATACATACAAACCTGAGAAAATGTTTCTGCTGTTGGAACCGGTAATGGCAGGACTGTTATGGCATGGGAAGGAGCAGCAGGTCTGTCTGTAGTATAGCCTGAAGAATGTGATTCTGCAACTGGCACAGATGGTATAGACCTATTTGTTTCTTGTGGCAGATACGGAGAAAGAAATGGAAAGTTCTGAGGCGCATAGGAAGGAATTCCAGCTGGTTTGTTGTAGAGGCTAAGGACAGGAGAAAAAAATTACTGTCAATGACTAATTCTATAATTATTTTCATCCCCAAAGAAAAAGTGTACTAAAGCAAACATTTTAAAAAATTGCTGGGCACTGTCTCTCACCAAGGACAGCAACATATTATTTAAATACACCTCATAATGTTTCACTCCAGTAACCTGAACATCTGTGCCAAGATTTCTACCAACAGCAATAGGGTAATATCATCCTTGTCTCAAATGCCGAATGGCATCACTGCAAGTACATTCTGTCTTAAGCAGTCAGCTGCTAGTATAGGAAGATTGGGCAAAGATCCCAAAGGCTACTTTATGCAAACCCAAGAGCTTTGTGCCTGTCCAGAAGGATTTTAAAGTCCTTACTCTCTGCTTTGAACAGCTGATTCTTGTGTCATATCACAAGCTGCTTTTGTAAGTTCTGCAGTTTCAAAAGAAATTTGCCATGCAACATAGTGGTGCGCTAGTTGAGAAACTCAACTTTTTGCGCATGTGACACAGGTGCAAGGCTTGACTCTATACCACAGTTAGGCTAATCGACCCTCCTGCTCCTATCCACGAACATCACGAAGTCCTGCTGCTTATGCCAGCCATTTTCTGTGATGTGATCTTTGAGTTCAGTTACAAGTATTCCTGTTTATGCTTCTGAATACGCAAAGACCCAAGAGTCATTCACAACATGTAATGAACCGTGCAGGAAAATATTCTCCAAATTTGCAATAGAATTGGATCCAATGAAGAGCAACAAGCGGACTTTATACAGAACAAATTACACTAAATTCCATAATTCTGAGTGAATCTGTTAACAGATTATACTATATCTTGACTAAAAATGTCACATATGCCTTGATACCTGTCCTGATATTAATCACAATAGATCCTTGTTAGCATCAAAACCAATCCATGGAATTGGCTGTCCAGACTATGCCTTCAGGCCAATGTGCTTGCTTTACCATCTCATAATAACAATTTCTGCTATGCCTGCTTGTTTGCTGTATCAGCCAACTTGGACAAACCATGGTTACTATATTTTAATTCTCTTGTAGGCAAACTATGGCTTGCTGTAACCATAATTTTCCAGATCCACACTGCATACATGGTATAGTTCTTGAAAACCAGGATGCAAGGAAAAAACCAGAATGAATGAGAGGAGGATGAGCATGGAGAAGGAAAGTACTACTCCAAGACAGAGCCCTAACTATGACGACAGTGATATCTTAACGGGCTCTGAAGTGGGTTGATTCATGTTTAGGGCAAGACATGTTTCATCTTTTGGTTTAATTTTTTTTTTTTTTCTCTCCCTTTGTGCTTACTTACTAGGGAAACGATGTTGAGTTGGGAGCCAAAACGGGAGGATTCTTCCAGAACTCATCAAGTACACTTTGAACAATTTTTCCAAGGTCTGAATGCATTGTGAACTGTTAGAAGATTAAAAAGCTGTATTAGATTCAGTCTCTGGAATTCCATAATCATGCTCAATTTATAGGGACTGTCTCTAGTGCAAGATAAAGGTGCAAGAGTAAGCACACAGGTACCACAGCCAGTTTTGTACACATGGAAGTTTCTGCACCATGTCCTTTACACACAGACATACAAACCTGGATTGTATACACAATACAAACTGCGAATCTCAGAAATGAAATAACCAACTATAAACTCAGTAATTTGGGAAGTAGACAGTATGCCAATTAAGACAGGATTACATTTTCTACATGAACCCAAATAAAATGTTGCGGTACATATTTTATCTATTGTAAACACAATACATGAGTGTTTGGTGTACCCACACATAAACTTGAAAAACACAACTAATCTAAAAAAATAACAATGCTTTCAGTTTTTGTTTAGCTGTAAAAAAAAATGCTTGACGTTTCTCGATTTAAAAACCTCCTGCTAAATTGAAGCTGTTATCCTATACACACTTACCTAGAAGCAAGTTCCATTAGTAGGGTTTACTTCTGAGTAGACTTGCATAGGATTGTATTATAATCTTTCAAAAGCCATTGTAAAATATTTTGGCTTCCAGTTCAAGAAAATTTATGCAAAAAAAAAAAGCAAATTTCTTCTTAAAATATACACTCCAATAGATGAGCAATGGCCATGTCATTTCAAATTTCATTAATTTTGCAACAGTATAATTGCGGTTACCTATATACCTTGGAAAAACATGTTCAATTTTACTGTTTATTATTTCCCCAAATTCTACCATAATACATACATTGCTTATTAAAGGGCATGTCACGTACACTCCTTGCTTGTCCATTAAGTGATGACGTATGGGAGGGAAAACACTGATGACTGGTTTTTCCTGAGGGAACTGAGGAGGAAGCAAGCTGTAACATCAAGATAATGTATTATTACCGTTCTAAAGTAATTATGAACTGTCTTATCATTGCTTTTTTGCAACATTGTTCAAAACTAAGATTTGCCTTCTCCAAAAGTGGGCAAAGTTGGCAGTACAATTCCCATCCCCACCAGCTTCCATTATACACCTATTCACAAACATGGGTCATTAAATTTTATGGCCTACAATATGAACAGAAACTCAAAGCCAGTGGACGGCATCAGGCTGCGTGAGGCTTCTTTGCACTCTCACTTGGGCTAGCGAGTCAGCAACAAACTGAATCAGAATTTTTGGAAGTTAAGTGATCTGATCTTTTTTAAATTCAAGTTTCCTATCTGCAGTGTTCAGGGAGAGAGAGAGAGAGAGAGAGAGAGAGAGAGAGAGAGAGAGAGAGAGAGA
>JAJKFI010000003.1:11961830-12022913 GCA_029204185.1 Lerista edwardsae | reverse complement strand
AGAGAGAGAGAGAGAGAGAGAGAGAGAGAGAGAGAGAGAGAGAGAGAAATTTGCTGCCAACATGACAACACCTTCAGAAGCATTTACAACAGGGGTGTCAAACTCATTTCATACAGTGGCTGAATAGCATTCATGGTGCCTGCTGATTGCTGGAAGTGATATTGTTAAGCAGGAACTTAACAGACAGCGGCCAGAAATAAGTACTATTTTCTCACATAGAAATACATTTGTTGCAAATGACAGGAGAGAAAATGTGCAAATCTTGACCATAATTTCAAGATATGAGAGAGTCCAATTATAACAGGGGCTGGATAAATTGCTTCTGGGGGCCACATCTTACCTGTGGGCCTTATGTTTGACATGCCTGATCTACAATATGAATCAACTCTTTCATTCAATAAGGAATGTTTAAGTGAAATTTCTAACTGATGTTTATTAATTATCACATTTGACTCCAAGAATGAATCCAGTAAATATGAACAAAGACAGCAACAATTTTGCCAGCAAGATGGAACTAGTAAGCTCTTAATGTATGATGAATAAGACACATTTTTAAAATGTTATCCTTTCCTTCTCTTACTAGAATTTACAAAGATGTACTGAGGCACAATAACACAATGGTAAAAATAAATCTAGTTCAAGTCCTCAAGTCCAAGGTGCGTAATTCAATCCATGATTAGTAAAACAATACCTATCCTGATTTATAAAGCTCAGTTTAATTTTCAAAGTGAAACT
The DNA here is from genome assembly GCA_029204185.1 of Lerista edwardsae. NCBI lineage: Eukaryota > Metazoa > Chordata > Lepidosauria > Squamata > Scincidae > Lerista > Lerista edwardsae. The sequence goes on along the minus strand of JAJKFI010000003.1, from coordinate 12,022,178 downwards.
ACATCACACAGTACTCACATGTTAATATTAATTGTCAGGTTGTTTATAGTGAATGGTAACCGATATTCCACATCTTTTTGTATTTCAGCTATACTGTTAAGAGAAATGCAAGTATTTATCAGACGTTGCTAGAATACGGAAATCAACAAGCTGAAGGACTATGGGCATGTTAGGTACTCTAAAGTCCTAAAGACAGATTTCCATGAAAAAGAAAAGCTTAAATCTCTCCCACAATCTATAGATTGCTGGATCACACCCCATGTTCTTCTACTTCTTGTTTTTTCCTACACAGACTGCAAATTTTGAATTTGCAACCCACATGGAATGACCTTTGATAGTTTGGAGCCTGAAGTTGGTGCAGAGTGGAGCAGCTATCTGTTGTGTTGTCAAGGGACAATGAGTTATCAGCCTACTTCTCCAATCCCACCCCTTCATCCCCACTAAAGTAGCCTGCCAGCAAATTTGCAATAGATGCAACTTCAACACTTTTCCTCTGGACTGCATGATGAGTAATAACTAAATCAATTTATATTTAGCATTGCTACTGAGAGAAACTTTCATATTTGTCAGCTAACAACCATCACACCAAAATGTTGCTTTTGCTGTTAGTCTGTCTGGCTTTCACTTTATACATAAAGAAACCATCTTCCTACTTCAAATTAGTACAATTCAACTTAAGATATACTACTTAATCTCTATTCTAACACTAGAATTGCAACTGTGTCTGGATATTGTTTTCAACGTATGCGTAGACTAAAATATATTTATTATAACATCAAGCCTTTGTTGTTATTGTAAGCAACTTTGAGCAAAATCTTGTTGGAAAATCAGCATACATCTATCAAATCAAACTGAATAGAGGAGCTGAATATGGCATTCTGTTAACACACATTGAGCACCCCTAACCAGACTGCTTGGGATGGAAAGGTTTTCACTTTATAACTGTATAAATGAGAAATGCGTCCTCTTTTCACTGTTACCCATAATTAGTATCTCCTGGCCTCTGACACTTTTTAAACAATGTCAGTACAGATACACCACAGAGAATAGAACTTACAGCCTGTACCCTCATTGAACATGGGATAGAGTGCAAGATTTGTCTAGTGTTCACAGCACATAAGGGTTTTTTTTAGGTCTTGGGAAAAAAAATTGCCTTTCAGAATTGTCCAGATTTCAGAGGTCCAGATAAGAGTTAAACTACCTGTAGATACATTTCCCAACAAGAATTCAGAATCACTATGCTGTGTTTTTGATGTTTACCCTATTCCAGTAAGCAACAATAGAGCTATAAATGCTACAGCAAAGGTTCCCAAACCTGATGTCCCAAACCTGAGCAAAGGTCACCACCTAATGTTTGGTGGGTCATGAAACTGATAGCTGATAAGGAAAGTGTATTGACCCCTATAGAAAGTGAAACTGAGCTGCAAATGCACATTTACTTGCAAGTAGATGAACGTGTCTTGGTCTACTTTGAGGGGGAGGCCAAGAAGAACGCAACGCCACCAACATGGTCCTGATCCAATGAATGCAGATCCCAAAAAAATCATTCAAGAAGAAAGAACCCCACCGTTTCAAGCAGAAAAGGAAACTGTATTGAGCCCTATGGAAAGTGAATCTGAGTCACAAGTGGGTGTTTACCTGTGAGCAGGCAAACATGCCCTGGCTCTTATTGAAGGCAGGTGAAAGGGAATACAAAACTACTAGAATGGTCCCGATCCAATGAATGTGAAGTTCAACGAAGGCATCCAAAGGCATCCTTCCCCACCATAGTAAAAAGAGGTTTGAGCAGCTAGTAAAGCCTTTGTTTTTTACAGTCTTGTAAAACTAGGTGGTCCCAATAGAGTATTTTTTTAAAGTGGGTTCTGAACGTTTAGGTACCACTACACTACACGCTAAAACGTTTAGGTACCACTGGCTTAGCCAACTGACTCAGAGAAGTCCAAACTAAGCTTATGCTGTTCTTTTCTGGTAGAACGAGTCCTTCCCGTTCCATTTCGGGTTTAGTGATGTATAGTGTAAGACAGGGAGCCTTCCAAAGCAAGTCTACTCTATTAGTACCACTTCCCCTTGCCCCCAAACTGTCCAGCAGCTAGCTAGCAGCTGCCCAGCATACACATAAGTGAATGTTTCATGTATACATCTGTGTATACATCCCATACTCAGGGAGAAAGAGAAGCGGCTGCGGCAAAGAACCTTGCCAAAAGCCCATTTTTTAAAATAAGTGGGGCGGGCGGCGGGATAGGGCCATCCAACATTCATCTCCTCACAGTGATCCTTCATCAAATCGAAGTGCTGACCAAGGGCCTGAACGTTTCTAATTGCGCAGCTTCCCAAAGAAGTGGCGAGTGTTACCACACCTCCCTCAATGCCGTCCAGACCCCGCGGAGAGCGTTTTATTCGGGACTGAACTTCGGTATTCGAGCTTCAGTTCTCGGGTCTGGACAGCGAACACCTCCCCCGCCCCGAAGGTGTCACTCACGCGGCATGGGAACTGCGCAGGGACTCGATCTGCCGCTGCTTCTGCTGCTGGAGGCTGGTGAGGGTCGACGGTAGCGGCGTCCCGGCGGCGGAGGAAGAGGACGCAGCAGCCCCACCGCCGCTGCCTCCCTTGGAGAGCGGGAAGAGCCAGTTCATGATTCTCCCCACCACCCTCGTCAGCTCCTCTATCTATCTTTCGTGCTGTCTCCCCCCTTTGCTTTGCCTTCCCCTTCTGGTCAATCCTCCTCAGGCAGCGCTACTTCCGCTCAGACAGGAAGCTGGAAAGCCGGCTGCCGCAAGTCTAAGAAACAAGAAACGGCCAACGACACATGCGCGCGGGACCCGCCGTCGACGTCATCACCGGCCGTCCGCTCTAGCCATTGGTGGGAGGAGCCTCGAGGGGCAAGCTCGGTGTCCAATTGGCCGAAGGTGGGGGGCGCCAACTCTTGGGAGACGGGGGAGGGGCGGAGAAGCGTGTGTGGCGGCCGCCGAGGGAGAGCGGCGTGAGCCGAAAGTTGAAAGGTTAAGTGAGCGGCGCGCGGCGATGATGTAATGGCTTTGTGCGCTGGGCGGCCGGGGGGCAGCAGTAGCAGCAGCAGCTTGCCGCGCTGGGGCTGCCTCCGCTTCCGCCGCCGGGTCCCAGCTAGCCCCGCCCTCTCCTCCCTTCCCGCGTGGGTCGCCGTCCCCTCTTCCGGTAGGTGATGGCTGTGGGGGCGCGAGGCGGGAGTGGCGGCGTGGCCGTTTCCGGACGTGGGGGAGGGGGGCTGCCCGCACTCCTAGTGTTGGCGGCGGCAGTAGCTGCAGCGGCGGCAGTCACGACTCCCGATCCCAACTCCGAGAGGTCTTTTCCCTCTCCATTGGAAGTGGGTGGGCTAAAGAGGGACCAGGTTGCGACCTCCTCCCCCTTCGCCCGCTGTTACTTCATCCCTCACAAGGAGCCCCGTCTTCGTAGCTCTCAATCCCCTACTTATCAATCGGGAAGCTAGTTTAGAAGCCTGCCGATTGCTGGGATCCGGGGTCTGCTTGTGTGATGCAGTCTTGTCTTTTCAGTCTGATAATTCTTTCAACCAAACTGAGAAAGATGGGCAGCTTCCTCACCTGAAAAAAAAAAAAAAAGAGGACTGAAGGAGGACGTGATGGAGACCTGTAAAATTATGTGAGGTGTGGAGAGAGTTTTAATCCCTGTTTCACAATATTAGAACCAGAGGGATCACCCAGTCAAAATGATTTAGGAGATTTAGGTCAAACAATAGAACAAGATACTTTACACAGCATATAGTTAGTCTTATCTGTGGAATTTCACTGCCACAAGATGCAGTGATGGCTGCTAGCTTGAATGTCTTCAGAAGGTAATTGGACAAATTCATGGATGACAGGTCTATTAGCGGCTGCTGATTGTGATGACTGTATGTTACTTCCTGGTTCAGTGGTGGGAGAGAGTGTGTCTTTCTCTATACTACTGCTATTACATTTCACAGAAGCAACTGGTGGGCCACTGTGGGTAACAGGATGTTGGACCTGATGAACCTTTGGCCTGATCCAACAGAGCCTGTGTTGTGTTCTTTCTTCCTGTTTTATGGAAGTGTGAGCTCAGGTTGGTTGCTAGTGCTGGGGAGAAGATGCATTGATCTTTTCATGGGTTGCTGTGAAGGAGTATCATATGGGTCCCTAGCTCAGTGGTAGAGCATGTACTTTGCATGGAAAAGAAGTCAGATTCTACTACTGTGGGTTGCAGAAATGTATGACAGGAGAAGGTATAAACAATACATTTCTTGTCATTTTCTTGCGGCATACACAGGAAATGAGTATGCTGTTTTGCCTTAGGATTGCTTGTGTTAATTACATATCGCTTATCTTTAATCTATGTATACAGTCTCATTTTCTTTTGTGTAGGTGGTTGATGTAGAAATAGCTTTTGTTTTGAACTGTTTCAACCAGTTATTTGGCCTTAATGGGTACTTTTCAAATGGAGTGGAATACACTTGTATTTTTTTCACTAAGTTTCAGCAACCTTCCCCCCCCCCCGTGTAGTTATACAGTAATTATTTAAGACTGTTATCTTAAGCAAACTTATTTGGAAGCAATTTCCATTGAAATAAATGACTTTACATACTCCATTTGCTTGGGTTGAAACTGGAAGAATAATCAATTTTGATCTCTAGTTGAAGTTTTTTCTTGACAGGAAAACAGTTTTAAATTGCACTTGAATTTTGACCTTCTGGTAAAAGCCACACTTGTATGAATTGGATTTTACTCCTCTAGCTATTCTTTTGCTTTGTCTCCTAGGTATATACCTAAAATCTCTTTTATGAAACTGACGCTTTGTCAAGTACACCTTTTTGATGTCTGGTATCTGAAACCTCCCAACTATGCCAGCAGCTACAGTAGATCACAGCCAAAGAATTTGTGAAGTGTGGGCTTGCAACCTGGATGACGAAATGAAGAAAATCCGTCAAGTTATACGGAAGTTTAACTACGTTGCCATGGTATGATATGGGAGATATCTATGACTTCTTTTGTTTAGCTTAGAGCCAGTCTTTTCAACGTAATTTTGAAGGAAAAGATATAGTGAAGATAATTTAGACATTCAAGAGAGAGAAAAGCCTACAGCCTCACATGTTTACTTGGAAACAATTCCCAAATAAATGAAACTTCAAGACAGTGCAACTGCTCCACTGCATCACAAAAGGCCTTGCACAAGTCCAAAGGGAGAGGAAAAGTGAAATGGATGGGAAGCCCAAGTCTGTCTGTATTGACAGTACTAGCTCTTATTCTTCCTGTGCCATTTTGTTTGATGTTGCTACCACCAAACATGAAGAGTCGTTAAAAATCTTACATATTAAATGCCAAAGCCCATAATCCAAACATAGCACAAAATGCTAGATGACCTTGCACTCATGGAACTGGGTTGTGACTTGCATCTGAGGCTCCCACATCTGGCCCTTGCTATTAGGCCTGCATTTTTCAAGGTTCTGTAAAGCATCTACCTGAAAATGCATGAGTCTTAATGCTCAGTTCCTTTATAATGTTTCATTTTTTGCCTCTCGTATTTCTGCTCAATTTTTTCAGGACACAGAGTTTCCAGGTGTAGTTGCAAGGCCTATTGGAGAGTTCAGAAGCAATGCGGACTATCAGTATCAACTACTCCGCTGTAATGTAGACTTACTAAAAATAATTCAGTTAGGACTAACGTTCATGAATGAACAAGGTGAATACCCTCCAGGAACGTCAACGTGGCAATTTAATTTTAAATTTAATTTAACGTAAGTATCAGAATCTCATTGCCTGGTGTGTGTCTTCAATGTTTAGTGTAAAAAGTGCTTGTTTAAAAACTTGAATTCATGCCAATAGTTCTAGTACATTCTTTGTTTTACCTTGCTGTTGGAGGAGTGATGTTGTACATGTAAAAGCTTTACACTCCAATTCTGAGATTGCTGTTTGGAAGCCCCAAAAGTTTCCTTGTGGTTTGCTTCCAAGTAAGTTTGCTTAAGACTGAAGCCTGATAGCCCGCTGTGGGGCTTGTTTACTTATAGCTATGTTCCACTGAGTTAATTGTGTGCATAAGATTTCAGTCTTTGACCTTGGACAGATGTGTCCCTAGCCTGGGACAAAACACTTAAGATGACTGCTTCAACTGTGGCGTGATTATCTCATTTAAGTTGATCATAAAGTTTTTCCTGAAGTGTCAGTAAGGCAATCTTGGTCAGTAAGGCCAAGAGATACACAGCTATATTGGATAAATCTCAGTCCAGAATAGCACTATATTGAAATTTGTTTAAAGTAGTGAGTAGAGGCCCTGCAGTTACATAATAACAGAGCTGTAAGAGGGGTTTCTTCATAATTATTAGTATAGTCTATGCACGTATCCTGAGGTATATATCTCAACTGTAATTAGCAATTAATGTTAATCTTATTTTTTTCCTTTGGTCATTTTATTGTTTTAATTAATAGATTTATGTTCCCAATCCTATCCTGCTTTCTGGTGCTGATGCAGCTGCAATGCAGCCCCAAGGTAAGCTAACAAATGTTCCCTTACCTTGAGGAGACCTCTATGACTTCCCCCGCACCAGAGAATGCAGAACATACCCCATTGGAACGGCTACGTCAGGGCTGGAAATTTGGATAGGATTTGGCCCTAAAACACTAAAAAAAAATGGGTAGCTTCTGTTGGATTTTGCTTTAAAACTTCACCTTGAGAATTCTGTGTGTTAATTTAGATTTTTTTCATATTGTTTCTCTTAGAGAGGACATGTATGCCCAGGACTCTATAGAGCTACTAACAACATCTGGAATTCAGTTCAAAAAACACGAGGAAGAAGGAATTGAAACTCAGTACTTTGCTGAACTTCTTATGACGTCAGGTGTAGTGCTGTGTGAAGGAGTCAAGTGGCTTTCGTTTCATAGGTAAATGCGGCATATAGAATATCACTTGAGCTTTTGATTTCTTAATCTTTTTTCTGGAACGATAGCACAAAATAACTCCCACAGATTTTTAAGCTGGAATGGCAGGGCTGGATAAGTTCTGGATGTAGCAATGTGAATTTATTGTAGGGGCTTTGCTGCCTTTAAATCTTTCATGTTTATGCGCTGGCTCCTGCTGGAAACAAATGATATGTGTCTTAAACTGAGGCACTAAAGTGACGGCCTTGTAGAGAGGGAGCACTGTATTTTTCTATTTTGCTTTGACAGTTTCCCAGGTCAGAGGAAGAAACAGCCGCATATCTCTGCCTTTTGTGTACGTTTAGCAGGTAAATGGAAACTGGAATTAGTTGATTAACATCGTTGGAAAGTCCAAATTCAGTACAGCTCTGAAGACTCTTTGCTAACACTGGTAGGGAAAACATGAACCTTCTGTCTTAATTGCAATGCCAAACGTTGGAAGAATTAAGCTTTACTTTTGTTCCTGCATGGATTATTTTCTTATTTTGGTTTTAATGTACTGTTCTTCCCACCCACTCCTGGTGAGGTAGGATAATACAGTGGTGATTATTATAATAATATTTATACAATGGCATCTATACGCGAGTCCTGTTAGAGAGCAAAAGATCAGCTAAACAAAATTGTCAGAATTTTAGTCTTAATTGCAGTTTAAGTACTCCTGAGTGATGTGATGTTTGTCACGCCAGCTGGGGAATGGTTTTTAGCTGAATGCTGTGTGGCATTTTGTGCCAATTACGGTAGCCACACAATTTGGACTGAAAATAACTAGGAATGGTCACTGGGGTGGGTTATGTGTTAACTTTTTTGAAAGAGCACTTCTCTTTTTTGTTTGAGTGGTTGCTAGGAAAGCAAAAAGCTTGGTTTTGGATGCCTGCATGTTGGAGGGTTTTCTTTTTTTCAGGAAGAACCAAACTGACAAAGATATATGATTCATCAAGACTGTGTGCCTGCTCACTCTCATTCTGAAGTAAGGCCTATTAAACACTGTGGAACTTACTTCCAAATAAGCATATGTAGGATTGCGCTATTGATGGGTAGCAGAGTCTTGAGGTTCTATGTAGATAGGGTCCATTCAATAAGCTCAAACTCTGCTTTGTATCTTATTACGCTTATCAGATTTCATAATTCTAACTATTTAGATGTTAATTGCTGGGAGAAAACTGCTTGGTTCAAAAATATCTATAGTAATCTTGGAAAACCTTTCCCAGATTATTCCAATTTTTATTCCACTAATTCCATTTTATTCCATTTTAATGTTGTTGTTATTGTGTGAGAGATTCCATTAGTAGACAGGGATAGTTTTCTGTGCCAATTTACAGAGTTTGTTGCCCAAGCGGAATAACTGAAGACTTTGGGAGATCCTCTCAAATGTTGTAGCAAGCAGGCTCTGAGTATTTCTTTATTTACATTTATAATCTACTCTTTACTGTATGAACTTGGGGCAGCTCACAACACCATGAGAGCAGCAAAACAATAAAAACCAAACTACTGTACTATCAAATAACATGACATAGTGTATTCAGCAACAGAACACAGCAATAATTAATATAGTCCAAATAAAAAACCTGGGGGAACAAGTAGATTTTTAACAGCCTTCTGATGGTGAGGGAATGGGAGCTCCTTGCACCTCTCAGGGTAGTGCATTCCAAGATGGTGGGGGGGGAGCACCAGAAGGACTTTTCACATATGCCTGCCAGTCATACGTCCCTAGATTGTGGCACTTGGAGCACTGCCTCCTCGGAAGCTCTTAATGGGTTTCAGATGACAGCAGCATGTTCTTAGCAGATCCAGGGACCAAGTTGGGTACATCTTTAAAGGTGACAATTAGAATCTTGAATTGGACCTGGAAACCATTGGGCAGGCAGTATAGTTCCTGCAAGATTGGTCTCACATGCTGCTTCCTCCCACCTCACCCAGTCCCGTTTGGCAGTTTGGCTGCATCATTTTGCATCATTTGCTATTTCTGGATATTCTTCAAGGGCAGCCCTACGTAAAGCACAATGACAAAGATATAAAGCATGAATTGCTGTGGCCAGATCTGCTTTTTCTGTGAGGGTCATAGCTGGTTCACCAGATGAAGTTGAGCAGAGGTGCTTCTGATTACTGCCATAATCTGACCCTCCAGGAGCTTCCTCATAGTACAAACTCCTTTCCAAAATCAGCTTCTGACCCACAGGACCTTTGTCTTGTCTGCATTAAACTTTCCCTGTTTGCATGCAGTCCATCACTGCCTCCAGACCTTCCTTAAGGGTGCATCAACTCTCAGTCCTTTCCTGTAGATTAACAGGAAATGCTTCTTTAAGCATAGGGTCTGAGGAACCTCGAGGGCCTCTAGTAAAGGGTCTCTTAAGCTGTCTCCTAGTGACAGCTTTTGGACCCCTTCCCTCAAGAGACAGCTTGGATGAGTACAAACTCATTTTGGCACCTTAATCATTACTCTTTGCTTTGTCTCTATCTGTAGTCCATAATCTGCAGTTTTAAGGGCAATGTATTGCTTGCAGAAGGATAAATCTGATTAGTTACTATGATCTGTTGGAAATAGTTCTGCATCTTATTGCTTATTTTGCTGGATGTCCAAAAACTATCTACTTGGGTTGTCTTACTATACAGTACAAGTAAGGAACCCAGTTGCACTTTGTAAAGAAGCTACAAGGTAACTTGAAATCAGATCAGTTTTGAATGGCTTTACTGAGGATGAAAATGCAAAATTTGCTTTAATCTTTGTCATATCCTCTTGGTGATGGCGGGTAATAGGAACATTATTTATAGAATGGTGAACATATAGCCAGGTTGCGATTTTACTAGCTCAACTTCAAGTATATGTGCTTGGCAAAAAGAAATGGTTTGCGCAGGTGATTCTTCCTGCCACTACAAACGCTGAGTAAATTCCCTGAAGTGAGTGTGAGATGGGAGAATGAATCTGCTGTTTCCTTATGTATTCTTATTATATTTCTTATTACTATTTTAGTTTCTAAAGGAAGTGTACGTATTTTTGGATTTGGGATTTAAGGATAATTTTTATTATACATGATTTTTCGTCTGGCGCATTGACTTTGGAACTTCACCCTTGTGAAGGTGTGGCCTGATTGTACATGCAAAAAGTGTATTCAGTATGTTATGCATAAGCAAGAATTTGAAAAACGGGTGTTTCTACCCTTATAGGATGTTGTCCATAGACTAGATATACAGAATGTGTTCTGTAAAATGTTTATTGGTTGACATAAAATTATTTGCCTATCTAATCTTAAAGATAATCTGTTTCTATGGTTTACCTTTAATGACTTCTGAACTTCTACCCTTTTCTAATTATACCCAATATAGTGTAATTTTGTTTTAAATATTCATTTTAATAGGATTTTTTTTTGAAAAAATCCATTGGGACTGAATATTTCCCAAGTTTAAAATGGACAAAAATTCAACTTAAGTAATTTATGTTTACACAGAGAGCACAAAAAGCATGTCTATATTTGTAAATATAGTGGCTAAAAAAATACAAAAACTTACCAGTAACACAAGATTTATTTAAACAAGATTCCTCAAAGGAATAAATGATGGAGATTACTGTGCATGACTTGATTTCTAGCACCACTGTTTTTTCTATTTTGGATGTGTGGATGGGGCTACCTTGTGGCACTCTCCCTCTGTCAGTGCACATGGGGGGGGGCTGGATAGTCAAGATTGGCTCTGTACCAAAGGGGCAGGTATCCCTTTTGAGGAGTCTACAATGAGGGGCTGCCATTGATCATGCGGAGACGAAGCCCACCCTTCTGCTCTCATTTTTCCTTGCATAATCTGATGTATTACTGGTTGCCCTCTTGGAAGTTTAGTAGGAATTTTTTGGCCACATGCCCAAATTGGCTTGGAAAGTGCGGGTTTTTTTCCCTGCCTACCCCACACTGTGCATGCCTGAAGTGTTATGCCTGGATGGCCATGACTGGTGGAATTCTGTGGGCAGGAATGAGAGCAAGGGATTTAAAGGTGTCTGCCCTTAGATAAGAGGGGTGCCAGACCTGGTTTCAAGTCACCCTCTGGCACTGGAATGCAGACCTGTAGATCCTCAGGCTTGAATTGTAATGCCAGTCCTAGTAATCCTCCAGTACAGGGCTGGCAAGGCAATTCTGCTTCCTGTGGCCAGAGGTAGGCTGTGAAGAAGTTAAGCGAGCCTATGGGTGATCCTGGATTCTGAGCCAGGATGCTTATTCCTGAAGGAGGGGCTCTCATGGCTTTCTCCAGAGTAGGTGTCCACAGTGCTGTCATCTACTCTCTCGTAAGCCGGAACGCTGGGCGGGACTTGAGTGATTGACAGCCGGTCGACTCACTTCCGGTTTCTTCGCGCGCCCCGCGCGGCTTTCCCTCGCCTCGGAGGGGGCGCCTGCTCGCCCAGGCACCCGGCGCGCCCCCCACCCATCCCCCCTGGCGAGCAGGCGCTCCCTCCGAGGCGAGGGAAAGCCGCGCGGGGCGCGCGAAGAAACCGGAAGTGAGTCGACCGGCTGTCAATCACTCAAGTCCCGCCCAGCGTTCCGGCTTACGAGAGAGTAGATGACAGCACTGGGTGTCCACCTATCTTAGGTTGACAGTTGGAGCAGGACCCACTGCAAACAAATACATTTGCTATACTGACTTGAATAAACATGGCCCTTAATCTTCTCCAACATATGTGTCAGGTGTGCTTATTGTGGAGGCTGCAGCGCAAAATTAATGTCTGTTCTGGTCCACATTTTCACCCTTCTTAATTGTTGTACTTTTGGGATGTATTTTTTTTTAAAGGAAAACAGTGAACAAATAGTGACAATAGCATGACAGTAAAAATTTTTTGTGAACTGTAGCTTTATGCTATAACCATTTATTGCAGATAGCTACATTTTTATCTTGAGCAGCTGTTCATAATTGGAGAGACCTGTAAATAGTCTGTGTTTTGAAAATACATGAATAAATCTAATAAATATCTTTACTTTTTAGTATGGCTTGCTTCTTGAACGTGATCAGTAGTGTGTGTATATTCTTTTGAGGAAAAAAAGTGACTAAAGCTGCAATCCTGTGCATACCAGGTTTCTCAGAGTAGTCTCTTACTGCTTTTTCTTGTTCCAAATTGCAATGATTGGAAGAGATAAGTTGGGGGCTTTTCAGAGTGCACAAAGAACTGTAATGGGAAGAAGAGGGCTTAGAAGTCCTGTATTGGGTGAACTTCAGTCCACAGCTCTTTTGATTCTGCCATTGTGTTTCAGGTTGGGGGGGGGCAACTACCTCTGGTTAATAGGAAATTTTTTAAATAAGTACAGGTAGCAACAGTTCATTGAAAGTTTGCTCTATCTGTGGTAGCCTCTTGTCAGCTTACCAAAGGAAAGAGAGAGAGAAAAAGGTTGGTGAAGGACTTGCCATTCCAGCTACCTCTGATTACAATGTGGTGCAGAAGACTTGGCTGTGAACCGATTTTCTAAATGTTACTGTACATTGTGTGTGCCTTCTTGAAATGTATTTTGCATGTTTACCTAAAATAGGGTTTTAATATGGAAGACAGGGATATATATGCCTATATTTATGGAAAATGTTGTGTATTAAATAGGTTGCGGAAATCCAAGAAGTAACAATTTGTGTGTGAGCCCAAATTGCCTTCTAGGATTATTCTCTTACTGCCAAAACAGGGATTGGTCTTACAGAAACCTGCAGTTCAAATGTGTCTTTAGAATTATATTCAGAGGTCTATGAAGAACATGCAGTCTCCCCATTCATATCAATGATGGGGATGATTCCATGCATATAAAGGAATTTTTGTGGGATTACAGTGCATTTGCAGTATTGAAAGGTACTCAGTGTAGGAAAGGCTATCTTTTATGGTCTTTCAGTTCTTATTGAAAATGATGATCTTGTAGAATGATTAGGTAGATAATCCTTGGATTTTTTTTCAATTTATTTTGCAGTGGCTATGACTTTGGCTATCTGATCAAGATCTTGACAAATTCCAACTTGCCTGAAGAAGAACTGGACTTCTTTGAGATACTGAGATTGTTTTTTCCTGTCATTTATGATGTGAAGTACCTTATGAAGAGTTGCAAAAATCTCAAGGTAAATGGTCTAATTCTGTGGGGATTCAACAGCAGCTTGGCGCTCTCTCTCTCTCTCTCTCTCTCTCTCTCTCTCTCTCTCTCTCTCTCTGTGTGTGTGTGTGTGTGTGTGTGTGTGTGTGTGTGTGTGAGAGAGAGAGAGAGGTTGAGATATTTCTAGATGAAGAATGTACAGGCTTACTCTTGTTGCCTATGGGTTTGGTACCTATGGATTTGACTTAACGCGGGTTCTGACCTATTTCTGGTGGGTGTTGCCAAACTTCTTAGATGAGACCGGAAGTGTTTTCCTGTCACATTCGGAGGTGTTCTGAGTTGCTGGGAGGCCCTGTGTGGCCCCTGTGCCCCAGAAAGCCTCCCAGAAGCATCTGAGAAGTGCTTCTGGTTTGATGAAAATCACTAGAAATCTCTACACAGGAACTGTACATTATATATGGTAGGCTTTCTTATTGGTTATTACCCCCCTCCCCCGGCTCACTGACTGCAATGGAAAAAGATTAACAATGCTTGAAGCTTGTAAGATAAAATGTGGCTTTTCAGCTGGGTGCTTATTGTGCATTTCACCTTCTTTCAGAAATTGCTGCTAGAGTGGGGGATGCGATTAATTCTTCACCTGCTGTTTGGTTTATCTGATATCATACGTTGAAACCTTTTGATCGTGCAGCAGTCCTTTCTTTCAGGGCGGATTGCAAGAAGTCGCTGAGCAACTAGAGTTGGAAAGGATAGGACCACAGCATCAGGCAGGATCTGATTCTCTATTAACAGGCATGGCCTTCTTCAAAATGAGAGAGGTAGGGGGGGAATATGCTTTTATTTCCTTTGGGTGAAAGTAATGTGTCATTTTAATAGTTACTGATGTTAAGCCCTAGGAAGGTAAGTTTAGAATTAGGTTTCTCCAAGAAGGCCTGATCTGCATGTAATGTTTAAAGGTTTCATGCAGATTGGGTTTTTTTCTTCCTCCCATGTGGGGTTGTATTTCATATTGGAGCTAAATTATGGAGATAGAGGGTGGTTGACCCTTTGCTTTTGTGCTGTTTCCCTGCCACAAATCCAGCCCCTGAAACGGCTGTTCAACTCTGGAAGTGCTGTTGAAGCAAATGTCTCTTTAGGGACATTTTAAAAGGCTCATGTTTAAGTGATCACCAAATTTAATGAAAACGTTCCTCAAAAAAAATACTTCTGTTTCCCAAAAATAGTAACTGTTCACCAAATTTTAGACCACCTAATAATCCAAAAGTGATAACCACATATTGAGTTCTCGCCATTTTCATAAAGTATTCGACAGTTAAAAAATGTGTTTGTCTCCCCCAAATAGTAATTTTTCATAATCTAACCCTAACCCTAACTCCGTGTTTGAGGCATATAATTCTGCTAGCTAAATAATAGTATTGTCGCGTAAATGTAATGTTATATATTTGGTGAACATTTACTAAATTTGGTGAACATTTACTAAATTCGGTATAACCATGATTTGGTTTTGGACCACAGTGCTAGGGGCTCACAGTTTAATTTGGTAAGCATTTAATTTGTCCCCATTTTAAAATATCCTCTACCTCTGGCCCTGAAGCAAGTTGGTCCCACTATATACTGTCGCCATGCAGAAGCTTTTTAAAACTCAGGCAGCACATCAGATGGGGAACACAACATACAATTTTGGTCTATAAGCAGCGGTGTCATCCTGGCGGAACAGCCCGGTACGCCGTTCCGCTAGTTCCGCAGACGGGCCCAGGCTGCGCCGCCTCTCCCGAGGATGGGCGAGCTGCTCATGGGCCCGCCCGCCCTCCTGCGTGTCCGAATCGCTCTGAAATGGAGCGATTTGAGGCGCAGGGAGGCGTGGCTGGCCTCCGCCATAGGGGCAGAGGGCTGCCAATCATCCGGGCGTTCCGGTTCCTGGCGTGCCCGGATGACATCACTGTCTATAAGTAGTTCCTTTGGAGGCAGGGGCAGTTCCTAAGAATGTGACTTACTCTGCGAAGCCTGCCCTCAGTGATGATTTGTTTATATCTTTAAGTTTATCTTTAATGGAAAGGCAGGTGACAGCTTCGCTACCCTCCCATATCCTAAGTGCGAGTGATAACAAATGCCAGCATATGCTCTTCTGCGTGTATCAAAGTGGAAGACTTGCCACACTTGTTTTAAATGGCTTGAATCAATAGAGCTTGTGCATGACAAGATGCACTCCAACACTTCCTTTTGCCTTTCCTTTCTGTCATCTTAAATATTCACTCACAGCAAAAACTTTCCCTATTGCTACCATCCTGGATGGCGTAGGGAAGTGTTTAAATGGAGAAACCCACAAAAGACTACAGTTTCTTTCCAAACCCTCTGGCTAACTGAAACTAACTGAAACTGCCGTATGGGCTAACATGACATGTTGGTGAAGGAATGTGGGAAATCTTGGGTGGTTGTCAATGCCCTGTGTTAAGGGAGAGCATGGAGGAGGAGAGTATTGTTAGGAGAGCATCTATAATATTCTCAATGCCTGCCTTTCAAACTGGTCTGTTATGACAACACAGTGGTAAATGTGATAATTGGTGATTGAGCAACCAGTATTTTGTAAAATGGGCAGACATTTTAACAGCTTGGCTGGGTTAGATCTAAACCCTGTCCTGCACAAGTGCTCTCTCCTGCTTGAGTATGAGTTTTCAACAATTCCCCTCTTCCCTCTCCAGCCCCCTGTGCCGCATACCATCTTATTCCTGAGGGTCCCCAAACCTCCAGGAGCAAATTTTCTGGATATACTGGGGGTTGGAGAAGCAAGGGGGAATTATTGACAGTCATGCCCCCAACTTCTACAGATGGGAGACAATATTTGTGCAAGGGCTTGAATCCAGCCCATTGTTTCCCGTTACTACACTGTATCTCCATTCAGCTATTTCCAGTATGAGCATAACAGTGTTGAGAAATACAGCCGCTGTTAACAGAATTAAAAGCACAGATTAGTTCCTGAAATACACTGGCATGTACAGTAGTTTACTGCTTGCCTTCAGAAAGAGACCAAGCATGCTGACTTATGTTTAAATGTTCTTCAGATGTTCTTCGAAGATCACATCGATGATGCCAAGTACTGTGGTCATTTGTACGGTCTTGGTTCCGGTTCATCTTATGTACAGAATGGGACAGGAAACGCATATGAAGAAGAAGCCAACAAGCAATCATGACAGGAAATAGAAAACTCCTTTTTCTGAGCTCCACATGCTTGTACATAGGTTTTATCTCTGGTTGAATCCCTTGGACAATAAGGCATTCTTTTCCTCCCTTTATCAGCACATTTTCTTTTCTGCCTTTGTATGTACTAAATCTGACTGTTCCTGTCCCAGTTCTTTGACCATTTCTGGGTTAAAATGTGGCCTTATACCTTGCCCATCTGTACACGAGCACATGTGGAGGAGCAGTGTGGCAGATAGAAGAGGAAAGTTGAAATAATGAAATTTTTGGTCAACTTTAATTGGTCTTAGTATTGGTTTATTATTTTCCCACACCCTGTTACCTCCAATGGAACTCGCACTGATTGTAACTGATTTCCCCATTGATGTTTATCCCTTCCAGTGTACAGGAGTTTTAGCTATTCAAGATTGTGGACCATCACATTTGCACTTTAGAAGAGTGACTCTGAATCAGATCCTCTGTTTTATCTGAAGTTCTGGTTTTTCTATCCTGACCTAGAGAAAACATTCATCTACCAACTCGTAGCAGTCTTTTAGGCGTTCCCCACCCAGGTTCCAAATCCCTTGGGCGGGGGGCAGAACCCCACACCCACTGCATAGTCTCTGTTCAAAACTACTGAAACCTTAACAGCTGCTCTGATTATCTAAACTGGTATTTGGTCTTCCAAGTGTGCCCTGCACACTTCAGCTTGCAGTTGGCTTGCCAGCTGAACACTGCTCTGTGATGGAGGCAACTGGATAGGCGTTTTGAGGAATCTCTCTTGTGCACACTGCATTGAATTGAGGAGGAATCATGCAAGAATCCACCTGTGCTCCTGTTCATTTCAGTGGGGCGTGTCCCAGAGACATTCCTTGTGGATTGCCTGCACATGTTTGAACACAACTGCTACAGCCTTCAGGAAAGATTCTGTGTTCTTTTGTTTTTTTGTGTGAGCTGAATAACGGAAAGGATGGGAACTGCAGTTCTTTAACAGCACATGCTCATTGTGGATCCATATCCTTACTCCTGTTCCAGCAAGCTATGCCCTAACAATACTTTCTATTTTAAAACCTTATTTATTGTGTACTTGAATAAATGAACACAATTAAGGATGAGATCCAAAGACCTGGAGCCAACTTGATATTGAGCTAAATAGAAAAGGGAGATAGATTTGTCATTTTTGTAGCTACTACAAAGGCATTAGTTGTAAAACAACAAATCTATTTTGTACCTAATAAAGTTACCTGAGGCTTGTAATGCTAGCTTATTTTTTTTGAGTCAATCTTAGCAATATATTTTATAAATGCATTATTTTATAAAAGGACCATGAAGTACTTAACCATGCAGAGCTTGCACACCCAGAGCAGTTGTGCAGGAAAACGTTCAATTGGTATTGAATAGCTAAACCCCTAACCTGAAATGATGGAGTGCCTGTGGCAGCATTTTGTGTGTGTCATCTACACTGCAAATCAATAGGAGTAAATCTCAAGGATGTTCAGCAAGTTGATCTGTTTACCATGTACTTAAATCTGTTTTCCCTTTTTTTTTCCTGCCCCCCCCTTCCTCATTAAGTTACAATGATGTAACTGCGTGGTCCTTTTTAAAGAAAAATAACAGACATTTGCATAAGAGGGTATTTGTTTTTAAAGCTTTTGTAAATAAAGGCTTCAGAAATGTTTTCTTACATATCTTACAGACTTGTGGTTTTCTGTTGAAACCTTTCCTGGCATGTCTGTGACAGCTCATGCTTTGCATATTTCTTACCTTCAGTGATGTGCTTTTGTCCTGTTTTGCTTTTTCAAGTTCATAAGTGGGGCACATCACCAGACTTGCTTTATATTTGTCTCACTCCAGTTGAGCTTGTTTAAGCTTGTGGAGAAAGCTCATGCTGTTTTTTTTCAAAAATCATTTTAATTGGTGGCTGCACATAGCCATTAAGAGCTGCAGTTCTGTTGCATGGATACAGCTCTAATCCTGTTCTCTGTTTGACATGCTCACTCAGTCTCCAAACACTGAAGGATAGAACATCATAGTTAGTCTAGGCAATGTGTCTCCTTGTTGTCCCATGGCTTGCAAGTGAGATTCTTTTCCAGGTATCTAACCAACTTTTGCGCTATTGAACTCATTCATTCTTGTATATTTCTAACATGGATGGCTTCTGCCACTAACTACAGTGGAAGAGAGTAAATACTATGATTGGTTTAATCTTTCAGCCATTGCTTTAACCAGTTAATCCTCTTACTCTGAGTAACAACTTGTCCTATATTGAGATTGAGCCTAAGATATTGGAAAAGTTGACAGGAACAAGTAGGTTTAACCTTCATTCAAGACAAAAAAGGCAATTTTGTTTAGAGGGAACAGGTTATGAGAACATAAAATCTTCTGGGTGAACCTCTGTCACATGAATTGTATTTAACAGTATAGCAATACATATTGTACACGGCCACATATTCTGTAAACACAAACACACATGCAAATATATGCAGTTGGCTCTTGCTGTATATATTTGTACTCCATGCATGCTCTTCTTGTAAATCTATTTATTTCAGTGGGGCATATTCCCAGGGAAGAATGTCTAGAATTCAGTAAGTTATAACTATCTTTCCTCTTTACACAGATAGTTTTGGCCCATCCACTCAGGTTACTTGTGTTCACAAAGAGGACAGTGAGAAATCCTTTTGAACAACTTTCTAGTATAAGGATATGATGTGGCTGGAGTGGAGAAACAAAGCTTAGCAGGGCTAAATGGATGAAGCTTAGGGGCCAATCTTAAGGTACACTTGTACCTCCAGCTCTGGGTGTTGTAAATGTACTGTAAAGCATGTTTTTGACATCCGGAGATTAAGTGCTTCCGGTGCTGGGCCTGTGTCATTCTGTGCTGGGCCTCAACACCTTGTGGAGGACACTGCGCTGCCACCAGAGCCAGGTAAGACTGCTGGCCAGTGGTACAAGTTTGGGGTGGGTGGGAAGGGCGGATCTGGGCGTGAAGAAGATTGGGCCTGGCCAGGTGGGGTTGGCGGTGTCCTCCACTGCTGGGTCATATGCCTTGCTTTGGGCCAGGCAGCCCACATGGCTGTTTCAATCTGCCAGCCAAATAGCCAGTGGAGACTCAAGTAGCCCCACTGAGGGGGCTGGGGCTTTACTTGAGATAAGGGGGCTGCTGTGGTGCCCATAAGATGCAACGGTAGCCATTTTGGTACTTCTGCTCCACTGGGCAGCTTAGGATTGGGCTGCCTGTCAGTTGGAAGTTATTTCTAAAGAGAAATCCAAATCATTTTGGAGGGTATGTTATTCCCAGATCCTTTTTCATTCACAGGAAGAAAATGGTTAATGCCATTTTATTTTCTTTAGGGGATTTCCACCAGGTTAGAAAACTCACAAAAATAGTGCTCCTGGGGAGAAGCAATTACCTTTTAAAAAGTAATCGAAACGAATGTATGCAAGTGAGTGTTCAGGAGCAAAATGATGAAGACAGGAAAGAATCACTGTATGCCCCCACCCACATTTCCTGTTTATGATTTGTGGAGAGAGAAGAAACAACCTGACAGTAGGTCTACTTTACGAAGACTAATTTTTTTGTCAAAATTTCCTTTAAATCTATGTGTGTGTGTGTGTGTGTGTGTGTGTGAAATTAATTTTTAATTGCCATTAATTTTAATACCATCACAAAACTACAGCTCTGACTAAGTACATATAGGAACTTAGCTTGGGTGTGGTAGCTATACTCACTAGCATCTTCTGAAGAGAGAGGCTCAATTGCTGTGTGTGTAGAATGCCTGTGTTAAACGTGTCACTTGTCTGCACTTTAAAAAAAAAAACACCCCTACATAAAATTTGATGAATTCAGCACCATTTGTGCCTAACTGTTTCAGGGTGAAGACATCTGTGTTTTCTTCATGTTTTGGTTGGCTGTTCCTTTTAAGACCTTGGGAATTAATGGAATCTGATATTTACTGACAGAATTCTATGCATGAATTGCATGTCAGAAGAGGCCTAGCTGTCACAAATGACAGATGATGCTAACCTATTCCTGGATTGGATTATTTCAGATTGCGGTGAGGGTGATGGATTGCTTCATTGCCCAAGACTATTTTTGTATGTGGAAAAATTATGTTGAGGAACCTAGGCTAAAATCCTTCTGATGTTTAGTTTTCTCTCTGCAGGGAGTCTTTTTTATGGAAGAGTTTTTAATTCTGCAGTCTGAAACAGTATAATCTAGATACAGGTTTCTCATGGTTGCCACTATTAGAAAGAACTACTAGACTTTGGAGATGGCTGCTTGACAGGTAAACATTGGATGCCATGTGGCCTAGATGTGTATTACCCAGGTGTGCTAGACTTGCCGGGTGTCCCTTATTATAAGGGACTTCCCGTATTTAAGATTCAAAAATCATGTCCCGTATCAGTGCTGAACTAGACTTAAAAAATCCCATTCTAAAATTCTGCTGCTATTGCTGCTGTCTTGCCACGGCTAACTGCATAATTTTTGTATTATTGTCTGGTAACCATGGAGTGGTTTGATAGAAAGCAGTATTCCGATACCTGTGTGTCCCTTATTGTCATTTTAAAAACCTGGCAAGTCTAAGGTGTGCGTTGTTTAATGTAACCCCATCGCAATGTGATCAGTCGTTAGGCGACACATACCTATACTCCTAATCTGCCTATTTTATATTGTTTGTAAACCAGTTTAGTTTAATGGTTCTGGCTTTTTCCTAAGGACTGGCATAGGGAAGTGACTAAGACTGAACTGTGAATTGGAACTTTCCTGGTCACTAGGTGGCCTTATGCAAGCTACAGCCTCGGCTGCATATAGGGATAAGAACATTTGCACTGCATGGTTCTTGTAAGGATAACATCAATATGATGCATGTAAAGTATGTTAGTTTATTTGCTTCCATACTCCCTTCTATACTGTACAATGTAGATTTATGTCTGTGCTTAAAAGACAACCACTTATTGATGGCAAAATTAACAGCCCAATCTGAATAGGGCCATATGCTGATCAATTGCCAGTTGTGAGACCAGGCCCAGTGTCGCCCAAGCTGATGTTGTACAGTCCTTCAGGCCAGTCTCTATACCCACTTCATAATGTGGTGGCATGGCCACAGCTTGGTTCCAAGACGTCCACAACTTTGAGCAGCTGCTATCAGCCTGTGTGGACAATACCAAACTAGATGGACCAAAAATCTGACTTGGTATAAAGTAGCTTCATACACGCAGCCTGCTGGTGCTGACCTGGTTTCACATAAGGGTGACTGAGGACGTAAGCCAGGACTACATTCCCACAATCGTCTGCCAATAAATGCTATTGCTACAGCCTGTACTCATTACACTCTCTGAGCAAACAGGTGGGGAGAGAGGGAACTGCTACTTCCCAGGAAGCCAGTTTGGGCCTCGGAGGCTCCTATTCTTTTTCCCTGGCTTAGATCATATCACAGACATAAGATACTGCAATTAGAGCAGATTGTAGTAATTTGTGTGGGCATGGGGCTAGGTGCTTGACTTTTGGGCCACTGCTCCTTCAACTGCACTAGCTGCCAGTTCCTTTCTGGGCTTGCTTTAAGGGGCTAGAGCCCTTCATGGATTGACAGTGGGATGGCCCATCCCCTGAGACCAGGACTCCACCCCCCTCCATGTGCCAGCAGTGCCCGATGTTTACATTTGACTTTTCAATTCTGAAATCCAAAACCCAACTGCTTTCATTTATTTGTCTTTTATTTAAGGTTTTATTTTTTTCCCCAGCAGCAAGTTTAGATGATACAAAAATACATAATACTGCTTTACAGAGTACAAACAAAAGCAAAGCAAGAAGTTCTTTCACTCTGCAAGATCCATAGCTACGTACACTGTTGCTACTGAGCAACACGTATACTCAGGCAAGCGCTGGGAATGTTGTCTTCACTACAGGACAATTCAAAGCAGTTGTGGAGAGGCCTGCGCTTTCCATTCTGTTTCAAAAGTCTTGCCAACATTACTGAACAGCATTGAAGCAAAGCAAGCAGGGAAACAAAACCAAAAGTGGACCATTTTGTTATTTTGTATTCTTGAGAATGATGTCTTGCAGATGAAATAGTCCAATCACTGTACCCTGAGTATTCCAAAAGGCTAATTTTGCAAGTCATTCTGTACAATAGTTTTCCTTACTTGGTCTTTGTTATACAAGTAAGCATGCACTTGGCATTCGTCTAAACCAATGTAACAACCATAGAGAAGTAAGTTAAATTACTGAAGTTAATTGACACAGCAAAATGCTACCCATTTTCTTGTTCATTATTTCTTCTTTTTGCATTGAATCTGGTATCAATATTACATAAATGCTGCTTCTGGAATGTAAGAGCAACCTAGATTGACACTGCTATCCAAACATTATCTTCGGCTGGCGTAATAGCCGCTGCACAGATGGTGTTGCAAACGTGGCTGTAAAGCAAATTTTTGGCATTCGCAAACAGAGCCAGTGGGGTCGTCCGTGCCCTACCCCCACCGATGCAGCATCCTACAGATTGGCTGCCAGTAGAGGTAAGAACTGTGCCAGGTGGTGGAGGGGTGATGAGAGGGTGGAGCGGATCAGGCCCAGGAGGGAGGTGGGATTGGCAGAGCAGGTCTCCGCCATATCCTAACTCCTGTCCTGGGCCTGCTGGCTTGACATGGAGCTGCTCAGACCTGTGACTGCTATTCAGCAGGTGCAGATTCAAGTAGCCCCATAAGGCAAGCTGGAGGGTTACTAGATATAAGGGTATAAATCCCCTTACTCCGAGGAGATACAGCCTGCTCTCAACTATGCTGAACACAGTGGAAGTTGTGCAGCCCTGCTGGGCCAGCACAGATTAGGCTTGGGCTGTGAATCTGTTTAAGTACTGTACTAATAAGAGTGTTCACACCTTCAAATACATTGCTTGCCTGATGCAGGCAGAAGTCTGAATACTGTATACGTTGTATAGTTTCTATGGTGGGACTTGCTCCTTAAGTCATATCTTACGATCTTGTGATCTGTTGGTTGTAGGGACTTTGCTAAGATAAATAGCTGTAAACTTATAAAAAAATTTTTGGTTGGCATTGGGAGAAAACCCTTCTCAAATTAATGTTCTTGTGTACAAATGACAAGAGCCCTGATAATGACTGCTTTTGGTGCATTAATTCTCCAAGAAATTATCTAATTCTCAAAGTAGTAGACTTGGCACTGGTGATAATGCCGAAAGGCGTAGGAACTAATCCTATCCTATAAATTCTTCCTAACTAGTTCAAACTGCCCATAATTCAAAGGTATGTTTTATACATTTTTTAAAACAGCAAGTTATTTTATATTAGGATGGTATCCAAAAATCTATTTTCAAAATCCTTGTGATACGAGTAAAGTGCTAAAGCACTAGATTTTAGTTATACATCCTAAAAATCTGAGGTTTTAAAAATCAATACTTGCTTACTACTAACTTGAATCAGAATAGTAATTAGCATTATAAAACAACTCTTGTGCACTTTGTATTGGGGGACATCATATTGGATGACATGTTTGGCCCTATTTTGTCATAACTGAAAAAGAAGTTTTACTTGCTTCAATTTTAAATCTGAACCTTCAGTTCTCCCAAATATTTAGGCTTTGACATCAAAGTCTAAAAGGTTTGGCTGAATAAGTATGGCACTGTTAATTTTCTCCCCTTATAGCTTTGACAATTTTAAAATATACTTTTCAAGAAACTTAAGCATAGGATGCAGGAGTTTGTTTATATTAGAAAATTGTTTGGTGCACCAGCTTTAAGAGTTGGAGCTGATGAGAACAGCTAATAGTAATGCAATGCTATGCTTGCCAAGTAAAGCTGCCTTGAAAAATGTCGAAAAGAATTGTAGAACCTGCGACCCTCATAAGATGCATCATATGTTGACTACAGAAGGAGCATATCTGCCATTAGGCGAGTGCTCATTTGCTATCCACGAAACGAACAAGGGGGGCCTTATACTGTCATTTACTATTTGTTCTCTCAAAGCTGGGTACCATGTAAATCCTGCAAGACTTAAAAGAATGTTTGATTGAGCCCCTGGTATCTGAGCTATGGTGCAGTGCAATGCAATGTCATCAATCCCTCACGTACACCCTTTTGTTTGGTACAGCACATCTGAGAACAATGAGATTCAATGTCTAATGCTAGCATTACAAAATCAACAGGGCTATGGTTGATGGTAATTTAAGGATCGAGTAAAGCTATTTTTCATTTATTTAATACAGGTGTCCCTCTGTATCTGTGGATCCAATTCTTTGTGTGTATCCCCAGTACCTATTACCATTGTTTATCTTCTTTAGTCACACTAAGCAAAAATGTCTCTTCCTTTTACCTGGCAACATTTGGTTGGTCTTCTCTAGCATTCAGGCTACCTGCCTGCTTGTCTTCCTATAAGTTTGCATGCTCATAGTGTTTGGTCAAAGGACAAGATATTCTTGCTTAGTGTGACTGTAAAGCATATAAACAACTGTAATGGATGCGGGAGGTGCAGAGATAGGGGTCCCCCTTATCTGTGGTTTATAGTATCTGCAGGGGGTAGATGGGAATGTATCCCCTGCATATACTCGGGGGACATCTGTACTTACTATGTTTAATGGTTCACTTGTGTAATGATTAATTGCTGATTCAGAGGCTGGGAAATGTGTTCCACAAGATTGTGAAAGGTCTTGTGGCCAGCCGTAATGATCTCCAGTTAGCAAGTTTACGCAAATGCAAGTACAAATGGGGAAGGTGGAAAAAATCCTGTAATATTTGTTTTAAAAAACCTAGCTCATACTGATGTTTATGATCATACTGACATGTATGATCAGTGGGGAGATAAAGTTGTAACCTAACACTACTGCATATATGTGGAAATCCCCCTATCCTTTTCTTCCAACAGTTGTCCCCACCTCATCCACTCCCTGTAGCAAGATAATATGCTGCATGAGGGGCTGCCAAGGTGGGGGGAATTCATGAAAAGCATTCCCCTTGTACATCTGGAAGTACCTTCTATTCACACCAAGTATGGTTTAAGATACAACTGTGTGCAATAGGGACTAACTAGCAACTAACTAATAGATTGGTAGTATTGTTCCTGTTTATGTTGGTGCCACCCATGCTTATCTCTCTAATCTGTATAGAGTAGCAGCAGAGGTGCTGCTTTAGTGCAACTACATCTTGCAAAACTACATAGTATTCATGGACAGGGAGAGAAAATCTCTCTGGCAACATTTTGTGGGCGAAATGGCAGCTAGAGGCAATGATGTCATACTAGTTTCCCTTCTGGATGACCCACAGCTTAACAGCCCAACCTTGAGCTGCCCGCCCACCCATACGAGCTGTGGTAGCCAAGCGGGTGTTTGTCCCCTTCCCCTGCAGTAATGGTTGGTTCCTAAATCAGCTGGAGTCTTTAAAACCAAACACTGGATGGGCAGACATACCACTGACCATACCAAGTTGAGCTGGCTTGGCTGCTGCTCCGATACTTAAGACACAAACAGCAACTCTTGATATTATTGCATCTGCATAAGGGGGGGGGGTGTTGCATGAATAGATTCAGCATGTCAGTCTCTGTTAGTCTTCAGTCTCTTCACTTGCTGAAAGAATACATGACCATCACACACTGAGTGACATGTGACCTACTCCTGCTGGCAGTTTGCAATCTCATTCCCCCACAATTATTCTGTACTCAGCTTTGAATGCATTTAACAATGGGGGTATAAATGCCACCTCCATTTCATTTCCCCTTTTCTTTTAAGCTCATGTTGGTGCTGTGCAAAAGGTTCTCTTAGAAGTCAGTCAAAATGAGTTTAAAACAATCTACAACAGTAAAAGGGAGACATGGATAGTGTTCTCTAAGTATGTCAAGGTGTGCCAAGACAAGCAAAACAGACTCTGAAGAAAAATGAAATGTGTTTATAAACATCTGGAACATGAACAATTAATAGCACTGCAATTAAATTGTTCTGGTGCAATAAGGTAATATTTTGCTTGTTGAAGAAAAAAATCCTAACATGAAAAAAAACAGGACACAAGGGGCAAATTTTTTAAGAGCAATGGCAGAGTGGCATAATCCTGCAAGGCCTATTACTACCCTCTTTCTCTAGGCAGATGTGCTAGAACCAGGAATGCACTCTCTGCTACAGACATTTCATAAATGTGGATTTAATCATGAATAAACATGTAGTAAGTATTACAATTCTGAAGAAAATGATTCTACTACAAATGGGTTAGTTATGAAGTTTTGTGCAGGCAGGGCTAGATAACAGAATAGTTGAGCTAGGATGCTATTTAAAAGTAACAATTTTAATTGGAAACACTTGGAGGCTGCCTAGGACATGAAAAAAATTTCTAATTTCAGGTGGAAATTGGAAATACAACAACTCTATAAAAACATCTCTTTTCCATCTATTGATTTTTTTTCTTCAACACGTAAGGCATGGAACTTTTCTGGACTTGTGTCCTGCTCAAAAGGAAGGGGTCAGCAACATCACCACTTACTTTTAGTTCCATCCCATTGCTGCTAACCCATTCTTATATACTTTGGTTAGAAGGCCTACTGCACACAGAAATCAATTGTCTTTACTTACAAAGTAATATGTTGAAGATGTAAGTAAAAACCATTCCCACACACAGGCTGCACTTATCAGATGAACATAGAGGGTTAAATCTGAAAAAGGTACATCACAGCAGTGTGGCTCTACCCCTCACAGGGCATTCTCTATATTATATACTAGTCCCCATCTTCCCAGAAGTGTGTTCAAGTCACAAATGCCCCTTCCCAAAAAGGAAACAGAATACTGGCATTAGGCACATCTGCTTTTTCTGAGAAGTGGCACTGAGAGCCACATTTAAAAATGCCTTCTGACATCCTGAATGTTACTGAAAAATACTGTATTTCAGTATATTTTATATGTAATACCTATGCCCCATGAAAGCCAAATTCCAGCTTCTGTTTTTCACTTCATTTTATACACATACATGAACGTCAATATAAGTACTGTATTATAGACAGCCCTGAATAACTAGAAAATACATTATAACAGGTGCATTATGATAAGCAAAGAAAGTACCAGTCTAGTTCATTCTGCTGCTATGATTTTCTCACCGCTTTAAAGATTGAAATAAATAGAGGTACGAAGTAAACAGGAAGATATGCTATGGAAACCAGCAGGGCAGAATGTCTGCATAGATTGTGCAAAACTGTATGCTACAGGAGACAAGGTTCTCAAATATCCCACTTTAGGGGTCATATTCTGGCACTTTTGGTGATTGAGCCTGCAGAGATTCTTCATATGCACTAAAATATTAGAAACAAAAAGACCCTTCAAATTCCCTATCTTACAACTGCAATGTTGTGATCACAAAGACTTCAATTCAATTCATCTCACTTCAATTATACCTTCTCATTCAGGATAATCAATTTGAAGCAAAAATAAAGCTCTACTTACTTGGCTGAAGAGAATATAAATAAAAAGTAATGTTCTAATGCTTCAGAGGACAATACTCGGGAATTATGCTCAAACTTTATGCTTCTGAAACAATTTTGGACTTGGTTTTATTGCAGGTGTGGAATAAGTCAGGGTGCCAGATCTTTATCCTACTGTCCCTATATACAGAAATATCTGACTGCCAAACTGACTTTGAAAACTGCAATTTCTGTTTCTACTATGTCCTGGAACGAGGTGCATAATTTCCTGACCTGTTTCTCAGATGTAATTATGAGCTGTTTTAGAGTTTTATATATATGAACACCTATTTTATGTAAACAGTCTGTGATACTCTAAACGTATATAATTTCTTCTGACATATCGTGCATGCAAAGGCACTGATAAGCATATTTGTGAAACGGCAATTTTTCTTGGCTTCAGACATTTCTGAAAAAATCTTAAAGCTAGTTGTTACACTGATTCTACAAAAGTCATCCTGAAAGCCTGTACAACTGCTAGTTTCATTTCAAATCTTTCTCTGCAAGGACCACTTGCCTTCTTAATGCAGAGAAGTCAGAACCATAGTAATAAGTGTGAGTGCTACATGATAATACACATCTCCTCATATGTACATCATCAGATAATGATGAGGAATGCAGCAATTCAAGAATGGTGAATCAAACTGAAAAAAAGAGTAGCATAGTTAAAATGTGGCCTCTCAGAGGCACAAAGTTAGGTTAAGCTTTTAAAGCCAAGCATTCTCAAGAAACATTAACATCAAGCATTTCTAATAAGGTTGAATAACCAAATAGTAAGCTATAGCATATTTACAATTTTGCAAAACTTTTCTCTGAGCATGTTTATCATATGCCCATGACTCAGATTTACAAAAATTAAGTGGAGGCTGTTCTGTTTCTCCATCACAAATTAAAAAGTATAGCCTAGTTATAAATAAGCAATCTGTGTAAAAGGGGGGGGCTGATTTGTGTTCGTGCTGGATATGAGAGGAAACGGAAAGCAGTGAAGGGATGTGAGCCAAACTTTTACAAGCTTATCCAAGTAATGTAATTGAACTTAGTTGAAAATTAAAATTGTGTCACTAACTTAGCTAATGCCAGGAATCAAAACACAGTCCAATCATTCTACCCAACCAATGGATCAAAGCTGATAATATATTCCCAAGGATTAAGCTATTTTGTAGCTGAAAAGCACAAGCAAGACTTAAAGGTTCAAGAATTGCTGCAGGAGCATGAACACATTATACGTAAGGAGTTTAATCACTCACCTGAGCTGCCAATGCAAAACCACTTTTATAATCTGCAAGGACATGTTCTGTATGTCTTAATGAAAGACTTCCCACTTTCCCAATATTCAAGACTTTCCTTTTGAAATTTAACAATAATTTGTTCTAACCAGAACATTCCTTTACACACGCAAGAGGTGACAACAGGTCTTGTATTTCAAGCAATGATATGGAGACATCAAAATTAGGTCTTGAAATATCTTCCGAGTAGGTCCACGCAGCAGTTGTCTGGAACAGCTGATTGATGAATGCTGATTCTGTGGGAGGATAGTTCTTCCTCTCATCAACAATTCTGAACTACAACAAAACAGAGACAATGTCACTATCCACTCCGTAACAGGCTCAAAGCCCTGCCTTCATCTTTTACTCCGTCCTCTCTCCTTTATCCCCAGAAATATTCAGTCTGTTGCCAGATCATGCCACTTCTCCATGCACAGTATTGCAAGAATATAGCCCTTCCTCTCTGCCCTCTCAGTAAAGCCTTTTTGTTGGTGCTCTGGTTCTGTTTCCTCTTGAATACTGTAAGCTCCTCCTCACTGGTCTTTCTTTGGCTCATCCTAGCCCCTACACCTCCATTCAGCACTCATTCTAATAAAATCATTCACCTCTCGCCACTCCTCTCCTTAAATCCCTTCACTGCTTTCCGTTTCCTTCCATATCCAGCACAAACTATTTTTCTTTACCTTCAAAACAACAGCTCTCATATTTTTTATGCCAGTGCCCTACCTGAGGGAGTCAAGGGGGTGTCCAGAAGGGTTAGGGAGGCCCACTGCTGCCACCACGGACCTCCCGGCTGCTTAAAATAGCTCTGTGGCCAGATTGGAACTTACTTTCTGTTTTGCACAAAACAGGATGTAAGCTCTGATCTGGCCACAGAGCTATTTTAAGCACTGGGGAAGCCTGTGGAGGTGGCAGCAGGCCTGCACAACCCTTCACTCCCTCAGGTAGGGCACATGCCACTAAATGGCTGCAGTGTCACAATTGCTGTTGGGCAGTAATTTCTGGGGCCACTCCCCTTAAGGGAAAATGGTCCTTTTTTGCTCTCTATAGTAGGTTGCGACCCACCATTTGAAGGGCACTGTGTTAAGCCATTTTCACTTGGTCTTTCTACCTCTAGTGGGAGCCTCAAGGTGGCTTACAACAAAATACACTCACAAGGGAAGTAATCAAACATCAGAAATAAAGTAACGAACAAACGATAATTAAAACACAAACAATCAATAATAAAAACCAGAAGAACCAACTCAGAGCAAAAACCAATAACCACCTGCAAGCAATACAAGTATACAGGGCATCACCTCAGCCCAGATGTCTTTCTGAACAAAAATGTTTTTGTCAAATGGCAGAAGATTAACAATGGAGGGGTGAAAGTTTCAAGAGGGTGGGAATTCCACAGTGAAAAGATCCTGTCACAAGCCTCAGACTTCAGAAGAATGGATAATACAAAGAAAGGCTTTTAAATGTTGAACAAAATGGACAGAATGTCTCACATGGGGAGAAATGGTCCCTCAAATATCCTGTTCCCAACCCATTAAGGCAGTGGCTCTCAAAGTGGTAGGTTGTGACCCACCATTGAGAGCCAGAACTGGGCCATTTCCCCTTAAGGAGAGTTGCCCAGTAATGGGTGTCCTGAAGGCACCATAGCAATTGTGGGGTTAATCGGGTATGTGTGTGTCACACTGGCCTTGGAAGGTTTCTTACATCCACGTAATTTGCCCACATCCTTAAGATGAATAAGCTGAAAACTATCAACTGAAACAGGACAAGCAGGAACCACATAGATATAAATGCTGTTGATTGGGAATTCATTAAAATGGAATTTTAGTGATTTTAACTGGCAAAATTCCTTGCAAACATGTTATGGCAAGCAGTCATAAGATGGTTCTCTCTCGTCTTATAAAGGGTTTAGCAAAATTAAAAATACATAAATAACCAACTTACTTTAAAGATCTAGATTTATTTCTCCTTGCTTGCATGGCTAGGTTTCATTTTCCATAGTTAGTGCAGGATTACTCATACCTTGCGGAAACAACGAGTTTTTTTAAGCATATTTTTTTGTTTATACACTAAGTAGTCTCATCAACAGAATTCTGTCTCTCTTCAAGAGACATCTGTTATTATTTCACTTAATTACAAATAACTTCCATTAGCTCCATATACATGAACAACAAGAACAGAACCATCACCATACTGGCAAAGGAACAACAATGATCAAGCCGATATTTCATGAGAAGTAAACAAGGGTAGAAAAACACCTACAAAAGATACCAACAGTGTTGATTCACTGCTAAAGTGTAAATGTTGTTCTGCAATTATAGGTATGCCCCGGTATCCACAGTTTCAGTTATCCACAGATACTGGGATGACTATTAAAAAGATAGGGGAACATTAAACAAATCTTTTTTTTTTTAAACCTTGTTGCCGCAAACCCACTGATATTGCCCTATGTTTAAAAAGGCATCCCCAGTATCCACAGTTTCAGGTATCCCAGGGGGGTGTCTAAAACGGAACCCCAGTGGATACTGGGGCATGCCTGTCTCTATAATTAGGAAGCAACAATAAGGTATCAGCTTATTTGATAAATTATAATCTAATCAACTGTCTCATCAGATATATGAGCTTGGATCAGAACTATTGCAAAAGCATTTCTGCTCACAGAATGTTTTCTTGCCTTTCTTTTCTTAATGCATACTTTTTGTGCATGTGTGAAGATT
The DNA here is from genome assembly GCA_029204185.1 of Lerista edwardsae. Classification (NCBI taxonomy): domain Eukaryota; kingdom Metazoa; phylum Chordata; class Lepidosauria; order Squamata; family Scincidae; genus Lerista; species Lerista edwardsae. The sequence goes on along the minus strand of JAJKFI010000003.1, from coordinate 11,990,633 downwards.
GGGAATAGTACTGAATGCAGTGGAAGGCAAAAATTGGGAACCATTCCTTTGTACAAATGGACAATACACCGAGGGAATCTCTGAATCCGAGACACTGAACTTAATCCCATTTGTAGTGTCTGCTCAGGAAGCTGAGGTTTCTTTAGTTATAAGGCAGGGGTTCCCAAAGTGTGCATCATGGTGCTGTTTTAGGGCACTGCTGTGCACATTGCAGAGCACTTTAGGATGTCCTCAATGGCCCTCCTACCTGTTCTCCCAGGTGCCACCATCCTGGATCTTGTGAGAGTTGGGCATTCCCATCTTGGATCTCACAAGGTTCCACGAGATCCAAGATGGCAATCCCTGGCTCAGCTGGGAAGGCGAGGCTGTGGGGGCATCATTACCCAGGTAGGTTTGGGAACAATTGGCCATACAATATGCAAATTCTTCTCATGTATTCAATTTATGTGTAGAGGAAACCTACTTTTCACACCCGAGTGAATTTTACTTTCTGTCTAATCCTACAAACCACTCTTAAAACCACTGGACTACAGCAATGCACTTTGCATGGGATTGCCTCTGAAGACAGTTTGGAAGTTTCAGATAGTGGAGAATGCTGCAGCCTCCCTCTTAATAAATGTAGGCCAATATCCTTTTGTGTCACATTTGACATATCTGCACTAGCTCCCAAATCATTTCTTGACCCAGTTCAAAGTCCTGGTCATCTGAGGGCACTTCTCCTGCAACATGAACTGCCTTAATGCTCTAAATCCACTGATGAGTTTCTGCTCCATCTTCCAGCTCATTTGAAGTCCAAACTTAACTTTACTAGGGACAGGACCTTTTCAACAGTAGTCACAATTGGGATTCCTTTCTTAAGAGAGAATCGGAGATTCCATTCTCAGCTATCCCTTTAAAGCCCCTATCTTCATCTGAAAATACAAGTTGACTTCTGCTTTTCCCCACTGTGTGATACTTTTTAAATCCGCTATGTTTTTATTTGCTGGATGTCATAACTCTTCGTGTTTTTATATTTAGCTGTTTTCATTATTATTGGTTTATATCTGCTTTGATATAAACTGTTTTGAAATGTATGAATTCAGCATCCGAGCACAGAAAAAATCGTATTTCCTTACCCAGTCTGTTCTTTTCAAAAGTTGCACTAGTTTCTGTCCAAGACTGAGAGTCAGTAAGAAGGTGGCTTTGGGAGTCTCGTAATGGCTTCGAAGGAAAAGCATGTTGATTCTCACTATTAGACAGCAAAATAAATTTTGAAAAAGAAACAAAAATGTTGATGAATTTAATACTGCACTATTATAAGACTACTAGTATGTGGAATTCCACTACAAATTTTTATCCCATAAATACTCAATCTCAGTAAGACTTGGTGGCTTTGTGTTTATAGTTAAGTACATCAGTCATGCATATATTTAATTGAGGGGTTAATATGCCTAAAAACTACATACGAAATGATGGACTTTGTCTTCTGATGGTGACATAAGCAAGTAGAAAAAGAGAGACTGACTTTATCACAGTATTATGTCTCTTTTCAGATAATTTATACAATTAAATATCTTAGGAAACTAACTAAAAAGACCTTGGAAAATGGCCGAAACAAGCAGCCTTACATTATATCCGACAAGTAATAATTACTCAACTTCACCTTGTTTTGTGTCATTTTTCTGGATGACTAGTGTAAATAAGAGATTGAAAATATTGTTTATGTGATGTTCTCTCAGCATCACATGACAGCCCCAGTGACTGTCCCATGGCATCCGACATAAAATATATGTAGTATAATCTTTTAACTATTGTCTCATCTTTTTAGGATCACATTTCAAGGGTTCAAGTTTCCGAGGGTCATTTCAGAACGATCAAATAGTGGAATTCATATGATGTGTAGTCTGTGATTGTGGCCATGCACCATCATGCCATCAGGCTAGGAGTCTGGCCTGCACGAGGAACTGCATACAAACCAAGAAAGCAATCTTGTCCTTCTAGGTACTGTGACCAAAAGACACACTGTGCGAAGTACAAGTATGGTAAAAAAATTGTTTCTATCTATATGTGAACATAAGAACATAAGAAGAGCCCTGCTAGATCATGCCAAGGCCCACCTAGTCCAGCTTCCTGTATCTCACAGTGGCCCACCAGGTGCCTCAGGGAGCACACGAGACAACAAGATGCCTGCATCCTGTTGCCACTCCCTTGCACCTGGCATTCTGAGGTAGCCTACTATTAATGTAAGGAAGTTGGCACAACCTATCGTGGCCTATAGCCTACGATTGACTTTTCCTCTAGAAATCTGTCCACTCTCTTTTTAAAGGCATCTAAGGCAGATGCTATTACCAACTCCTGTAGCAAGGAGTTCCATAGGTTAATTACCCGCTGGGTAAAAAAGTATTTCCTTTTATCTGTTTTAACTTCCCCAACACTCAATTTCAGTGGAGGTCCCCTGATTTTGATATTGTGAGAGAGGTAAAAGAACATCTATATCAACTCTATCCCTCCCATGCATAATTTTGTATGTTTCACCCATGTCCCCCCTCAGGTGCCTTTTTTCCAGACTGAAGAGAATACTGTTTTCAAATGATGTACATCAGTGGTATTCAAACGTTTTAGACCGGGACACACTTTTTAGAATGGCATTCATGTCGGAACCCACCGGAAGTGATGTCATCACCTGGAAGAGATATTGTGGCAGGAAGTGACATCATCAAGTAGGAAGTGCTGTCATTGTAACATAATAAAATGACAGTAATGAAATGTAAATTGGCATTCTGGAACTGCAGCTATTGTACAACCATGAAACATCCCTGACAGAAAGCAAGATTAAGACAAAATCTATATATATAAAAATGAACGTGTGCGTGTATGTATGTTCCAGCATGCCTTACGATCTGAAAAGAAATACGGGATGCGGGGGTAAGGCATCCCGTGTAAGTTCAAGTTCAGCCCCCAACAGCATGGGGGGTGAGAAGGGGTGCAAGATACAGCGCTTGGAAATAGAATATCTGCAGCACGCTGATGGTGGCGTAGAGGACCCCATTTGATTTCAGATTTCAAAACTCATTCAACTTCTAGAAATACTGTGGGGGTAAGACACCCCTAGCACCCTTAGAGGTGGGGGTGGGAAGGGGGTGACTTGTAAAAATAATCAAAAACGGCCGATATTAGTGTCCATAGTTTTCGGGGTTGCTGAGATGAACGGTGACACTCCCGATGCCATGTAAGTCCACATTTCGCCCCCAACGGCATGGGGGGTGAGAAGGTGTGAACAATAAAATGTCCAAAATGACTGTGTCAAATCCATAGTTTTTAGGGTCGCTAAGCTGGAATGCCTGGAGTGATTTACACCACATTTGGTACACATATGACACTCTGGAAAGCAATACTGTGGGGGTAAGACACCCCTAGTACCCCTAGGGGTGGGAAGGGGGTGACCTGTAAAAATAATCAAAAATGACCCACATTAGTGTCAAATCCATAGTTTTCGGGGTCGCTGAGATGAATGGTGACACTCCCAATGCCGTTTAAGTCCACGTTCAGCCCCCATCGGCATGGGGGGTGAGAAGGGGTGAGAAATTACATGTCCAAACTGACCGACATTAGTGTCAAATCCATAGTTTTCGGGGTTGCTAAGCTGATTGGTGACAGTCCCGATGACATTTAAGCCCAAGTGTAGTCAAATATAACTCTGTAGAACCTTCTGGAAATTTTTAGAAATCATTAGGCCCCAGTCTGGGACTCCAATCAAATACTTGCCATGTGACCAGGCATAGTCACTGAATACAAGTCTATCAATACCGTAGTAGATGCCTATGAGGTTGTCAATTTCCCATCAGACTTCCTAAACTTACTTGATCTGGCTACCACATCGCCTTTTACTTACAGTGGGATCTCCAATTAATTTTACTACGGAACCTCCACCTGCCAACACTTTGCAATGGCACAAGGCTGTGTGCCAAGAAGATGCTGGGTACTGTAATTGAAGCGGCTATCTTAACAAGAGAGGGTTTAAACAGTTTTTATCCTAAGGGTATCACTCATTCTGACCGATCTCCCTTTTAACTTTAAGAGATTGCTATTTCCAGTGAGACTTGCATTCTCGATCACAATCAACAAGTCACAGGGGCAGTCTATTAAGTACTGCGGTGTGGATTTGAGATCGCCATGTTTCTCCCACGGACAACTTTATGTTGCTTGCTCAAGGGTGGGTTCACCCAAGTATTTACTTATTCTTGCTCCTGGAGGTGAAACTGAAAATGTTGTTTATAATCAAGTTTTGAGTTAAATTAATATTATAGTGAATTTGTAAAAAAATTTACTTCATAATTTTTATACTGTACTTATACTTTTAATTTCCTGTACATAAAATTACTTTGATTTTACACTATAGATTCCTTTTCCTGTCTAATAGAAGCTTGGGATACATAAATACCCAGGAAACACCGGGTAAGGACAAGCTAGTATTATATGAAAGCACTGAACTAAAAACAAAATTTAAAAAAAACCTCACTTGAAAATTCAAACTGAACAATCACAAAAGGAATATAACAAGAGTCAGGTCTGCAGTTTCCAAGATGGCTGTTCTTAGCCTTCCACAACCCACCTGACATCAGGTTGCAAACCACCAAGTGGGTCCCGACCCACAGTTTGAATAACACTGATGTACATTATAAAATGTATGTATGATTAATATCCAAAACGACAAGATACATCAAAAAAATAAGTGACCGATGGGCAGCCCAATTACAACCTGTGTTGGAGCAGGCAGGCCTGCAAACTCAATGCAGGTTTGGCTGCTGTTGGAACTCACCTTGTGGCAAGGGGATGTTTGACACCTTACCCCAGGGTAAGCCCCAGCCAGCCCCTTGGGGCTGCTTGGATCTGTGCCAGTGAGGCCTGGCCAGATCTAGATTCCCCTCCCCTCCCTAGGCTGAACCACCCTCCCGGCCCCGTTCAGTCTTCCTCCCACCTTCCCCTGCTCTCCCATGCCCCCACGCTGGCCAAATTTGATCAGTTGCAGGGGCAGCTTACCTGCTGCCCTCTGCAGCGTGCCTTGGTCGGCGTGAGTCCTTATACCACCCCAGTGTTTTGCACCCCAGTGTTTTGCACTGCGCAGACATGCCTTATGGCAAATTTGCAACAGCCCTAGGTGAATGCAATTGACATGTGTTAGCTCAGAAGCATCTTGGGATTGTACACTTACTGAGAAAAAAAATAGATTTACTTTTTGGCTGAACAACCAAGTCCGGCAGGGGTAGAAGCTTGTTCAGGATCTTGGTTAACAAGGCAGGTAGGGAAAGAGCATCCATCACCCAAACTGAAAATAAAACAAGATTAAAATGGTTTTTTACTTAGGATGCAATCTTATTTAGATATAGCTGGAACTAAGTTCCAATAAAACCAATACTTCTTTCTTCTAAGCAGACATGCATAGGATTGCACTGCCAGAGAATCAAGACTAAACATTCTTCAGACTTCGACTGTAAATATTTGCTTCAAAACATCCGATTTCTTAACACAATTTAGCATGGCAATTCTTGCAATTTACCTTGTAAAAACTGGTATAAACCAGTATTTTTTCTCATCTCCAAATATCTGTCTTAGATTTTTGTTGAAGCCTAAGCTAAACCCGTTCTTATCTGTTCCATGTCGAAAAATAGGTGCTCTGAATGCCTCTAAGAAAAAAAGAGAGATTTTCATTTTGTTAACATTTAAATCAGAGGTTTTGATTACATCTACCATAATAAAACAGCGACTACTTACCTAATGTTGATTTATTCTTGCTGACTAGCCAACAGTGATATCCAAAGAGAGAAGATAAGCTGATAGAAAACATGGCTGCGGCAAAGAATAAAAACATAATATGGAACTTGGCTTGAGTATCAGGAAGGCCATTCTAAAAAAAAAAAAAGGAAGAAAACTAAGTTGTTAGGATGTGGAACACATTTACTCTTTTTTAAAAATAAATAAAGTACTTCTGGTTTTTGAAAGGTTGAATTAACAATGGTAAAGTGATCTATCAAGCCAACTTTAATAATTTTTGTGTAAAATTACGAGTATTCAGGGATGGCCCAAACTGATCCGCCATCCAATGCTACTTAATTCATTGCTGAATGCATGTCCCCCCGAACTGAAGTAGCCACCTCCTTACCTCCTCAACTCAACTAAATAGCTCATGCAGATCCCAGCAGACCTATAGAGCAGGTTGGGGTGTTACATGGGACAAAGGATAAAAATTCCCTTACCCCAAGGTGATCTCCAGCAGCTTCCCAGCCTGTGTTAGATACAGCACAGGCCATTGTGGCCAGGCTGTGCTGGCACATATTAGGATTGTGCCCTAATTTACAAATATTATTTACACGCAGCAATTAACAAATTTACATATCTAAATATTTTAAACTAGGGAATGCTTGTCTTACCGTCCAGAATTTAATGAAATAGTGTAAATCAGTTGCAGCGATGAAAAGGCAGTATAACAGAGAATATGCCAAGAAAAGAAGAAAAAACTTATAATTGGAGAATCCAACACAGTTGTTCACCCTAGGAAAGAAAAGCATAAATTACAAAACACAAACTACTCTTATTTGTAACATTCCTTCTTCAGTTGTCATCATATCAACAAACACATGAGCTTTCTTTAAACAATTATAACTACAGTAGGGCCTTTTTATCCGCAGGAGTTCCGTTCCCGGAACCCTGGTGGATAAAAAAAATCTGTGGTTAATCAAACTCATGGATTTTGCCCACACCCCACCCTCCAAACCCTCTGTTTGGGTCCAGAGGGCATTCTGAGGCTGTGCACGTCTGCCTGTGGCTTTGACAGGTCTCAGAATGGCTGTTTAGGCAAAAAACCCAACAAAACAAAACCCCACCACCACACTCAGTTTTTGGCAAAACCTGGAAGTGAAGTTTTTAACGCCTTATAAAGCATAGAAAATGTTTTTGTTTTTGGCAAAAACCAGAAGCTTTTTTTTTTCCTAAATGGCTATTCTAAGGCCCGCTAGGAATACGTGCATGGTCTCAGCAAGCCTCAGAAAGCCCTCCGAGTCTGACCAGAGTACACCTCTAGTCAGGTTCAGAGGGTTGGGAATGTGCAGTGAAACAAATCCATGGGTTCCAAATTCATGGATAATTAGGTCCAACTATTATAACAATTATCTAATTGCATTAATGGCTGATTGCAAAGTAATATTATTTACACACCTGTGAAATCCTCTGTGTTCACTGCTAGACTTTTAAATAGTGAGTCAACATTAAACATCTTCAGATGTTTTTCTATGGTTTAGTACAAGGAATACAGTTATTACAAAGGGTATGAATACAAATATTTTTCTAGACTACCACATTCATGTAAACCAACATTTGATTGTTGTTTCAAATACTTGGTTATCATAGTTTGTAAAACTGCAGCTCGGTGTTTTGACAAGCTCAAGTTATAGTTTAAACAAACCACAATGTTAAAGATGCAGCTCAATAGCACAAGGAGGAGTGAATGAGCAGGTTACAACACATTCACAATGAAATAAGCTATGGTTTATTTGGTCATTTGAACCCACCCTCCATGTTCCTCCTCTCCAACAAAGAAATGCACACCTACTTTGATAAGTATAAAAAGGAAGAAAACAAAAGCAGGAGCAAATGTCACCTCCCACAAGACTACCCTCCCCCCCGAATATTGTGCTATCAGGATGAAAACTAGGTTGACACACCACCATTAAGAGTGAAATCTGATTCTTCTCTTCCTTATCTGGAGAAACCATAGTTTGCCAACACACTATCGTCAAGTCCAGAGGTGTCAAACATAATGCCTGTGGGCACTCTATCCAACTCAAGTAGTAATTGGGCTCTCCTCCACCATTTCAGCAGCACTGCTTTTGCTGAGGAGAGATGGGTCTCAGAAGACACAAGCACTACTGGGGGATGGAGCAGACCAAGAGGGATAAGAGAGGGAGATGCTGCCAAGGTGCTAGGAGAACCCAATTATCACACGGACTGTCCTTTCAGCAGTGTCGCTTTTGCTGAGGTATCACTTCACTGAGGACCTCTCAGCTACTCAGCTGCAAAGCAATGCAAAACAGCAGAAGAAGCATAGCTGAAATGGCAGCCTGTGTGATAATTGGACTCTCCCATATCTTTAAAATATCAAGATTTGTCCAATTTATCTTCTGTAATTTGAAACTAATAAGTTCCTATATAAGAACAAAGTGCTTATTTCTGGCCATCATTTCCTTAATGACATCACTTCCTGTTTAATGTCATCCTTTCCGGCCCTCAGACACCATAAATACCATTTGGTTTGCTGTAAGTAAAGTCTGATACCCCTGGTCTAGTCTAACCTAATGAAATACTATACTTACCAAGGACAATGATGATCCATTTTCAAAATACACCTGTAAATGACAACAAACAGTTAAAACAATACAATTTATTTTACAGAAACAATAGTGAAGTTTAATAAATACTACAAAGGGAGTATTTTAAACACGCACACACACACACACACACACACACACAACACACACAGGGGTGCCAATAAGCATAATGTCTTACTGGAAGAGGCTTCCCAGCATGCCACTATCTCAGGTGACAGTTTAACTTGTTTGGGCTGATTTGAATGCAATTCACATCTTATTTCTGCTGTATCATCTGTAGTGGACCTTCACAGATCTCACAGCTGGGGCAGAGGTGGAATTCACAGATCTTGCAAGTAAGTGAGATCCACAAGTCCCAGCCTCAAACATTATAGCTGAAGTAGGGATTCAAATATATGAATGACTCATGTTTCTCATGTAACATATGACATGGGTAGCAGAATACGTGTCTATTTCTGAGAGAAAATGTCTACAGAGTAAAACTTCAAAAGGGGGTAAAAGTGGAGCAATATATAGTATGTCTTCAATACTATTACAGAGTAATATTTCTCATTATATAACCCTAAGACCTTGATGTGTTCACCTGCATCTGTAAAAGTAGAGATGCACCCCCAGATTCACAGAGATTGATTACAACTACCTGTGTCAAATGCAATAAGGGTTTCATTTTGCACCTTGATCAGGTATAAGTTCTAATGAGGACAATGGGCCTTTCATACAAGAAAACAAATGACAGGATTGCACTCTGGGGGAATAATCAGACACTATTTCAGACTGATGAAATATTTGCAAATATATTAAAATACTAAATACTGTATATTGTTTCTTTAGTACTTAATTGATATATTTTTGGAATTTATTTTCTTTAGGGTCAGTAGAAACTGGAAAAAATGCTACTTAGTCTTGCAGTATTTTCTCCTTACTTATCACAGACGGAACAGTGATGGCAACGGTCTGGTTTTATAAGTTGGCATCTATCACAGTATCTGATTGCTGTAAAGATAGGAAAAAACTTATGTTTAACATTAGTGCTGACTTGCACACATCTAGTTTTAAATGCAATTGGTTTGCTAGTTCCAGAGATGAAAACAACAGTTAGGGATTTGCACAACGTTTTGTGCTGCCAAGTGATTCCAATTTATGTGAATATTCTCAGACAACAAGCCTGTAAAATAACTCGCATAACAATTTTTTGTTCATGGTACAAAGCTATGGAAAATAAGGAATTCAGTCATTTTAAGAAATTCTCCATTATCATTTTAAACACGTGCCATTTTTTAAAACTTCATGAATACTAAATTGCAGTCTTATTTCTAAAACAGATAGCTGAACCAGAAATTGTGGGCAGCATGGGATACTACTGGCAGCAGTGCCTGTATTATGTTACAACCTTTGTGTCCCACCTTTGACAGCTGTCTCAAGATTTAGTGCTGTGCAACAATGGTACTCTTATCAGAGAGAAGCCACCATAATCAGGTGCATGGAGTTATCCATATCAGCTGAATTCCCCATGCCTATATAGCAGTGCTTCCCAATCTGTTATGGGTGTCCTGATGGTGCCCCTGCTAACATGGCACCATGGGACATTCCAGGGGCTTCAGCCCATACCTGGGGGTTGTGCTGAGGTCCAAGGAGGTCTGGGAGGCCTGCAGCCTCTTCTTCGGCCCTCTACAATGCAAAATAAAGCCCCATTTTTTGTGCAACAAGCACTTCCTGCTTTATTCTGCATTGCAGAGGCCTGCAGAAGAGACCCCTTTTGGACCTCAGAGCGACCTCCAGGTATGGACGGAAGTCCCTGGGTGTCCTGTAGCGCTGCAATAGCAAGGGCACTGTCGGGACACCCCTGCAGCCCCAGGCCCCGCTCCCACAAATAGCACATTCCCAACGTCCAAATAGGACTTTGCTAGATGGGATCACAACCAACCTACTATGTTGTATTACTGAAAGATGGCCTTGATCCATGTTCCCTATGCAGGCAATCCCACACCTCCAAGGTGACAAAGTCTCTGTGTATTACTGTTGCATATATATTTGATGATGCTCAATTTAGAATTAGGGGGTTCTTCAGTTTCATTTTATCAAAAGATGTTACTTAGATGTTAGATAAGATTAACACAGCAATCCCAGTGTAATTTTGGATTGCATCCAAGCATTTCGTGACTTGGATGCAGATACATCCAGACATCACTCTTGATAAATGTTTACCTCCAGACATTGTTCTTGTATAGATGGGGAGGTCCTTGGCTGCTCTCCTTAACACTTCTTGATGTGTTTCACTTCTAGGTTCTCTCTCCAACAATTCTTTGTCTGCGTAACTTAGGTGGAACTGAGAAATAAGATAATTGTTAATTAATGGTACAATAGGTTAATTTCTACAGACATGGTTATTATGTGTCAGTATGTGTCGAACACTGGGAATAATCTGAAAATGATATCAAGTGACTCTTATTTATTTCTACTTTGATCCTAGAATAAATATCTTGCTAATGTATTTGTTAAAAATTTGAGCAAAAGAGGGCCCTATCTTATCCCTCATCATTGCAGGCAGCGCCACTGATGGTGCACATTGTATGCTTTGGAGGGGCAACCAGAATGGCCCAGATGATGCAAATAAACCTTTTCCTTATTCCATGTAGGCCGCCTGGCCTCCAAGAGGTCTCCTTAGACTGACACCAGCTATTTTGCTGGTGTAAGTCCAAGGAGAGTCAGGGGGTGGTTTGTGGCTGGGAAATGGACATACAATCTGAGCATGTGTCACCATAGCTGAGATTCTCACCCTCCCACCCCCATCCGGCCCACTCCCTGCCCTGAACTGCCCGTGATCCCCCCAATCACCCTTCCCCTACCTGCTCTGGCAGAGCATCTAGGAGGAACTGTTACACATGCAAGGTTTGCACCGATGGTCCCAAAGCAGACAATGGCAGCAAGGCTTTTGTGCCATTGGCCCAGGCTTATGGTGGTGGATCGCCTAGCGATCGGCTTGTGGACACTACTATAAAAATGGATCTACAATCTAGTACACCCATATTAAGTCATCTTTTTCAACTTACTACAATCACATTACAATTACGTTAATCTTTTTTCACCTATAGTTTTCATTATCATATATATCCTGAGATTCTAGAATGTATGCTTAAAGTGGGGAAGGGGCAGGACTGTTTCACATCCTGAAGTCAGAAGCAATATGAATATAGGTGAAATGTGGCAATACTTTTCAAAACAAAAATATTTTTGCTATTGACTTCTATAATTTTATTTTTTTAAAAAAAAATTATATCTTGCCTTTCCCTTGTAGAGACAAATCCCCAAGGTGGCTTACAAAGTTCCATTAAAAAAATACATAAAACAATTAGAGCCAAATTCTATCCAACTTTTCACTGCCGGTACATCTGAAATGCAGCCCTGAAGAAGTGGTACAAGTGTTCCCTTAACTGGAGGAGGCCTCTGTGAATGCCCCTCCACTGAAAGAGCATAATGGAATCTGAGAAAAATAACATCATTTTCAAACCCCCTAGACATACGTAACTTATGCTGTGCTTTTTAATCAGTTCATATTCCTGAACCACTAAACTGTAATTTGATTAATTTCGTTAAGCAAGCTGAATGATACTACTTGATCATTGATCAAGATGCTACTTGAAAAATCTTCTACTTTATTTTCACTTTAATTAACCTCAAAACTCTTCAAAACACTGTTCTTGTCAACGATTGAAAAATGGAAACTTATTTACGAAGGAAAAAAATAAGCTACTAAAGAAGTCATGCAGAAGAACTCTTAGAAAATTTTAATCTTGTCTGTATATTCATGTCCCATTTTGCAGTATCCTAAATTAGGAAGATTTAATGTGAAAGAATATTATAACATCAGCTGTGCTTTTATTCACCCAGATGTTACATGTTTGCTACTATCATCAAAGACCATATGTTGCTAACTGGTGGCTGAATGGGAAGAAGAGCTAGGGATATTAAATTCATGCAAGATGTTATTTATTTAGCACACACACACGGAAATGTTACGCAACATAAACAAAATTAATAGAAGTGTTAATCTTGCCAAATTATAACTTACTTCTTTGGAAGGATTCATTGGTAACGTGAAGATTGTTTTCCAGTAGGACCATAAAAACATCATGAAAAATAGATGATAGGCAATCAGGCAACCCACTAAAACAAAGCCATAAAAGAAAGGTATCAACAAACGACAAAGATTGTAAAATAGTTTCAGAAAACTAAAATGAAGCCAAACATTTTTGGGGAACTTGGGGTAGGAAACAGTACTATCAAGAACTGTACCCTCCCAGTTAGCCTTCTGGTGAGGGATGAAAATTTTCCTTTCCACCTGGTCTTCCCTTCTTAGATGCTTTTGGGTTTTGTGGATGTATTTTGTTTCACTGTTTTTATTGCACTATTCTTTATTATTTTTATGATTACTACACTTAATTTTGTTTCTAATTTTGCATTTTACTGTTTACTGTTGCCCACCCCTTGAGAACTCCACTTATTCAAAGAGAAAGATGAGATATAAATAATTTAAATTAATAAGACATTATCTTAGCTATGAAATAAAGTAAGTTTAAAATAGTCTTCTCTCATGCTTCAGTCTATCTTTTTATACTTTTAAAATGACTGCACGATAATTCACATCTACTTTTTAAAAAGTATTCTTTAAAAATTATAGAATACAAAATAATTCTGGGATTGGAAGGGGAAGATTTCTTGGTGACATGGGGCAAAATAGGAGATATTTCACAGTCAAATGTTGCTTCAAAATTGCAAAGCTATATATTTTTTTTTGCCCTCAAGGTTCATCCTTGGAAAGGTACATTTTGCCTGAATATAGAGGACACTTCCTAAGCTGTCTTAGCAATTAAAAAACATTGTGCCTCTCTTCACTCAGACTATTCGTAGGTAACACCTACCAACCAACACTCTTTCAGTTTGTGTTTTCATAAATCATCAAATTAAAAAGAAAAGCAGCCATCTAAAATTTGAGATAAATTAGGTAAACCAACAAATATATGTAGATTACAATTCACATCTGTCCCTTCTGCTGATCTGTATTAAACAAGCACAGCATTTTTATTATAACTGGAATCAGCTGGTCTCCATCAGTTTCATTTAGCTTACAAGATAGCTTTCATTTAACTCAATTTTTACTCTGCTTCTGTAGAAAGGAAGGTTGCATGCAGATCTGTTAACCTCTTTTGGCAAATCATGAGCTCAAGACAGTTGATCTTGATACAAGTTAAATTAAAATATTTCCACTGATGTAGAAATAAAATGCAGAGTTGAAATACAGTTACAAAACCTTGCTGAAGATTAAGCAGGTCTGGATCCTTCAGTATCTGAATGTGAGACCTTCTTTGACCTCTATGCAAATCTTCCTGAATTCCATGGAATTAAAATAGGATACAACATGTAACAGATAAACAACTTACCCTTTTCTCCAACATTTGACATGGTTACTACAAGAAAGAGAGAAAAACAATATGAAAAATACTAATCGCCATTATTGGGATATAAAGTTATTCCTATTTTCTTGAATGCAAGCTTTCCTTTAGCTGATAAACAAGTTTATGGAGTTGCTTTCCTGTAATCTTATAATCCTTACTTTGAGAGTTGCTATGAGAATTAAAATATTTCTTTCGGATAAACCCTGGAACACTAGTTGTTTCAGTGTTTCCAAGCAAATGCCTGCCACTGGAAAAAATGGGCATGCTTTGCCAGCTGTTCCCTGCACTTCTGGTAAATAAAAGGGGGAACATTTTGCAAGCACACACACATACACACACACAGGATAACTCAGTTCTTGGGAGGCCAGGCAAACAGCTGCAGCACACAAGGAAGAAGGGATGGGAATGCTTTTCAGTTAAGCTCTAGTCTAGCAGGACACACAGCAGCTATCACTCATAGTTCTGAAAAGGGCTGAACATGTTGAAAAATCCTCTTCCAAAGACATTATCATGTCCAGAAAGGGTGTGTGTGTGTGCCGAGGCATAAGGTCAGTGCTGAGGGGAAGCAGACACAGCACGTGCCAGTTGCAGTGGGGCAAAAAAAGGGGTGTGCTTTTTGCCCCTCCCCAACCATCCTCCCTTGAGTCTAGAATGCTCCTAACTGGAGCAATTTTAGGTGCTGGGAGATGTGGCCTGCTGGTGTAGGGGTCAGAGCGACGGTGCTAGGGAATAAGAAAATAAGAGGGTGGGGAAATGAGAGGAACCCTATATAAGCCAGGTTGCTCATTAGTTATGGATTTTTAACCATGTGTGCAGACTCCAAACTATAGCAATTGAAGAGAGATCCAAGAGTTGGAGGCAGACTTGTAGAAGAGTCAGGAGGGTCATGTGTGTGCACAAATGACTGATGGAAGAATGATTGTTACAAGTAAGAAACCTGTTTTTCTTCTCCTTTGTGGTCTCTGTGCAATCACACAAAGTGGAGGTTAGCTAACTTCTTCCTTACCTGGAAGTGAATGCAGATCAGTCGTGAGATATTCTGCAGAATAGTGCACCCATGGAAGACATCAGCTCTCAAGTTTACATTTAGGACATAGTGCTTGATAAATGTCAATAGTGGAGATTAGTGGTTCCCAAACTATGAGTCAGGACCTACCATTGGGTCGCAACCAATTTTTGATACTTTGTGAAACTGACAAGCTGTTCACGTGACAAGCTGAAACTGCTGTTTAGTAGGCACAGAGCTAAGGACGCTGCACAGCCCAAATCAGGGAGCTTGGATGTGTCCTACAAAAAACCCCAGATAATCAAATGTTGTCCCACAGACACTATATTTTGCATAGTCAAAAACTGGATATTGACTATTGGATGGGTGAAATGGAAAGAAGTAATCCATCAGTTGACTTATATTCAACTAGGTAATGAAAGTTAATGTCAGGAAATCACCAAGGCCTTCACCAAGGCCTTCACCAACTACACCAAGGCCTTCAATCCTCTTGTCTTCAGGAAGGATCTGAAACCAGTGGCTATGCTGCAGCCTATGGCACTTACTTGAAAGTAATTCCTGTGCTGTTGTGTGCACATACGGACTGCAAAACTACTGGAATAAGATGGCAACAATTCCAGACAGGGAGCCATGCTGTTAGTTATTCCAAAGAAACAAAAGGGGGAAAGAAAAAGAGTTGTGTGACATCTTAAAGACTAAGGATACTTATTGCAATATGTGCTCTTCTTGGAAACATGTACTCTTCTTATGCCACAATAAATCTCTTAGCCTTTAAGAGGCATTGGATAATTCACAGAATTAAAATTTAAGAATTACAGATCTATGAGGAAGAGAGGATTACTTAAGATGACAGCTGCATAGGAATAACTGCAGGATCAGACCAAGGGTCCATCTAATTCACTGAAGCCTACAAAAATGGCATGAGAGCAATAGAAATGCTGTTCATTTGCACCCCAGCAACTGGCATACACTGCCTTTGGAACACAGTAGAACACAAAAGTTTCACTTAGCCACCATGATTCACAGCCATTGCTAGACCTATTATCCATTAATATGTCTTTTAAAGGCATCTAAGCTTTTGGCCATCATCACATCTTCACACTGAGAATGCCTTAAATTAATTATGCATTGTGCAAAGAACTGCTTTGGGCGATTCCAAAATTTTAGTATTATGATGATGGAGAAAATGTTCTCTCTATCCACTGTCTCTGTACTATGCATAATTTTAGAAACTTTGTCAGTTTCTGTTTAGAAACCTCCTGCAGTCTTCTTTTCTAAACAACCCCCCCCCCCCGGCTAGATAGGAACTGGAGAAAACAAAGTGGAAAACATGCTAGAAGTGGAAGGGCAGAGAAAAAGAGAAGCTGCGGATGAGCTGGGAGAGCCCAATTATCATACAGACTATCCTTTCAGCCGTGCTTGTTTTGCAAAGGCATTACTTTACAGAGCACCTCATCACTACAAAGTGATGTCTTGGCAGAAGCAGCACTGCTAAAAGAGTGCCCCATGTGATAATTGGGCTCGCCAATATCTTGAAAACAAGTTCAATATTTCTGTATTTTCTTTTCTATCATTTGCAGCTAATCAGTTGATAAATGAGAAAAATCAATGAGTTATTGAGTGAGAAAAAGAGTGAGAAAAAAGTGCTTATTTCTGGTAATTTCTTATTTCTGGCCCTGCTTATTGACATCACTTCTATATATGAACAGAACTGAACAGTTTTGATCCACGTCCTTCCAGGATATTGGAGTTAAGACATGGTAACAAACACACTAAATGTGGGATTAATGTACATCTATTAAAACACAACACTTGAGTTCAGTCTGAATTCCAAGAAATTCAGAGTGTACCTTTAGATTAACAGTCTCTCACTCTATCCACATATATAGTTTACTGACTTGCAGATAATATAATCACAATAAGCACACAAGATTTTTCACCACCATAACTTGGACCCAGATTAACATACACTAATAATTAGCCCGGGGATACAATTGACCTTTAGTATCTATGGGGGATTGATTCCAAGACCCTCCATAGATTCTGAAAACTAATTAAAGGGGGGGGGCATCCAGAGAAACTCTGGATGCAACTGAAAGTGCCTTCCAGAAGCTTCTGGAGCCTTTTGAGGTGCACCTCCCTGCGCCTCAGAACATGTCTTGGACGTGACCGGAATGTGCTTCCAGTTGTGTCCAGGTCAGGTAAGGCCCTCCAGTGTGGGTTTGGCACTTGCACTGAATCAAATATGTGGGAGATGAACTCATGGATAAGGAGAACCAACTGTATTAGTTACTTTACCAAAAAGCAGAATAGCACTCAGGAGTCCTTGCCTTTTATTCTTAGTAGATTAATGAAAATGCTAAAACTCAACTAAAATATGCCATTTAGAATGTCCTCCTTTCAACCTCAGGTTAATAACAAAATAATGATGAGGACACATTTGCTATTCTCTATACCAGCCATTTTCAACCACTGTGCAACAGCAAATTGGTATGCTGCGAGTTCTCCAAAGGTGTGACACGGGAATTTGGGGGAAAGTCATTTATTAGTAGGGCCAATGGGGGATGTAAGCCCCCATTGGCAGCATGGTGTGCCTTATCAATTGCCAAAAAAAAACTGATGGTGTGCCTTGACAATATTAGTACCTTCTCAGTGAGCAATGAGATGAATAAGGTTGAAAATCGCTGCTCTATATGGTGACATGTGGACCAGATGTTGTATCTGCTTATTTCTAATAGGGAATGTGCACTTGTTTTAGAGTAAACATAATGATGAAAACAGAAACACCTACGATAAAATCTTACATGGAAGACTCAAGAATTGGCACTTAGCCAGTTGGCACCTAGTAAGAGTCAGAACAGATGGCTACCCTTACAGAAATCAAAACCATTGTGTGTGTACTATTTTTAAGTCTACCCTTAGAATAAAATATTTTAAAATGAATTATACTGCTCCATATATGGGGGGGGGAGGGGAAAGAAAGTGAGATCCTTCTTAGCACAGCCCAGGAAATGCTCATGTAAACAACAACCTGCAGCAGCAGTAGCACAAGCTGCAGCAGCAGTAGCACAACCACTCCCAAACCAAGGCAAAATAGAAGTCCAATTTTAACATGGGAACCCCAAAATCCATACCCTTGCTTTACCACAACATCACATACTTTTGATTGGGCATTAAATAATCCAAAATAGGTCCATCCTCGGATCTACATTCTCAACAATTTACGAAGAGATTACAATCACTTCCTCCATAAACATACAAAAGGAAACCTGCCTTTTTACTACATAGTGTTTAAACAACTTACTGAGCACAAGATCGAATAGCTCAAAAACAATTTTAAGTGATCAAAGAAGGAGGTTTTTCAGTAATGCTGGGCAAACAAGATACAGAACTTCCTTCGGAGCCCAGCTTGTGTCAACCACACAGTCAGGCTTTTGTGCCCGCAATGCCCACTTCCTTCGTGGAATGTAGATTTTCCTGTCTGCGGGGAGTCAGAGGTGACGGGGGACCAGTTAGGGGGCACTACATTTTGTGTGTGCGCGCGTGCATGTGAGAGATTTTATAGCTCTTTCCTTCAGTCAGTACACCGGAGTACCGATTTCGAAACCAAACCATAACAACAGTCTTTTGTTCACGCACCTTCTTGCCTGAACAGCGCAAAGCTCAGGAGCCAGGTTCAAAAGTGTGTGTGTTTGTGCGTGCTCGAGACAGGGGGAGAAGGAGTAAAATTATGCTAATGTGAGACTGAGCAGCGGGGAAGGCTGCCGCTGCTGCTTCTGCAGGGCCAGGCGGAAAAGAAGGCAGCACGGCTGAGCTCGCCCAGGGCCACATTCCCGATTCGGCAGCTGTGGCCACTGGGCCTGCGGGGCGACCCTTTCTCGCCCCCCGTCGCCATAGTTGGAAGCCCCCTTCGCCCGCCACCCTCCTCTCGGCGCTGTGGGATGGGGGGGGTGACACTCACACAGGCAGAGCTGGGCGACATAGGCGTAGTAGGACCAGCAGAGGATGCTGCAGATGAAGAGAACCGGCACCCAGTAAATCAGCCACTGGCAGCGCCGCCTCATGCCTCCCACTCGAGTGCGGCTCCGGGACCCCAGGCTGTTGTTGGACGCGGTAGAATTGGCCTCCGGAGCCGCCATCTTCCCGCACCCCATTCGCTCCCCGCTGGCTTGTTCAGCTGTTTAGTCCGTCAGGGGGGCCGGGACCTTCGCAGCACATCCCCACCGCCGATGGAGGCGGCGACGGCGGCGCCTGTGCGGTTCCAGCGCGACTCCCTTCCCTTCCGCCCCCCCCCTTTTCTTTCGCCTGGCGGCGCGGAGTGAAACGGCCGCTCCTCCCCTCAGCCGCCTCCAACCACCGCCGGCTCGCTCCTCTTCCCCTCCCAGTGTCCTTCCCGCCAGTCACAGGCTAACGAGGAGGCCGCCGCCTCAGCCCGCAATCCCCACTCCGGGAGGGGGTGGGGGGTGTACTTCGCCCCCCTCTCCTACATTCCCAGAAAAGTGAGCTATGGTAGTAGAGCCTCCTCATCCACCCCATATCCTGGAGGACCGGGAAAGAAAAGGCGAGTCATTCCCCTGTGGACTAATTACAGTTTTAAAAAGCCTGGCTCTCCTCAAAAGCCGGGTTCCCCGGGCAAAAGCATTGCGAGAGGGGCGCCCTTGGTTTGGGCTTTTGCTCAAGGCACACCCAGAAACGGAAGCAATCTTGATCAGGAAACGCGGACCCGACTGCCGACGCTTGCTTAAACCTCCCTCTCTTTAACCCCCTCTTTCAGGGATGACCAAGGAGAGATTTATAAGAACAGGCTACGTGAGGAAAGCCTCCTCTTACGCCACATAAGACACCACGACGGGTAGGTCGGTTAATCCACCTGCAATAACAACTCTCGCCTCAGAAAGCCTCTTTTGACAAGCAGAAACCTAGATTACAATCTTTTCACACGCCTTTGCCAGTCCCTGTTTGTAATTAGGATAGGGCGGCTATCTATCCCTTTATTCGCTTAAGGAGACAAACCCGCCTCACGCCTGGTTAAATTATCTTGAAGATCTTCCCTTGGTATATCAGGTAGCTATGGAGCAGGGTTACTGAGTCGAAATAAATACAGGCTTTCTGGGCTGGGGCATGCCAGAGGTGCTAAGCACCATGTAAGAAAAAGTAGTGGTTTTGAGTCATTCATCAGTATGTTACTCCTGTTCTTTGCTACAAGCAGTATACATTCCCTGCTGGAGAGAGATTCCTGCTGGCATGTCACTCCGCATCCCCAACGAAAGAGAAACAATTATTTACATATTCATTTATTTAAAACAAACATAGTCCAATCATGTGTGGGGCTATGCATTATATAAAGAAACATCAAATCATTACAAAAACAAACTCAGTTGTTGTTGGGTGTTGGCAAATGCTGGCATGTCACCCAAAATGTAATGGTGTATCACCTTTGACACATGTGTCATAGGTTCGCCATCACTGTACTAGAATGTGAAATCTTACCTAAATCCCTGTTATGTGTGGAAATACTGTGGTGCTGTCACAGCATCCACTATATCCTATGAATGATATTTGGCTGCGGGAGATCTCTTTGGGGTTGGGAACGTTTGTAAGCCCCAGCAGCCACAACCTGTGCCAACAATATCGATATCATGTAGGTGGTATCCAAGAATAGGATTGGGATACAATGTGCACAGATGCTGCCGATCCTACCACCTCCCAGGCCTGATCCTCCACCATCATCACCACCACCTCACTGCTGTCCTGCCCTTCTCTGCCCCGTTTAACCCCCTCCCCTGTGCTGGACTTACCTGCTCTGGTGGTCGTCCCGATGACCTCTGGCGCAAGTGGGAAGGCTCTAGCCTTCCCGCTGGAGTGCCTGGGCCTTGCACTGTCACAAAATGCTTAATTGTGCTTTTATGACAGCACGTGCTGGTGGCATACATATTCTGCTGGTGCTGGACCTCAATAGGATTGGGCTGAAAATATAGTGGCTCCTGGTTTTCTATAAATATTTAATTGCCTCATTTCACAGTAATTATGAGTCTTGGGCTGTTAGAATTGCACTGCTGTTATTGCCTTCCCATAAGTGATATTTAGTAATTTAAAAAAGACAGTATAGCCTTGTATCAATATGGAGTTATTTTATTTCATATGTAAGAGAGTGCTAGGCATTTGTTTTTGTTTGAATGATGTTCTTTGTACAACCAGTGGATTTCCACCGTTACCATGGTGATTAGAAAATATATACTCTTCCCTCTTCAGTACATTTGCTGTAAGCGTTTCATTTAGCCGTACTGCATAGATTGACATCCCTCTTATGCACACCAAGATTTTCAATATAAGGTCTGGGAATGGTAGCAGGGAAAACATCCTGGAGGCAAGGTCTTCCATTTAACCTTCCCTTCACTTTGAGCTCTGGAGACAGAGAAAGGAACAAATGTGCCTTTCATTCCCAGGAAGGAGTTCAAAGTTGTTGTATCAAATTTTGGACTTCTCCTGCTGATCGGACAGGGGTTCAGGAGTGCCTTCTTTTTTGGGTGTGGTTCTGTGGACTTTAGGGGAAGTGCTTTTCAGGACCCTCAGATGATGGAGCGTGAAGAGGTGTCCTCCTTTGCATGCAGATGCACTGCCTGAACATGTCCCCATACTTTCAAGGCATATGCATTGCATACTTTCAGTGTGTCTGTTTTTGAGCTGTATTTCCACAATTTACTGTGAATACGAGTAAACAGGTGGAAAAACAGGTGAAATTTAGGAGAGTTGCTCATTGTTTGCAACTAAAGTTGGGTGTGATAAACCTCATTATGTGATGCTAGAACTTCTGAAACATTTTCATCTTTGACTTTAACACTTTATTGAAGTGATATAATGTTAATTGTTCTAGTTTATCATGCCACACAATGTTTTCTTAATGGTATTATGTATTTAGGGTGATTTTGGGGGTTAGCTTGGAATGGGTTTGGAATAACAAAATTTTTCCCATTAAAATTAATGTAATACATTTACTCATTCTGGATTTGTGCTATAAGGGCTGTTTACTATAACAAATTAGGTATGGCAACCAAGGGCAGAAATAGGGGTTGGGTAGAATGGCGTGTCTATACTTGCATGACTGCCGCTTCCATGTAGGAAGCTAGTGGGAGCTGATATCACAGGGCACCTACCCGGGAGCCTGGCGCATCCAGACTGGCCCCAGGGATCGTGGGATGATGTCCCCTCCTGGCCACCTGCAACCTCCAGTGGCCCAGGAGGCATTACCTTAGCCCAACCAGTAGTGTAGCCCAGAGTCAAGACTGGATTCAGCTAAGCCCCGTTCCCAGCACATGAGGCACACCTTGGAGTAAAATATAATGATTTATTAAAACTACAGGTTACAGCACAGAGGCTTAAGAAGGCCTTTCAAACAAGGAATGCAAAACAAGAAAACATCTATCTCCTAGTCTGACTACATTCTGCCTATCACTCACCCAGCAGAGGACAAGAACCAGGTGCTGTGAGGTGCAAGATGGTCTCCCTCTCCCAACTCCAAAGTCTGAGTCTTTGTTCTCACTTTCCCACTTTTCCCAACCCACCTTGTCAGCCAGAGGCAAAACAGCTCCTGGTATGGAGAAGATGTCCTTGGGAGTTTTCCTACTAGAGGCCCCTCTATCTTGCTCCCGGCCAGTTGAGCCAGACAAAACAGTCTCCAGGAAAAAACTTTTTAACCGCCAGGGTCTCGGGGCACGGGGGAGACAGGCACGGGCTTCAAAATGGAGCCGAGCCGGGCCTGTTTCCATGCTGTTTACGACAGCACCTTATACCCCTGGGAAAAAAGCATGCAAACTGGGGATCCCATGAGTAGTAATACCACTTTCTGACATACGGTATATCCCCTATCTTGGCTCTGAGCCAAGACATGCAGGAGAGGGTAGATCTAGAAACCCCTGTGGATACTGAAATCTGTGGGTTTGGGGGACCCTTTAAAACCTCTTGAGGTGAGGCTGAGACCTCCAGAGGTTCTGGCTTTTGGGGAGAACGAAGTAGCTTTAGATTGGAATTAACAGGGAGATTGGAGTTTACTGTGAATCCCCCTTCTCAGTGGCTTTATGGCAGGGTTGATATTTATTGAGATGCTTTGTAAACAAGCTGCAGAGGAGATCAGAGGGGGCTGTGAGCTTCCAGGATCCTGCAGAAAGTCAGCATTGCCCCCCCAGATAAATTTTAAAAAAACCCTTGGCAGCACTGTCACTGCCCCCCTCCCCACCCATGCAAACACCTGGTTCCCAACTCCCCTGTAGGAGTTTGGGAACCACTGCCATCACAGGGATGTTCTGATCCAAACATTTCAACTAGCTTGGAAAAAGCCTTGTAGTTCTCAAGAAAAACAACAACTTTGCCTTGTGAAAAAATGATAAACATTTGAAAAAGTATCATTTGTCACCGTGACAACCAAGACATGCAAGTACAAATAACCCATCCACAAAGTTTTTTCTTTTCCAAGGGTTTTCTCTATTCCAATGTTTGCATGAATCTATTGTGTTCATGCAACATCTGACCTCCTAACCCACATAGTCACCAGGATCTGGTTCTACTTTCACCTGTGGAATACTGGGAGGAAAGGGAAGGAACCATGCTGCTGAAGCTGGTGCCTTTTTTACATGGCAGTTACCACCCATCTGGCAGTCAAAACTGCCATCAATGCTGTGTGTTGTCCTCTTGGAATGGCTGCCACCACTGTCTCATCTAAATCTGTGAATTTGGAACAGCAGCCAGTTTAAGGGTCAGTGCATCACCATCTACAAGATGTATATATAAGAAAAAAGAGTAACGTACTGCCTTCCCTTATTCAACTTTCCTTGTTCTTCTTCGCCCCTTGCCACTACAATGCCAAAGCAACATCATATCAAAAGAATGCAATTCTGGAATGAAAGTGTGCATGTACAAAAACTACGAGCCAATAAAGAACCCTTGAAAATAGCCATTAAAAATACTTTATTTGCCCACCACCTAGTAAACACTGATTAATCCATTCTATTCTAGCTGGTAAATATGCTGATCATTCTCAAAGACATCTAACAAAGGATTGAGATAGATCTGCATTATTATATCGAAACTGTTAGTAGACGAAGCTGCAATCCTATACACACTTACCTGGGAGCAAGTCCCATCAAACTTAATGGGGCTTACTTCTGAGTAGTTGTGTCTCAGATTGCACTGTTAGAAGCATAAATGGGTTTAAGTGTCATCATATGTCTCATCTCTCCACCCAGAACCTTCATTCTTGAACATCTATGGTATTAGTTTTCCTATTATTTTGATTGTTCATTTTGATTGTTCATCAGAATCCCCCTGCTTTTTATTAATTTTTTTGTAGAAAGGCAATCCAGAAATACAATCAATAAAATATAGGGTTTACATTTAATAAACAGTAGTTTCGTATTATACTACTACAGCAAAATTCAGGAATAGTGTATTGCGATTTTGTCTTGGATGTTTGATACTGACAGTAACCTACCATTTAAACAGTTGATAGAATGAAATATTCAAAAATAGCGTTTTCCTTGATCATTCTTTCTGTGAAGATAGCTATGCTTGTTTCATTTTTCAAAGGTGATATATAGTATTAGTTGGATGTGGTTTTATGCTAACCTGCATATGTACCTTGCTGAGGTTTTTTTCCTGATTATTGGTCCCTGAAACATTTATGGTTTAATCTTTCATGAATCATGGTTAGCAGAAACATTATACAGAAACTGCTTTCCCAGCATTTGGCTATGAACTTAGGAACAATAATTCAAATAATTTATATTAAAATTAGTGAGTTTGAACACTCCCAAGTAAAATGGTCTGTAACATAAATAAGTCACTTCCTGGAACAATAGCATGCCAGGGAGAAGGCTAAGCTACAACCTAAAATGTTCTAGTTTTAAATGGGCAGCCATTTGTATTGGTGTGTGGGTAAATGTATTGAAATGTGGAACATGTCCTTCACCGCAGCATTTTGAAATAGAACAATTAAAGGTAAAGGTTTCCCTGCGAGTGGATTCTTTGGCTTTCAAGAATACAATCAAACAATTTTGCTTAGTACTATTCTAAAATTATTGAACAATACCAATACTTTTGGACTGTTAGGGTACATTCTGAGGCCTTTCAGTGTTTCTAGTCCTTAATGGATTAATGGGCAATCCTCAAGGGTGCTGGTCTCAAGAACAAATCTGAAGTAAAAATCCAAATGGACTTTCAGCTGCCGTTTGCTCCTTCGGCAAGTCAGCTCAACCATGAATAAGCAAATTTCCCCTCAGTAGACTAAGGGCCCAATCCTGCCCAACCTTCCAGCACTGATAAAACCATACTATCGGGGTGTGTGCTGCATCCTGTGGGGGACAGTCATGGAGGCTTCCTCAATGTAAGGCAACATTTGTTCCCTTACCTTGGGGCTGCATTGTGGCTACATCAGTTCTGGGAAATTGGATA
The DNA here is from genome assembly GCA_029204185.1 of Lerista edwardsae. NCBI lineage: Eukaryota > Metazoa > Chordata > Lepidosauria > Squamata > Scincidae > Lerista > Lerista edwardsae. The sequence goes on along the minus strand of JAJKFI010000003.1, from coordinate 11,965,371 downwards.
GGATTGGGTCCCAAATCTGTTACAGCAGTTTAAATATTCATCTTACCTAAGCTTCCTAGAGCCTGTGCCTGGACTCAAGTTGCCTTCATTACATTTTAAGGGCCTTTATTCTGTGTCACAAACATCAGAGAAAATAGTGGCTCAGAGAAGAAATTTCTGAGCAAGAAGAGTGGATATTTACTAATCAGGCAAAAGGATAGGAAACAAGACATAGGAAAAAGCAGAAGATGACAGCTGAGGAAGGGTGTGCCAACATTTCCTTGAAGTAGACAAAACAAGATGCCTTGTACCTGATGAGAAGAATAATTGTTTAAAATGTGTGAGTGCCCACCTGAATAACGGCATTAGTGATAAAAGTGGATTACATATCATTTCTAGAAGTGCTAGTGATCTATGTAGGTGACATGTTTTCCCACTACTTCATATTTGATTATACTCTGTCAGTTCTAGCCAACATTCATAACTGAGCATCAGACCCTGCTCTCATCTCATTGTTTTCCTCTTCCTTTTAGAAACGTTGCAAACAAAATGACAAAACATCATCTGTATTCCACTTCCCTAAATTATAATGAATGCTGAAATTACATCTTGGTAATGTTGCTACCCACTGTTATCCCAACTAATCTGGTAATCACTAATATAAAAATAAATTGGTTGTTATCTGTCAATATCTGGAATTATGGTATGGAGAAATTTTCTCTGACAGTGTGGCCTTGATTAGTAAAAGCCATAGACTTCTTGTTCCCTTCAGTTTCCTGGTACAATACAGTACTCAAATCACCCAAAAGCCTTTGCACAATTTTTACTCTATCTAGACCAGGGGTGTGGAACATAAGGCCTGGGGGCTGGAAGTTCTCCCAGCACCACCATCAGATGATCTCTGCTGCTGAGCTGTGCAGAAGTCTCAATGCTGAAAAGTTCGCCCACATAATTGGGCTCTCCCATATCTTGAAAATATTAAGATTTGCATATTTTTCTGTCATTTGCAGCTAATGAGTTCCGAAATGAGAAAAAGTGCTTATTTCTGCTGACATGCTTAATGACTTAACTTCCTGCTTTATGGGATCACTTCCAGCCCTTAGCAGGCATCATGAATACTATTTGGCCCTCTGTATGAAATGAATTTGACACCCGTGATCTACAGTTGCGGTCCTGGGGGCTTGCACGCCCAGGGGCAACCCCCTATTGGCCGCTCCCTACCCCGGAAGTAATTGTGGTGATGTCATTGCGTCACCACAATTACTCCCTGCATTGGCAGGGCTTTGGGCTGCCTCCTATCCTCTTTCTGAGGGGCATCTGGTTCCTTCATTCGAAGGGGACAGGCACCACTTTCAGCGGTGTAATGCAGCTCTCATGGAGCTGCATTGCGCCGCTGTGGGCTGATGCCTCCTTTCCCTCCTTTTTTTAAAAAGGGGAAAGGAGGAGGCAGCCGATAGCCCTGCCAAGGGAGATGGATGGCATTCAACAGGTAGATCTCTGCTGTCCATCCTCGCCCCCACCCGGGTTTGGCACAGCTCCCGTATGTCAACTGGCCATGTGTGGCTAGTGCCAGCTGCATGCGGCTGCTTCCCAGAGTGATGTAGCTGATGGGTGCCGCCCCCCTTCGAATAGGAGACCCCTCCGAGGGCAGGCTGCACCCATCAGGCTCAACAGGAAGTGGCCGCATGCTCAGTGGCAGTGGGTGAATCAGTGAAGGTCCTTCTGGCTCTAGTTAGTTAATCTTGCTGTATCATCTTCTGCCATATGTTGTGAGCCATGATAGGCAAGAGAAAATTAATTATGTAGATAACTATTTCATATTTTGGGAAGCATGGCCTGTTCTTAAAAACACTGTACTTCTTATATATCCATAGTTTTTTTAAAGGGGGGTTAGCTATTTACTTAAGCCTTGTCGGGATTTGAATTTATAGTTTCCTCCTTATACATTTATTACTTTGTAAAGTTTTATCTTATTCTTGCTACTGACTAGCACATTAATGTTTCAATTATTGATGAGTCATCATTGCTAGAGGTATACAGGAAATGCTTTATTACAAGAACTTGGCTCTAGATTTAGCAGTTGATGACTGCAGACTTCCCCTTCAACCAACAGTAAATTTTATTTAGAACTAGCTTTTTGTTACCCGGCGTTGCCCGGGTAACAAAATGATCTTCCAGAGTTTATGAGTTTTGCACCCCTTCTCGCCCCCCATGCTGACAGGGGCCGAACCCAGACTCCAACCGCGTCAGGAGCATTGCCGCTCACCTCGGTGACCCCGGAAACTACGGTTCCGACGCTGATTTTGGCCATTTTTGACCGTTTTCATGTGGGGCCCCCTGCACACCCCACCCCTGGGGGCACTGGGGGGGCCTGACCCCCGCAGTGTCTGTCACCAGGCCGCAAGGCACGTGTGTGTTGAGTCTGGCGCCAATCGCTCCAGGCGTTCCAGCATGGCATGGCAGGCATCTTGTTTCGCACCCCTTCCCACCCACCATGTTGAGGGGGGGGGCCGAACCCGAACTCCCACAGCGTCGGGAGCGTCGCCACTCACCTTGGCGACCCCGGAAACTACGGATCAAATGCCAATTTTGTCCGTTTTCTACCATTCTCACACAGGGGCCACCACGCACTCCCACCCCTGCGGTCATTAGGGGCCTGACCCCCGCAGTGTTTGTCACCAGGCCGCAAGGCACGCGCGTGCCGAGTCTGGCTCCAATCACTCTAGGCATCGCAGTGGGGCATGACGGACCTTTTGTTTTGTACCCCTTCTCACCCCCCATGCCGACAGGGGCCCGAACCCAGACTCTAACTGTTTCGGGCACGTCGCCGCTCATCTCGGCGACCCCGAAAATTACGGACTTGACGCTGATTTCGGCCCTTTTTGGCCATCTTCACATGGGGCCCCCTGCACACCCCCACCCCTGGGGGCGCTGGGGGGGGCCTGACCCCCGCAGTGTTTGTCGCCAAGCCGCAAGGCACACACATGCCAGGTTTGGTGCGCGTTGCTCCAGGCGTTCCAGCACGGCATGGCGGATGTTTTGTTTCGCACCCCTTCTGGCCCCCCGTGCCGAGGAGGCCCTGAACCCGGACTCCACCGGCATCAGGAGTGTCGCCGGTTGTCTCTGTGACCCCGGAAACTATGGACTTGACGCCGATTTCGGCCGTTTTCGGCCGTCTCCACGTGGGGCCCCCTGCGCACCCCTGCCCCCGGGGGTGCTAGGGGCCCCCGACCCCGCAGTGTTTGTGGCCAGGCCGCTAGGCTTCCGCATGCCGGGTTTGGTGCCAATCGGGCCAGGCGTCACAGCGGGGCATGGCGGACGTTTTGTTTCGCACCCCTTCTCGCCCCCCACATCGGGGGGGGGCTGAACCCAGACTCCAATGGCATCGGGGGCTTCGCCGCTCATCTCGGCAACCCCGGAAACTGTGGATTTGACGCCGATTTCGGCCGTTTTTGGCCGTCTTCACGTGGGGACCCCCACGTACCCCCACCCCCGGGGGCGCTAGGGGGCCCCGATGTTGCAGTTTCACACCACACACTCCAGAACTAGTTGAAACTGGCAT
>JAJKFI010000003.1:11934641-11956999 GCA_029204185.1 Lerista edwardsae | reverse complement strand
GGGGGGGGCAAAGAATTTAACCAGTTGTATACCTGAGGGAGAGTCATAAGTAACAGACCACTGCTGCCACCCAGGTCTTGCCTCCCCACTCTGGCTAACTCTCACCCTCCAAATGCAATTGGAGCTGGTCGCATTTCAAGGGCCTTCTGAGTATTTACTTCCAGTAATTATTTACTGGAATAATTACTTCCAGTTTTCAGCCAAAACCAGAAGCGATTATTTACAGCCTTCTGGAGACTTTAGAAGGCCTTCTGAGGGCCAGGGAGGCTGTGCCGAGATACCTGGGCCCTCAGGACACCCTCTGGACATGACCTGCACAATATAGCCCCTCTTGACTTTCTTCACACACACGCACACACACTGCATTTACTGTAACTTATAGTTAGGCCTTCAGTTTAGTAAGTACTAGATAGGAACACCATATGGAAGTCCCATGTGAGCATTCTTGAGTTATGTAGAAGAAAGGCAGGTTATAAATGGTTAAAGGCCAAATCCTATCTAATTTTCCAGTGCTAATGCAGAGATGCCAAAGGACACGAACTACATCCTGCAGTGCGGGGGGGGGCAGTCATGGAGACCTCCTCAAGGGAAGGGAACATTTGTTCCCTTACCTCGGGGCTGCATTGCAGCTGCATCAGTGCTGGAAAGTTGGATTGTATTGGGCCCTTAAACTACATATGTTCCCTTGCCATGGGATAAGCCCCTGCTGGCCCAGTGAGTCTATCTGGACCTGTGCCACATGGTCCTGTGAATGCAGATTGAGCCAGGGAAGGGGGTTAGGTTCTGATGCATGCTGCTAACTCTGAAACCTCCTCCTTCCTGTTCCTGATCCACTCTCCTCCCTACCCCCATTGCTGCCCTGTTCTGCCCACTCCTACCCCATCCACTGCCTGTGGACATTTCTAGAGTTCACTGCCACATGGAGCCAGTCACTTGCTTCTTGCGGAAGTGGCCAGCCCGCACTGTCCTGTGTCACTACCTTTTGCAACAGACAGAAAGTGCCTAGCACAGCAGCTTTTATCAATGGTCCATGTTAGATCTTACCCACATTTTCTTAGGTGCAATGTAGGAACTATCCCTGTAACCAGTAATGGCATCTAAATGATTTAGCAACAGGTACTTACTTTTGATTGACACTTGTGTTGGGGCCTGCCCACCGGAAGTGAGGCCATAGCCAGAACCCAGGAACCGCCCCCAGGAACTGCCGTGCCTCCTCGGTAGGCCGCGCAGTGGCCCGGGAGAAGGCTCGGGAGTCCCGGGCCTTCCCCGGGGCCGCCGCACGGGCTACCGATTCCCCCCCAGGAACCGCCACTCCTTCTCAGGAGGGAGCCCCAGGCAGCCTACCTGCTCACGCTGCTGCCGCCGTCGGTCTCCCTCGCTCTGCTGCCTGCCTGCCTGCCTGCCTGCCTGCCTGGCTCTGAGAACGTGCAGGCAACTCAAACGTGCAGGCAATTCAAACGTTGCAGGGGGCGGAACGGAGCGCCGATGGAGTCGATGAGTGGGCGGGCGAATGGGCGGGGCCAGCCCTAATCCTAGGAACGGGTACTCGCGTACCTGCTACATGACATTTCTGCCTGTAACTCAGAAAAATACCTTTAGACTCAGCATTGAATATTCTGTCTCTTAATTGTAACTATTTTACTGCGTTGCCATTTTGTGCTAGTTACTGCATTAATTACAGTTTGATTTCCCTCATGTCGATTATAAAAAAAAGAAAAAGAAATACTTGATATATGTATCAAACATTTTTTTTAAGGCTATCCAAGACATAAGTGTGCGGGCTACCTGTGCAATTGGTTCTTCTACAGATTCTGCAACTTTGATCTGATTCTTTGATTTAGCCCTGCAATTAAGAAGATTTGGTTCAAAGTAAAAGCCCATTGGTTGATGTTTTACACTGATGTGATGTTTACACAGATGTGCTTTGAAAGCTCGATTATGGTGGATTTTCTGGGTCCAGCCACATGACAGACTCTTGTTATTTGAAAGGTAAACTTATATAACATCTATCTGCAACAGCTTTTCCAACAAGTCTGCCAGCTCTCTCTCTCTCTCTCTCTCTCTCTCTCTCTCTCTCTCTCTCTCTCACACACACACACACACACACACACACACACACACACACACACACACGCACACACACACACACTCCCCCCCCTCGGAGATGATTTATCTGATCATTGTATTTAACGTTATTTTCGTTTTGGAGTTTTAAATCCTTCCACAATAAATCATTTGCTTTCAACAATCTTCTCTTTTTAAAAAAATCACTCAGGTGCACACAGGGCAGTACTTAGGACTGCGACGATGAAAAGGTGTAGCGTTACCTGCTTTAAGCCACCTGCCAATTAATTAGCCCCAAACTCTCTCCAGCAAATAAACCAAAGCAGCCAAATCCATTTGATCTCCCAGATTTACACAGTGATTGGAAAGACACATAGAAAAAGACTAAAAAGAAAAAAAAAAGCCACCACTCTTTTCTTTCCTATTGCTCTACAACTTTTTTTTGTCAGTTAAACAAAAGTGTAAACTTACTGAGGATGCAGTCCTAACCAACTTTCCAGCACTGACGTAGCTGAGCCAATGGGGCGTGCGCTGCATCCTGCAATTTTGGGGCAGTCACAGAGGCTTCCTCAAGGTAAGGCAATGTTTGTTTCTTACCTTGGAGCTGCATTGCCCATACTTAGCCCAGTGCTGGAAAGTTGGTTAGGATTGTGCCCTGAGTGATTTTCCTCCAACTCTTTCAGGATCTAGTTCTGAAAAGTCTCCAGTAGACCTGAACTATTTAACATTTATTTAAATGAAAATGTATAGTGTATTAAAGCTGATGAGAATACCCATTGCAATACTAAGATTACATGATGTACACGGTCACATATGAGCCAGCATGGATTAGTAGACAATGTTGAGGACTAAATTCAGGTTCCATGGATTCAAGAAATGACATTGAGCAAATAACTGTCTCACCACTCCCATCATTTTACCCATCTGAAAAATGAAAAGAAGTGATCAGTGTCACAGCCCAATCCTATCCTATACTGGCGCATGCGGTATCCAGTGCTGAGCAGGCAAGAGGTCTCCTCGGGGCAAGGGATCATTTGTTCCTTTACCTTGTGTTGAACCCCAGCACCTGCAGAATGTAGCAGCATTTCCCAAATGGATGGAGCATTTTTGGCATGGCTGCACCTGGGCGGGAGGGGACAGATAGGATTTGGCTGTAATGAACTCACTGGTTATGTTATGATGGTATCAAGGTACTTTCACAATTGACAGAAAGCTGACATTGGGTACATGCATAGTCTGACACACATAGATTACTAGAAATGTCTGAAAATAGGACATTTCTGTAGTCCTTGAAATTTGGCTTATGGCTCAGAACCACGGCCAGCACCCCTTCACAGAGCAAGTGTGAAAGCACATAACAGATGGGATGGAATGTTGGCCCATGAGGATTTCCCTTTCACAGACTGTTTTGACTCATACTGGGGAACGAGGCAGTTCATAGTGGTTCATTTTGTGAACACTACTTTGGTGCCACAGCCTTGCCACTAGAGCCCATTGTCTCTGATGGAGCCACTAAGCCAGCAGTGGGATGGAACAGGGGAGGGACAGGGAGTAATGGGAAGTATATGGGAAGGGGTGGTGGAACAGTGGGCAGAAGAGGGCAGATATCAGCAGTGGTAACTTGCATCAATATCCTTATCTTGTTCCCCGCTTCCCTCTACCCACTAAGGACCTGTGCTAGCAAAGTAGCTGGTGCAGTTCCAATGTGACCAATTGGGCTAATTGAGGCTTTCTCCGGGTAATGGAATGAATGTTCTCTTACCTGGAGGAGACATCCGTGACCCCTCCTCCACCAGATGCAGTGTGCTTTCTGGTTACGTGGCTGCATAAATGAGGGTGGGATTTAGTTTGGATTGGGCTGCCTAAGCCACCATACATCCTTTCAGCCACTGTGGGAAAAGACACATTAGACCCAAGTACCTATTCCAAATACTGGCCTTTAGTAAATAGTCTTGGGTGCAATCCCATTATATGATGTGTAATCCCACCTTTTTCTACCTGACTGTTCACTTCTCCATCTGTAGCACTGCAAAATAATTGCATAAGGGATACAGCTTGTATTTTTAGAGCTGAACTGGACAAATATGCTTCTTCTTTGTGGTCTCACACATAGTGGAATTATTTGCAGAACTGATCTCAGAAGCTTCTAAAGCTTTATCAAACATTCTGCCTTTGCTGCCCTTGCCCTGTGCACAACCAGAGTCAGGTGTGAGTGGGAAGACTACCCTTAGTTCCTTTTCAATTGCCATCTCAGCAACAGAGGCATAACTAATACCTCTGGGCCCAGAGTAGTGACATCACAACATCAAGTCAACATGTGCTGTTGTGGCGTCACTTCCAGGCTCACCTGGAGAAGGAGGAGATGCTGGTGGTGGCTGCTTGTGATCCGGTTGCTGCCCCCATTTCTTCTCCTATGGGAGCTCACCCTTGAAGGAGCCCCACTGGGAGAAGGAATGGGGCAGCAGCCAGATCATGAAGCAGCCCCTACCAGCACCTTCTCTTTGATGGCTCCTGGGTTCTCAAGAAGTCCAGGATCCAACCATAGCAATGCTGTAGATCAGTGAGCCAACCTCTTCCATTTTGTTTTGTATTTTAAAGTGGAGGGGGTGCTTCCTCCTCTGCGGGCAAAGGAGAAAAATTTCCTCCTTGGCATAGTGCTTGGAGAAGGTGCCCTTTCGCTCTGCCCTTGTTACACCTCTGCTTAGTAGCAATGTAAATAAATGGATCTCTTCTGGTTTATTTTTTCTCTCCCTCATTTTTTCAAAATTAAGACACTTTTGCCTCATTTTAACTTGTCCCTTTTCCCAGCAAAAGAAGTTGGACATAAGCCTCAATGGTAGAGGGTTGCAAAAGAGACAACAGCCTCCTGCAAAAGGTTACAAAAGGTCCCTGGCAGTGGTGGATCTAGGGGGACAGGGGGGGCACGAGCCCTAGGTGCCATCTTGGGGCTGTCTAGGGGGGCGCCAGTGGCCCCCGCAACATTGCGTGGGTAGACCTGGGCTCCGGATCCCAGGTCTACCCATTGGGACCAGCCACGAGTAGACCTGGGCTCCCTCGAGGGGAGCCCAGGTCTACGCACGGTCGTTTCCAATGGGTAGACCTGGGCTCCATGGAGCCCAGGTCTACCCGGGGCTGCTTTTGGTGGGTAGACTTGGGCTCCCATGGGGGCGCACTTCTATTGGGTGCCCCGGGTGCCATTTTGCCTAGATCCACCCCTGGTCCCTGGCAGTCCCTTTACTGCAGTACTAGGCTCCACAGACCAACAGAGAGACTACTGCAATGGCAGTCTACAGGGTAAGCTTGCAGGTCTCGAGATAAGCCAATGCACCAGAAAGATAGCGTTGGACCATCAGCCTATGTTAAGCCTATTTTACCAGCCTGGAAGGAGCCTCCAGCCCTTTTGAAAGAGCATTCCACCAGAGTGGTTTCAACTTCTGTGGAACTGATAAATGCTGTGATCTTGTAGCTCTGCAGAGCAGCAACATGGTCAGGTCCACTGACCTTCATGAAGCACTATGGCATAGACACAAGGTTAAGAAACAAGATGCGTCATTTAGACAGACTCTTCTGCAAAATAGCATCTCATGATCAACATGTACCCACTTCCTCATACAAGAGAAGGTAGTTAGTCTCCACTGTGTGCGAATGCACAAAGACCATGAAGAAGAGAACAGGCTGCTTACATGCAATTATAATGCTTTGCATGGTCATCTGTGCAGGCATATAGTCTACCAAACTGCCCCATCTGGCTTCAAATCCTTGGACTGATTTTCAAATGCAATAATTTGATTTGAGGGGCGCTCTCCAAGAGATTGGGTGTTCTTCTTGTGCTCGAGGCACAGGGTGTGAACAGGATCTTACCACTAGAGGGCAGGGACTGAACACTCAACCAAGCTCTAGAAACTTCTGAAGTTGGCTGTGCACATGCACAGAACTCCACTACATGATCCTGAATACAGCACCAATTGAAGAGTGATAGTTAAGTAATCTGTCCTTGAGGTTGGTGAATAGGTTCATAAGCAACCTGTTCTTTCCTTTTATACTTAATTCCAGCCCTGGGGAGTCTGGCTAGTGGCATAGTTAAGGAGGGGCACAGTGCTACGTTTTGCAAGTGGGCCCCCCTCCCTCCTCTTTGGAGCCATTCTGAATGGCTAGACAGAGGCATCTCCTCTGTTTTGCACTAGACACTGGGAATGGCTCTGAAGAGGAGGGGGGCCCTGCAAAACATACTTGCAAAATTTACTACTGCAACCCCCTCTAGCTGTGCTACTGAGCCTTGTCATTGTCCTGTAAAAAAATCACCATATGTTAGTGGGCTGTTAAACGCAAAATGATTGGGAATTGGGAACAAGTGTGACAGAGGGAAAAAGACAACTAATGAGTAGGTTTCCAGTTACATGCAGATATACATGGAAGAAGGGTATGCATAGAAACAAGGTGCCCATCCATCCATCCATCCATCCATTCATCCATCCATCCATCCTTCCATCCATCCTGTGGGGGTGCTAGGGTGTGTAGGGGGTGTCCACTGCACTGGGTGCTGCACTTGGTGGGGTGACACTACTGGCTAAAATTGTAAAAATCCTGGTATTTTTGAATACCATCATGTTACATATCATTCGAAGCATAATTTAATGCAGAATGCAATGAAACAAACTGTGTTTGTTTGTTTTGTCTATATTCTATCAAACATTATAGACAAGTAATCAAAAAAAGAAAACACAACTGCTTTATGAAAGAAAAGAATGGATTTCTTGAACTCAAAACTGACCAATCAGACTGATTGTTCTGAGAGCTAGTGCGGTGTTATTACAAAGCAGGGATCCAATAAAATATTAGTGTGAATCAGCTCTCATTTCCAGTATCAGGTCTAATACTATAATTCTTATTCAGTTGAGTGGATGTTATCAAATTGACCATTAGATTTTTTGTTGATTACTGATTTGTTGGGTGACCTGTATTGTTATATTTTAAAATAAATAAATAAAGTTAATGGGGGTTTCACCAACCCTAGCAATTCCACTACATTTAAGCTGTATGTATGATATTGTACACACATTTGCTCCCTGGAAGGACAAATACTGAAGCTGAAGCTCAAATACTTTGGCCACTTCATGAGAAGAGAGGACTCTTTAGAAAAGACCCTCATGCTGGGAATGGGAAAGATTGAAGGCAAAAGGAGAAGGGGGTGGCAGAGGATGAGATGGTTAGATAGTGTCACCAAAGCAATGAACATGAAATTGGGCGAACTCCGGAAGCTAGTGGAGGACAGGGAGGCCTGGCGTGCTGTGGTCCATGGGGTCGTGAAGAGTCGGACACGACTTAGCGACTGAACAACAACATGATATTGTAATTTGTTCTATAAGGTCTGGTATGGGAGGAGGTCCATCATAGGAATAACTCAGTAAGTTCTTGCACTGGATGACGTAGGTCCTAGTGACTCCTCTCCATCCACCCATCCACCTTTTCATCATTATATCCTGTAAAGGACAGGGTGCGGAATCATGTGAGATATTCTTGAAAATGCAAAGCCAGTGACAGGTGAACATGAATATGTCTGCTGCTGGTAGTGTGGTTTCTTTCCATTTGCAACTCTGTATTCTTCCTTTTCCCATTCCCATTCTCCTCCTCTCACTTTCACCTGGTAGAAAGTTCATTTTACAAGCAGGGCTTCTTTTTTCCTTCTCTCTTATTCATTCATTCATTCATTCATTCATTCATTCATTCATTCATTCATTCACCCAATTTTTATCCCACTTTTCTCCCCGAAGGACACCCAAAGCAGCTTTTTCCCCTCTAGTTCGATGAGAGGTCTTGTGTGGCAACAGCAGTATCTCTTTTCTCTTTTCTCTCTCTGTATAGTTGGAGGATGCAGTGACTTCATGCAGTGCAATTTGATGCTCTGTCAGGAATCCATTGGCACACTTGTGGTGACATAATCTCTCAGTGTGTTAAACTTTGGGTGAGGGGAGACAGGGAACATTGACTGAAGCACTGAAAATGTACAGGCATGCCCTGTACATCTACTGGGGTCTACTGGGGTTCTGTTCCGGACCCCTTTGTGGATACCTGAAACAGCGGATACTGGGGATGCCTTTTTAAAGATAGGAGAGCATCAGTGGTTTTGCTGCAACAAGGAAAAAAAAGAGATTGGTTTACTGTTCTCCTATATTTTAAATAGGTCCCAGTATCTGTGGTATCCGTGGATAACTAAAACTGTGGAAACCAAACCTGTACTTCAGATCAAACTGTTTACAGGTGACAGAAATGTTTCAGAAATTTGAGGTGTGATTATAAATCCACTTACCTGTGTGTCCATCTCACCATTTTAAAACTTGGTGTATTTGTAAACTTGGTGTTACAAGTGTATTTAAAAGCTATCTTTCTGCCTTTCTCATATGCCCAGCAACCGTTGAAGAGAGGCTCAGAATCACTTTAAGTGGCAAGCACGCAATCAGTCCTAATCTCCTGGGAGAGGATTCAGAACGCAAAAAACACTGCATGCTTCTGCCATTTCCTTCCCTACAGAGTATATAGTGAGGGCAGAGCCCCTGGTAGCTGAAGGACTGGGTATGCATTTAGACAGAGCAGAAGAGGAATATCACATGCTCAGTTTTTCACACATGATCAGACTTCTGGAGTGCCTAGCCTTCTGTCCTGCACACTGATTCTATACAGTGTGGCTCAATGTTACCCTCTCATCACTCTACCTCTCGTCACTCTAAAGAGGTTGTCCTGTCAAGGAAGGGTAAAGATAGGTCAGATGGTGTGATATGGAACAATCACCCCCCCCCCCCGTGTGTGTACACAAGCACATGCATCCGATGATGTGATCTGCGGTCCATGAAATAAAGTTGCTGAAATAAAATTGATTGATCTTTAAGGTGCTTCAAGCCACGGTTGTTTTTATAGCAACAAACTAGCATTGCCACCCCTGCGGATGTTGTTGTTGCTGTTATTGTTGTCTGTGTATATGTGTATGTGGGTATGCACATGTGGGTGTGGGCATGCCGTGTGACAATAAATGTCAGAAATTTTGTAAAGTTGGCGTTGTGTGGAAGTTGTGAGGAACTTGGTGAATCTTGACATTTACTGGGAAGTCTTAAGACTGTATAAGGCCAGCAGGAACTCTCAGAGATCTTTGTGTCATTAACCTTATTTTTTGACATTCATATCCGGGAGACAGTAAGTGTCCTTTACCTGTAAGTGATGGAAATGCGTGTGACACTTGAGCATTTCCAGAAGGCACTTGGTACTCCGTACATAGTGATAAAGGGCAGAAGGTTCTGAAATTTCCTTTAGGGCCTCTTTCCATCTTGTCTTACCAGTAAATGTCAACATTCACCTAGTTTCTGCCATATACCAAACATAGGGCACAATCCTAACCAACTTTCCAGCACTAAAATAAGGGCAATGCAGCTCTGAGGTGAGGGAACAAATATTCCCTTACCTTGAGGAGGCCTCCATGACTATTACTCCACTGCAGGATGCAGCACAGGCCCCTTTGACACAGCTATGGCAGTGCTGGAAAATGGGTTAGGATTGCGCCCACACTCTGTTCTGTTCTTATAAGTAATATATACTGTTGTTAAGCATTGTATTTCTGCACACCGAACAAAGCTCGTGTGTCACATCTCCAGTGATAAATGAAGTATAAAAGACATATCTTTAAAGGAGGGGGAAACCCCGGCTGACAATGCCAATTCATTTGAGAGAAAAAAAATCCCCCTTTTTGGAAACTGAAGTGATAAAAGGAAAGGGGGTAATACTTGTAACGCTTTTATGAGTGTTCTGAAAATCGAGGAGTCAAACTGTTAGATCTTTGCTTTGCTCCCCCCGCCGCTCTCTCCTTTCATGTGTGTCTGGGCAGGTCTAACCCTCAGGTAACGCCCTTTCTCCTTCTTCTCTCTTACCTTTCCTTGCACCTGTCCACGTAATGCAGTGCGAGCTCCCAGAATCCAACCCTCCTCCTCCTGCTGCTGCTGGAGTCCCTGCCAAACTGGGCTTTTGCGCCTTGCGATTTATCACTGGCGAGAAGCTGGAACATCAAAAGGAGGCAGAGAACCGACGGCATCCTCCTCCACCTCAACAGCAACTCCGGGTGTGGGGCGGGAGGGGGGGGGAGAGAGAGAGAGAGAGAACGGTGGGGCTGGAGGCTGGCTGGCTGGGAGGGGTGTTTCCGAGACTGCTAAGTTGGAAGGTGTGTGTGTGTGTGTGTGTGTGTGGCTGGGGAACATTAGGAACTCCCCTTCGTCATTTCAGCTCCAGGAGGAGGAGTGGGGGACAAGGTGTGAGGAGGGGAGCTGAAGATCGGTTTAAGATTTCAAACGCCGCAGCTTCGCCGGCGTGCAGGCAGCGCTCGCTTCGCCATTAGCATATGTCAGGGGGGAAACCTGCCCTATGTATATATATATAGCGATCCCCCACGCGCGCTGTTGTTGCACTTCCGAGCGGTCCGCAGCCTCGCCTGGATCTCGCCGGTTTCCCCCCAAGACACCACGAGCTGGCAGCGGCGGCGGCGGCAGCAGCACCTGCAGCGGCTGTCGATGTTTATGCAAAGCCCAGCCCAGCCCCATGCCCGGGGAGAGAAGAGACTCCCCAGACAGGCAGCTGCTATCTTGATGCGAAGTCCGGTCTGCTGCGTCGGCTGAGCCTCTGGAGCGGACTCTGCAGAGTGCCCCGCTTCGGCGAGAGCCCCAGCCGGCCGGCCAGCCGCCACCACCATCACCCCCCTCCGTCGGCTCCTTTTCCTCCCCCGCCCCGCCGGGCTTCCTCATGGCTCCCTTAGCCGAAGTCGGGGGCTTCCTCGGCGGCCTGGAGGGCTTGGGCCAGCAGGTGGGCTCGCATTTCCTCTTGCCTCCTGCCGGGGAGAGGCCGCCTCTGCTCGGAGACCGCCTGGCCCAGGTCGAGAGAGGGTCCCGGGGAGGCGCCGCCGCGGCAGGGACCACGGATTTAGCCCACTTGCAGGGCATCCTGCGGCGGAGGCAGCTCTACTGCAGGACCGGCTTCCACCTTCAGATCCTGCCCGACGGCAGCGTTCAAGGCACCAGGCAGGACCACAGCCTGTTCGGTAAGGCGCCGCTCTTCCTTCCTCCCTCCCTCCCCTCCTCCCCCGCTCTCTTCTGCTGCTTCTTCCCCACCTTGCGACGGAAGCATCCTATAGCAACAGATGATATAGCAACGGATCTCAGGCTGGGGATCTCTCAAAACAACTGAATCCGGACGCGGGCCGTGGGAGAGAGAGAGCCTGGCGTCGGGAGCGCGGTGGACCGCCTGCTCTGGTAGGACATGCATAAGACGTGGGATGCGGATGGTCCAAGTCCACATCTGCCAGCACGTCCAAGGCAGAAGGAGCTGAGCGCCAGCAACTCTAGTGCAATGTTGCCAAGTCACTTGCAGTGCCCCGTGCAATGGCAGGTGGGCAGAGTGAGCCTGGGCATGGGTGTTAAGTTAAAAGAGATGCAGCACAGCTGTACACACTGGGTGCCTGCAGGAGCTACTTGGAGAGAGGGTGTGTAGGCGTCAACCTTTCACTCTTATCTCTCCCACTGCTTTGATTTTTGTAAGGAAAGTACGTTTTGCTGCCCTTGATCGGTTGCAGTGCAGCGCTGGCCCCCCTCCCCTTCAAAGTAAGTTCCCTGCTTATGCAGCAGGGCACAGACTTTGAAAAGTGGCAAGCAGAAGGCTCTAGGTTTCATCTCGAGATTGGGCAGGGGAAAAACTTCTATCCGAACCCACCGCAGTGGGTCTCAGTGGATCCACTGCCAAGCAGCGTCAACAGTACTGAGCTGGGTAGACCAATGGTCTGAGGTGGTATAAGGAGGCCTCTTACGCTTCATGCATTTTCAGTGGGATACATGTGCAGGCCCGCTGTGCGACTGCAGGACCTTTTATGTGCCAAGCATAAAAACTCAGCAGCAGGTGCAGCTCTTTCACGTTGATTTCACTTTCCTGTGTCAGGCACTGCACAGAACTCAACAGACTCCTTGCCTGGCGCCTTTGAATCTAGAAAAGGCAGGATGGGATTGAGTGCAAGACAGGTGTGCTGTAGCTGCAAAAGAAATGGTGTGGTTCGCTGGCTGGTTTGTCCTATTCCTTCTACAGTTAAAATGAAGCTGACCAGGGAGGAACAGGTGCTATAACCTGAATCTCCAAAGGTTCAAGTCTGACATTCTAGCTGTGAGCCTGCTAAATCTCTGGCATGCATTCAATTACACAACTGTTTAGGACTACAGTTGTGCACTAACAAGAAAGAGGACTTGGTCCAAGAATGAGAAAGTTTACTTAATGTGTAAGGGCAAACAAAATGGGTGGATTGTAGGTAGCGCAGCCTTATCTGTAGTTACCTGCTATTGTTGGCAACCACTGAGAGGTTTGCGTATGTGAGCAGCCACAAAAGGCAATTGAAGAGATTCTCTATCAGGTTTCCCATAGTCAAAACAATCTGCTGCAAAAGGCTCTTAACTGATTTCCACCACACTGGAAACCTCACTGCTTTCAGCTCGAAGGGAACTTTATAGTGCAACACAAAGTTCTGCACAGAAGGGAAACTTCTTACAGCATGTAAACACAGAATAATTACAGGAAAAAAAAAGGTTTGAGATTGAGATCAAACATTCCTGATGCGTCTTTATTCTATCGCCATTCTCAATAGGTTTGTCTGATGTGGTCTCTTTGTGGGTTGAATCACCTGCTTATTATGATTTGAAAAAAGAAAAAGAAAACGCTTGTCTTTGAAAATGATATCAGAAAGACAAAATACCTCCCATGTCTTTCAATGGAACTTTGAATATTGGAAACTCAAAAATCTCTGATGATTTATTTGCAACAGAAAGATTTAATATCCGATCTTTTTAGAAGAGTTGGCGAGGCTGCCACTTAGCATTGCACAGCAGAATCATCTTGATAATTGTCAATTAAAACTCCAAAGGCTGATGATGATAGTAGATTCATTATCTTTTTTGGATGGGAAGAAGTTCAGGAAATAAGAGTGTTGCAAAATATAATTTATGTATCTCATATATAATAAGCCAGGCTCAACATCAGATGCAACAATATCAAAGGCATCTGTATTTAAAAAAAAAAACAATTAGCATAAGCTTTCTTTCTAATAAATCAAATATTTGCTCATCATCATTATTTAACAAAGAGTGACATAACCAACCTGAATGTAAGTGCTGGTAAGCCTCATTCATTTCAACTCAAGAGCTTTAAGCATATGCTTAACTTTCTCACTGAAACTAATGAGATGCCAACATACCTAATGGGCTGTGCCCAATGTATATTACTATGAACTCAGTACAGTATATATTACTGAGGGCTACATCTTTTGAAGGTATGTGTGTATGTTTCTCTGTGTCTCTGGTGTACAGATATAAACGCATTACAGTTAGATTGTAAGTAACAAAATTTATGTGCTTGTATATTTAACCAATTTCAACATGCATAGAAGTTAAAAACAAACCTTCTTTGTTGTTTCAATGCAGGTATCCTTGAATTCATCAGTGTGGCAGTGGGATTAGTCAGTATTCGAGGGGTGGACAGTGGACTATACCTTGGAATGAATGAGAAGGGCGAACTCTATGGCTCTGTAAGTATTACCATTCTGAACTTGCATTACAGACTGTATATATAATGCAGACTGTATACTGTAGACTGTATTACAGAGTGTATATTCATGATAATCGTATGTATAGCGGTGTTTAAAAGTTATTTATCTTACTGAGAAGTAAGCCCATTGTGTTTAGTAAGACTTAGGCTATAGTCCTATTTTACTCCCAGAAATGAACACCTCTACATATGGAGTTTTGCCATAGGCCTCAGTGAGAGGTAGGTGGCATTCTTTAATTTGCTTAAAGAAGGAAAAGGAGTCATCCAGTCAGTGAAATAATACAAGATGCCAATTACTGAAATGATCTGTATCACTGACACTATGGGATCATATTAGCTTTCAAGCTATGTCTGAAGGTTCTCAGGGGTTTCCTCAGTGAGAAAAATCAGTAATGGCCAGCGAGTTTATCCACCATGATCAATCTTCTGGAAAATACAAACACAAGGAAATTTTCATCTAATCTAAGGATTCTAACCACCTGTCCCGCAGGCCTGTCAACTGAGCCTCAAACACACCCCAGAATCCTTTGCAATGCACTGTGATTCCTCAGCAGAAAAATCAACACTGGGAAAGTGTTCTTTGTGCAAATCACTGACTTGATGCTTACCTGTAAACGTAAAAGTGACAAGGACTGATGCGAGTGTTGTCAGGATTTTTTGGGGGGAGGGGGAGAAATGGGTCCAGACGACATGGGGCAAAAGGATAAGGGTGGATGCATATAAACTTCTTGAAAAAATGTGTAAAGTTATTTAGTAGCTAATTTTTTTCACTAAAACAAAGGCACTAGCCTTAACAACGAGTCATGCTCTAGATTCCTTGTTTATTGAAATGGAAAAGGGGGTGGAGAGGAAGTGGAGAGAGAGAGAGAGAGAGAGAGAGGACATTCTATGCATAAATGCAGGAATGGAGGGCAATGGGGTTTGCTGCTCCTTTGTAATTCAGTAGGTGGAGCTCTGGGGTTTCTACTTCCTTGACTTGATGATAAAACAATCCTGTGCAAGAAGAGATCTTTTATCAAATCAATGCCTTTACCTACACACATTTCTAGAAGCATAGAGCGTAGCTAAGACATCTGTTACCCAGAGCAAAGGAGCCCCCCACAATGAAATCAAATGTAATTCATCAAACAGACAGACAGACAGACAGACAGACAGACAGACAGACAGACAGACAGACAGACAGACAGATGTTTTCTGGTTAATTGGCCATAACTTTGCATTCAGCATTAAATTACCTTTCTAGTGATATATAAAATGAATGTATTATTCATCCTTCCCAAGATTTTCACAATTCTGGCCACTAGTGTCAAACTCAGCTTGTTTCCCCCCCCCTAAAGCTTGTTGCCTGGTGCAGTTGTTGCCCTCTGCACACCCTTAGCTATGCCACTGCATAGAGGCTATAAAGTAAAGCTGCTTTGATGGTAAAATGCCAGTACTGGCTTATGTTAATCAAAAAGGCTTATGTTAATCAAATGCCCCCAATAGTGCATCTATTTAAATCCTTCTCCCCTTTTTATTTGCTGCAGGAAAAGCTCACTCCTGAATGTGTCTTCAGAGAACAGTTTGAAGAGAACTGGTACAACACATATTCCTCAAATGTGTACAAGCACGGGGACTCGGGCCGGCGGTACTTCGTGGCTCTTAACAAAGATGGGAGTCCCAGAGATGGGGCAAGGTCCAAAAGACACCAGAAATTCACTCATTTCTTGCCCAGGCCAGTGGATCCCGAACGTGTGCCAGAACTCTATAAGGATGTGTTAGTATTCAGCTGAAGTCGAACACAGGAGGAGAAGGGAATCATAGCCTTGAGAGTACCAAAGCACAGAGAACTTTTGAAAGCGGAGGAGTTCCGAAGATCTAGGGAGACTTGAGTTGGAGATGCTGTTTAGTGGTAGACAAGACTTCGTTGCCTCATGTCTGGATTTAGGAGAAGGAGCCCTAAAAGCCAAGAGGAACAACCTTGTTTGGGTTTGCTCATCCTTGTGCTGATCAAGTAGACAGGGAAGTTGGACTGGCTATTCAAAGCTAGACTAGTACCCAGCTGCTCTTGATTACTTCCTCATTCACTTAGAACATGAACTACCTAAAGTGTGTGGAACTGGACTGTAGAACACCAAAAGAAACATTTTTTAAAAATAAAAAGGATCAATGGCAAGCTAATTGAGAAAACAAAACACCAAACCAAGAGGACTGTTAACATGAAGTGACTGTGCTGACTTGAAAGTGGAACCTGGATTTGTTTTGCCCTTCATATCAGAATGGACCTAATTTATACACTTTCAGATTGCAGAAATATTTATTTTAAATATTTATTTATTACAGAGTTTATTTTTTACTGGGCTATGAAGAGAGTACAATCCTTTACCCCAATGGAAATCACTTCTGGTGCCA
Source organism: Lerista edwardsae (assembly GCA_029204185.1). NCBI lineage: Eukaryota > Metazoa > Chordata > Lepidosauria > Squamata > Scincidae > Lerista > Lerista edwardsae. The sequence continues at coordinate 11,940,934 of JAJKFI010000003.1, read as the reverse complement.
ATATTTACTCTGAGCTAGTATCGGGGTGCAAAAGAAAAAGAGACATTCCATCACAAAACGTTACAAACGGAGTACCATCTCTTGAATATTGTCATTACGAGATCAAAGAGTGGGGTTATATTTTTATGCACATGCCATTGCCTGATGGATAGTTTTAAACTGGAAAAGATATTGGTTGCCTTATGACCTATGGGACTGCCCCCTATATTTGTACTGAACTAAAAAATGCACATTTAAAAGGGAATTAAAAATGTACTTCTACCTTTCTGCTTCACTGTTGTTCTTTCAGGGAACAGTCTGCCAGGGGCATCTTTTAGGAAAGACAATGGAGCATTCTTCTCCCACCTCTCAGGTTTAAGACCACTTGTGGGTACGGTTCAAGTATCTCGCTCACTTCTTCTAAACAATGGTAAGCCTATAGCTAAACACTGGGCCTGCATCATATCCAGCCCTGGTTAGGAGGAGGCTGTGGCGCAACTTGGAATAAGGGGACATATGTCCCATTTAATTACCCCAAGTAATGCTCCAGTCACTGCAGTTGGGATCCTACTCAGATCTAGAACATAAGAAGAGAACTCCTGGATCAGGCTATAATCCTATGTCTCCCCTCCTGGTTTCCATGGCTCCCTAGGGAGCCACAGATCACTGTCCCAGCCAAATGTTGGTATTTACAGTCAATCCTCATTATCCACTAGGATTAGGCTCCTGGAAATGCTTGTAGATGCAAATTCACAGATAATGAATCTTTGATCCTATGGGATAAATGGGGTTAGGTGCAAGGGGTACCTTACCTACCATCAGAAGAACCCAGAAGCGACTCTTAGGAAGCCAGCAGAGTGCAACAGGAAGTGCTAAAAGATCTCTGAATGCTGCAGAGACCTTCCAGAGGCTGCAGGGAGCTTCAGAATGCAATCAGCACGGACCCCTTAAACATGGCCGGTGGATGCTTCTGCTGCTGGTTGCAGGTGCCATTCTGAAGGTCCTGCAGCCTTTGGAAGGTCTCTGCATAGTGGATAATGAGGACACAGGTGCAGATACGAGGAAAGTAGCAATTCTGCCCCTTGTAGATAAGCGAGGTTGCAGATAGCAAGGTCACAGATAAAGAGGATTGACTGTAGTTAATACTGGCAATACCTTTTGCTTGGTTTGCAGTTACCATGTCTTACTCTTCAGGCACAATCCACAAAGAAGATGTGGGCTAGTTGGTAAACTACAGCCATTAATAACCTTCATTGAAAGGTTCTGTAGTGCTTTCCAGGACTGGTATACTGAACAGGGGTATTTTCAGAATCCTAACATGGACAAACTCAGAGTACTCCACTTGTAAGAGTTTTCCAACATAAGGTTTTGCTATCCAAGCCTAGAAAAAAGTTAGGTGGCACAAATCAACCATTTATTGATTTATTTTACCATGTAAAATGCTTCGTGAATTACTCTTGTTGAAAAGTGGTATATACGTATTCTCAATCATTTCATTCTTCACCACAGACAAAACTCTGTCTATGCCAGTGGTATGTTGTGTGGGGGCAGAAGTGAGGCAGTGATGCGTCTTCGAAAAGTGTCATTGATTCCCCTTCCTCCCCCACACAGCCTGCCACTGATCTAGAATTCTCTAATTCAGTGGCTTTCAAACATTTTCGAACCGGAACCCACTTTTTAGTATGATAATCTGTCTGGGAACCAAAGGAAGTGATGCCATGATCTGAAGTGCTAACACTGTGACTTCAGAGCCTGCCGCTTTCCTAAGAATGAAGCCATAAGTGGGGTTATTTCTCAGCCATTTTCCAATAGCAAAGTGAATCAGAAAGAAAAAAGTCAACTTTGACACAAGCAAATCAATCACACAGCTCTTCCCCTTTCCAGCATCTGATCTTCCCATATTTTCAATATGGCTGCTCTAGGTGCTTTGTGATCCACCTGAAATTGGTTCTCAACCCCCTGGTGGGTCCCAACCCACAGTTTGGGAACCACTGCTCTATTTTCTTCTGAACATGGGGAAAAATAGTCTGCATCACCCTTCCCATGCTCCATGAATTGTTCTCGTGTGCAAATGCTCCCATGTGTGGCTTACAATACAGGAGCGCCGTGCCAGAATCCTTGAAAAGAAGCATGGCATGGCAGGCAATTGCTCATGCATGTAGCAAGGACAAATTATACACACATAAGGGGAAAAAAACTGGATAATATGTATGGAAGTGGAAGCATTTGCTCCAAAGTGGTTTGGATCCTGAAAAACAGAGCAACAGAGGACTAGCACGTGAACAGGCTTGCATCTTTAGCCATCGACCAGCCTGGGTACATGTGCAACTCTTTCTGCCTCCTGGAGGGAGGATGAGAATGGAACCCTGATCCATTGCATCCCATCACAAGGGGCCAGAAACCACTGCTTGACAACATCTCACATATCTCTAACATATTCTACCTTTTGGTAAGGTGTTTTAGGAAGCCCAAACTGGCTGAAATGTGGGTATAAATATAGCTCATGAAGCAAACTGGGAAAGTTTCACAAGTCAAATATTAGTGTCAGAGTTCGCCAAGTCAGCCTTTTGGCAAAGAATGTCTGCCCTAATTAAAGGAAAATAGAATAATTAATGCCATCATAATGTAAGCAACAAAAGGGAAGAACACAACAGTATCACAGTAGAAAAAATTAACCAAGCCCAGATCCAGAGTTCTTAAGTCTGCCATCTAAGGAGAATCTTAAGTGCTTTGTGGCACTTAAAACTGCAAAGATTAATATATTTTTTTGTATCAGCTAGTTAGTAGTATGTATTATAATTGGCTTGAAATAATTAGACTTCTGGACAACCAAAACACTATAGCAGTGTTAAGCGGATGTCCCAGCACATTAGCAGATTGCTTCCCACCAAAAGATAAAAAACAAACAAGGCATGGTACTTTTAAGTTGAGGCTTGTATTAAGAGGATAAAATCCATAGAGGGTAGAGCAGGTAGCATAGGTCAGTAAAAAAATCAACAGCAATAGTCCAGGTCAAAAGATATACCAGTAGATAGCAGCAGCAGCCTTAGGTGGTTTAGGCATAGATAAGCAGTTCCAAATAGCTTCTCAGTAGCCATGCACACAGTCCATAACTTACTGAAGTACATAAGATAGATTCACTTCCCACACAGAGAGAGTTCTCCTCACTTCCTAATAACAGAGCACTTCACTAACATTTACTTAGCAATACTAACAGTGCTAGCTAACACAGAGATAACAGCCTCTGTCCTACTCCATAGCAATAGCTCCATAGTGTACTGCTTATATCCTACTCTAGAAGCGATCAGCTTCAGATGTATGTAGCTCACATGCCGGAGAGCACGTGACGTGCCTACAGGTGAGATGCATTACTGCAAGTAATGGCTTTCCTTGCTAAATTCCTTAAGCTACAAAATTCCTTAGGTCTGCAATAGCTCTGCAGCCAGACAGTATGACACTAGGGCTGCAGTCCTATATACATTTACCAGGGAGTAAGTTCCAATACATTTAATAGGACCCTTCTGAGTAGACAAAGTTGGCCACTTTCCCCGTTTTAGTCACATGTATACAATATTGTTGCTGTTTCCGCCTGATGCCTCAAAAAACAATCACCCTTTTATTGTTTAAGGTAGCTCTCATTCAGTGATGTCATGCAGGGGGTACGCGGGGGTATGTGAGTACTGGTTCCTAGGATTACGGCTGGCCCCACCCATTCGCCTGCCCACTCGTCAACTCCGCCCCCTGCAACATTTGAATTTCCTGCATGTTTGAGTTGCCTGCATGTTCTCAGAGCCAGGCAGGCAGCAAGCGGAGCCTTGCCTTGCTTTGCCTTGCCACTGAAAAATGAGCTGCTCTAGGGTTTTGGAACTGTTGGGTCACTTTAACATGATGCCAGCCCTCCTTAACATGTCCTGGGGGTGCTGTGGAATACTGTTGCAACTGTTGGGTCAGTTTAAAATTGTCTGAGGCCTCCAAAAGGGCTTTTTTCCTGTCACTTCCTGCCACGACCTCACTTCCGGCTTATGACGTTACTTCCGGTGGGTGGGTCCCGACACGTGCCAATCAAAAGTGAGTACCTGTTCTTAAATCATTTAGATGACACCACTGCTCTCATTCTAGTGTTCCTAGAGAACTTCAATTGACAAATTCAGATGACAATGTTTTAAGGGTGTGATTGTCATTATCACACAATATCTGGGTCATTTGAAATGTTCAAATGATGTGTCAATGACTCATAGCATCATCCTTGACACTACCATTAGGTGACAGGCTAGGTTTCTAATGGTATAGAGCTAGATATCATTATCATGTTGACTTCCTGATGTGCTAAATCTTTCAGTCACCTTGGGAAGCATGTTTAGTCTCAAGGTATATAAAGTAGGGCAGTAATATTTTTTCCCCATGCTGGAGGATTTCAGGCAGAGACTGAATGATTGTTTGTCAGGGATGCTGTAGCAGCTACCTTCATTGAGCAAAGGTTAGACTAGATGACCTCCAAGGTATCTTCCAATTCTAACATTCTGTGATTCTAAGGCTTTTTCCTGATTATTCATTCACAAAAGAGAAACACTGGAAGTTGTCAGAGGGGCAGTTATGTTTACATCTAAGAACTTTATAATGAAGACATTACTATATTTTGGATTGCGAATTTTTCATCTGAGATCTGCAGATTGCTCAGGGGCTTAACCTCTTTTGGTCATTAGTATCAAGCTCTGGGAGAGATGGTGAAACCATGCATTGCTTTACAGTGTCATCAACAAAGTAAGAATGCCCAGCTGTAATGTCTTTTTTTCTAACAGAGCCAGACCGTGTCAGTTGCTTGCCTGACAATGATCAGGTGCTGGCTAAAGGCCAGTTGGCTTCAGCTCAGCATGAGCTAGAAGCGTATGGATAGACAAGGAGAAAACACTCTGGCCAGCCTCCAGCACGCTAAGTTGGCAATCACTTGTCCATAAGTCAGCATTAACGTGAGTCAGCCCAAGACCTCTTGTTGCAGCATGCCAAATGCTGCCCCCTTACCCAATGATGTGCCAGCCTCTGCTCTTCCCACGCTCCAATATTGTAATACTGAGCTGGGGGGCCGATGGTATAAGAACTCAGTAGACACAGGACTCAGTGTAGGACATCTTCCTATCCTATCTGGATTGTATCACTTTAGATCAGGCGTCTCCAAACTTTTGAGTACAAGCGTTACATCATATATTTTATACATGTTTGGGGCCCCAAAATATATAAAATTAGTAAATGAATGAAATTTAAATGAATAAATATGTTTTACTTGGATCTTGTTTAAAGTTAGCATGATATGATTTTACAAATGTCAACCTTTCCACCCTAGTCCATACATATCACCTCCTTCCTGGGCAGAGGTGTCAGCAGGTTGCTGGTATTTTGCTACCCAGTGAGCTTTGTTAACCTTTTTTAAGTGGGGAATAAATAAAATAACAATGTCAGGACATTTGCTCATAGTTGGATGTTGCCATATAAGCTGCAGCCCTACCCCTTTGTCCTCTCCTCCTCTTGCTTTGGCCACTTCCCAACTGGTGCACAAACCTTCAAAGCCTACCTTTCAAAAGCTACTCAAAGACATTGAGTGAAAGGCAAAGAGGAATTTTACTTCACTGAGCAAGGCGGTAAAGTGCGGGCTGATCAGTGACTTCCTCCCACCCCACTGTTGCTGGGCTTTCTGCTTTGGGGATTCAGTGAGCAGCTGCACTTCAGCAGAATGAGGCTCAGCACCAGCCAGCCAGACTACAACCAGAAGGCCCTGCTGGGAGGCCAGGTGGGTGAAAATGATGGTAGGGACATCTTGAACATTGCGGCTCACAGCAACCTGCTGACATGGTGGGTAATTGGAGAGCCTTGAACCAGGGAGATGCTTCTGCAGAAGACTGTCCCAGAAGGCTCTGCACTTGCGGGAACAAGGGAGTCCCCACAGGCACAGAGCCTTCTGGGGCAGTCTTCCATGGAAGCATCATCTCCCCAGGGCAAGGTTCTGCGGTTGCCTGGTGTGTCAGCACATTGCTGCAGGCCAAAATGTTAAGATTTCACCACCACCATGCTGCAGACCAGGTACAATCCTCCGGCAGGCTGTACTTCAGAGACCCCTTTTATAGACTGACAACGTGGATGCAATATCATTGAATATTTGAATGCAAAATCTCTTTGCAAGTAATAAACTAGTACTTCAAGCCCATTAAACCTTTGCCCTTGATAGAATTGGTTTGTACATGCAGGAATACAATATTCGATATCAGTGGTCTTTGTGCCACAACACACACACACACACACACACACACACACACACACACACA